>CM060449.1:79104517-80304517 GCA_030545235.1 Helianthus tuberosus | reverse complement strand
GACATTAACTGGACGAAAACACTCTAGTGTTTTCGGCTAAGTGTGTTTTGTGGGGTAGGGTCTTCGGCCAAAGTTCCATACTTTAATTATATAGTCATAACATTAATACACATGTATACACATATACCCATAAAATACTTACCACAAATCTACAAACAACGCGTATATTGCATAACACAAATTATAACAACCCATTATGCAAAATAGGTAATAAGTTAAGTCGAATAGAGACCTTGAAACTCGGGTTGTCACATTATCCCCGACTTGAAAGAAATTTCGTCCCGAAATTTAGCACGTGGTTACTGAGGAAGCTAGTTGTGTTACGTTGTTTCCTGGTTTTTCTGGGGTGTCACATCATCCCCCGTTGATTTGGAATTTCGTCCCGAAATTCTGTAGTAGCTTCAGCCTCAGTAGTGGTTGCACTGTTTCCGAATAACCGGGGATACTTGAGTTTCATTTGATCTTCGCGTTCCCAGGTGAACTCTGGGCCACGACGTGAGTTCCAACGAACTCGAACAAGAGGTATTCTAGTGCGCTTAAGGACCTTAACATCCCGGTCCGTGATTTCAACTGGTTCCTCGACGAATCGCAACTGCTCGTCGATAGTGAGTTCCTTCAAAGGAACTATGAGGATCTCATCTGACAGACACTTCTTCAGATTCGACACTTGAAAAACGTTGTGAACTGCACTGAGTTCTGTTGGGAGGTTTAGTTTGTAGGCCACCTTGCCTATTTTCTCAATGATTTCAAATGGTCTGACGTATCGGGGGTTAAGTTTGCCTTGTTTACCAAAACGAACCACACCCCTCCAGGGTGAAACTTTGAGTAGCACTCGCTCTCCAACCTGGAGCTAGAGTGGTTTCCTGCCCTTATCGGCGTAGCTTTTCTGACGGTCACGAGCTGCCGCCATTCGTTGTCCTATTTGAGCAATTTGTTCTGTTGTGTCTACCACAAGCTCTGGACCAGTGATCTGACTATCCCCCACCTCCGCCCAACAAAGAGGTGACCGGCATTTACGCCCGTACAATGCCTCAAACGGAGCAGCTTTAATGCTGGTGTGGTAGCTGTTATTGTACGAAAATTCCACAAGTGGCAGGTGCTTTTCCCAGCCATTGCCGAAGTCAATTACACATGCCCTAAGCATGTCTTCTAAAGTTTGAATAGTGCGTTCCGACTGCCCATCCGTTTGAGGGTGATAAGCTGTGCTCATATCTAAACGTGAGCCAAAGGACTTGTGCATTGCTTGCCACAGTTCTGAAGTAAAACGTGCATCACGATCAGAGATAATAGAGGTGGGCACCCCGTGCCTCAAGACAACTTCCTTAAGATATACGTCTGCTAAGGTGGAGAACTTATTCGTTTCCTTGATAGCCAGGAAGTGTGCAGACTTTGTGAGTCGATCCACGATCACCCATATAGTGTCATTTCCACGCTGAGATCTGGGTAGGCCAGTAACAAAATCCATGGAAATTTGTTCCCATTTCCATTGTGGTATCTCAGGTTGTTGGAGTGGGCCTGAAGGTTTCTGGTATTCGACTTTGACTCTCGCACAAGTCAAACACTTGCTGATGTAAGTTGCTACGTGGGCCTTCATGCTAGGCCACCAGTATGTAGTTCTGAGGTCGTGGTACATCTTATCCGATCCAGGATGTACCGAGTAGCGAGACTTGTGTGCTTCATCCATCACAAGCTCTCGTAGGTTACCATAGAGTGGGACCCAGATGCGTCCCGTTACATAGTAGGCGCTGTCTGCCTTTTGTTCTAACCGTTGCCTTGAGCCGCGTAGAGCTTCAGCCCTGACGTTTTCTGGTTTCAATGCTTCTACCTGAGCATCTCGTATCTGAGAAGGAAGACTAGACTGAATAGTGAGTTGCAACGCTCGTACACGCCTAGGTGTAGTATCCTTTCGACTGAGGGCGTCGGCCACCACATTGGCTTTGCCCGGATGGTACTTTATAGCACATTCGTAATCGTTCAGTAGCTCGACCCATCGACGCTGACGCATGTTCAACTCTTTCTGCTTGAAAATATGCTTGAGACTCCTGTGATCGGTGTAGATGATGCACTTGGTACCGTACAGGTAATGTCGCCATATCTTGAGCGCAAAAACAACAGCTCCCAGCTCTAAATCATGTGTAGTGTAATTCCATTCGTGAATCTTAAGTTGGCGTGAAGCATAAGCAATGACTTTATCCCGTTGCATCAACACACATCCAAGACCTTGGATGGATGCGTCGCAGTAGACTACGAAATCGTCCGTGCCTTCAGGCAATGAGAGGATAGGTGCGCTACAAAGTCTATCCTTTAAGTGCTGAAACGCTGTTTCCTGTGTATTACCCCAACGGTAAGCAACACCTTTCTGTTTCAGTAGTGTAAGCGGCTGCGCAATCTTTGAGAAGTCTTTGATGAACCGTCTGTAATAACCCGCCAAACCCAAGAATTGGCGTATTTCGGTTGGTGTGCGAGGTGCAGGCCAGTTCTTGATCGAATCTACCTTGGACGGATCAACATGAATCCCATCCTTGTTTACCACGTGGCCTAGGAAGTGGACTTCACGAAGCCAGAAGTCGCATTTTGAAAACTTGGCGTACAGTTGTTCCGTTCGAAGGAGTTCCAAAATAAGTCGTAAATGATGCTCGTGTTCCTCCTGACTCTTCGAATAGATCAGGATGTCATCGATGAAAACAATAACAAACTTGTCAATATAAGGTTTGCACACCCTGTTCATAAGATCCATGAAAACTGCCGGTGCGTTTGTTAATCCGAATGGCATGACTAGAAACTCATAATGGCCGTAGCGTGTTCTGAATGCTGTTTTGGAGACGTCCTCGTCCTGGACTCTCAGTTGATGGTAGCCTGACCTCAGATCAATCTTTGAATAGTAGCTCGACCCTTGCAGCTGGTCGAACAAGTCGTCAATGCGTGGGAGAGGATAGCGATTCTTTACGGTCACCTTGTTTAGTTAGGGGTAATCTATGCACATACGGAAGGTACCATCTTTCTTCTCTTTCGTTGATGTGTTAGTAACAAGCGCTAAAATAGCGGTGTGGCCCTTTCGCAAACACTTCTGGGCCTTAAGAAAGGAGATGATGCCCATAACAGCACCACCCTTGTCACCATGAATTACCAAAGGTTCTTCACCAGCACGAGGGATGCGGACGATCTTTTCTTTGCAAAGAATCTCTGCTCGATGTTGAGGTAGCCAGTCCATACCAATAACGATGTCGAAACCATCACAACGTTGGGGTCATTCCTAGCATCACCCTGACCAATCACGAACACTCGACCCCTGGCACCATTGCCGTGGTTATTACCCCCGTTGTTATTCCCGTTGCCCTGATTATTGTTGTTGTTGTTCTGATTCTGGTTTAACTGGGGGCAGTCCCGCTTGAAGTGGCCTTCAGCACCACACTGAAAGCATCCCTTGTTACCTCGCTGTCGCTGTTGGTTCTGTGGAGCTGGTGGTTGTTGCTGTTGGTTCTGATTCGCAGGTCATGAGCTCCTGCAATCCTTAGCTTCATGACCCATCTTGAGACACCTCTGGCAACGACCCCTGTTGCACTGACCACTGTGGTTCCTGTTGCATGTGTTTCACTTTGGGTGGTTTCCTCAATATCCACCCTGCCCTTGACTACCAGAAGATTGCTGACCTGGACTCTGGTAGTCATCGATCCTTCGCTGCTGTTCCTGGGACTGAACCGAAGTCGAACCCTTGCTGGAGGTTCCATCCCATTTTCGCTTGTTGTCACTGGGAATAGCAGAAGTAGTAGTAGTAGCACCAATACGTTTAGGCAGTTTGTTCTGTTCCACTGCCTGGTCTGTGAGATGATGAGCAAGACGAGTAACATCCTGGATGGTAGCAAGGTTGGCAGAAGTCACATGACTTTGAATCTCCGGCACTAGACCCTTGAGATACAGTTCGATACGCTTAATGGGAGGATCTACCATAGTAGGACACAGAATAGCCAACTCGTTTGATCTTTTGGTGTACGCTTCAATCTCTAACCCTGTCATCTTTAGGTTAAAGAACTCCACTTCCAGCTTGTGGATGTCATCACGACTACAGTATTCACGTTTGATCAGTTCCTTAAAATCATTCCATGGGGTGGCATTAGCAGCCGCCAGCCCCAGCATCTGAACTTGCGCGTTCCACCAAGTTAGCGCAGTGCCTTCGAGAGTACCAGTGGCGTACTTCACCCTATGAGCCTCAGGGCATTCACACATTTCGAAGACCGATTCGAGCTTCTCGAACCAGTGGAGGAGTCCAACGGCCCCTTCAGTGCCACTGAAAGTACTAGGACGACAGTCCATGAACGTCTTGAATGTGCATATAGGTGACTGAGTGTGTTGACCTGTCATGTGCGTAAGAGTAAACATACTTAAGCACGAGGGTTGGTTTACGAAAGTAGGATCTAAGGATCCAAGAGTGCGTTGTGATGGCAGGTTATACCTCCTGCCTGGGCAGCTGCGAGTGCTGCAGTTACATGTTCAGTGATCAAAGCCGCCAACTGGGCTTGAGTCATGTTAACGCGTCCACTCATGATCTTCACAAGCAAAGGTAACATAACTAAGAGAGGTTCGCGAATAGTGCGATGACAGAAGAGAGTGAGCACACAAGTATTCTCAAGCAATAGGGGTTATGTGTATCTAAGCATACCATGAGCAAAGTTCTATGTAATTCTAGCAAGTAGGCAATAAAACATATACCATATTACCTAGAATGTTGAGTCTTGCACGTGGGGCGAGGCGTCGTTGTGGATCGTTGAGCACTGTACAGGTTATAGTCTGGTTTTAATAAAAACGTTTTCCCCTTATTAAAACCGAGTTCTCTATAACCAATGGCTCTGATACCAATCTGTCACACCCCCAAAATCCACACGCGGAGTATCACCGCTTGGAGGCGTGACATGACCAGGATCAAGCCACCAATCATATTGAACATATAAGTAATAAGTAAAAGTAAATGTAATCCATCACAATACAATTGGTGTTCAATCAAAAACATAGTATAGGTAGCGGAAGCATAGTATGAAAATCCAACACAAGTGTTTAGTTTAAAGAGTCATAAAGTTTTCATCAAAACATCCACAATCCGTGCCCACAACGACCGCGCCTCCCGTGCAAGCTCCAAGAGTACCTATGGTCCTGCAAGGCATGTAACAGAAAGTCAACAACTAGTTGAGCGAGTTCACAGTAAGTAAGTTTGTTGCATAACTATGCGTTATTAATTAAGCCGTTGTGTAGATTCAATTGGTGGGGGCTTCCCATGTTGTATGTACTATCAGTGGGGGCTTCCCATGTTGTATGTACTATCAGTGGGGGCTTCCCATGTTTGTATTTACTATCAGTGGGGGCTTCCCATGTTTGTATTTACTAGACTAGTTGTACCATAAGTGTTCTTCTTAACCCGAGAACAGTAGTACGTACGAGGTTTACGTAGGCTTTACGTAAGTGCCCTTCTCAACCCGAGGACAGTGGTACGCGGGGGTTTACGTAGGTTTTACGTAAGTGTCCTTCTTAATCCGAAGACAGTAGTATGTATGAGTTTACGTAGGTTTTACGTAAGTGCCCTTCGTAACCTGAGGACAGTGGTAAGTACAAGTTTACGTAGGTTTTACGTAAGTGTCCTGCCTAACCTGAGGACGATGGTAGATAGTCTAGTAGCAGTGTAAGTACGAGTAATTGTTCAATCCCGTTATTCAAAACCCATTCCCAGCCCCGGGAATCCCATGCCTTGGTAAGAGTGTGAACTCACCTCGGTTTGCTCGGTATGCTAAAGTATATGTGCTCACAAGAAATCAGTCACGTCCTATAGTTATGCACGTATACAGAATCAGTACATGTTGGTAAAGTTTCACATAGTTGAGTTTATACACAATTTGCTAACACAATTATTGCATATAGTCAAATTATCGCAGCATTGATTTAGAACTATTATTTCTTGACTTTAACTGTAACCTAGTTTCATGCAACAAGTAATCCAAATCACATAATAAGATGCCTTAAACATGTTGAACGATCAGTTTAATTGCCAACCTAATCCATAAACATCACAGTTAGCTATGACCATGCACTTTAAGATTTCGGCCCACACTAGTTTACCCAAAACCGATATATATGAATTAATTGAATATAGGTAATGGCCAACATATTAGTATAAACACACATGGCCTCTCTCCTGATGTCATGAAATCACATGATAAAAGAAGACATTAAATACCCTCTGACAACCATAGCCAACCATTATATCCACCGAACTCTTCTATTGGACCGATTGATTTGTTATGGGCTGACAAGAATATTGGGCCACTAACCGGAATATTAATATACCATATGCAATTCGGTCAACAATCATGATTACTGAAACCCTTCTTCATGCAACCTACTTCATGCAATTCGGTTCATATGCATAACACATATCCCAACCTCACAACAAGACAACAATACATCATTTCATCATACAAACATTATTCAATAACAGCAAGTAGTGATCATTCTGTAGTCGACATATGTTTAAGCATAAAACATAATCTGCTATTAATTTACTATCATACCATTAACATGTCAAGATCATCAATCCTTAATCGAACATAGATAGTATGCATCACACAACCAAATCTTGTATCAGACTATACGGATTCCTATCATGCAAATCGATTCCATCAAAGCAATTCGTGGAATCATATGAATTACTGAATCATCAAAATCCTCATACAATTACCAGATTATTCGTGGAAAGATATTACATAATCACACAACATCAGCATCCAATAAATCACATATACCTACAGCTATGTAATCATACATCGTACAACAACAGTGCAACTAACCGAGATGGAAGATCACTAGGTTGATCGAAAAGAAAGGTTTGGAGACTTGCAGTTGCCGTCGTACAGGAAGAAACAATAGGGCTCTAGGGTTTGACGAATTAGTTATCACGTAAAGATTGAGAATAATATCATTGATCCACTACTGGGCCTAAAGCCCATTTTGTTTTCGCTGGACATTAACTGGACGAAAACACTCTAGTGTTTTCGGCTAAGTGTGTTTTGTGGGGTAGGGTATTCGGCCAAAGTTCCATACTTTAATTATATAGTCATAACATTAATACATATGTATACACATATACCCATAAAATACATACCACAAATCTACAAACAACGCGTATATTGCATAACACAAATTATAACAACCTATTATGCAAAATAGGTAATAAGTTAAGTCGAATAGAGACATTGAAACTCGGGTTGTCACATGTTACATCATCTATGACCATGCACTTGTTACGACTCTAATGGATCTTTGAATCCATGAAATCATACAAACTCTTTTGAGTTTCAATAGTGTCAAGAACAAGTGTTATGTGTACAAGATGATTATTTTCACCTATGTTATTTTCCATACATTTTAGACTCCGAATCTATAATCTTCCGATGTCCCCAAACTCACACACCTATGTTTTCTTCGTGGAGAAGGACTAGGTGCTCCAAACTAATCCATCCACCAACATCACTCGCGGGATTTCAAGTAGGAAAGCTTGCAAAACCGTGAGTATACTCGATCCCGTTTTCCTTTTTATCACTTTTGGGTGCAACATGTACATTATACAAAATTACACTTCACATGAAACTATTTTAAACTCTATCCACACTTAACATGAAACTATATGATGCTTGTTTAGACTTGTATGCTAATGTAAACTATTTATGTCGATTATATGCTTCATTAACTTTGCTAGCCTACCTTAACAATTATAGCGCTATAGGATTAACGCACCGCCCACGATACTTGGGGTATTGTTAAGTTAAACATGTTAACCTCCCGTTATTCTATTTGGGATAGGCTATTTTAACGCGTTGGAAACTTGGGTTTGAACATATAAGTACACCGTTTCGGCATGCTAGTAAACTTACAAAATTATGATTCATGTTGGATATGAGCACTTAAACTATTTTATGCTATATTATGCTATGTAACAAAAACTTGTATACTCGCCTTTTCTTTTGAATTGAACTCTATTTTAATACATGTTGCGGGTTGATTGATGAGATGAGGTTACAAGATGAATGATGCGTGCGAAGTGTTACTTATTTTAGGTGTATATTTTAAGCCCTTTTTAACACTTATTTTAGCCAAGTTTTAAATTTATAAAACACGATATTTCACTAACACTAAACACACATATGGGCAAGTGCACCCATCGTTGAGTGTAGTATAGCGTTGGTAAGATACCGAGGTCGTCCAAGGACACAAGAGCTTTTAGTACCGGTTTATCCTCAACGTCTAACCAAAATAAAAGTTTAGAAAAAATGTTTTAAACTAAGAAAATTAAAAACTAACTAAAATGCTGAAAATAAAAATAAAAGAAAAACAGATAGACAAGATGAATCACTTGGTTCCGACTCGTATCTAGTATAACCTTTGATTATTTCCGCACTTTTGCACATAATTAAGAGATTATCTTAGTTATTGTAGTAGGCCCCTCTTTTGAAGGTGACGTTACCCTCACCCCAGTAGTTTGAGTCAGCAGGGATACAATCCTAAAAGGGTGGATTATTGGAAGATAATGAATTAAGTTATTAATGCAGTATTGTGGTAGGCCCCGCTTTTGGCGGTGACGTTACCCTCGGCTAAGTAGTCTGAGTCAGCAGGGATACAGTCCTAAATAGCCGGGTTATAGTATTAATAGTAGTTAACTTATGAGGGGATCAAAGAGTTTGGACCCCCGCCATCCAATACCGTGAAGTATTGAAGGAGGTCCTACTAAATTTGACCTAGGTCCATTGCAGGACCTCTAAACGCTGAACAATGGCAAGACCTTTACCAAACCGTTCCCTTAACCCCCGACCAGGTAGCCAACATATCTCCATATAGACCGTGGAGATATGAATGGTGAAAATCCTTTATTTTATATAGACAGTAAAATAATGCCAAGACACCATGGACAAACGATAAGGAAAGATCACCTTCAACATAAGTAACTAGTTATTAAAGTCATTAATACAAAACCAAATAAAAAGTGCAAAAGATTAGAAATAAAAAGTATTATACTAGACACTTTGTCTTCACCAAGTGATGTAAGAGACTTAGGCAAACATGGCCTTGATTGTCAAGAACTCTTACGATCAATCTTGGATCCCGAGACGACTCACACACTCTACGATGGACAATGGATGATGGTGGTGGATGATGGTGTTGTGATGGTGGTGGGTGGTGGATGAAGTGTGAGAGAGGTGGTGTGCCAAGGGATGAGATGAAATGAATCCAAGCACTCCTATTTATAGGCTGAACAGAGAGCTGGGCACGACCCCGTGTCCGCTGGGCACGGCCCCGTGTCCGTCTGACAATCTCTCTCCTCATTAATTGTAATTCGCAATTACAATAAATGCGCCTGCTGTACTTTCGACACGCCCCTGTGTCCGCTAAGCACGGCCCGTGGTGGGCAATAGAAGCTTCTATAGGTTTGTCTTTTCTGCTGCTTCTTGGGCACGGCCCCGTGCTGGCTGAGCACGGGGCGTGTTCAGTCTTCTGATTTCTCTACTTTGCTTTGGAAGGTGCCGTTGAGGGGTCGGGCAGTCCACTAATATTCCTTTTCTTGTATTTATGTTGGATTTAGCTGTCTTTTTGCTTCTTTTGCGTTTTTGAGCTCATTTAATCCTGAAAATACAAAAGGAAGACAAAAACACTCTTTTTCCAATATTAGTACTTAAAAAGGGTTAGTTTTATGCCTCATTTGATGTAATTTATATGTTGCATTTTACATACATCAAATACCCCCACACTTGAACTTTTGCTTTTTTCCTCAAGCAAAACTCTTTAATATGTGGCTTACACTCCCAAATGGAATAGGTAGAAGAGAAGGTTTTGGGCTTGTCGTAGAGTGTCGGGATTTCCAAGATCTTGTTGGGTTTTATTTTTATTTATTTACACTCCTATTCGTAATGATTTATTTAGAACTTTTCATAAAAGAAATTACTTATTTGGGCATAACATGCCTTTTTAAAATTCTATTTATATACAAGTTCACATACCTCACGGGGAAATCACTCACACTCGGCCGAAGGTGTATTTTTAGTGAATCACTCGAGAGCGGCATGGAACTTATTCCTACCATAGGCTTGCCAAGAAATCAATCCTCCTCCTTTTTAACTTTTATACCTTTGTAGATATCAAGAGGACTTTGTGGGTTAAGGGTTAGGCTAGGGTTAAAGGTAGGTGGTTGGGTTAGTGGTTAGTAGAAAAAGGGCTAAAAGCGTAACAAGTGTCGGTTTTCGTATTTTTGCAACTTTTTATTTTGATGAAGCTTTTATTCAAACTAAGTTATTTTTGATTAACTTGTTTGTTTATTTTCTTTTTGCTTCATCATTATCACACACATTTTTTTTTTTTACGAAGAACCGAACTTGTTACTAAAATAAAGGGTTAAAAATGAAAAAGGTTTTGGTGGGTAAAAGGGTTTTTGTTTGGGTGATGAAACGAAAAGGTTTAGGCTCAAAGGGGCTAACTAGGGGGATTTTTGGGTAGGTGGTAAAAGAAAAAGAAAAATAATGGTGTAGAAATAAAAAGGGTTAGTCCTAATGCCTCCATCATTTACTTACTCGGGTTTAAGTTGATAAGGACCGGGAATGTATTGTCATGGCAAGTTCTAGAGTCGTAAGAACCAAGCGGCTATTCACACAAGAAACGAAAAATGAGCATTTAGTCAAATGATATGTAATTGTGTGCTCAATAAAGGCTCAAAACTCACTTTTGTGGGAATGGGTTTTTATGTGATCAAGTATATATAATCAAATTTTAAATAAGTTTGCTATGCCTTTTCATAATTTTCTTATGTTGGTTCTTTTTATCACTACGCTATCGGTTGTAAATTTGTAAAAATATAACCTTTTTGAGAACTTGAATTTTCCGAGTTAAACCTAGACAAGTAAAAAAAATGAAATTTTTGAAAAAAATTTGGGGTGATTAGCGGTTCCAATAGAGTTTTGTGTAAGGCTTGTATTTAGGACTTGCAAAATTCAAGGTTTTAGCATCCCCCCCCCCCCCCACACTTAAATTACACATTGTCCTCAATGTGTCCCAAAAATAAATTTTTAGGTTAATTAGATGTGTAAAATAGTGTTTAAAAAGCAAAAATTTGTGTTACTGGGCACTGAACACGGCCCCGTGTTAAGTGGGCACGACCCCGTGTTCAGGTGCCAGTAACAAGAACTTACAGAAGGTGGACACGGCCCCGTGTCCACTGGACACGGCCACGTGTCTGACAAAATTCTGCAGAACAGAAGCCAAACAACAGGTCTGGGAGGTGAGCACGGGGGCGTGTTGGCTGGACACGTCCCTGTGTGGACAGTCTGAAAGCCTGAAAAACAGGTTTCTTCCTCCGGTTTTTCCATCCTGGCCCTATAAGTGCTGAGGCTTAGCACCCCAAGCCTTGGTTTGTACCTGTTTCATCACTTAATACCACACCAAGCAACACAAACATCCTACATTACCACAGTTAATTGTTCCAAGCATAAAGTAAAAGAAAAATAAAACAGAAAATAAAAGTGTTTAAGGAAAGTAAATTGTTCAACTTCTGGCACGCAGGCCACCAATCGTTCGATAGATAAAGGGACTTAAACCTGTGGGCTCGCCATCAACCCGCTCCTGCTCCTCCAAACCCTCTACTCCATATCTTCATCGCTCTCATCACCTCCATCCCCATGCCCCGCCATGTACTCCCGGATGCTGCCGATATCGTCTTGTAGATCGTTGATGTTGCGTTCAATAGCTCCGACCCGGTGGTATGTGTTGTTGGCGAGGTTGTAGGCGTTCCTGGTACACATGAGGTTTTCTTGCATAAGATCATGTAAGCTTTGAAAATTAGGAAAACCGCCTCCTTGTGAGGAGGATTGACCCGGATCACCATGGGGTGGATACTGGTGGTGGGGAGGTGGTGCGTGAAGAACTAGGGCCTCCTGTGGGTTCCATGCATAGCCTTGCGTTCTTTGGAAACTCACTGTTCCGTCTTTCGCCTCATAGAGTAAGTTCATGGCTCGGCAAATGTGGTAGTCAACTCGTCCCGACCATGGGCTTCTTTCAAAGGCTCTTGGAATTTGCGTGTAATGCTTAAAAAGACGGTACACCCATCCTCCGAAGAAGATAGGCGTTGGAGCTCGAGCAAGGCGGTTGAGATGCATGTTTCTTAACAGGAGATACGGAACATCGAGGGGCTTTTGGTTGTGGATACAGTGGAGGACAACCAAATCTTTCAACCCTACAACACCACTACTGTCGTGACGTTGGTTTAGAGAGTAGGTGAGGATCCTGTGAATGTAGCGATAGAGCGGATCCCTTAGCTTCGTACTCTTGGTGCTACGAGGGTCGTAGATTCCTTCACCGATTTGAGCCCATGCGGCTTGTCTTTCATTTCCCTCCAAGTCTCGTAATCCCCCGGTATTCTATTCGTTTCCCGATTCCTCTTCTTGGTATAGACCTATTATGGCTCCAAACTGTGCCATGGAGATCGAGTACATTGTCCCTCCACACCGAAATACAACCCCTTCATTGTCGAATGGGTCACACCTTGAATTGAAGTTGAAGGTACTGTAGAACTCCATGGTGCATTGATGCACCGACCGAAGCCTAGTGTTTAATGCAACAGCTAGTGGTCCCGTAACGATGTTGTTGAATCGGTTCAGCTGGTTTACCAAGGTTAACAGATCCGTGCAAGCTCTCCTGGGGTACTCTTCGGGTCTTGTTTGAAGAACCTCATACCTTGCCCTTGCATCAAGCTCACTTGCATTGAACCTTGTGAACTTTGCCATCTGAAAGAATACACCAAAAAATTAGCACAAAACAGAAATGTTTCGGACAAAACTGCAAACAGCGGGCTGGACACGACCCCGTGTCCAGCGGACACGGCCCCGTGTCCAGAAGTCTGTTACTCAAAAACTTCATTTTTCGACCCGGTTTCGAAAACTTGAAAATTTTTGGTCCAATAGGTGCGGTTTCCCCCGAAAATGAAACCCTAAACACCGTTTTTCCCAAAATATCCCGTTTACCTTATCAATTTTATCTTTTTCGGTTCAAGAACAAGGGTTTGGGGTTTTTGTAAGAAATCGGGTGAATCTATGAACAATCTAAGTGTATTTACTTCCCTTAACACTAATCTAACTAAATGCAAACAGATTTAGGCAAAAATTTTAGGTTCGATCCGGATGAACATCAAGAACCCTAGATTTTTCCCCAAATTTGTGGTGTTTTAACTACATGCAAGTAACTAATCTAACTACTACGAGTGATAGAATCATACCTTGACGTTGTTAGATCGGTAAGAGACGTCGAAATTTCGCGAAAAATCGCCTAGAACCAGAGCTTTTGTGGGGAAACGGGGCGTGTGGAATGAAGAAACTGTTTTGAAAAAGGGTTTTTATCCCGTCTGCAGCGCGAACACGGCCCCGTGTCCAGCGGACACGGCCTCGTGCCGAGCAGTTTTTTTTTTTTTTTTTTAATGTGCGCGTGTGAGTGCCCCTTTTTCCCATAAGCTATGGTTTAGAAAACTTACCGCTTTATTTTGTCGTCTCAATCGTTCGTAACTTACCAGGCATGATGTTTTTATTCTTCCATGGTTTGAAGCGAGATCTCTTCTTCCTCATCCTCAATAAATCCTTGATAGAGTTTCAGCCGTTGGCCATTGACTTTAAATGGTGGCCCATTTCGAGGTTTAATTTCTACTGCACCGTGTGGAAAAATATGGGTGACGGAAAAAGGTCCTGACCACCTAGACTTTAATTTACCAGGAAACAATCGAAGTCGTGAATTAAACAAAAGAACCAAATCTCCTACCCGAAATTCATTAGGATTAATATGTTTGTCATGCAAATTTTTCATTCTTTCCTTATAAATCTCGGAGTTTGAGTATGCATATGTAACACCTCGAAAATTTACGTCCTATAATGTGTTGACACGTGTCATAGGTTTGAACGTGTGAAAGAATGTTCTTCAAGGACTAAAGTTGACAAACAGTGAAACTATGTAATTATAAGGGTTCAAAGTGTCAACAATGAATAAATATACTTTGCAATAACCCTACATGATGTTTATAACCTTAAACGAATAGATCATGGATCATACGAAGCGAATTGTGAAAGAAAGTGAGAGATTACAAACTACAGGGGTTAAATGTGCCAACATGTTTAAGTTATACCTCTGAGTGACCTTTTGACAAACCCGAAGCTTTGTAACGATTAATTATGCTCACTAGAATGTACCACAAAAATTTCATGAAGTTTCGTTATCGTATGAGCAAGTTGTGATAAAATTCGTGTGTGAGGGTTAGAATCGTCAACATTGAAATTTAGGGCTTTTCGGGTAATCACAAAGTTACCCAAGGCCTTGACAAAGTGGGTATAAGTATTAAAGCCCCCATATATAAATTACAAAGTCTTAGCATACAAGAAACAGCTTGAAAATGACCTTTCGGGGGACCAAGGACCAAAGTGCAATAAATGAAACATGTGTGACCTGACCAGAAGGGCCTCGCGGCCCGCCTCACAAACAACAGAAGGCCACGCGGGCCGCCTGTGACTGCCAGTTGCAGAAAAAACAGGCAGCTTCCTGTTGATGCATGAAACCGACTCAAATGCCATTTTTTCGATACCTTGGGCTGCCTAAGGTGGTCTTTAGCATGTAGGGCACTTGTGGTTGTTATTGTTTCACTCCTAGACTTAGGTGTTGATGATCCATGCATGTTTGAAGTTATTTATAAAGACCCACATTATGCAACATTGATCATTCATCAACTTCTGAGCATTTCCAGAGCATTCAAGCAGGCCACAAGCATTCCAAATCATCCATTAGTCGTGTGTAAGTATGCCTAACCTTCTCTAATTCATTTATACTTAGTTTATAGCCTAGAAGTCAAACCGTCGTAACTACGGTTTGACTTAGTGATAAATCACAATCGGTCCAGAGATTAGTCGAATCGAAAGTTGTTATAAGTTGGTATTTATATGGGTAATAAACCCCTAAAAGGGCACTCACTGATTCGAATCCTAACTAGGTCGTTTATCGAGTCAAAGGTTGTCCGAAAAAGTCAACAGAATTAGTATTTTGGAATTAACGCGTAATTAGCAATATAAAAGGCGTGTAATCTGTTTTATCAGTCATATAACTTGAAAATAAGTATAATAACTTATCTAAGCTTGTTTGATTCGACAACTTTATGTTTTGAACCGATTCGGAACCGAGAGACGCAAAAGTTTGACTTTTGCTTTGACCTCAGTTCTGACCCGATTTATATAGGTTTAGACATGCCTTAAAGTTCCATTAGGACCTAGTTACATGTGTGTATAAGCCTCTGCGTTTATACTGTAACACCTGTGTCATTTCAACCATCAAACAAATGCCCAACCAGTGAAATATTGTATTTCATACTTGGGATTTGTAAAAATATGTGTATCGTTTACACATATCAATTCTTGTTCGATTTCAAGCTCTAAATCGCTTTCTGGAAGGTTATACGCGCACTAATGCGTAAATATAACCAGTTTAATGCAACGAACACTCCGGAATAGTGAAATAGGCTTAACATACCTTAAATAACCTATACATAACTTAGATATAAGTTTTGGAAGGTTTGGTGTGGTGAAATCAAAGTTAAATCGCTTACAGGGACTAAAGTTGACAAACTGCGAAAGTATGCCAATTTGAACTGTAACAGACCTTCCGGAACATGACCATAAGTTAAACATACCATAAATATCCTTTACATAGCTTAGAAATAGGCTTTGAGGGGTTCGGTGTGCTAAAATAAACTTTTGGGTCATTCAGGGACTAAAAGTGTCAAAAAGTGCACAAGTTTGCATTTTCGCGCATAACTTACGTTCTGAATACATCCGGACATCCAAAAATTTATGTGAACATGACTACATTATATTTTAGTGTTCGCCTTAAGAAAAATCCATTCGTCGCGTCATTTGGATCGTTTTTCGCGCTTGTGCGCATTCCGTCGTAATTAAGCGAACGTCGCGTTCGTACGGCTAAACGAACCGACATCCGAGATATTTTTGAGCATGTTTTAAGTTCCCTATACTTTAACTTCATTTTAGAGCTTTGAAATGGGGTTAACGGGCCTTAAACGTGTCAAAAATGGGCTGATTGCATTGCAGGGACCAAAACTGTAAATCTGCCAAAGTTGTTACCTTACGGACCTCAACATTGGCAGCTTTGAGGTCCGTAAAGCAAGTTCAGACCAGATGCAGAGTACTTAACAGCCTGTTTTCAGCAGATTTAACCACAACCACATGTTTGCAACTTGCTTAATCACTAAGATTAGGAGCATATGTGGCTCCATAACCTTTGTGACAAGTGTACGGCTCGGATCGTGGCACGATATTCAAGAAACGATCCTAGCGGCTCTACTTTATCTATAAATACCCACCCCCCTTTGGCTTAAAAACCCACAAATCTGATTGAAAAGACTCTAAGTTGGAACCTTCGTTTCATACCTGAGCTATTTTGATCTGGGATTAGCATTCGGGGACCCTTCGTAAGTATTCTTTCGTTCTTTTATTGCTTTTCGAGTCTTTCGAGTCTGAAAGTCAAACTTTGTTTGACTTTCTACATTGACCAGTTATGGTCAATGCGAAGTTCGTTTGAACTTCGCAACGTGAGTGTAATCACGTTGGTTATAGTCCCTTGGGACTATGCCTACTGATTACCACGTTGTCTAGGGTCGTAGGGTAAGCGATCTAATAAATCGCTTATACCTCGAACCCGACCCAGTTTGGTCGATCATTAGGATCCGACCAAACACTTTAGGTGACCATAGTAGGTAGGGAATAACCTTCCGAGGTTATACCCTATGGTCACATCGTTTAAGTAGTTGTATGATAGGTAGTTTATATGCCTTAGGTAAATTACCAGAATACCCTTTTCATGTATAATTGGTAATTAAGCATATGTAACCTAAACCTTTGTCACATAACTGATTATGTAATATGTTTAGGCATATAACACTTGTCATAGGGCTAGTTAGGCGGTCCGAACGCGTTTCACGCGAACGACGCGTTAAAGTAGCACAAGCTACCTAAACGGGTCGTAATGGGTCGTAGACACTTAGGTTAAGTTTCATTTAGTATGTAGGCTTTGTTAAACCAAAAGACACGAGTCTCTACACTCGTTTGGTTTACAAACCCTAATGCTACCCGATCTTCCGATTTAGGTCCGGTTTATTAATGTAGCTACCTATACTAGGTGCCGTTTGATATCCGCGATCTCTAGCATTATTTAGTTGTCACTCCAGAACTACTGAGCAATCCCAGGTGAGTACATAGACCCCTCTTTTACTGTTTTCCAAACTGTTTTGGGGTGGAACACATGTGCCTACTTGTTACTTTCATGCTTTCCTGTTTTGACATCATATACTTGCTATGTTCATTAGTACATTATAGTACATGATTTCATTACATTTCATGCTATGTATGCCCATTGTGTGCGTACTTAGTACATTGTTTTACATTACATTTTATGCTATGTATGCCCATTGTGTGCATACTTAGTACATCGTTCTACATTACATTTCATGCTATGTATGCCCATTGTGTGCGTACTTAGTACATTGTTTTACGTTGCTTTTCTGTTGCATATGCTTATCCAGCATATGAACACATTATACTACATATTGAACCGTTGTAATCATTTGTCTGTGATCCGTTGATATCTGTGAACCGTTTGTATCTGTGAACCGTGTGAACCGTATTTGACATAGACATTTCGGCATAGACATTTTAACATGATTGACATTTGATCATGCATTTCCCACAAAACATAACTTTGATTTAAACCAAGTTTTACTTCAATACTTTGTTTTTGTGCATATGGTTTAATTGAGACATTTCACTTGCCATACATGACATTTTGACATAGACATTTGACATGGATATTTGACATAGACATTTGACATGGATATTTGACATAGACATTTGACATGGATATTTGACATAGACATTTTGACATTGTTTGGTTTGATTAAGTGATTAAGTAACGATGCGTGTGTAATATGATACAAGCATGGTGGATACGCCGCTGGTACTTCCTATATATAAGTGTTTGTATGGTATTACATATTGTAGCGTTATTTGAATCATTTCAGTTTGATACATATAACATTTTATACAAATAACATACTTTTCACAAGACATTGTTTTACAAACAACTTATCTTATACAAAATCCATTTTTACTATGGTTATTCATTTAACCATACATTATTCATTTATTTATACATATCATCTGAACTCATTGTTTTTCAAATGATTTACAAAACAAAGCAAATTACAAGGTTCATGACTAAACATTTTCTCAAACATAAGTCATGGAACCTATTTTCACAAAACCTATGTATCTCACAGGCATTTTTATGCTGACGTACCTATTTTCACATGTGTTTTTCAGGAACTGTTGCATAAGATGATCAAGATACACATAGGCAGACTTGGGCTTTAGTGACAATAAAAGATGCAAGACTAGTTAATTATGTTGTATTTCATAGTTTGATAAGACATTGTAACACTTTTAATCAATAAAACGAAACTTCAATTGCCATGGATTTGAAACAATTAATTCTGTTACAACACTCCCCGATGTTTCCGCCGCGTTTTGTATGTTCTACGTGGTCGGGGTGTGACAGAAAAGATGGTATCAGAGCCAATGGTTATAGGGAATTAGGTTATTAGTAATGCTTTGACCTAGTCTATAACTTTCTTAGGACCCTAACGCGAGTTTACTTGCGTTTAGTCATAAAACAATACCGTCACCTATCCTTAGGCGACGACCACAACAAGAACATAAATTTCAAAACCGCTTTGAAAACTAATCATCTGTTCTAGGATGATTTATTACAAGGTTTTGAACCCCTTTGTGTTTCAAAAAATCTCGTCAAGGTTTTGGGTTTTAAATAATGTGAACACGTGCAAACTGGAAGGGTGAATGCCTGTATTCTGGGTTTTCTGTCTAGGCAAGCACTTCGTATACATCTCATCAGATGCGAGACCAGTTGTGCTTACCTGGGAATTCTTGGGATGAGTGTTCACTTATAGGCGAGCATATCTTCGCAATACATTATTTTTGACCTATTTACTTTTCACCGGGTCGTTTGTTGCTTTGTAGTAACAAACAGATGACCACTATCCTTGCTTTCATCAGATTTGTTTCATCTCATTCTTTTCGTCTAATCCTCTCACTCGTTTCATTTCATGTTTCCTCTTTTAGAATGCCTCCTCGACGCGAAAGCCAGATAGCGACTGCCGAATTGGCAGAAATCATTGCGCAGCAAATGGCTGCTCAATTCCCAAACCTCTTTGCTCAATGGAATCAAGCCAACAACAACAACAATGGTCCATGCAATTTCAAGAGTTTTAACTCGGCGAAACCACTCAAGTTTAGTGGTTCTGAGGGAGCGACTGGGCTTCTTCAATGGTTCGAGAGCATTGAGAATACTTTCCGCCATGTGCAGTGTCCTGACAATCGCAAGGTCGAGTTTGCTTCGAGTGTGTTCCAGAAGAGAGCCCTTACGTGGTGGAATGGGGTTATGAGAGATCGTGGTGCAGAAGTTGCTCTAGCACAGACATGGGCCGAACTTAGGGCTCTCATGATGAAGGAGTTTTGTCCTCGTCACGAGATCAGGGCTTTGGAAAGGGAATTTGATGATCTTAAGCAAGACAGCGGTGAGCATCGAGCCTACACGGACCGTTATGAGGAGTTAAGTCTGTTATGCCCAAACATGGTCACGCCTTTGGATAAGGCGATCGAAAAGTACATTGATGGCCTTCCCGACTCAATACAAGACATTTTGACTGGTAGCAACCCTACTACTGTTAGGCAGGCCATTGAGTTATCTGCAACCTTGACTGAATCGCAGATCAGGAAACGTAAGCTTTTCCGAAAGGGTGACAAGAAACTGGTCGAGGAATCGAAACCAATCGAGGAATCAAAGACCATGGATGAACAGACTGGATCCTCTAAGAAGTCAAAGAAGCGAAAGGCTTCTCAGAACTTCGTCGTGGTCGCTCACAATGATCAAGCCGTCCCCAACCAACCAGCTCAACCCCCTGCCAGGAAACCCTACAAAGGAACTGCACCCTTGTGCAACCAATGTGGCCTACATCATCATGCTGGTGTGAAGTGCCGCACATGCCAAGTTTGCGGACTTATAGGTCATACAGCGAGGGTTTGCCCAACAGCAGCAGCACCAAATCAGATTAACAACAATCCTGCTCAAGCTCGTTTCCCACTGGGATCTTGCTACAACTGTGGCGAGATGGGCCATTTTAGTAGAAATTGCCCAAGACTTGCTGATGCAAATCCAGCGCAGGGATGAGTATCTGACCGACAGAAGATAACGCTGTTTAGAAAATAATCGAGCCTTGTGTATTATTTTCTTTTATCACAATCTATGAAACAGTTGTTGTTATTGTTGTTTATAAATAAATCTTTCATTTACATTTCAATATGTTTATGTGGTTGCATGTATAAACATATCCCCTACAATACCGACAATCAAGGAACCGCCTTCCTTGAAGAGCAGACTACTTCCAAATTTCTTCCCTTGTATAATCTCTTGCGTTTCCACGAAAATCCTAAGTACCCGTTCCTTCCAAGAGAAACGAAGTACGAGGTGCCAAGTTAATTGCAATCAATAACAAGATAATAACAATTGAACAATTATGTGGTTATGTGCTTATGTGTTATCCTTTATGTGTCATGTGATCCAATTTATGTTATTCAAATCCTCGTAAAATCTTACATATCTTTGTGCAAGAGATTCATAGTAGGATACCCAAAGGTACTACTTAAATCCTTAATGGACTTCTACGTTGTAGTTAAAGTCCCTTGGATTATAATGTACTACTTCATAATTAGACCCCTTTAGTGGTCTAGTTAAACAGATTGATCCAAAAATCTGGTTAGGGATATCATGTGATGATATAGCTGAAAGGACTCCTTAGTGGCCTAATTAAGAAGATCCTCTGTTGATCTAATTAAAAGGACCCTATGGTAGTCTAGTCACTCTCATCTCAGGTTTGATATCTTTCCCCACAACATTTCAAAACAAACTGTGCGGACTGTGCAAGGAATTACGTAATTATGGATGCATACATAATTATGGAATTTAGTGCACAGAAATCACAGCAAGTTCTATCATGTATCAAGAGTTAACCCTATTCATTTCCAATTCTGATGAAGCATCCGTTGAGGAAAAAATGAACTAGCTATTCATTTTTCACTTCTGAAGAATATCCGTTGAGGAAATGAATATCCGTTGTTTATCTTTTCATTTCCATTCTGAAGAATAACCGTTGAGGAAAATGAATTATCCATTCATTTTCGTTCTAAAGAATATCCGTTGAAGAAATGAATATCCGTTGTTTATCTTTTCATTTCCATTCTGAAGAATAACCGTTGAGGAAAATGAATTATCCATTCATTTTCGTTCTAAAGAATATCCGTTGAGGAAATGAATATCCGTTGTATAATCCTTCATTTCCAACTCTGAGGAAGCAAACGTTGAAAATGACTCCGTTAGTTCATTTTCGTTTCTGAAGATTTATCCGTTGAGGAAATGAATATCCGTTGTGTAATCCTTCATTTCCAACTCTGAGGAAGCAACCGTTGAAAATGACTCCGTTAGTTCATTTTCGTTTCTGAAGATTTATCCGTTGAGGAAATGAATATCCGTTGTGTAATTCTTCATTTCCAACTCTGAGGAAATAACCGTTGAAAATGACTCCGTTAGTTCATTTTCGTTTCTGAAGATTTATCCGTTGAGGAGATGAATATCCGTTGATTTTTCTTTCATTTCAAATTCTGAAGAACAAACCGTTGAGGAAAATGACCCCGTTTGTTCATTTTCGTTCTGAAGAATATCCGTTGAGGGAAATGTATATCCGTTTAGTTAATTCCTTTATTTTCCATTTCCGAAGAACCCGTTGAAGAAAGTGACTCTGCTCGTTCATTTTCTCTTCTGAAAAATATCCGTTAAGGAAAATAATCAGATTATGCTTTACATATCTTTGATGACTATTTGAAACAAAGTCATAGACAGACTCCTACGAATTAATTTCGGGACGAAATTTCCTAAAGTAGGGGAGACTGTAACACCTGTGTCATTTCAACCATCAAAAAAATTCCCAACCAGTGAAATATTGTATTTCATACTTGGGATTTGTAAAAATATGTGTATCGTTTACACATATCAATTCTTGTTCGATTTCAAGCTCTAAATCGCTTTCTGGAAGGTTATACGCGCACTAATGCGTAAATATAACCAGTTTAATGCAACGAACACTCCGGAATAGTGAAATAGGCTTAACATACCTTAAATAACCTATACATAACTTAGATATAAGTTTTGGAAGGTTTGGTGTGGTGAAATCAAAGTTAAATCGCTTACAGGGACTAAAGTTGACAAACTGCGAAAGTATGCCAATTTGAACTGTAACAGACCTTCCGGAACATGACCATAAGTTAAACATACCATAAATATCCTTTACATAGCTTAGAAATAGGCTTTGAGGGGTTCGGTGTGCTAAAATAAACTTTTGGGTCATTCAGGGACTAAAAGTGTCAAAAAGTGCACAAGTTTGCATTTTCGCGCATAACTTACGTTCTGAATACATCCGGACATCCAAAAATTTATGTGAACATGACTACATTATATTTTAGTGTTCGCCTTAAGAAAAATCCATTCGTCGCGTCATTTGGATCGTTTTTCGCGCTTGTGCGCATTCCGTCGTAATTAAGCGAACGTCGCGTTCGTACGGCTAAACGAACCGACATCCGAGATATTTTTGAGCATGTTTTAAGTTCCCTATACTTTAACTTCATTTTAGAGCTTTGAAATGGGGTTAACGGGCCTTAAACGTGTCAAAAATGGGCTGATTGCATTGCAGGGACCAAAACTGTAAATCTGCCAAAGTTGTTACCTTACGGACCTCAACATTGGCAGCTTTGAGGTCCGTAAAGCAAGTTCAGACCAGATGCAGAGTACTTAACAGCCTGTTTTCAGCAGATTTAACCACAACCACATGTTTGCAACTTGCTTAATCACTAAGATTAGGAGCATATGTGGCTCCATAACCTTTGTGACAAGTGTACGGCTCGGATCGTGGCACGATATTCAAGAAACGATCCTAGCGGCTCTACTTTATCTATAAATACCCACCCCCCTTTGGCTTAAAAACCCACAAATCTGATTGAAAAGACTCTAAGTTGGAACCTTCGTTTCATACCTGAGCTATTTTGATCTGGGATTAGCATTCGGGGACCCTTCGTAAGTATTCTTTCGTTCTTTTATTGCTTTTCGAGTCTTTCGAGTCTGAAAGTCAAACTTTGTTTGACTTTCTACATTGACCAGTTATGGTCAATGCGAAGTTCGTTTGAACTTCGCAACGTGAGTGTAATCACGTTGGTTATAGTCCCTTGGGACTATGCCTACTGATTACCACGTTGTCTAGGGTCGTAGGGTAAGCGATCTAATAAATCGCTTATACCTCGAACCCGACCCAGTTTGGTCGATCATTAGGATCCGACCAAACACTTTAGGTGACCATAGTAGGTAGGGAATAACCTTCCGAGGTTATACCCTATGGTCACATCGTTTAAGTAGTTGTATGATAGGTAGTTTATATGCCTTAGGTAAATTACCAGAATACCCTTTTCATGTATAATTGGTAATTAAGCATATGTAACCTAAACCTTTGTCACATAACTGATTATGTAATATGTTTAGGCATATAACACTTGTCATAGGGCTAGTTAGGCGGTCCGAACGCGTTTCACGCGAACGACGCGTTAAAGTAGCACAAGCTACCTAAACGGGTCGTAATGGGTCGTAGACACTTAGGTTAAGTTTCATTTAGTATGTAGGCTTTGTTAAACCAAAAGACACGAGTCTCTACACTCGTTTGGTTTACAAACCCTAATGCTACCCGATCTTCCGATTTAGGTCCGGTTTATTAATGTAGCTACCTATACTAGGTGCCGTTTGATATCCGCGATCTCTAGCATTATTTAGTTGTCACTCCAGAACTACTGAGCAATCCCAGGTGAGTACATAGACCCCTCTTTTACTGTTTTCCAAACTGTTTTGGGGTGGAACACATGTGCCTACTTGTTACTTTCATGCTTTCCTGTTTTGACATCATATACTTGCTATGTTCATTAGTACATTATAGTACATGATTTCATTACATTTCATGCTATGTATGCCCATTGTGTGCGTACTTAGTACATTGTTTTACATTACATTTTATGCTATGTATGCCCATTGTGTGCATACTTAGTACATCGTTCTACATTACATTTCATGCTATGTATGCCCATTGTGTGCGTACTTAGTACATTGTTTTACGTTGCTTTTCTGTTGCATATGCTTATCCAGCATATGAACACATTATACTACATATTGAACCGTTGTAATCATTTGTCTGTGATCCGTTGATATCTGTGAACCGTTTGTATCTGTGAACCGTGTGAACCGTATTTGACATAGACATTTCGGCATAGACATTTTAACATGATTGACATTTGATCATGCATTTCCCACAAAACATAACTTTGATTTAAACCAAGTTTTACTTCAATACTTTGTTTTTGTGCATATGGTTTAATTGAGACATTTCACTTGCCATACATGACATTTTGACATAGACATTTGACATGGATATTTGACATAGACATTTGACATGGATATTTGACATAGACATTTGACATGGATATTTGACATAGACATTTTGACATTGTTTGGTTTGATTAAGTGATTAAGTAACGATGCGTGTGTAATATGATACAAGCATGGTGGATACGCCGCTGGTACTTCCTATATATAAGTGTTTGTATGGTATTACATATTGTAGCGTTATTTGAATCATTTCAGTTTGATACATATAACATTTTATACAAATAACATACTTTTCACAAGACATTGTTTTACAAACAACTTATCTTATACAAAATCCATTTTTACTATGGTTATTCATTTAACCATACATTATTCATTTATTTATACATATCATCTGAACTCATTGTTTTTCAAATGATTTACAAAACAAAGCAAATTACAAGGTTCATGACTAAACATTTTCTCAAACATAAGTCATGGAACCTATTTTCACAAAACCTATGTATCTCACAGGCATTTTTATGCTGACGTACCTATTTTCACATGTGTTTTTCAGGAACTGTTGCATAAGATGATCAAGATACACATAGGCAGACTTGGGCTTTAGTGACAATAAAAGATGCAAGACTAGTTAATTATGTTGTATTTCATAGTTTGATAAGACATTGTAACACTTTTAATCAATAAAACGAAACTTCAATTGCCATGGATTTGAAACAATTAATTCTGTTACAACACTCCCCGATGTTTCCGCCGCGTTTTGTATGTTCTACGTGGTCGGGGTGTGACATATACCACTCGAATCCCTAATCGTCCGACGTTTCCGTTAATTGCCTAAATATTGACCGTAATGCCCTTATGTCCATAAAACGAGATTTTTGGAAATGTGAAAGTGCCATAATCTTAGTTACTTATTATTAAACTTGTACCTAAAATTTCACATCAGTTGGAGGTCTAGATTAGGAGTTATGCTTAATGACGTAATTTGAATGCTTTTAAGTAATTAAACGGCGTCATTAGCGTAAAGCCTATCTAAACCCAATTTTTGACATCAAACCTTTTACCCATTGATGTGATATAATATTTTGGGATTTTTAAAGATTTTTAATTATTTTTAAACTGATCATAAGCTAGGTTTATCGCCTTGATTCGGTTAATACCAAAAATACCCTTTTCGGCCATAAAATGAGTTTTACAAATCCTTTTAACGCCAATCCAATTGCTATTAATTTTAAATAATAAATGGAGTATTTTGAGCCTGTTTATTTGATCAGAAAACTCATAATCGTATTTTAACCCGTACATCGCTTAAAACGACTTTATACGCGTATTTAACGCATAGTTTGGGTTTAAAACTATTTTAGTATATAAGACTTATTACCAAAGGTTATAACCTGTTAAAATAAGCTATTTTACTGATCAACTCAGACCCGGATCACAGGTGTCTAATTAAACCCTTTTATAATCTTCAAAATGACCAAAATACCCCTACGGGGCTTATTAAGAGATTAAACTCGTTTGGGGCGTCATGGGTGATATCCTACTGATGTCACAACTTATTTAAGGCATGTTAACTTAGGAAACCTGTTTAGGACTCTTACGGATACCCGTTACGCTTCATGCGCGTTCGGTTCGGTTTATGTAACTAGTTTACATAAATTAGCCGAAACGGGTCAAACCTTATCGGTTTTATCTCAAAATCCAGAATGTGTATCATATACCCATATTAAGCAAGTCTTCAAACTTGTCGGGTCTAAATCACATTCTATCCGGTCTTCGCTTAATCGTGCGTACGAACCGTATCTTTAAAACTAATCGGTCTAAGCGTAAGCTTAACTAAAGACCCGTTAGGATTCTAATAGGTTATTATAAACCATCGTTCCAGATTAGGAGAACCAGTAAAAGATACTTGCACTCGCTGATTTTTTATCAATACTTACTCAGGTAAATACTTTTAACCTATTTTCCCAAGTTATAAAATATTATTTGTGCCTTGTGCCTTAAATGCATTTTCTTAAACTCTTTTCAAAATGAGTCGGTTGATTGTATTTACCAGTGTAAACTGACGTATTTTCTTAAAAAGGTTAAGTGCAGGTACTACGCGAAATAGGCTGGCTTGTCTCCTAGCATCCACATTAAGTCTCGCCAGCTTGGATGTCATAAACTGTTGAACATTTGTTTCCTTTTATTTTGATCTACCTGTGGATTTATATTCGACTATTTGTGATACTTAATATTACAATATCGTTTGGTTGAATTAAATCTATACTTTGCTTCCGCTGTGCATTTAAATATTGTGTTGTTTGACTATTATGTTGCCAACCACGTCACGATACTCCCCTACCGGGCCCACCGGTAACACGTGGAAATTTGGGGTGTGACAGGTTGGTATCAGAGCCAACACTGAGTGAATTAAACACTAACCTTTTGTGTTTAATCTCAGTTACACAATTGCACATTCCTAAATCTTCGAGTCTAGACAAAGAACTTAGGAATAATCCAAATTGTTCAATTTTTATTTAAATTTTGTCCTTTATTTTTCCTTATTATTACCTTGTGTATTTTAACAGGTACAATAATGCCGCCAAGATTTAGACGAGGTGGTCGAGGAAAGGAGCCAGCTAGCGCCCCTAACGACCATGAGGCAGGGCCTTCATATCGACGAACTTCTTCTACTTCTACAAGGAATGACGAAACGAGGGAGCTATGGAGGACATACGAAGAGTCTGCCAGACTTTTCGCACGCCTCAACACCTCCATATCATGACTCTTATGGGCCTCAGTCAGAGAACGAACCCCACAACCCGCAACATTTCTTTGGCGACCCTACTCCTGTCTTTCAGGGTCAGTTTAACCCAGCAGAGTACCTACCAGAGCACGTGGGCTTTAACCCACTAGGACCAGAGGATCACTTTTCTGGTGATCAAGATATGGACGAGGACACAAATCCCGTCGAGGTTTCAACCGGATCCTTGAACCATCCTTTCGTGATCTCAGACGGTTCGTCTTTTCACGGAACACCATACCAGGGTCCGGATAGTCACATGGCACGGTTCGAACGGTGTGAGTGGTACTATACACCATCTGAACACTCATCACCTCACCAGCAGCCGCCACTGCAGCAGCAAGATCCCTCTGGGGATCCACGTTTCGTGCAGCAAAATCCCTCTGGGGATCCACGTAATGAGGCAGTCACGCCACCGCCTCCACAGCCGCCAGTGCATCTAGAGCCTCCAGAGCCACCAAGACGTAGGAGGACTGGCGCACGGATCTCAGCACGAGAAGTTGATTTTCGTCTCAACACCCCTCAACACTCTAGCGGCAGCCATTACCCGCCTACTCATGAAGTTCCACAGATGGGTGGACCTTCTGTTCCAGTTTCGGAGGTGAATTCGGCACCTATTGTACCGCCATCACCGGGTTTTGGCCACCCAATCCCTGCTTATACTGCTCCGGCAGCTTACAACCCATATGGACCACCAGCATACCATGGCTATAACTATGCTGATGATCCTTACAACGTGGCATCAAGCTACCTTGCCCATAATAATCCTGAGGGACCATATGGACCCCCTTGGGGAATGGGATACCCAGCTCAGGGGTATCAAGCACTTGTTCAGCCGCCACCACAGTACCAGCCACCACGGGCTCCTCCTCCTGAGCAGGAGGAACTCCGTCGAAGACTGGCCAAAGTGGAGCGAGACTTCCAGAAGGAACGTAGGAAGAATGAGGGATTCATGAGTGGTTTGGCAAATTTGCTGAAGGGAAAGAAGAAACGGGACCGTTAAATCCCAATATATATTATTGTATTTCCCAGTTTAAATCAAGTCCCTGTGTGGACATTTATTTATGTGTGTATGTAGTCCCTGCGTGGACATCTATCTTTGTACCTAGTCCCTACGAGGACTTGTCTTTATTAGTCCCTGCGTGGACACTTAGGTTTGTAAACGGTCCCTGCGAGGACATGTATTATCAGTATAGCTCCTACGTGGGCAAGTATTTCTGTGAAAAGTCCCGTTTAGGGCAGAAATGTACTACCTGTAAATTATAATGGCATGTTAAGTTTGAAAATTTTATTTCTGTCATCTATGCATTTATATATTGAACATGAAATAAATCTTGTAACATCATTCTTTTTTTAAATGATCTGCCTATTAATTATCAAATAAAGAATCTTTAAGAGTGAAACCTAGTCGACGGGTCATTATAAGACCGGGCCAAGATGGTAAGACCTATGTAAAAAGGATTCAAATCCCTGTTAACATCTGAAAACATGTTAACACTCCTGGCAGACATGATTCGTTAAAAACACACGTGTTATTATTACATATGGATCTTTTTAAAGATTCTAAACTCAAATAAATGATCTCTGAATCATGGGTTAAATCATTAATAAATATGATCAGTTCTTTTTACCATCCATTGGTAATGGAATGCCTACGGGCCCTTCTCATTTTCATATGAGACAAAAGACAATATTAGTCAGTAACCCTGTCTGATAAAGGTAATGAACTTTGTTCAAACCTTCATGTTTTGATTCTCTGAAATCATAGCTTATAGTCTAAATTGTCCCTGTGACTAGGCCTTATGTGCTAATAAAACTATTATCGTTTTATAAATAGGATAAATTATATTAGAAATCCTAAATTTATGTGAGTAATAAATTAACCAGATATGGTCTATGTTTACCACGGTTAATAAAATTGCCATAAAAGACAATTCTATAATAAACTCACCAATAAATTATTGCCGATGTGTTACAGTTCAAGATACATGGCAGACTCAAACGAGGTCAACAGTCACCCAGGGATAGTGAATGATAATGCCCGTGTAAACGTAGCAGGTGCAGATTTACAAGCAATGATAGATAATGCGGTTAATAGAGCTATGGGTAGACAGCACCATGGATCAAGTGGTACCCATACGAGGACCCAATCTGCATCACACACTAGAACACCCTCCAGGACCCACACTGCCCACAACAGTAATTCTCACCACTCCTCGAATCAAAGGAGTAATCCATCCCAAAGAGTCGTACAGAACCAAGAACCTCGTAGTAGGGGTTGCACCTATAAATACTTCGTGTCGTGCAAACCCAGGGACTTCAATGGGGAAAAAGGAGTTGTTGATTGCATGACGTGGATGGATGAAATGGATACTGTGGTGGATATTAGTGGTTGCCATAATAGGGATATTGTGAAGTTTGTCTCACAGTCTTTCAAAGGAGAAGCATTAGCCTGGTGGAGATCTTTGATCCAAGCCACAGGGAAAGTCCCGTTATACAACATGACCTGGGAACAGTTCATGGCACTAATCAAGGAAAATTTATGCCCTCAACATGAGGTTGAGAGAATTGAATCTGATTTCCTGGCGCTGGTCATGAAAAACCTGGACTGTCAGGCCTACCTTACCACTTTCAATACTTTGTCAAGGTTGGTCCCTTATTTGGTAACTCCGGAGCCTAAACGTATAGCTCGTTTTATCGGGGGTTTGGAACCGGAGATCAAAGCAAGTGTAAAGGCCTCCAGACCAACCACTTTTCGGTCAGTAACGGACATATCGTTATCTCTGACCTCAGATGCTGTCAGGGTGAGGTCACAAAGGAAAAATGATACCGAAAAGAGGAAGCGTGAGGATGACAACTCACGACGATCAGACAAGAAGCAGAAGGGAAACAATGACCATAAGAAGGGGTCAGGATTTAAGAAGGATGGTCAACAGTCGGGTGAAAAACCCAGATGTAAAACCTGCAAGAGGCAGCACTTTGGGAAGTGCAGGTTTGAATCCAACTCACAATCACAATCGAAACCTTTTGCATGTGGGTTATGCAAATCCAGGGAACACAAAACCTTGGATTGCAAGAAGATAAAGGATGCGACCTGCTATGGTTGCAATGAAAAGGGGCACATCAGGAGCAATTGCCCAAAATATGCCAAGAAGCCGGAAGAGGCTAAGAAGACCAATGCTAGGGTCTTCAGGATGGATGCTAAGGAAGCCGTCAAGGACGACAACGTGATAACAGGTACCTTTCTCGTAAATGATGTTTATGCGAGAGTGTTATTTGATTCGGGTGCTGATAAGTCGTTTGTAGATAATAAGTTTTGTGAATTGTTGAAACTACCTGTTAAGACTTTAAGTGTGAAGTATGAGGTGGAACTAGCAGATGGCACTTTAGAAACCGCTTCAACCTTATTAGATGGATGTTTCATATCCATTAAGAACCACTCTTTTCCTTTGTCCCTACTTCCTTTAAAACTAGCCGGTTTTGACATAGTTTTGGGTATGGACTGGTTATCACATAACCAGGCCCAGATTATTTGCAATAAGAAGCAAGTGATGATCAAGACTTCGTCTGGTGAATCACTTACTATCCAGGGAGATACCCAGTATGGGCTGCCCGAGAAAATGTCTATACTCAAAGACTCTAAGTGTTTGAAGAAGGGCTGTGTCATCTACATGGCACAGGTGATTATTGATGAACCGAAACCCAAGATTGGAGATATCCCAGTCATTTCTGAATACCCCGAAGTATTTCCTAAAGAACTACCTGGTTTGCCACCAGATAGGCAAGTGGAATTCAGAATTGACATTATTCCTGGATCAGCACCAGTTGCAAGGGCGCCTTATAGGTTGGCACCAACAGAGTTGAAGGAATTGAGGACGCAGCTAGATGATTTGCTAGCAAAAGGTTTCATCAAACCTAGTTCGTCTCCTTGGGGAGCACCAGTTTTATTTGTCAAGAAGAAGGATGGATCGATGCGACTGTGCATCGACTACCGTGAGCTTAATAAGGTTACTATCAAGAATAGGTATCCTTTGCCCAGAATCGACGATCTGTTCGATCAACTTCAAGGGGCAAGTTTCTTCTCTAAGATTGACTTAAGGTCAGGCTATCACCAACTGAAAGTTAGAGATGAGGACGTACACAAGACTGCATTTAGGACTCGTTATGGTCATTACGAGTTCCTAGTGATGCCTTTTGGGCTCACTAACGCACCGGCCGCGTTCATGGATCTCATGAATCGCGTCTGCAAGCCTTACTTAGAAAAATTTGTCATCGTCTTCATCGATGACATCCTCATTTACTCGAAGAGCCAAGCTGACCATGAGAAGCATCTTCATTGCATTCTGGAACTACTTAATAAAGAGAAGCTCTATGCCAAGTTCTCAAAGTGTGAATTCTGGCTTCGAGCAGTCCAATTTCTTGGACATGTTGTTAGTGAGCGTGGTATCCAAGTAGATCCCGCTAAAGTTGAATCTGTCATGAATTGGCAAGAGCCAAAGACGCCTACAGAAATTCGTAGCTTCCTAGGTTTGGCAGGATACTATAGGCGATTCATAGAAAACTTTTCAAGGATTGTTGCACCCCTGACTTCGCTGACACGTAAGAAGATTAAGTTTGACTGGGGTCCTAAGCAGCAGGAATCCTTCGATATTCTGAAACAAAAGTTGAGCAATGCTCCGGTACTAACATTGCCTGATGGAATAGAGGAGTTTGTAGTTTATTGTGATGCATCACACACCGGGATGGGATGTGTGCTTATGCAGAAAGGCAAAGTCATTGCCTATGCTTCACGTCAGTTAAAGGTGCACGAAAAGAATTACACCACCCACGATTTGGAGTTGGGTGCCGTTGTATTCGCACTAAAACTGTGGAGGCACTACTTATATGGAATCAAATGTGTGATCTATTCTGATCACAAAAGCCTTCAACATCTGTTCAACCAGAAGGACTTGAACATGAGGCAACGCCGTTGGATGGAAACTCTGAATGATTACGATTGTGAAATAAGATACCATCCCGGCAAGGCGAATGTAGTCGCCGATGCCTTGAGTCGGAAGGAGAAAGTGAAACCCATCCGAATCAATGCCAAGCGCATGGAAATCAAGAACAATTTGATAGAAAGGTTGTTAGCTGCACAGAAGGAAGCTGTGTTGGAAGCTAACTATCCTAACGAAAAGCTAGGAGTAACTGAGGAGCAGTTATCTCTTAGTAAGGATGGAATTCTTAGATTGAATGGAAGGATATGGGTTCCAATTTATGGGGGACTCCGTGATGTTATCCTCCAGGAAGCCCACAACTCTAAATACTCCGTTCATCCTGGAGCTGATAAAATGTACCAGGATCTTAGGGCAAACTATTGGTGGATAGGCTTGAAAAAGTCTGTAGCCACTCATGTAGCCAAATGCTTGACATGTGCGCAAGTCAAGGCAGAACATCAAAAACCGTCAGGTTTACTACAACAACCTGAACTTCCTACTTGGAAGTGGGAAATGGTAACTATGGATTTTATCACCAAGTTACCTAAGACAAGGAAAGGAAATGACACCATCTGGGTGATAGTTGACCGACTGACTAAGTCAGCACATTTCCTACCTATTAAGGAGACCTACAGCTCCGATATGTTAGCCCAACTGTACGTTGATAAGATTGTAGCTCTACATGGCATACCTGTAGCTATTATCTCTGACCGAGATACTAGATACACATCACATTTTTGGAAAAGTTTCCAACAATCTTTGGGCACACGTTTGAACTTTAGTACGGCTTACCATCCACAGACTGACGGTCAGAGTGAGCGTACTATTCAAACGTTAGAAGACATGCTGCGTGCATGTGCGATCGATTTGGGAGGTAGTTGGGATAAGAACCTACCATTAATCGAATTCTCCTACAACAATAGCTACCATACCAGCATCAAGGTTGCGCCTTTTAAGGCATTATACGGTAGAAAGTGTAGATCGCCAGTTTGTTGGGCGGAAGTTGGAGATGTCCAATTATCTGGACCAGAAATAGTGTTCGAGACATCAGATAAGATTGTCCAGATTCGTGACCGTCTCAAAGCTGCCAGGGATAGGCAGAAGAGTTACGCTGATCCAAGTCGTAAGGATTTTCACTTCGAAGTAGGTGAAAAAGTCCTACTTAAAGTGTCACCCTGGAAGGGAGTGATGCGATTTGGTAAGAAAGGTAAGCTAAGCCCGAGATACATAGGACCTTTCGAGGTTATCTAACGTGTCGGGTCAGTTGCCTACAAGTTAAACTTACCTGAAGAGCTCAGTAGTATACACAATGTGTTCCACATCTGCAATCTGAAGAAGTGTTTCGCTGACGAATCAGTGGTTATACCCTATACAGATGTGCATATTGATGAGAGCTTGAAAATTGTGGAAAAACCTTTGTCGATCGAAGATCGACAGGTGAGGAAGCTTCGAAGGAAGCATATACCTTTTGTAAAGGTCAAATGGGATGCTCGTAGAGGTCCCGAGTATACGTGGGAGGTTGAGTCCACCATGAAAGAAAAATACCCTTACTTATTTCAGTAAATCTCGGGTCGAGATTTATTTTAAGGGGGTGAGGATGTAACACCTTGAAAATTTACGTCCTATAATGTGTTGACACGTGTCATAGGTTTGAACGTGTGAAAGAATGTTCTTGAAGGACTAAAGTTGACAAACAGTGAAACTATGTAATTATAAGGGTTCAAAGTGTCAACAATGAATAAATATACTTTGCAATAACCCTACATGATGTTTATAACCTTAAACGAATAGATCATGGATCATACGAAGCGAATTGTGAAAGAAAGTGAGAGATTACAAACTACAGGGGTTAAATGTGCCAACATGTTTAAGTTATACCTCTGAGTGACCTTTTGACAAACCCGAAGCTTTGTAACGATTAATTATGCTCACTAGAATGTACCACAAAAATTTCATGAAGTTTCGTTATCGTATGAGCAAGTTGTGATAAAATTCGTGTGTGAGGGTTAGAATCGTCAACATTGAAATTTAGGGCTTTTCGGGTAATCACAAAGTTACCCGAGGACTTGACAAAGTGGGTATAAGTATTAAAGCCCCCATATATAAATTACAAAGTCTTAGCATACAAGAAACAGCTTGAAAATGACCTTTCGGGGGACCAAGGACCAAAGTGCAATAAATGAAACATGTGTGACCTGACCAGAAGGGCCTCGCGGCCCGCCTCACAAACAACAGAAGGCCACGCGGGCCGCCTGCGACTGCCAGTTGCAGAAAAAACAGGCAGCTGCCTGTTGATGCATGAAATCGACTCAAATGCCATTTTTTCGATACCTTGGGCTGCCTAAGGTGGTCTTTAGCATGTAGGGCACTTGTGGTTGTTATTGTTTCACTCCTAGACTTAGGTGTTGATGATCCATGCATGTTTGAAGTTATTTATAAAGACCCACATTATGCAACATTGATCATTCATCAACTTCTGAGCATTTCCAGAGCATTCAAGCAGGCCACAAGCATTCCAAATCATCCATTAGTCGTGTGTAAGTATGCCTAACCTTCTCTAATTCATTTATACTTAGTTTATAGCCTAGAAGTCAAACCGTCGTAACTACGGTTTGACTTAGTGATAAATCACAATCGGTCCAGAGATTAGTCGAATCGAAAGTTGTTATAAGTTGGTATTTATATGGGTAATAAACCCCTAAAAGGGCACTCACTGATTCGAATCCTAACTAGGTCGTTTATCGAGTCAAAGGTTGTCCGAAAAAGTCAACAGAATTAGTATTTTGGAATTAACGCGTAATTAGCAATATAAAAGGCGTGTAATCTGTTTTATCAGTCATATAACTTGAAAATAAGTATAATAACTTATCTAAGCTTGTTTGATTCGACAACTTTATGTTTTGAACCGATTCGGAACCGAGAGACGCAAAAGTTTGACTTTTGCTTTGACCTCAGTTCTGACCCGATTTATATAGGTTTAGACATGCCTTAAAGTTCCATTAGGACCTAGTTACATGTGTGTATAAGCCTCTGCGTTTATACCACTTGAATCCCTAATCGTCCGACGTTTCCGTTAATTGCCTAAATATTGACCGTAATGCCCTTATGTCCATAAAACGAGATTTTTGGAAATGTGAAAGTGCCATAATCTTAGTTACTGATTATTAAACTTGTACCTAAAATTTCACATCAGTTGGAGGTCTAGATTAGGAGTTATGCTTAATGACGTAATTTGAATGCTTTTAAGTAATTAAACGGCGTCATTAGCGTAAAGCCTATCTAAACCCAATTTTTGACATCAAACCTTTTACCCACTGATGTGATATAATATTTTGGGATTTTTAAAGATTTTTAATTATTTTTAAACTGATCATAAGCTAGGTTTATCGCCTTGATTCGGTTAATACCAAAAATACCCTTTTCGGCCATAAAATGAGTTTTACAAATCCTTTTAGCGCCAATCCAATTGCTATTGATTTTAAATAATAAATGGAGTATTTTGAGCCTGTTTATTTGATCAGAAAACTCAGAATCGTATTTTAACCCGTACATCGCTTAAAACGACTTTATACGCGTATTTAACGCATAGTTTGGGTTTAAAACTATTTTAGTATATAAGACTTATTACCAAAGGTTATAACCTGTTAAAATAAGCTATTTTACTGATCAAATCAGACCCGGATCACAGGTGTCTAATTAAACCCTTTTATAATCTTCAAAATGACCAAAATACCCCTACGGGGCTTATTAAGAGATTAAACTCGTTTGGGGCGTCATGGGTGATATCCTACTGATGTCACAACTTATTTAAGGCATGTTAACTTAGGAAACCTGTTTAGGACTCTTACGGATACCCGTTACGCTTCATGCGCGTTCGGTTCGGTTTATGTAACTAGTTTACATAAATTAGCCGAAACGGGTCAAACCTTATCGGTTTTATCTCAAAATCCAGAATGTGTATCATATACCCATATTAAGCAAGTCTTCAAACTTGTCGGGTCTAAATCACATTCTATCCGGTCTTCGCTTAATCGTGCGTACGAACCGTATCTTTAAAACTAATCGGTCTAAGCGTAAGCTTAACTAAAGACCCGTTAGGATTCTAATAGGTTATTATAAACCATCGTTCCAGATTAGGAGAACCAGTAAAAGATACTTGCACTCGCTGATTTTTGATCAATACTTACTCAGGTAAATACTTTTAACCTATTTTCCCAAGTTATAAAATATTATTTGTGCCTTGTGCCTTAAATGCATTTTCTTAAACTCTTTTCAAAATGAGTCGGTTGATTGTATTTACCAGTGTAAACTGACGTATTTTCTTAAAAAGGTTAAGTGCAGGTACTACGCGAAATAGGCTGGCTTGTCTCCTAGCATCCACATTAAGTCTCGCCAGCTTGGATGTCATAAACTGTTGAACATTTGTTTCCTTTTATTTTGATCTACCTGTGGATTTATATTCGACTATTTGTGATACTTAATATTACAATATCGTTTGGTTGAATTAAATATATACTTTGCTTCCGCTGTGCATTTAAATATTGTGTTGTTTGACTATTATGTTGCCAACCACGTCACGATACTCCCCTACCGGGCCCACCGGTAACACGTGGAAATTTGGGGTGTGACAGCATAATTCCTAAGCTCGTCTAATTCATTTATTTGACAAAATCGATTTTTACCAGCAAATTCTAGATCTAAGTTTACATTTTTGATTGCCCAGTAGGCTTTGTGTGCAATTTCTACTGGCAAATGACAACTTTTTCCATAGACTAGCTTATATGGGGTTGTACCTATCGTTGTTTTATAAGCAGTTCGAAAAGCCCATAAAGCATCATCTAATTTATCAGCCCATTCCTTTCTATTTAACCCTACGGTTTTTTCGAGTATTCGTTTTAACCCTCTATTAGTCACTTCGGCTTGTCCGTTTGTTTGAGGGTGATATGCTGTCGAAACTCGGTGATAGACCCCATATCTAGTTAAAAAAATTTCAAGTTGATGGTTGCAAAAATGGGTACCTCTATCACTTATTAAAGCTTTAGGTGTGCCAAAACGAGAGAATAATTTTTTTCAGAAATCTTACCACTACTCTTCCATCATTTGTTGGAAGTGCCTCGGCCTCGGCCCATTTAGACAAGTAATCTACTGCCACAAGTATGTATTTGTTTCCTTTCGATGGTGGGAAAGGTCCCATAAAGTCGAGTCCCCATACATCAAAAATTTCACAAACAAGAATGCCATTTTGTGGCATTTCGTTTTTGGAAGAAATATTACCTGTTCTTTGGCAAGCATCACATGTCTTTACAAGATTTTGAGCATCTTTGTAAATGGTTGGCCAATAAAATCCTGAATCGAATACCTTTCATGCGGTACTGGCAGCACCATGATGTCCTCCGGATGGACCTTCATGACAATGGCGGAGAATTCTTCGTGCTTCACTACCATGTACGCATCGTCTGACGAGTTGGTCGGCACACATTTTGAAAAGATATGGATCTTCCCTAAAGTAGTGTTTCACATTGGCAAAGAATTTTTTTCTTTGATGATGTGGCCATCCTTTTGCGACTATACCGCTAGCTAGGTAGTTAGCAAAGTCGGCGTACCATGGTTCTTCCTTATATTCCACCATTTCCAGGGACTCAGTTGGAAATTTTTCGTTGATTTGCTCGTCCCTGGTTGCCTCCAAAGCTGGGTCTTCTAAGCGTGAAAGATGATCTGCTGCGGTATTTTCTGCTCCTCTTTTATCCTTGATTTCAATGTCAAATTCTTGGAGGAGTAGAATCCACCTAATCAAACGTGGTTTTACGTCTTGCTTCTTAAAGAGATATCGAATGGCTGCATGGTCTGTATAGACTATAGTTTTAGAAAGAACAAGATAAGAACGAAATTTATCAAAAGCAAATACCACAGCTAGTAACTCTTTTTCAGTTGTTGTGTAATTTTCTTGTGCATCGTTAAGTGTTTTACTAGCATAATATATTGGGTGGAAATGCTTTTCTTTTCTCTGTCCTAAGACAGCTCCAACTGCAAAGTCACTAGCATCACACATGATTTCGAAAGGAAATTTCCAATCAGGTGCTATCATGATAGGTGCATTGACTAGCATTTCCTTTAGGGTTAGAAATGCTTGATTGCAATCCTTGTCAAAGATGAAATGAGCATCTTTTTCAAGTAATTTTGTTAGAGGCCTTGAGATCTTTGAAAAGTCTTTGATAAACCGCCTATAAAATCCGGCATGCCCTAGGAAACTTCTAATAGCTCTTACGGAGGATGGAGGTGGTAATCTAGAAATGGTATCTATTTTGGCTCGATCCACCTCCATTCCTTCGCTTGAGATTTTGTGACCGAGTACTATTCCCTCCGTTACCATGAAATGGCATTTTTCCCAATTAAGGGCGAGGTTAGTTTCCTCACATCGGGATAGCATTCGTTCAAGGTTATCGAGGCATTGGTCGTATGAATCCCCAAAGATAGAAAAGTCGTCCATGAAGACTTCCATTGTCTTTTCTATCATGTCAAAATGGCTACCATGCAACGTTGGAATGTTGCGGGGGCATTACATAGACCAAACGGCATGCGTCGATAAGCAAAAGTTCCATAGGGACATGTGAAAGTTGTCTTTTCTTGGTCTTCGGGTGCTATCGGGATTTGAAAGTAACCTGAAAAACCATCCAAGAAACAGTAAAATTTATGACCGGATAATCTTTCTAACATTTGATCAATGAAGGGTAAAGGAAAATGATCCTTTCTTGTTGCTTCATTTAATCGTCTATAATCTATACATACTCTCCATCCTGTAACGGTTCTCGTTGGTATTAATTCATTCTTTTCGTTAGTAATTACCGTCATACCTCCTTTCTTTGGAACTACTTGGACGGGACTTACCCAAGGACTATCGGAAATAGGATAGATAAGTCTGGCGTCAAGTAATTTGATGACTTCGTTTTTAACCACTTCTTGAACATTTGGATTTACTCGACGTTGTGGTTGTATGACCGATTTGTAGTCATCATTCATCAAAATTTTGTGTGTGCACATAGAAGGACTAATTCCTTTTATGTCAACAAGTTTCCAAGCTATTGCATTTTTGTGTTTTTTCAAAAGATTAATTAGTTTTTCTTTTTCTAAGTTATCTAATTTAGACGAAATAATTACAGGTAACTTACCATCTTTGTCTAGAAAATCATATTCCAAACCTTTTGGAAGTTCTTTGAGCTCAAGTGGTGGGTCTTTAGGAGACTCCTTATTTGGTTGCTCGTTTCGATCAAGAACTTTAAAAGTTTGTTCTATGGCGACCTCTTCTTCAACAAAGTGGTCAATCTCTTCACTTGTATCGGGTGGTTCATCTTCATCTTCAATTAGGGGGTCATTATTGCCGAATGGATATTTCATTGATCGTTCGAGATCGACACTTCTTTTAAATGCCCCTAAATGAAGAGGTAAATTGTTGAACTTCCGGTTTTTCAAAGCTTCGTGAGTTTTTACAAATGGTCGTCCCAACACTAGAGGAGTGTCATCGAGGATGACAAAGTCGGTTGGGATTACCATTTGATTTGTTTGAACCAAAACATCTTCAACTATACCGATTGATTTTATTACTTTCCGATTGGATAGAAAAATGGGTATTTGTAGTGGAGAAAAATCACTAATACTTAATTTTTCGAAAATGTAGTTAGGCATTATGTTAACACAAAGATCTTTATCGATTGTGACATTACTAATAAACGAATTTTGAAAGAAACATGGAACCGGTGTGATGTTAATTTCAAATGGGTCTTCTTTTATTAGCGAAGTTTGATCATTAGTTAACTTAACACTTACCGTTTCGTCAATTTTAGTGTTAGTGTTTAACTCTTTTAAAAACTTAGCATGAGTGGGTACTAAACAATGATTTTCGAAAGAAGGTGTCAAGAGATTAATTTCTTCAAAATTAGACTCTTCTTGGATTTTAACGTTGTTGGACTCACCTTTTTCGTTGTTTAACTCATGTGTCGGTTTTTCACTTATTTGTTCTTCCATTTTTTCATTTTTAGTTATCTCTTCCTTTTTTAATTCTTCTCTTGCGCGGGACTCCTCTTCCCTTGCGCGAGCTTCTTTTATACATCGATCGATAACTCTAATGTGTTCTAATATCCTATCGGTCACTTCGGTTATAGAAAAAGAATCATTATTTTCTAAGCTTGAATCCGGTTGTTCGACCCTTTGTTCCTCATAATACCCATATGAAGTTGATGGTTCACACCATTGTCCTTCATTGTAAGCATATGATGGATAAGGTTCGTAATTTTGTTCTTCATAATACTCATATGAGGTGGGTTGTTCACGCCAAGGTTCCTCATAGTAAGCATACGAAGGTGGTGGCTCATATCTTGGTTCCTCAAAGTATGAGTATGAAGGCTCATACCTTGGTTCATCAAAATATGAGTATGAGGGAGGAGGTTCATACCTTTGGTCTTCATAGGATGTGTATGAAGTTGATGGCTCGTACCTGGGCTCCTCATAGTAGGTGTATGAATTGGATGGTTGATATGAGCGATTATTTTGAACCGAGCGTGCATTACGACAATTAGTGCAATAATTACCCCTATAATCATCCTCCTCATAGGTGTAGTTGTAACCTCCTGAGTATTGATCCATAAGAATCACTCAGCAGACTACAACCGAGTCTCGAGATCAGAAAACAAAAAGAAAAACGGAAACAGAGGCTGGACACGGCCCCGTGTTCAGTGAGCACGGCCCCGTGTTCAGGATCTGTATCTGGGCGTTTTAATTAAAGTTACTGATTTCGTTGAGCACGGGGCGTGTTCAGTGAGCACGGCCCGTGTTCAAGCTTCTGTTACTGGGTGTTTTATGAAAAATATGCAGCACGGCCCCGTGTTCAGCGAGCACGGCCCGTGTTCAACCTACTGTAAATGCAAAACTAAACTAAAATGCAGAAAAATGTGGGCCGTTTTGAAAAGGTTTTGAAAAACTGATTAGGCCGTCGATTTTAAGCTTTCCTAAAATCCTTGTGTCCCCGGCAACGGCGCCAAAAACTTGATGCGTGCGAAGTGTTACTTATTTTAGGTGTATATTTTAAGCCCTTTTTAACACTTATTTTAGCCAAGTTTTAAATTTATAAAACACGATATTTCACTAACACTAAACACACATATGGGCAAGTGCACCCATCGTTGAGTGTAGTATAGCGTTGGTAAGATACCGAGGTCGTCCAAGGACACAAGAGCTTTTAGTACCGGTTTATCCTCAACGTCTAACCAAAATAAAAGTTTAGAAAAAATGTTTTAAACTAAGAAAATTAAAAACTAACTAAAATGCTGAAAATAAAAATAAAAGAAAAACAGATAGACAAGATGAATCACTTGGTTCCGACTCGTATCTAGTATAACCTTTGATTATTTCCGCACTTTTGCACATAATTAAGAGATTATCTTAGTTATTGTAGTAGGCCCCTCTTTTGAAGGTGACGTTACCCTCACCCCAGTAGTTTGAGTCAGCAGGGATACAATCCTAAAAGGGTGGATTATTGGAAGATAATGAATTAAGTTATTAATGCAGTATTGTGGTAGGCCCCGCTTTTGGCGGTGACGTTACCCTCGGCTAAGTAGTCTGAGTCAGCAGGGATACAGTCCTAAATAGCCGGGTTATAGTATTAATAGTAGTTAACTTATGAGGGGATCAAAGAGTTTGGACCCCCGCCATCCAATACCGTGAAGTATTGAAGGAGGTCCTACTAAATTTGACCTAGGTCCATTGCAGGACCTCTAAACGCTGAACAATGGCAAGACCTTTACCAAACCGTTCCCTTAACCCCCGACCAGGTAGCCAACATATCTCCATATAGACCGTGGAGATATGAATGGTGAAAATCCTTTATTTTATATAGACAGTAAAATAATGTCAAGACACCACGGACAAACGATAAGGAAAGATCACCTTCAACATAAGTAACTAGTTATTAAAGTCATTAATACAAAACCAAATAAAAAGTGCAAAAGATTAGAAATAAAAAGTATTATACTAGACACTTTGTCTTCACCAAGTGATGTAAGAGACTTAGGAAAACATGGCCTTGATTGTCAAGAACTCTTACGATCAATCTTGGATCCCGAGACGACTCACACACTCTACGATGGACAATGGATGATGGTGGTGGATGATGGTGTTGTGATGGTGGTGGGTGGTGGATGAAGTGTAAGAGAGGTGGTGTGCCAAGGGATGAGATGAAATGAATCCAAGCACTCCTATTTATAGGCTGAACAGAGAGCTGGGCACGGCCCCGTGTCCGCTGGGCACGGCCCCGTGTCCGTCTGACAATCTCTCTCCTCATTAATTGTAATTCGCAATTACAATAAATGCGCCTGCTGTACTTTCGACACGCCCCCGTGTTCGCTGAGCACGGCCCGTGGTGGGCAATAGAAGCTTCTATAGGTTTGTCTTTTCTGCTGCTTCTTGGGCACGGCCCCGTGCTGGCTGAGCACGGGGCGTGTTCAGTCTTCTGATTTCTCTACTTTGCTTTGGAAGGTGCCGTTGAGGGGTCGGGCAGTCCACTAATATTCCTTTTCTTGTATTTATGTTGGATTTAGCTGTCTTTTTGCTTCTTTTGCGTTTTTGAGCTCATTTAATCCTGAAAATACAAAAGGAAGACAAAAACACTATTTTTCCAATATTAGTACTTAAAAAGGGTTAGTTTTATGCCTCATTTGATGTAATTTATATGTTGCATTTTACATACATCAATGAAACAAGATTTAGGTGGACTTAGATACACACCTAGACTTAATTTATTTATTTTAATGTTATGTTCGTTTTGAAACAATTGTTGTCTTTTATTTGGAATCTTTGTATGACATTTAGTCTTGAAATGAAATTGGAATTTAATTTATATTGTCATATAGTGTTATGAAGTCTCTTGCAATCTCGTTTTCGTCTCATCCCGATGTTTCCGCCATCGGTTGGGATGTGACTACTAGAAGGAAGAAAATGAAGAAGATGTTGGAAGGAAGAACAAGAAGATGGGGCTAATTAGGGTTTTAAAATGGCTTATAAATATCTGGGTTGGGAAATGACAGATTTGCCCTTCACATGAGGGGCACGTGATAGTCTTTTAACGTTTGAAATGAACGGCATTTGAGGCGGGGAGTGTAATAGAGATAGGTTGTATAGATCAGGGAGTAAAATGTCCGTTTTTAAAGGTTTGGGGCAAAACCGTTAAAACCACCAAACCATAGGGAGCAAAATAGAAGTTTACTCTATTTACTTAAAATCGGGATTTAAACACTTATTTACAAGTAATCGGAATACGAACGTACATGTCATCAAAGTTGTCTCACGGTTTGTTTTTTCCCTTTTATATAAAGTGACAAAGGTTGCCCTTTACATTATTTTAATAATATAATATAATTGTATATAAAATATAAATTTACCCTTGCGAAGTACTTATTTTTATCATGTCAATATAAGTTTTATTTAAAATCGGCCTTCTTAAATATAATTTATTTTTTGTTATTTACCGTGATGAACCAAACCGATCCATCTGCACAACATCAGTAACGACACAAGTATTCGTTTTTATGGTTTTATTGACAACCGAACTAATTTCGACCAAATAACATTGTTGTGGCTATCGGTTTTATCTTAACCGGTATCGATATTCTTTTTTATGATTTTCAGATGATGGAAAACACGTGTTGATATCCTTTTAGACATATCTATTTCGGTTGTTATATTTAGTTACGGTATCATAACATACTATAATGAACCTTATTGAACCGAACCGAACCAATACCGATGTCTTTTTTTTTTTTTTTTTTTTTGCATTAATCTTCATAGATATCATCTTTTTTCCACATTTTGAGTAAAATAATTTGATTGTAAAAGACATTAAGATTAGAGTTAATTACATGGTTAGTCCTTGTGGTTTCTCAAAAGTAATAGGGTTGGGTACTAAGAGTTTCAAGTTGCAAGTTTGAGTACTAACTTTCAATTATGTAACAAGTTTGGGTACTAACACTAGCATGAGTTATATTTTTTGTTTAGGTGAAAGGCATTTAGGTCATTTTACTTATAAGGGCTAGTCATGTAACTTATGAAAGTTGTTTGATACATGAGGGATTGTTTTTGTGTTTTATATAAGATATTTAAAAGAATAAAAAATCATATTAAGTAAATTACGTAAATTACAAATTAACTATATTACTCTTTAGAATTCCTCTCAATCACATGTTCATTGAAAACCCAAGCCACTATCAATGAAAATCAATATAAATCAACAAATGGATTTCATCATTGGTCAGAGTCAATGAATCGATAGAAACTTAAAAGCAATATTAAAAGACAATAACATAGAAAGCAATCTTAATGAAAACTTAATGGATTAATTTCTGGACAAATGTAATGTCCAAATATACAAAGAATTCATTATATCTATTTCCATTATCCTTTATCCAACTTTATATTAACATATTCCAGTGTCTAAACTTATAAGAATTGATTCCAATACACCAATTCCCAGATGATTAAATAAATTTTCAGATTTAATCTCAGTGAAGAAGATGTGAATCTAATGAACAACAATTTGAAGATGTGAATTTAGTGATGGAAAGTGAAACTCTATATAATCACTAGTAACATTCAAATATAGTAGAAAGTGGCCAAGAGGGGTGCTCACCGAAGAAGACACCACCACCTGCCACTGACATCTCTCTCTCCTCTGCAACACACACACATAATCCCACTCGTTGATTCAGTAAACAACACCCGATTCCACCACCCGAATAGCCCCACCCAAACAGCCAGCGACAGTGTTACCGATCAGGTAGGAGATACCCGATACCATCACCCGAGAAAGCATGGGCCCTTACTAATATAATCCCGCCCAAACGAGGGCCACTATATTCTTATACCCGAAAAAGAAAAGCAACCTTTAAACTTGAAAGGCTTACAAAACATGATAAGAGATCATGTACAAGAGAGGAATTTCATACGAAGCGTAGGAGAGGATCATGATCACCCATTTGTTTTTATCAATTTAAGGAGGGAATGGTATGATGGTTTTTCTTCTTTTAACTAGTTTCATCCTTGATTTTCAAACGACTATAACTTTTTCATACGTTCAAAATTTTTTTAAATTACACCGTATTAACGAGCATTTCATTCTCTATAATTAGAGCATCTTATTGCCATAGTGTTCTTAATTTTTTTTACAGGACTATGAATACCCATTACAGGATTTTGAATACCCAGTACCCATTACGTGATTTTGAATGTCCGGTACTTGACTACATGATTTTCAACATAATTCATTACGCATCAATGTAAATTCATTACGTGATTACACATTCAATATGATTTGTTATAACTAATGTTAATACAATTACGTTTATTACGTGATTACACATTCAATAATAAGAACTTGATTGTTTATGTTTTATGACGTGGTTAAATCTCTAATATACGACATTATGTTGTTATTATAAGTTGATTTGGCTAATGTTTTATATATAATTTATCCTTAATACGTGATTATACCTAAAATATCAAGTATTCCACATGAAATATTATGTATTACATGTTTTGTTTTTACGTAATTACGTAATCACTCAGTGGGGTTTCACAAACATACTATTATGAAATCATGTAATCACAAAATGAGTATTTAAAATCATGTAGTCACGTAATAATACATAGTCAACTATTGTTAAGTAATTACGTAATCACTTAGTGGGGTTTCACATAAAATACTATAATGAAATCACGTAATGGATATTCAAAATGGTGCAAAAAAAATTTTAAGAAAACTATAGCAATAGACAGCTCGAATTAAAGAGAATGAAATGCTCGTTAATACGGTGTAATTTTTATAAAAAAAAATATTAACGTATGAGAAAGTTATAACCGTTTGAAAATCAAGGGAGAATTGAGTTTATGGGTTAACAAATAACAATAGGGTGCTACTTTCTACACCCCCCTATTTACTTTTTCCACCCCCCTCCTCTCACATACTTATAGATGGGGCCTGCGTGGGACCGACAGTTTTCCTCTCACAAAGGGGGTGTAATCAGAAAGGGGGGAGCCATAACAATATTGAATTTTCCTATTTTCTCATTTTCCACACTTGATTCCCTTGTTTTTATTTTTGTGAATTCTATATTTGACTTAATTTCAACCATTGATCTTCCTAATCAATCAATGGCCATACTTCTTTCCTACACTTTGTACACTTTTTTTAATTGATCTTCCTAATCAATCAATGGCCATGCTTCTTTCCTACACTTTGTACACTTTTTTTCCTCTTGTACAATAATATTTCTCTACAAAACACTTAATAACCATACTATATGAAAAAAAAAAAAAACATTTAATATTATGTTGGGTTGTTGAGCAAGTGTTTTCTTCGACATGAATTTCTTTACTAAGCAATATGAAAATAAAAAGTTAAAATTATTGTTATATAAAATGATACAAATTTCAAATCATTTCATCAACCAAAACAAACAAGAAATTACAAAAAATGGCAGGTAAACGGGCAACAAGCTGTGTTCCCACCCCCTTTCGAATTGCAAAACTTATCCTACTAAAAACGAAGCGACTCTTAAGGGTCGTGAAATTACTATTCACGACTCATTGAACCCCTGTTCAGGATTTCTACGCCCTCTGTGGCTATGAAATTAGCACCTATGTTTATAAATATCAAATCCTTTCAAAAAGTAAACATTTTTCTTTCCTAATTCCCCAATTTAGGATGACAATTCATAAATTTATAAGAAAAAAATGATTACAAAATTCCTTTTGTTATAAAAAGGAACGCCCAAAACTAATGTTTCTTGTTAAGGCCCTGAAAACGGTAAAACTAGAGTTGAACATATGAGCCCGAACCATTTTTTAGCCCAAACCGGACCGGTTTTAACCCTAACCAAATCCGATTTGGTGAAACCTGTTCCGGTTTCAAACCATACCACCGGTTAATTATTGGTTTGAGATCACCTCCATTGAAACCGTTTTGGAACCAGTTTAAACCAAACCGCCTATTTTCCACTTTGCTGTTTCAAAACCAACCCAGTTTTGGCAAAATCCGGTTTTGACCATCTTTGACCGAAACTAAACCGGTTAAGGCCAAAACCGATTTTGTGCACCTCTAGATAAAACTGCAAACAAACACACACAAGCTTAACTTAAAACAAAACTTCTAAAAACGATTAGAAGATACCAATCAAGAAGACTCCAAAGCAAAGAAAAAAGGTAAAGTAAGGGGAACACATGTTTGTGTTGCATCTGTTAATGTGTTTATCTACCTCCTTTGTTGTTTGCATAAACCACGTCAAAGTTTAAGTACGATGAAAAAGAAGTCGAAAAATCCAAGTTATATGTAAAGAGAAATGGTAGCTGAATCATTTCCGGCTAGAAAGATAGATTCCGGAAATAATAGCCACCCCTGCCACCGCCACTCCAACCGTCGACAAAACTTTTGACACCGAAATAGCTGGTTTTGTTGAAGGCAACTCCAACAGCTCCCTCACCTGCATCGCTCGGGGCACAAATTAAAAATCTCAAAACTCGTTCAAAAAACTTGTTTTGTCAAATTATATCATGGGAAAGAATCACTGACCTCGACAGGCTGCTTCCAGTACTTTTGTATCCCCTGAAGGTGCCCTTTGCCGACAACAGCAACCACGGAACCATGCTCGCGTGCTACCTTCAGCAAGCTGGAAGACATGTATCTGCATGCAAAACCATGTTACAAAATCCAACCGCGCTTAAGAAGCCGAGGTAAACAAACATATCTCACTCATAGTGGTTATGCAACCACATGTCGTTCTTTCTCCCAACACATCTGATGAGCACTACATACAAATGCTTACTCAAGTTCTCTACTTTAAGCTGATTTGGTATTAAACACACCCCTTGATAACTAATGTGTTCAATATGATTAGATACAAAACAATATTTTTAGGTTTTATACATTTAAATATGCTTCAGATGTGGCCTTCGACCCACCCATTTGACCCTTTCTTTTCTTGTTAAACATTATAGCTGAATTTATTTGATCACTAAGACATAAAAAGTAACCCATATAAATGTAAACCGGACAAAATTTCCCCCTATAAATATAACAATATCCTTTTCAGCAAAAGTAAATGATAAATTTGTACTGTGAGCATGCAAATTAAGTATATATATGTACATATATATAGAGGGGCATGATATAGAACAAGTGTGACTATCGTATAAACACTTGTAACTATTGATTTAAAAATGATACATAAGGTGGTTATGTAACCATCCACTCTCTCTGCAACCAATGAGAACTACAAACAAGTGTTTATTGCAGTTCTTTACTTAACATTGGTTGTGTATTGATATATTTATGTAGTTAAAATATAATATATGCATCAAAGAAGATACTAACTTGTCTCTCTCATGTACGAGGGTTTCCATTAGAGTAGGGAACTGCTTGCTCATCTCTTGAATTACAAGTGTCAGCATGTCCACGTCATCCAATTCCTTCAACTGATTACCAGAAATAAATGCAAAGAATATACCAAGCGTAAATGCAAACATACAATCATCAACTTATTCAAATAAATTTCAGTTTCGTGGACATTTATTGTGGAAACTAGAAAAAGACAGCGCTGATATGTGAATGAGACAAGTACCATTTCATTAAGGCGTACGGGGCTTGGTAAAAATATTGACTGGAACATCAAGGAATACATCAACTTTGTTTTATGCCACAGTGGCATTTTTGACCAAGTCCGGCGTAATGTTATCTGTTGAATAATCACATTAGCAACAACGATATGTTATTTATTAATATTTATAAAATATAGATTTGAGGAAGATGCAAAAATTTCATGATCTTACGTTTACTGGACGGTCACCAAGAACCACCTTTCCGCCATACTTCATGGCTTCTTCATACGCAACACGAAACTCACTACCAGGGAAAACCTCAAGCCTACTAGCAACCTGAAGGGACATAAACAAACGGTTTGTATTAGTAATTTAAAGTGATAAAAGATGGGTCATGAGTCTAATACATGGACATAACTACATATTCCAACAATGAAAATTAACGATAAACGAACGCTTTGGTGTATATGGTCGGTTACAAGTTCCAATCAGATCATTAAACCACCCCTCCAAAACCTAACTTTGAACAAAACCATATAAATCTCAAACGAGTTAACTTACTTAGATTTAGGCAGTTTATAAACACCCCTGTTACTAAGATATCATCTCTTACCTCATTTTTTTCCCTTTATGGTAGTTGCATGTCTCAAATCATATTTTAAATTGATTTTTAAACATGCCAAACATTTTTTGTAACATAAAGTGGACTGTAAAACACTATCATTCAACGAAGACAGTTACATGAGTTGTTATTATGTATGGAATGTGAAAACAGAAACCATACAATCTATGCCAAAAAGAATTTGCACCTATACTAATCTTTAGCTTATAATAACCATTTTAATTATTCAATATTCAATACTATTTATAAATGAAGAGATGGAATATGTTAGCACTCATATGCAGATAAGATCAGTCATGCAACAATTTAATAACGTTATTAGAGTCAAGTTATAGTTATAAAGGTGCAAAAGCATGAGAGTACGAACAATATTTTACCTTAGCAAGAAACCAGCTGTACAAAATTCCAAATGTGTTGTGGTTTTTCTTCCATAAGTCCACCATTTCTCCCATTGTAGGTATCTGCCCGGCAAAAACATCAGTACCTTTGCAAACTGAGATCTATATTCAATCCTATATGTGTTATTCGTGTTTCCGAAATAATAAACCCGAATACCTTTAGATTCTGAGGAGTGAGTACAGCCACACGATTTGAGCACAACTCTAGAAACACAACCTACATCCATAAAATTACCAAATAAATCATAAACTACAGCAGCTGACCTGCCAAAAGGTTCATCCGTTAATCAAAGGTAATAATTATAAGTTATAAAGAGAAGCACCTGTGGTTTCAAGAAACTGATAACGGCTTCCACTTCTTGACAGGATTCCTACCAAAAAAAATAATGATTAATGAAATTCCACACGTAATTGCTTTACATTACAAAATGTTCACTGTTGAGATAAACTGTTATGTGCATGAATGATTCTAGCTAATTATGATAAAGAGCGTGGAATAGACCATAATTCGCAATGTCTCAGTCATGGTATGTTGACTTTATCATGTGCCGCTACATGCTGAAGCACCTTGTTATACCAAAAGTTGAAAACTGGCTTACTATTTGGACACATGTGCGAGATGGATATGCTGTATGTATGTATGTATGTATGTATGTGTTGTGTCAATGTATTTTTGTGTATCTATGTATATGTATGTGCGTAGAATTATATATAACACAAAAATTGATATGTAAAACGGTAGTTATTATCATAATATAATTAAAAGAAATATTTTCTCGGTTTCCAAACTTGAGAGTCAATAACTAAACGCCAAGTTTGGAACTACAAAACAGGAAATAACCATCAGTTGCAATTTGAACATAAAAACACAAATACAGATCTTCTTAAACTAGTTCGGCGGTGACCTACAACTTGCCTTTCATTATTGGAGTGTGTGGTGTTTGCTTGATTGTAAGAAGATACAAAATTAAAAACAAATTAATGACATCTACTCAATTAAGTTACCCATAAAGTTATGGTTTACAAAAACAGATAAGATATTGTAGTTCCAAGAAAAGTATTTTTCAACTCCAGGGTCCCACAGGGAAGTAAAAGCATGTGATCTATTAAAAAAACATCAAAATGGCTCCACAGATAAATATTATAGATTTATAACATCAACATCACAACTTAAAATGAATGTCTAAGTGATTTAAGAATTTAAATTGTAACCGCATTTTTCAGTGCCATACCGCCTTCAACTTTACCTAGAGGGTGTAATATATTTTCATCACTATGCCTGTATGTACATGCGTATACGTGTGTGTGTGTGTGTGTGGGGGGGGGGGGGGGGGGGGGGGGTCCCCAAATCTGTACATGCCTTAAACTGAATTGTACTTATTGTCCTTGAGGTAAGACATCCACTAACAACAGATTCAAAAGTCAGATTTTATTGTGATTTGAGTACAAATGTAGTATAAGTTCTAGCCATTTTTTTCTGAAACACAATAAAACTTTTAGCCCATTTCAACCATCAACATATCAATTTCCTACAAGCTAACTTTTAAACATCAAAAAGTGTTGGAACATGAAGTGCAGATTAAGCAAGTTCTCAACATCTAAAGTTCTTCATTGTGATCACACATTCATCTTTTTGTTTTTCCTATTCTGCTTCTCAGCTAAGCAAAAAGTGATAAAGAATCAAATCATCTTACACTTTATTGGAAGCTAAAGAGCTAAGGAAACCAGATAAAACATCTCAGATAACAGCAATAAAATATAATCACTGAAAACAAATCTATTAAAGAACTGTACTTTCACATAATTCATTCTAACTAAACAGTTGAGCAAATTAGCATCAAATATATTCAATTACCATAGACACATGTGCCGTTCCAACCAGATAAACATCACAATTTCCTCCCTCAGCAGAGGATTCACACGAAAGCTTCACCACACTCCGTGATAGCTCCTCAGGTAGCACAATCCGTTGCTCACCTTCAACAATTTCACATAAACGTTTCATCAGTAAATGCAATTAATTACAAGTATCCGTCTAAATGACCTATAATCAGTAACTATGCAAAATGAGCACGAAACAATTCGAAAAACTCGATCTCCAGCTTCCTTTTCAACAATTTACATAAATTTTCATCATGCAACATCAACACGAAACAATTCGAAAAATTCAACCTCCAGCTTCACTTTCAACAATTTACATAAAATTTTCATCAGTAAACTTAATTGATTACAAGTATACATATAAATGACCTAAATTCTGTACACAATGCAAAATCAACAAGAAACAATTCGAAAAACTCGAACCTCCAGCTTTATTTTCAACAATTTACATAACTGTTTCATCAGTATACGCAATAAATCATAACTATACTTATAAATGACCTAAATTCTGTAAACGATGCAAAATCAACACATAACAATTCGAAAAACTCGAGCCTCCAGCTTCATTTTCAACATCTTAAATAAACATTTCAACAGTAAACTCAATTAATCATAACTATCCGTATAAATGACCTAAATTCTGCACACGATGCAAAATCAACACGAAACAATTCGAAAAACTCGAACCTCAAGCTATATTTTCAACAATTTACATAAATGTTTCATCGATAAACGCAATTAATCACAGCTATCCGTGTAAATGACCTAAATTTCGACATTCCGTGCACAGATGCAAAATCAACACAACAATTGGAAAAACTCAGAAGCTCCAGCTTCATTTTCCACAATTTCACATAGAATTTTCATCTACAAACACAATTAATTACCGCTATCCGTATAAATGACCTAAATTCTGTAAACGATGCAAAATCAACAAGAAACAATTCGAAAAACTCTGAACCTCCAGCTTCATATTCAACAATTTACATAATACTTTCATCAGTGATCGCAATTAATCATAACTATCGGTATAAATGACCTAAATTATACACACAAAGCAAAATCAACACATAACAATTTGAAAAATTCGAACCTCCAGCTTCATTTTCAACAATTCACGCAAACGTTTCATCAGTAAACTCAATTAATCATACACATCCGTATAAATGACCTAAATTCTTTACATGATGCTAATTCAACACAAAACAATTTGTAAATTCAAACCTCCAGCTTCATTTTCATTCGCTTCAAAATTCTCTTCATCGGCAACAACGCTCCGATCATCCAAACTCGAAAAACTCGCTGCGTCATCGGAGGTTTTCGTCGTTACCTGAACTTCCGGCGAGTGCGGATGCGAATCGGAATCCATCGCCGTCGAATAACGGTGGCAGAAACAGGCGGTGGATCTTCGTTGGAGTTTTGGAGGTACGGCGAATTGTTGTGATGTGTGATTGTGTGTGAAAGTGTGTATTTTCGCCGGAAAATTGCCGGAGATTTGCCGGAATAATAAGACGACGGCCGGTGACGACGAGATTTTGGTGCAACGGTGGGGATTTGATAGGTGTAACTCGACCGAGTTGACCAGGGCGCGTGACTGAGTTAGTCCATTCATACGAATGTGTTGTTCACGAGAAATGTGTTTGCCCGAATTGGGACTTTATACACTGTTGTGTAACCGCCTATGAGAATGATGGTTTTACATGAATGGTACTTGTAGAATGATCAGTTTACAAAAATAGTCCTTGTAGAATGAGCAGTTTACATATTTTGGTCTAATTTTTTTACACGGTGGGGTGGGGTATGGGTTCGGGAAGAGAACGGGGAAGGTTGAGGTGGAGTTTTGCCGACGGTGAACACCGCCCCTTCTGATGGTTCTTCGGTGCCCACGGGGAATTCTCTCCGATGGCTTGTGTGTGTATTTTATTGATTTTTTTGGTTTTTAATATGTTTTCTTAATTCTTAATACTTTTTCTTCTTATTGCAGGTTTATTAATGGAAGAAATTGTTGCGGGTTTATTAGAAGAGGAAGAAGGAGGTTACATGTGTGTCGCAAGTTTTACCCCTTAAGTTTGTTCTTTAGAGCATTCACATCCAATCCATCAAATTATACATACATTCCACTAAAAAACAACTCCTATATCAATATATTTCCACTAAAAACAAATATTTTTTCTCTCTCCTTTCAATTAAATAATATTATCATTACATTTTTCTCTCACTTCCACTCACAACCACTTTCAAAATATATTAAAAAATTATAACGGGTGAACAGTGTCCCCCCAAATATTCAGATGAACAGTAATATTTTCTCTCTCCTCTACTCACAACCACTTTTTATACCCTTTATAATATAAAAACTCCTCCTCACATAATTTGATGGTTAGGATGTGAATGCTCTTAGCTTGTCAACCCATCAAATTTGTTATACTTCTAAATAATACACATTAGAATCTAGTTTTAATTTTTTTTTTTTTTTAAACTTTAAATTTGTTTTTAGTTATATATGTGAATGTTTTAAAGTTTTATTTAAATTAAAAATATGTTTAGTTATGTTTATTTTAACAAATTAAAGAAGTAAAAAAATGTTATTTATAAATAAAATACATTAAATAAAAAATATAAAAAATGAAAGGGGAATCACACCTCATTTTTGTAGGAAATCGGTGAGGTGGAAGAGGGGTGTGCTGTGACGTCTATGTGGACTTGAAAGAAGGGAAACCACACCCCATAGTCTTAGGCTAGAGGGTGTGGGATAACCCTCTTGGGGCTTTATAAGGACACCTCAGCGCCTCGTAGGCGTCACGTCAGCTACTTCAGCTTTATAACCCCCCCCCCCCCCCCCTTTAACATGGAGGGTGTGGTGATAACCCCTAGGGGCGCTATAGAGGAAAATAAAAAAAAAAAAAAATTTGATTGGTACAAACAAGTGGGCCCCACCTGATACCCCCTTCTCCTCTCGTTACCATGTTGGCGAGTGAAGTATGGCGCCCCAACTTAATATGGTGGGTGTGGGTGTATAGCGTCCGGGGCGCTATAGGCAGTGACGTGGCGAGGGTGGCGCCCCCCACACCCTCCGGCCTTATGGGATGGCTTTTGCACGGTGAAGAAAACCATTTTGTATAATCAGTCCCTATAGAAATGAAAAGATACCCCTCCCAAGGATATGTATAGCCTTATAATTGTTTCGTATCGTTTTAGGTCAAGAGGCATTTTGTATTGTTAACTCATACATCCTATAATTTCACTATGACAATATTGGTTGTTCCTCTTTCACCTTTTTAATTAAAGTCTTTTGATAAACTTGTAAAGAATTCTATTCAACAATAATAGCTACGTAATTGTAACCATTATAATAATTTTATATTTTTATGAGTATTTCTAGTTCACTATAAACCATTAAAATAATTTTATATTTTTATTACATATTTCTAGTTCACTAATCATTTATTTAAAAAAACAACTATACAAACTTGGAATATTTTTAGTTTCTTCTTAACCAATTTTATGAACTTATGACGTTGTGCCAGTTTTGAACACTTTAGCTTTTTTATATATGTTTATAAAACTTTGACCTATTATTTCTTAAAAAAAAAAAAGATTTGACCTATTATAGTTTTGCTATAAGTTTTTATAATCACTCCTAACATGTAATAAACTTACATTAAATATGAAAAGAAATAATTTGTAAAATTTTAAAAAGTAATTAAATATTTAGTGAGAATGTTGTGTTAGCCTTGAATCCAGATATTGGACTCTTCTTCATACTAAACACCAAAGAAATCGTGTGGTCATAATATATACTTGCTTAAACTCGAGATATATATTAGCACAATAGTTATCTTTTAGTCTTAGCGAGACCAAGAGTCAAATTTCCATTTCTTTGTAAAAAAAACGTGTAAATTCAACGTAAGGGCTTAATAATATTTTAATTTTATTTGTTAAGTGTTCTATTCAGATTTCCATTGCTTTGTAAAAAACGTGTAAATTCAACGTAAGCTGATAAAAAAATCATGTAAATCGAACCTTAGGCTCCACATTGTGGGTTAACGCCCCCATGCCAGCTCAGCCATTAAAGCCACACTATCCCGCCCAATGGGCGTTAAGCAAGGGAGTGTGATGCCCTTAACGGGCGTGAGAGTTTAAGGTGGTGGGGCCTTCCCCCAATCAACCAATCACACTATCTCTTTTTCTTTTTTCTTTTATTTATTTTTTTGTTAAACCAAAATAAGAGTTAGAAAGTAGGTTAGTTAAAAGTCATTGTCTACATAGCAGGGTGTTATGGCTTATGCACTTTTTTGTTAAACCAAAGCGAGTGGTCTTATGATATGACAAGCTTGTTTTAGAGTTCACTATAAATGACCAAAAGTAGATAAAGATGAATGGCTACAAGTTCTTATAAACATCTAAAATGGCAACATAGTCTGGCATCAACCAAGTTCTTTTATCTTTGACTGTAACATAAACTGCACAGACCACAAACATGAAACCCTAGAATCATGGTAATTTGACGAAAATACATTGCACAAAATCAAGCATCACATGCCCTAAAGTTATGATCATGACATCATAAGGTACTAACTCCTCCAAAAACTGAAAAACATTCGACACAGTTGACCGCTTTCAGAAAGTCAAACATTGAAAAACTGTTCCAAGGATGAAGAACTGAAAACATTAGACGCGATTCGCTCGTTTTTTATAGTTGAGACGTAAAGCTGATACTTGATGAACCTCTGTATTCACACAACAATGAAAAATGTGTAAGAATAATACCAGCCCTTGTTGGAATGAAGAACAAACATAGGATGATAGGAAGCAAAGTTAATATTAAAAAAATACAAATAAAAAAAGATGTTCGACTACCCCTAGCTTTATCCCCCGGTGTACAAAAAAACTGGTTTTAGAACCGAAACCGGAAAAAAAAAACCGAAACTGGTTTTTTTTTTAACCGGTTTTTTTATAACCGGTTTTTTTTTTAACCGGTTTTTTTTAACCGCCGGTTTTTATACCGGTTACTATTCTTGACTTCAAAAACCGGTTATTAACCAAACTAGTTATTAAAAAACCGGTTAAAACCGGTAAAAAACCGGTTTTTTTGGGAAAAACCGGTCCCAACCGGTTATACCGGTTATTGTTTTGGACCTCAAAAACCGGTTAGTAACCGGAACCGGTTATTAAAAAAACCGGTTTTTATTTTCGGTGAAACAACCGGTTTTTTAATAACCGATTAACCGATTTGTACACCTCTGCCCCCCCCCCCCCCCCCTAGTGGCGGGCCCAGGATTTTATTCCAATGGGGTCCATTTTTCCCGGCGTTCAAAATTTTCATGACAAAATGTTAAAATTTTCGGGCCTTGTTCAGGTCGGGTCAGAGCGAGGTTTGAACTAGATTTAAAAAAAACAGGCTTTACAAGGATTGAACCCATGACCTTTTGTTGGTAAAGAGGGGGGTTTACCACTACACCAGCTTTCCTTTTCTTTTTACGGTGTCCACCTAACTGTATTTATGGGGTTCTTATAAAATTTCATATACCGGATCTACTAAATTTTTTAAAAACATTGGGGTCTGGGGACCCCGACCCACTCTATGTGCCCCCCCTCCCCCCAAACCCCCTAAATTACTTCTTAAAGTGTTAAGTAGACTAAAAAAACCATTTTAGTAGCACAACAAGATTTAGTATACTAAATAATTTATGTTAGTTGACATAATAATTGTTTACATACCGACAATTGAGTAATGATTTCTCGACTTGAGTCTATATGCCAATCGGGCTCCAGCTGGCGAACAAAAGATGTCCGCCCAATCTCTGTGCTACAAAAAAGTACCTGCAATTGCACACTGATTACTAAGAAATATAAAAGTAAAGAGATATGCGTCCTTATACAAAACCATTTATTGCTCATTATTTTCACAATATCAATTACCAAATTATCATATAAAGGTGGCAATTTAAACTCATTTAGTATTTCATTGATAATGGGTTATGGGTCACGTGTGGATTAGCATAAAGTGCTAAAAATACGCTAAAATAGCTCAAATATGCTATCACTAATCATCTAAATAAAAAAATCTCTATTTATCGCTACGGGGTTTGTAATGACACTTCACCTATACGCTATGAGCGCTATTGACAACTATGAACCCGACAACTACTAGACTCTCTACCCTCTCATCACCGGAAAGTAACGAAGTCCAATTTTACTTTCAAGTGTCAAATGGCCTACCTTTTGACTTCAATTACGTTAAGAGTTTGACTTACCGGATTCAAAAAGTGGACTATAGTTAATAATTGGTTTTACCTTGTGTTTGACCAATGACCATAAAGATGAAAATTGCGATTGTTTAGCGATGGAGTGGCATTGTAAATGTAACTGTAAATAGAACTTATTAATTGATTTTACCTTGTCTTTGACCAAGCCGCCAGATGTAAATATCCCAGCATTTTCCAAAGCCATTAAAACATTTTTCTGCAAACAAAAGGTACGATTAGCAAACATGATCACACAAATAAATGGACCACAAGTAAAACATTCATAATGGGATGCAATACACATACCCGTCATTTGTACAAACATGTATGTTTATCTTTTTTTTTCAAATTTCATATTCGTTTACATTTAGTAGTTATTTTTCTATTTCCAGTACTTTTTGGTGTAATTAGTGAACTTCCCTAGTATTAATTAAATATATTCAATAATTTTTAAAATTTCATCCAATGATCAAATAGTTAACCAATATACTTCAATTCAAAATAAACTAGTGTTCCATTTTGTATTAAGGGTTTGTTTGGTATGAAGTAATGGAATGAACAACAGAATAAAATGGATCATTTCATTCCATTGTGATGTTTGGTTACCCTTATGCGAATAGAATGAATCATTACTTTGTACAGTTTTACAGGCAAAAAGACGAGTAATGAAATACAATTAATAAAAACGACAAAAATAATAATTATAGTAATAATAATAGTAATAATTATAATAATAATAATAATTAAATAATAATAAAATATTAATTGTAAAAGAATTAATAATAATAATAATCGTAGATGACTTTTCATTCCTTGAAGGAATGAAAAAAAAAACATCCCCTTACCAAGGAATGAAAATTCTTATATTTGGAAGGAATCACATTCTTACGGAATGACATGATAACCAAACATGTTTTTTTTCATTCCATTGGAATGATCCCATTCCATTCCACCTTCAATTCCCTCATACCAAAAACTGCCCAAGTGTTTTCCTTTCTTCTTGCTTCAAGAACTGACGTTTACATTTTTATTAGTTAATATTAGGAAAGTTCACTGGTTTGCATATAGGCTACAGCCACATATTAAGACACAAAAATGGGACCCACAAAAATGGGACCCACAAAATGAAATTGTTAAAATAGTTAATTATAAACAAATTTTGGAAGATTTATTAAGCATCGGGACAACACACTCTGACACATACTTCGCTTTCATCATATAAATCATAATAAATAAGCAGAGATATAGAAAAAACAACCACACTCATACATACTTCGCTTTCATCGTCCAGGACTGTTTCCATGAGATAAAGGTCACAGAACTTGGTGATCTCCAGCAGAACATCCAAAACAGAGGATCTCACTGTTGCTTGTTTCTTCTAGACAAAATCAGTCAAACAAGTCATCTTCCAATGGCAATAAGTAGAGTTTGTAAAATGGGCGGGTCTGTTGGGTTGTGTAACGGGTCAAAACAAGTTTTGTTCAATTTTTTTGCAAGTATCAAGAATAATTTACTTTTTTCTACAAACATAATTAGGAGATTTTATGCATTGAAAATACACTCTGGACGACTTTGACCCCCTCCCAACCATTTCCACCAATTTTGTTCGTTTATCCGGTTTGACCCATTAGAAATGCAACACAACCAAATCAACCAATCCGGGAGTGAATAGGTCAAGATTGACACCTGTGTCTAACATGTAAAATAAAAAGTTAACGAGAAAAAGACCACAACCTGAAGCTCCTCTGGGGTATTTTCTTCAAGTATAACTCCAAGCAAGCGGCAAGTCACCTTCATCATAATAATTAAAAAAAACATATTTCAGTCCACAAACAACTTGAATTCTTTTTAGAGGAAAACAAATTTTCATAGCTCCTAAAGCAACATGGTCATGACAAATGCAGACAACAAAAACTATTAATCTATAAACTCCTGAAATTCTTTAAGAACCAACTAGAAATGCAGATTACAATCAACATGGTGAATTCCACTAGGATGACAAATGAAATAACTTTTAAAATTCTAAATCAGTAGAACAACAGATATAAAGTGGTCGTACAGCAAGCATGTGATCTAAGCAGTCAATAGCGGTGGGATAGCGCTTATCTGGCCTTCCAAAATAGCGGTGTCAAATAGCAATCCAGAATGGCGGAACCACTATTATTGGCGCTATTGACCGATATTTGACTGATGCTTACGATTAGATAATGTTTCAAACATTGGCACTTTTGAGTTTGACATTACTATTAATATTATATAAATTTTGCATGATATAAAATTATTGATATCCCACCGCGAGGGTAAGGTTCGGCTACAAAGTCTAAAACTCCTAAAAAGTGTAAAAAGTCTATGTAGGCATGGTGTTTTAAATTTTAGGTATGATGTTTTAGATTCTTTTGGCATTATATTATATAGAAAAACATCAAATGTAACAATTTAAAACACAACGAAATTTATTTTAGGCATGAAATTTAAAACACACCGATTAACTTTCTTGGTATTGTGTTTTAATTTTCATGCCTAGAATACATTTCATTGTGTTTTAAATTGATAGGTTTTGTGTTTTTCTATGTAATACCATGCCTAAAGAATCTAAAACATCATGCCTAAAATTTAAAACACAATGACTATATAGACTTCTTACACTTTTTAGGAGTTTTGGACTTTGTAGCCAACTCCTAGCCCCCACCGCGATAACCTATATCTCAAATATCGGCCTTTGACCGCTATTTGATTTTGGACTGCCATAACTGCATAGCATGTTATTGGCTATGAAGTCTAGTCTTATTTAGAAAAAAATAAAAACCATCTTGCTTCAATTGTGTTGTATTGGTCTCAAATAGGCCAAATAAAAAACTATAGCTAAAAGAGTAAAGGGTCATACAAGTTGAAAGTCACCCAAAGTCTATTTTTATGGCATACAACCTCCTAAAGCATTTTATTGAAAACAATTATATTACTATCGTAATAACAAAATTCAGAATCATAAATAACATATCAACTATTTGTATTTTTTTTTAAACACACAAAAACAGCTTCTCTGGGTCAACACAAACCAACCCATCTAATTTCAACGTGTACTAAAAATAACCCATATCAACCCAAACCCGTTATGATCCATTAAATCAAGATAAAAAAAAAGTGATTACAAAAGCATACCTTTCTTCCATCGCTTAATCTTTGTCTGACTATTTGTCCTAAAGTAGGCTGCAGCAACAAGAAAACAAGTAAAATGACCACCATGAAGCCAATGATTTCATAACTGAAGTTTATTAGATATCCTGTTTACCTTTACAGGCTGAAAAAACTCATCAATAACAGTTTGTGCTCTTGAATCTTCAGAAGGCGAAGTAACACCTGACGGAAACAAATTTGAATCAGATTGACTACTATTGACCCCAGAACTGCTAGGTGCATGCGGTTGACGCTTAGGTTGTCTTCTTTGAGGTACAGCGGGTGTCCTGAAAAGCCTCCATGTAAATATTATTGCAACTGCAAGTCCTGCTATGGCCCAAACAGGCCGTATATCCTGCAACCAGATTTCAACATATTTAAAACAGGTCATTGTTGAAGCCAGTCACTTTAAAGTAAGGGTCGAAACAGAAAGGGTTGACCTGCTCGCACTTTTTGACCTTTTTAAAAACAGTTATAAATAACTAATGTACTAATTATGATTAGAAAACATCATATTACAGCAATAATCTAAAACTTCATATAACCTGATTTACGAGGTGATTTGTACACAACAAATAATTCGAGTTTGAGAATTTTAACCCTTCATTACGAAAAAAAAGCAGTTGAGATGTAAGGGTACAACTGTCAAACAGAAAACAGCAATTGTTTTATGTACAAATCACTTTCCGTCATGTGCAAATCACCTAACACTATCGTAAAAGTTATGACTAGAAAACAACATATTACAACAAGAATCTAAACCTCCAGATAAATTTTTAGAAGGTGATTTGTACACAACAAATAATTCTAGTTTGAGAATATTATTAACACTAAATATATATTTTGGACTATTTTCAACCCCTTTTAGCTAATTTTTTTAGGATTCACCCATCCTGTTTGGGATAAAACACACCTCAAATAACCCCGTAATAAGTAAACAGGTCAATATTGCTACCCCCACTTTTAACATGACCAGAATCCCGTCTTTCATTAGCAAGAGAAGAAAAAAATCAGTCCATGACAACTAAATCTAGCTCAATGACATGTCCTAAACATTTTCATAAATAAGTCCTAATTTTGCACCCACTTAGAAGTGTGCTTGATATACTTGAGGTCATTTACATTAGTCTCAACTCACAAGTTCTGATTTTGTTGTGTTTTATATTGAACAATCTGTAGGAATTTTGTTTATCCTTATGGACTCTTATCATACAAAAGTTCAGTTGGAATCTACTTTAAATGGAATATCATGAACAAATTAAAACCAGCATGATTGTGTTGTAGACTTCAAGTGGTAACCTACTGTTCTGGAGCAATCTTCCTATAAAAAAGATGGCATTGGGACAATAAATTGTGAAGTAATAAACTAGTATACTACTTAATGATGTTATGCATCTGCATAAAAATATATATTTTTCTTCTCTTTCAACTTTCAAGTTTTAACAGATTCTGAATTAGTTCTTCAATTACTTGTTCAGATCAATGGTGTTCTCAAGCCACTCAATCTTCTGATTATTGGTGTTGATGCAACTTCAAGATGACCAATAATCACAGGCCACTTTTGTAATACGTTGAACAGTTAGCAAGTCTACACCTTTTTACAATTTTATTATAGTAAAACCATCGTAAGTGTTATGGACTGAGACCATTGCAAGGTACGGGACTTGTCCCACATCGGTTGTATGGGCAACGGATGTAGGGTTTATATACCAAATGGGCTCTCTTAGACCAGTCGGTATGGGGGACGGCCAAGGGCCGGCGAAGCACGGCGCCGCCCCGGAACACCGCCCACCTTGGCCCATCCCCGTCTTCAGCGTCTGCTCCCAGACGATCTCGACGCCCCACTCATCATCTCTTTCATCTTTCTCTCTCCCCTCTCTCTCTCTCTCTCTCTAAAATCAAATCGATTATCTCTCTCTCTAATTTTTTAATTGTTTTTATAAATAGTGTGGGGCCCCATCCTCCACCCCCTTAAAATTGCTTGGAGGGCCATCCCATATGGGATGGGAATGTGGCGTCCTACGTGGAGGCCCATCCCCTTGGGGATGACCCTCCCCATACCTTCCAGTCTTACCCACCAGACTAGTCTTTTGGGTTGAGTTCTCTCGTTTGGTATATAACAGTAAGTTACTATTTTAATATATTATACAACAGTTGTAGTGTATTCTAAACTGAAAATGTAAATAGATCTGACAACAGCAGTTGTAAGACACTAAGACCTTTGACTTTGGTCAGCAAGGTTTGTTCATTGTCTTGTATATTGTTTCTGGCTTTTTATTTATGTACAAATCAACACAGGAAATGATGTCTTTTGGTTTAAAATAAATATATGATTTTTGGTTTTCTATTAATATACAAATCAACACGAAAAGGAAGTGTTAAGACTCTTAACCCCCCCCCCCCCCCCCCCCCCCCCCCCCCCCCAAACCCCAATACCTTGCTACCAATAGACCTGAGACCTCTACCGGAGGAAATCAAGAGTTTACCACTATACCATCCCCTTGAAAGTTTTAAAGTTCATATTTGACTAATTATCTGTAGTTAATACTGATACAACTAAAGCAAGATGTGTTTTTGTCTAAATTACATCTTTGTATCTTAACATGTGAAATATTTTGAGACTTGTGTCCCAGATGAGTACCTACTAGAAACTAACATATTGCAGTGTCAGCAAGCTTTTTCACAGTTTGTTTCACGGGTTGTACTCTGTGCACGTGAATGTGTACCTTACGAGATCACAAAACTACAAAATAAGCTGCAAGAAGTCATCCCTTTGCTTTCATTTCATAACTGAACCTAATTCAATCTTTTCAATTGATATTTACCAGCTTAGCATACACTAGATTCACAAGTTTTTTCACTCATCATAACATAAACCCACAACCCCAACTAATCCATAAGTCACCAACAGACAAAACAGCTACAGATCTTGAAAAAACTTTAAAGGGGCATTTCATCGAGCACTTGGTAGACACCCAAATATAAAAGATAAAAAACAGCACCTGGGTATTCAAAATCTTGAAAAGTTTAGCCGAAAGATAAGCCCCAATTCTCTTGAAAAGCTGTAAAAGGTCTTCCTTTGAGTAATCCGCCATGCCTGAAGGTATACAGATTCTTTTTTAATGTTTTGAACGCTCACTCAAAAGAAGATTAGTGAAGAAAGATGTTCAATTTCTCATGATTCTGCACAGAGAACGTGAAGCGTAGCCAGATCTTGACGAAAAGGGTGATTGATGAAGGAAAAAGATTCGTGAATTCGGAGGTTTGTTGATTACAGAGGGTTTTGCAGCCGCTTGTAATAGAAATGTAAAATGTACAAGTATTTTATTTCTCAGCCAAAGTAAAACGCATGTTGTCAATTAGGGCTATTATGATACGAATGATCTATGGATAGAGAAGGGCATGTACAAAGTATTGAAAGTAGTTATTAACTAGTGGGACAGTGTGATACGAGAATTCGGTCGGTATCGTTTCAGTAAATTACGGTAGGGGTGAGCAAATTAACCACCATAACCGATAACCGAACCATAACCGACATAACCGAACCACTAATAACCGATAACCAATATAACCAATGGTTATGGTTATGAAACTTTGTATAACCGCTCAATCGGTTATGGTTATGGTTATGAAGCTTTGGTTAACCGAATATAGCCGAAGCCGAACCGAAGTTGTGATGTTAACTTTATATAATAGATTTGTCTTTTACAAAACCATATAGAGGGTTTTTACTAAGATAAAAGTATGTTAGTAACAAAATGATCTTGATGTATATGTCATTTATTTTGATAAAGAACTATGGCATTATGTCCATAATTGTTTTTGTTTGAGAATTACCTTATTAAAAAGAACTCTAAATCGGTAGTTTAACCAAAAAGTTTAGTCTTCGTTATCTTATAAAATAGGCCCAAGCTAATTTCAAATCGTGCACAACCCTATTTATTTCAAACCTTGCTTGGTTACTTAACCGAAATTAACCAAAACCGAACCATAACCGACTTCATAACCGATTAACCATAACCGAAGTTTGGTTATGGTTATGGTTACCAAAACTCCATAACCGAACTAGCGGTTATGGTTATGGTTAATAGTAAAAACTGACCCAAACCGACCCATGCACACCCCTAAATTACGATAACGTCACTCGCTATAGCAACCGAAAGACGAAACCTAAAAACATAAAGTCGTAATATGCCCAAAAGAATATCGACACATGTTGTATATCGATTGAAAATCTTAAAAACAAATATTGGTTCTGAACTTCTGATAATACAGATACTGGTACCAACGTTGTTTGGTCAAAATTGATACGGTTTGTAAAGGTATTGGCACGGTGCCGACATTCGAGAAAAACACTGTATATATAATACAACTCCATTGTCAACAAAATTTATACCAAACTAAATATATCCACATATTTTTTTTTAAATTCACGAATGCATTTATAGGGTAAATAAACTAATTAATAATAATAATAATAATAATTGTTAAAATATAAATAAATATAAACTTCACTAAATATTAGTGGTGAAAAGTATAGAAATAGAATATTATCATAAATTTAATTTTATTATAATAATAATTAAAAACCGATCGTTGAAAGGGCCAACCAATACACAAAAACGTAAGAAAAATAAAAGCTAGTTGTCGGAACCAAACTCTGGTACTCCGGACTAAAAAGTAAACAACGTAACCATTTGAGCTATTTTGGGTTTTGTTAATTTTATAGGTTTGTTTTTATACATGCATATTTTATGTAGCGAAAAAAAAAGGACTAGTCGAATACAAGCGACAACTTTTAAATTTTTAATTGGAGTGAATTACAAGTTTTGTCCTTTATCTTTATACCAAATTTCAGGCGTTGTTCTTTATCTTTAAAATTGATGAGTTTTGTAATTAATGTTTTAAAATGCTACACGTTATGCCCTTTAGCCCTAACCCAGATTATTTTTTTCAGTTAAAGTTGGTCATATGAGTTGCACATGAGGGCAAATCAGTCATTTCACCAACCTTTCCTCATTTTCAACCAATTTTGTAACATCCCAATTCTTGGATTTAATAATTATAAGAGTTTTGTGAATAAATAAATTAAAAGGTTTATTTATATAATCCAAATGTTGGCATATTGTACATTAATACAATATCAAGTTAATATGGTAATATAATTATACCAAATAATTATTATGAAACATAAATGAAGATGGTGACATTGCTTAAATAATTTACAAGTAGAAGAAGTATATGATAAGATTTCTACTTGTGGTATTATAACTTGTATTTTTGTAGTAAATGTGTGAAGTTAAACATAAGGTGAAAGTAAATACCTTATTAGATTTGAGGGACTTAAGTTGTGAAAATGAAAAGCTTAAATAAAGGTGGAGAGGCTTTGAGAAAGCCACGTATCTTTCATTTTCTAGAAAGAGGGTTTGGGTGTTTGGGTGTGGAGATGAACTGATTGAAGAAGAAACATCGGTGGTGGATCCGATTTTGGAAGAATTGTCATCTTTAGCTCAAGAATCAAAGTAAAGGTGATTAAGAAGTTGTCATCTCTATACAAGAACTTTAAGGTATGGAATTTTGACCTAATATCTCTCAGTTAACATTCATGAGTTCTATGTGGCTTTTGGCTGAATGAGGATATAATACTAAACTCTTGGATAGATGAGTTGAAAATCTGTTAGAAATGGTTAAGAATGCAAAAAACATAAAAACCTCCATTGTTAAAGTTCAAGTTAGTTGCATGTTATGAAAGTATTTTATAATCAAGTGAGTACGGTGTCACACCCCCAAAATACCACATGCGGGAACCCCCGCGGGGCGTGTGATGTACCAGGATCCAAGCCACCAATCACATTGAACTCATAAATATATTTAAATAAAACTTTCATTCATTAACATAAAGTGTTACAAACATTACATATCATTCATTGTATACAGCGGAAGCATAATCATTTATTAAGAATTTCATAAACCACGTGTACAAAACTGTTAGACTCGTCTTGTGATTCCAAGTATCTCGACCCATGACCACTCCAGCATCCCAGATAGCAAGTCCATGTCAAGAATCTAACGACCTGCAAGCATGCAGACAAGTGTGTCAGACGACGCTGGTGAGTTCAAAGTTTTGTTAACGCGTTTAGTTACCAGATGTGTGTTTAAAACAGTTCAACATTATGTTTTGATGTTGTTATTAACTCGATTACCGTATGTGGCTACTAGATGTGTTTGCCCAAACACCCAATGCCTCTATCAAAGCATTGGTCAAGTGGTCAAGGTAATTAGTTCACGCCCGTCCATTCCGGCCCGGTGTGAGGGTGCCAAACCTAATAGCGCTATCAACTAAATACCTCGTTGCCTTACCGGCAACAATCGGTAGATGTAAGGGGTCTTATATGATAGAAACTGAGTAACAACCAACATCCCATTAACCTGCATTCCTCCCTGGAACGTTACCCGATATCCCTTCCCGGGATGCATGCTTGAAAAAGAGCAGTGAACTCACCTTGGTTTGCTCGGTTTGTCTAGTTACCCGTTATCCAAGTTAATCAACCAACCCTACCGTGGTTACCAACGAATATCAGTTTCATGATTAAACAGGTTATTGTTTCCACACAGATTGCATCACACACACCAGTTCACAGTATAGCAAGAGCATCTTTCCAACACAAGTTTACATCTCATGATTCTATCACAAGTCACACAGAACATAACAGATGTGGTTTGTTATACTGTTTATTCACACTAAGTTTCATAATGTGCATATTGCCTAACAGGTATCAACCACTTCAAGCACATAACACACATAATATATGATTTACTGCCTACCCTTGACAATTCAGGTTTTCCCACTCATGGCTGTGTTATACCCTCTTTTCAACCCATGCAAATGTTAACATACTCATCACATCCTACAATATCATCATACTCATACAAGTTTGCATTTCATATATTCTCACTTAACAGTTAATAATAAGGGAATGTTCTACTTACATAACCAACCCAAGGTTCTAAATTTCAGATTGTAAGGTTATCACGTAACATAGTGTCCACATAACTATCCTACATCTCATGCATCACTATATATATTACTTACTGTCATTGACGAAAGGTTCACTATTGCCAGGCGGCGAAAGACCAGCCGACGAAACACTATAGTCCATCATATCCCTGTCGACGAAAGCCCTATGTTTCGTCGACATGGGAGTTTCACCGACATGAAAGTTTCATCGGGGCCCTAACAGTTCACATGATTCCTAACGTTGAAACACAATTACACAGATTTAATCGTAAGCCTAATCATATTTCTAAAGCATGAGTAATGGGTCAATGACTTTTACGTTGCACAATCATCATCATCACAGTTTTTATTACATAACAAACCCTAATATGAGCAGTTATCATCACAGTTTTCATTACACACTCACTGTTCATCATCATCGATCATCAATATCATTCATCATACAAGAATCAGTATATCTTTAGATCGAATAATACAAACATCATCCATTACACCACCCTAGTTCATTTTCCAGTTCTCCTATCCCCAAACGCAGTACTAAAACACATAGATCATAGCATGTAAATCAATTTGGTGATGAGTGTACTAACCGGAGAATTGAGTTTAGCAAACACGGGAGAGATAAGTCTGGCAGGAAAGAAAACTTCGATCAGTGCCAAGTAGCCGTCACACAGGGAGAGAAATAGTTTTTAGGGTTGATGTTCACCGGTTACAAGGTTTTAAATAATCAAAAGGGTGTTGGGCCTGAACACACTGGGCCAAAGCCCTCATCGGCGAAAGTTCTCTCGGCGAAACCTATGTTTCATCGAGTTTGGGCTTGTGACGAAACTCCCTTGTTTCGTCGGGTTAGGGGTGATGACGAGACAACTCATATGACAAAACTCTACCCACAATTTTTATGTAGGGTCCTTAAGCACTGATTGGACCGAGACCTGTTATGGATAGATATCATAATTGGTATCCAAGTTCACGTGGTATGCTGACCCTACTTGTGCAACATATGATTAATTAGGCCGCACATGGACAGATGTAACTATACATTAAATGTTGTTCAATGCTTGGGCCGACAAACTTGTATAGGGTGTGATTCTATTGGACCTTAATAATCAGCACATGGGCCGCCAACTTCTTTGTATAAAAAGTCACATGGGCCGAGATGATTATACCCACCTGACAACAGATGTCACATGCAATTAAATTTGGCCAAGAGATATTCACGTGAACTTTGTTTTATTGGGCCACTATGTAACCTGGAACTGACACTATTGACTTGATCGGATTAGATTTAAGTGAAATGAATATTGAATGAATTGACTTATGGATCGGATAACCGCATGAAACAATTAAAGTTGTCGGATGAGTTATGTTAATGGATCGAAATTTTGAGTTGTCACATACGGGATATATATGAGTTTAATGAGCCAAGGGTATTATAATCGAGTTGAAAGAAGTTTCTTTGATGCATACGTACTTTTAGAATTAAATTTTTTTGATGTAGATCGATGTCAAATATGTATCTTGATTTGATAGGAAATTGGGGAAATGTGTATGCATACATAGTGTTTGACAAAATGCCTCACTTGAGAATGATGCGAATTTTGAAAGGGTTTATAAACAATAGTATTTAGTTATATTAAAAATTGTCTATAGGGATTAAAATCTTGATGGAGAGCAATTTTATAATGAACAAGTTATATCATGATGGAATTCTTGCAAAGAGTTGATCTATGAATCTATTGCCATTCTATATGAAAGCTAGATATTACATGTTGTTTTGTTTAGTAGTTCCATTAAGTTTCTTTAGAATATCAAACGATTACCCCACTGTGTCATAACATGTCTTGATTGTTTTATTAGTGTTTAAACGATGAAAAAGGGGGTGCAAATACGTTTTGGGTTGAAATGGAGAAAGAACAAGTGAGCTGAATTTTCCAGCTTATGTTAAGAGTTTAAACTGTTTAAAAAAAATCATATAAAATCAATCATAAACTTCGATTGAGGTGTTTCTTTTTTTGTTACAAAGCTATTTTAGTCTATTTCGTTTTGTTTTTGAACATGAGAAATAAATTTGCGCTATAAGACGGTCAGAACTGCTAAACACAGCAGCTGTACTGAAAGTACAAAAAAATAGAGATTTATAAAAAAAAAAAAAAAAGTAACTAAAGATGAATGGTTGTATACATCTCAGCCAGACATGAAATATCGGTTTTAATTGGTTAATGATACCTAGCAAAGGGTGTTTGAAGAATTTAAAGCAAACGGGTCAATGGTTCAAGAATGGGTAATAATAAACTTAAAATAAATTAAAGGTACTAAATGATAAGTGTATGCGTGTGCTTTAATCAGGTTGACCCGCATGAAATAAAAAGGCTGTGATAATGGGTTAAGATCAATGCCATAACATGAGTTTGACTTCAAGAATGTCAACGGGTCGAAACTATTAATCAATATACAGCTTTTCCTACGGGTGACGGTGAGTGCTCACAATCTGTTGTTAAGGAATTATTTATGAATATAATCGTTTTAGTAGAAAAACAATCACAGTGAGTTAGTAATTTAATAATCAATGGATTTGAAGTAGCATACACAAGAAGAATCGTTTGTGTATATAATGAATAACTAGTCTAAGTTCCCGTGTGTTACACGGGTGGCTAAACAGTAAAACTAAGTCCTCTAAAATTGTTAAGTAAAAATTATAACTTTATATACGTTGAGAAAACTTCCGGACCATTCTATGCATCCATAACATCAGCCTTTCTTTTCCCAATATCTCTTCCAGTCACCACCATCATCTCCGACCACCTCCATCTCCTCCACTGCCACCACCATCTCCGACCAGTCACCACCACCATCTCCGACCAGTCACCACCACCATCTCCGACCAGTCACCACCATCATCTCCGACCACCACCATCACCCACCACCATCACCTCCGACCAATTGGTGGTGGTCTCGTTTGGTGTAACATTCGTTTGGTGTAATTCAGCGAATGTTGGAAAGTGATCATCAAGACCCTCATAGTGTAGCGGAACATCATTATCAGAATCTGATGTTTAAAATTTCCACCAGAATCTGATGATTGGTGGTGGTCTCGTTTGGTGGGAGGAGATGATTGGTGGTGGTCGGAGATGATGGTGGTGGCTGGAGGAGATGGTGGTGGCAGTGGAGGAAGAGGAGGTGGAGGTGGAGGTCGGAGATGATGGTGGTGACTGGTCGGAGATGATGGTGGTGGCTGGAGGAGATGGTGGTGGCAGTGGAGGAGGAGGAGGTGGAGGTGGAGGTCGGAGATGATGGTGGTGACTGGTCGGAGATGGTGGTGGCAGTGGAGGAGATGGAGGTGGTCGGAGATGATGGTGGTGACTGGAAGAGATGATGGTGGTGGTCGGAGGATTATTACCGGCCAATTAGTGAAACTTGGGATTATTGGTGGCCAAAATATTTCAAGTTTTAAACACGTCAGCTGCCACGTCACTTGCCACGTCACTTTTAACTAACCCAGTTAGACAAGGATCATTGCTGGCCAAAATGTTACAAGTTGGGAGTGTTGTAGGCTATTTTTGAAGTTGGGATTATTACCGGCCAATTAGTGAAAGTTGGGATTATTAAAATCCAATACCCAAAAAAAAAAAAAACACAAAACTACTATATACAGAGGATAACCACATAAATCCGATTTAAAAAAAAAGAAACAAACAATAACCAACACAACCGTCTAACACATGCAAAGAACTACCTGTTCTAGTCCCTTACACAACCTACCCACACAAACCATTTTGCCGCCTCTAATAGTGAAAAAGTGACGTGTGTGCCTGGAGAACAAAAAACGTGGATAAATGTGTGGCCCTAGAAATCATCACCTTGCAAAAACCACCAGTTGAGTGCCCCAGTGTGCACAAAGAGTCAAAGTAATCATGTCCTCCAATATCCTCAATCAAACCATGGTCAACTGCTAAACATGTTGCAGAACTGCATTCTTCACAATGCCCCCATTGAAAAATCATGGTCTTAGACAATAGAATGAATAAAAAAAAGACACAGCAACCATGGTACTCATGAATTAAGAAAATAGGCTTCCTTAAACCTATCAGCTGCTTATTAGCTTGAATAGTGATTTGCACAAATAACCCGACCCATTAGCAAAAGGACTACAATTCAAAAGAGAAAAAATAATAATAATCTTGACAGGTTACCTTTAAGACCACTGTTTTTTTTAATGCATGATGAAAAGACAATATTTTGGTTGATGTGTGTATTAGTGGTGATCCCCCCACGTGTTGTGGCGAGTTCTTACCGCGAGGAGAATTTGGATGGTATCATCCGATTCATACGGTACCAGGAGTCGGTATAGAAACCGAAATAGGAAACAACAAAAAACAAAATAAGTCATAATATGACCGAAACGATATAAATACATGTTCGGTTAATTTCAAAAATAGCTGGAACCTTTGAAACAACTACTGGACTTTGTGAAACAACTGGTTAATTGCAAAACCGTTGGATTTTTGGGGAAATAGCTGGTTATTACTTAAAGCTACATACCCCAGAAAAAGTCCATGTCTTGTTCTCCCCAAGTTTCGAGAAAGGCCACTATGGTGAGAGTGGAATGGAAGTTTCAGTCCCTTGCACATCTACAGAGATAAACAACCCAAATTACACTTAGCAAATCCACACAAGAGCTAAAATAAAAACAATTATCAAGTAATAAAAAACATGTTTAGCTCACCACACCAATCTGCACTAAGATTGTAGTGTTGAAAAACTTCATCAAAGTCTACTTGTCTGATGCCTCCGAGTAAAACTAAATCAAAGATGACCAACAAAATTTGTAACATTAACAAATAAAAAATCAGTGTTATGAATTACGATCACATTTGTTGGCATGAGATCGTCATGAAACCCTCAATCTAAAGCCATGGGCTATGACATGCTGCAACTTATCCTCACTCTCGAGTACATTTATGCATTAAGCACGAATCATGATTCATAAACATAGAAAAAAACCATGAGTTCCAATCTAATTATTAGAACTGCCTATTTTTTTAGTTTAAATATAAACAATACTCTATGTGAAGATAAAAATAAAAAGTAAATACATCAGAATTGAATTTATAAATTGTAATTATTTATACTACATTTTAAATTCTAATTCTTTATACTACACCTCTATTTCATCAGCAGACTAACTATACCAGCTTACCTCACAATGCATATTTAAAGTGAAATGTAATTCACAAAGTCCAATCAGAATACTACTTATATAAATAAGTTCTTTAATTTAAATAGAAACATACTAAATACTGATTAACAGACTTATTTTAACATTTTATAAAAGTTTTATTTATTTAAACTTCGTAGAAATCTTAATTATCTAAAAAAGTGTTACTCACGTTTACCAGAAACCCCGATTAAACCCAATCCGATAAAACACGAGAACTAAAAACGCGAATCTTCAATGGTTCAGTTATCGGGTTAAACCTCAACCCCAAAAACCCGAGAAACCGACCATCAGATCCAACTCTATCTTGTTGTCTCATTAAAACCAGAGACAATAAAGCTGGTGGTGCCTGGAGTTATAAGAAGATGTTAGTAATTAGTAGGTATAGTATCAGGCAATACCTCGAACACTTGGCGTGCGAACTTAGAAACAAACATAGATATAGAAATCTTACCCTGTAAATGAGCCACTTAAAAAACATATCAAGATAAATGCTGACCAAGTTCTAAAAACATCTGGAATAAAGGTCCACCATAAACCATATGGTGTCAAGCTCTAAAAAAGCTACTTAATGTGAAAACGTGAATCTATAAGAAGTTTTAATTCAAGTGTGTAATCTCAAAACTTTCACTATATGCATATCACGGTTTCAGCAAATTCATATGTGCATAACGCACACGATATGAGTAGATCCAAAAAATAAACAAATTACCCGAACCGGAGGAAGGCCAATCTCGAGCTCTCTCACCTCTATCATCGTCGCACCGCTAACGATCTCCTTGATATCCACCTCCACCTGGAATTAAAGATAACAGAAACACAAATTCAACAAAAGCCTACCCAATTGCTTAATTTGCGCCACAATGTCACAAGGTGCACCCAATTCTTTTTCAAGTGTAAACACTTCATTTACTCTTTCTGCTCATGAACATCCTGTTCGTCCTACTCATGGATATGGATGCCATTTTACTCTTTCTCCATTCCTAATTTCACAATGATTACAAACTATATGAGATCAACATGAGTCGTCGGATTAAGGTTCATGGACAACCAACTTAACAAAATAGAGAACATGCAATAGAAAATAGCTTACCAGAAACGTGTCGGAAGTGGTTTGGAACCATAGCCTTTTGACCACTGTCTCGCCGCCGGCGTCCACCATAACAACCACCATCATCAACGATTAACAAAGCCACACCAGAACCATATGAGAATGTCTCCATCACCCTAAATCATAACAAACCCCTCTTCGTCTCCGGTCCTATCAATAATTTTTTACACAAATCGATGAAAAACATCCTCTAATCAAGCGAAGAGAGATCAAAAGGCAATTTACCAAAAAAAAACACACACACAAGAACACTACATTACATCCAAAACCACAAACCCTAACTTCTGAACATAATATTGAATCGACTGTTTAATCAGTCAACTGGACGTACCTGTATGTAGCTCTAATCTGCCTCTTCCAAAAATGCACATGTGACCCAATCCATACCAAAGAACGTGTACCAGCAACATCAAATTACAAATAATGATCCAAATTTGTAGTTACTTATAAAGGTTATGACTATAGAAACAAATTTTAGAAAATCAAATATTAAATCGACAATATGGTAAAGTAGTGGAAATGAAGCTGAAGATTTATGGCTCGCTTATAAACTACAAATTACAAGTTAGTTATCAAGCCAACATCCCAAAACGGACCTTTAGATCCCCCCACAACAACATTAAAAAAGAGTGTAGAAATTTGACTTCCACTACCATGTTTCATATCAAATGTATGAGCATGTAACAATGGGGGAAACCATATTTACTTTGACCGACCTGTGTGACTTTAGAGTCCTCCAGAGTCCAGCCCAATTTCTTGCTATCCATTTATATCTTGAAAGAATACAAACAAATTCACATATTACATAAATTACTGACAAAGTGAAAATATAAAAGTAAAGAGTACAAATTTTTTAGCATCGTTTACATTTTTCTAATTAAAACAAAGACCTAAACTTGTGTGGTAAATTATTAAAAAACGGTCAGTTGAGGCCATGAGTGGACTAAAAGACATTGTTTCGAAAGAGCAAACCTTGCCTTTCTCTTTATAACGCCAAGAGTCAACCACACACTATTAGAATCCAGACTATTAAAACAGGTTCTTTTGATCCGAAATAAGAAGCAAACCAACAAATGGAGTATGTGATAAATTTTTTATGACTGGGACTACTCAATAAACCGTTTAAATATACATCAGGTTAATCTAATCCAATGAACTAATCATTATAATCAATCTTACCTCACTAAGGCCATGTTTGGGATTCCATTTAGAACCCCCTAATTACTTATTAACTTTTTAAAATGACTTTTTCCTCTTATAAATGACTTTTGAAAAAGTTAATAAGGAGGTTCTAAATGGAATCTCAAACATGGCCTAAATATGAATTAAAGAATTTAGATATACCATATAATTTTTCGTATACCGTTGTTTTCCGTTTATAACTGGAGTAGAGTCTTTAGCAATCCAAATAACACCCATATAGTACACTGGTAGATACCTTCTTGTTTCTCCACAAGATTACAGCAACAACTACATGATTAACCAAAAAGAACATTAGAAAGAAAAGGGCTGCAACTTGCAACTGTCTTTTCCACATGTACTCATACAAAAGTGACATTCATCATACAAAAGTACAGAGTTAATGTTTGATTCCTTGCTTCAATTAAAAAAGAGAAAGAAACAAAACAATAGCCAGAGGAGGATTGTTATTTTTTTAATGACGATAAATTTTATTATTCAAGCAGCTAGCAAGAAGGTAGAAGCTAATAACATACATCATTCAATAAAGAGTAAAAGACTCATAGTTCAGCAAAATTTCTGATTGAATTGTAATAAATGGGAAACATAACCCAAATTGACCCATTAAAAGGGAAACAGGTCGAAGGATCACAAGTATAGTTACCTGTAGAGCCATAACACCAGTTGTAAATTGAGTCATTGGATGAGCTGTTATAGGTAACGCATCAATAGCTTTATACACATGATCTACAACAATGAACACAATTCATCGATGAATAAAATGTTTCAAAACGTAAATGAATCAATGATGCGTGCGAAGTGTTACTTATTTTAGGTGTATATTTTAAGCCCTTTTTAACACTTATTTTAGCCAAGTTTTAAATTTATAAAACACGATATTTCACTAACACTAAACACACATATGGGCAAGTGCACCCATCGTTGAGTGTAGTATAGCGTTGGTAAGATACCGAGGTCGTCCAAGGACACAAGAGCTTTTAGTACCGGTTTATCCTCAACGTCTAACCAAAATAAAAGTTTAGAAAAAAGTTTTAAACTAAGAAAATTAAAAACTAACTAAAATGCTGAAAATAAAAATAAAAGAAAAACAGATAGACAAGATGAATCACTTGGTTCCGACTCGTATCTAGTATAACCTTTGATTATTTCCGCACTTTTGCACATAATTAAGAGATTATCTTAGTTATTGTAGTAGGCCCCTCTTTTGAAGGTGACGTTACCCTCACCCCAGTAGTTTGAGTCAGCAGGGATACAATCCTAAAAGGGTGGATTATTGGAAGATAATGAATTAAGTTATTAATGCAGTATTGTGGTAGGCCCCGCTTTTGGCGGTGACGTTACCCTCGGCTAAGTAGTCTGAGTCAGCAGGGATACAGTCCTAAATAGCCGGGTTATAGTATTAATAGTAGTTAACTTATGAGGGGATCAAAGAGTTTGGACCCCCGCCATCCAATACCGTGAAGTATTGAAGGAGGTCCTACTAAATTTGACCCAGGTCCATTGCAGGACCTCTAAACGCTGAACAATGGCAAGACCTTTACCAAACCGTTCCCTTAACCCCCGACCAGGTAGCCAACATATCTCCATATAGACCGTGGAGATATGAATGGTGAAAATCTTTTATTTTATATAGACAGTAAAATAATGCCAAGACACCACGGACAAACGATAAGGAAAGATCACCTTCAACATAAGTAACTAGTTATTAAAGTCATTAATACAAAACCAAATAAAAAGTGCAAAAGATTAGAAATAAAAAGTATTATACTAGACACTTTGTCTTCACCAAGTGATGTAAGAGACTTAGGCAAACATGGCCTTGATTGTCAAGAACTCTTACGATCAATCTTGGATCCCGAGACGACTCACACACTCTACGATGGACAATGGATGATGGTGGTGGATGATGGTGTTGTGATGGTGGTGGGTGGTGGATGAAGTGTGAGAGAGGTGGTGTGCCAAGGGATGAGATGAAATGAATCCAAGCACTCCTATTTATAGGCTGAACAGAGAGCTGGGCACGACCCCGTGTCCGCTGGGCACGGCCCCGTGTCCGTCTGACAATCTCTCTCCTCATTAATTGTAATTCGCAATTACAATAAATGCGCCTGCTGTACTTTCGACACGCCCCCGTGTCCGCTGAGCACGGCCCGTGGTGGGCAATAGAAGCTTCTATAGGTTTGTCTTTTCTGCTGCTTCTTGGGCACGGCCCCGTGCTGGCTGAGCACGGGGCGTGTTCAGTCTTCTGATTTCTCTACTTTGCTTTGGAAGGTGCCGTTGAGGGGTCGGGCAGTCCACTAATATTCCTTTTCTTGTATTTATGTTGGATTTAGCTGTCTTTTTGCTTCTTTTGCGTTTTTGAGCTCATTTAATCCTGAAAATACAAAAGGAAGACAAAAACACTCTTTTTCCAATATTAGTACTTAAAAAGGGTTAGTTTTATGCCTCATTTGATGTAATTTATATGTTGCATTTTACATACATCAATCAAACTGCCACCTCTAAATCATATGAAAATCGAACCCTAAACGAATGTTTAATATGAAATTGAACCCTAAATCATATGAAAATCGAACCCTAAACGAACAAAACGATCACAGACTCTTGAAATTAAACCTCAAAAAGCATGAAATTGAACCCTAAATCATATGAAAATCGAACCCTAAACGAACAAAACGATCACAGACTCTTGAAATTAAACCTCAAAAAGCATGTAAAATCAAAAACTAAAGAAGCTTTACCTGATTGAGGCTATCTTCAGCTTTGTGTTCACCATGATTCGGACTCTTCTTGTTGTTTCATCAATGACATTTGAAAGATCCGTCATTGCATCGTAATGAATCAATCGGTAACCGGTGTTAATTCCTTTAGGGTTTATAGATGTTAGTAAATAAAAACATACTAGTTTTTATAAGTTTATAAACATCCGAAATTTGTTATCGATTACATACTTATATTTCGTGCCGACAAATCGTCTAAACGTCGTAGTAACTCCCCGGATTGGTGACTCGTTTAAGGATTCGTCCGTTGTCCGTTTTGACCATAATTGGTGTCCGATTATTCTAATCGTCCGTAACTCGTTTTAAGGTGTAATTATGTGAAGTCTCGTAGGACTTTTGTTATAACGTGTTTTGAGTTTAAAGGTGACATGAGATTCAAGTTCCTACAATGATATATATAACTAATACACCAAGTAATATATCACATAAAAATTGTTAAAGTAACCAAATATATATTTTCTAAAAAAAATATATATATTTTTCTTGTCTTTTATTTTACCAAAAATGTTGTTACTTTATAAAATAAAGTTTTTATGAAAAATGGCTATATAACCTTTGTATTTTATTCTAACCATGTTTTATAAACATATCATTTTCTTAATCAAATCACCAACAATTTACCCAACATCATAACTAAACATATGAGACTTTTATAACATGAAATTATCAAAATGATATCCAAATCATGTAGGGTTTTAACCATGATCATTTCATATGCTAACAAGTTCACAAACCAAGTTACATTTTAGTTTTAACAACTTTTATAAAAATCTCTAGTTGTATGTTACTTTTTATAATCTTGTAAAAGTCTTGTTTTTAATTAAAAACCCTAAATACTTTCACAAGATCACTAGATATGATCATCCCTTTAATCCTTTATGTTAAAACCCTTTAACATAAACATGTATAATTTTTAGATCATATCTTTCAACATCTTCTAACACTTTATTTGTAGCATAATCATCATAACAAGATCTAATATGCATATAACAAGTCTAAGATCACAATATAAACAAACATAATTATATCATGATTTTTATCTTTGCTTCATTGTATTTTTTTTCTTGTTCATTATGTATGATTATATAGTTATTATTAGTTATAATAACAATCATAAGCATAATATGTAAAAAAAAAATAAAGAAGCTTACTTCTAGCACAAGGCTAGGGATGATCTTAGAGATTATTAAGAACTAAGAAGATGATGATCTTGATGTTAGAACACTTTTGTATGGATAAAAATCCTTCCTTTCACTTCCAAGAGCTTTAGATCACCTTATGTTCCAAAGAAATCCATGTTGATCATGAAGGAGATGATAAAAATTATTGGGTTTTTGTGGGTGTTCTTGAGAAAAAGATGAAGATGGTTAGAGTGTTCTTGGTTGGTGATGGATGAAAATGTGAAGTAATGAGGTTAAAGACTTAATGGCTAAGTGTTGAAAATAATCACCAAACTTACCCACTTGTAACACAAAGTTAATACTTAGATATTTTGCCATAATAAACAAGGGGGTGGGACCCCTTGTTCACGGTCATGAGAGGGGGGGGGGTCTTATGTGGTAAAAATAACTTAGTTATTTTTAAGACTTTGAATGAATTAGTAAGATGTAAGTATTGTGGTGTTTAGGGTTTGCAATATTCCGAGATGTTTCGTGACTTGGAATAACCATAAACTAGCTTCGCAAGACCAAAAATAATATTAACTAGTTCGCTACAAGTGCCAAAATATAGTTCGGCTAGATGTTTAGCGCTCGTTTCGCTAGTAAATAGTCGAAAGGTACACTTAAGGAAGTTGTAAGAAAAGTTTCCGTTATGTGTGACATTGATATTCCATAAATATTTTCATATGAAATTGGTGCCTAAACATTAATTTTGCATCTTGTAATAAAATTACAATTGCTGAATTTTGCGGAAAAAGAATGAAATGGTCACTTTTAGCGCATTTCGGACAGTTTTTAGTGCTACCGGGCATGGGTAAAATATTAATCAAACCCTTGTATTCCCACATAGGGTTTAATATATAATTGATGTTGGACTCTCATCCGAGTCTTTAAGATGTCATTTTTGATGTTTTCTGCGGATCCGGAGTTTTCGTCAGCACTCTAGTTCACTAGGCACTACTCTAGTTGTTTCGATGAATTGTTTGCACTATTTCAAATGTACCCAATAAAAATGAATCATGTGTAATAACCAATGAATATTCCATGAGTTTTCTAAGATGTATACCATGTAATCATGCAGCCAGAATATTCAAAACACATGCTTGTATAATGTAAATCACTGTTTTAAATGTAAGTAAATTACCCGAAAGTGGCAGTTGTCACAGACTGATCATTCGTGGATGTGTAAATGCACTGATCCATTGTAGTTGTTAAACATACTGGTCGTTGGACTTGTTTAAATGAGTTCACCATCCATAGATATTCAAACTGGCCATTTAATTCTTAAGGTTTCTATGAATATACACAAGATGTTTTGATTCCCAACAGTAAAATAAAGACGGTGGCCCAAGGGAAATGAGCAGTAATGGAGACGGTGGTCTCAAGGAAGAAAACATGGCACTTGGAGTCTTCGAGCCTCACAAATGAGACAAAAAAAAATCTCAGTGATTTGTGAACAAATGAAGATAAGGAAGATCACATATATGCAGGTAATTGTTTTGGCATATTGTCAAGTGGGTTCATCCTCGAACCAAGGTAAACACTTGCTTACAATTATTTCAGTTAAAAAAATGCATATAGTTGTCATTTTATTACATACAAAACTGAATTGATTTCAGTAGAGGGTTTAAAAAGGGTGTTTAGAGATCTTTTGATCTATTTAAAGAATGAATATGATGCGTAGCACTTTTTTTGAATCTCATAAAGAAAAATTAGACCTAATGGTCTCTGTATAGTGGGTCTACAATGATACAGTTAATTATATCTATTGAGATATTGACAAGGATTTAATCAAAATCATGAGTTAAATATAAAAAAAAAGAAAATAAAAGAAAAGAAAGAAAGACATGTTGTAACTTTCTGTATCCAAAGCAAATTGAATTAATTATGAAGTGATTCGACGTGGAATTGTATGCGTGTAAAATGAATTAAAAATGCATGTGGAATTGTTAGAAGCTTGACATATATATATATACACACACATATCTATCTATCTCGGGAAAGTTGTGAGTAAAATGAATCATGTGAGAGGAGTTGAGAACAATGTGGCGAACAAGTGTGTAACGTGTGGTAATTTATAAAAAAAGTATACATGTTTTCACTAAATGCTTTGCAATTGATATGCTTTTGATTGAAGATCTGTGATGCTATTTAACCAAAGACTATCTAGCACTATATAAGAGGTGCAGACACGATGGATTTTCAAATATCACTTGAAATTTAGAAACTATGATAGAAACAAGAATGCCACATGACCAAGACATGAGTTGTATATTCTCATTGAGTAATAAGGTATGTGTTTCTCTCCTTGAACATGTATATGTTATATTTTTTTAACCCTCACCAAATGGGGTGTTGTGCCTAGTTTTGTGCTAAAATTTCCTAATTATGTGTTGAAATTTTCAAGTCTTTTATGTCAGAGAATAATACGTAGTTTAAGCCGTAAAAGGAAATGGAGCTAAAAAAATGTAACCATTATTATAATCCTTGGTCAGTTAGGTTTCGAGGACGAAACCTTTATAAGGGGGGTGAATTTGTAACATCCTAATTCTTGGATTTAATAATTATAAGAGTTTTGTGAATAAATAAATTAAAAGGTTTATTTATATAATCCAAATGTTGGCATATTGTACATTAATACAATATCAAGTTAATATGGTAATATAATTATACCAAATAGTTATTATGAAACATAAATGAAGATGGTGACATTGCTTAAATAATTTACAAGTAGAAGAAGTATATGATAAGATTTCTACTTGTGGTATTATAACTTGTACTTTTGTAGTAAATGTGTGAAGTTAAACACGTACTAGAATAAGGTGAAAGTAAATACCTTTTTAGATTTGAGGGACTTAAGTTGTGAAAATGAAAAGCTTAAATAAAGGTGGAGAGGCTTTGAGAAAGCCACGTATCTTTCATTTTCTAGAAAGAGGGTTTGGGTCTTTGTGTGTGGAGATGAACTGATTGAAGAAGAAACATCGGTGGTGGATCCGATTTTGGAAGAACTGTCATCTTTAGCTCAAGAATCAAAGTAAAGGTGATTAAGAAGTTGTCATCTCTATACAAGAACTTTAAGGTATGGAATTTTGACCTAATATCTCTCAGTTAACATTCATGAGTTCTATGTGGCTTTTGGCTGAATGAGGATATAATACTAAACTCTTGGATATATGAGTTGAAAATCTGTTAGAAATGGTTAAGAATGCTAAAAACATAAAAACCTTCATTGTTAAAGTTCAAGTTAGTTGCATGTTATGAAAGTATTTTATAATCAAGTGAGTACGGGATATATATGAGTTTAATGAGCCAAGGGTATTATAATCGAGTTGAAAGAAGTTTCTTTGATGCATACATACTTTTAGAATTAAATTTTTTGATGTAGATCGATGTCAAATATGTATCTTGATTTGATAGGAAATTGGGGAAATGTGTATGCATACAAAGTGTTTGACAAAATGCCTCACTTGAGAATGATGCGAATTTTGAAAGGGTTTATAAACAATAGTATTTAGTTATATTAAAAATTGTCTATAGGGATTAAAATCTTGATGGAGAGCAATTTTATAATGAACAAGTAATATCATGATGGAATTCTTGCAAAGAGTTGATCTATGAATCTATTGCCATTCTATATGAAAGCTAGATATTACATGTTGTTTTGTTTAGTAGTTCCATTAAGTTTCTTTAGAATATCAAACGATTACCCCACTGTGTCATAACATGTCTTGATTGTTTTATTAGTGTTTAAACGATGAAAAAGGGGGTGCAAATACGTTTTGGGTTGAAATGGAGAAAGAACAAGTGAGCTGAATTTTCCAGCTTATGTTAAGAGTTTAAACTGTTTAAAAAAATCATATAAAATCAATCGTAAACTTCGATTGAGGTGTTTCTTTTTTTGTTACAAAGCTATTTTAGTCTATTTCGTTTTGTTTTTGAACATGAGAAGTAAATTTGCGCTATAAGACGGTCAGAACTGCTAAACACAGCAACTGTACTGAAAGTACCAAAAAAATATAGATTTATAAAAAAATAATAATAAAGTAACTAAAGATGAATGGTTGTATACATCTCAGCCAGACATGAAATATCGGTTTTAATTTGTTAACGATACCTAGCAAAGGGTGTTTGAAGAATTTAAACCAAACGGGTCAATGGTTCAAGAATGGGTAATAATAAACTTAAAATAAATTAAAGGTACTAAATGATAAGTGTATGAGTGTGCTTTAATCAGGTTGACCCGCATGAAATAAAAAGGCTGTGATAATGGGTTAAGATCAATGCCATAACATGAGTTTGACTTCAAGAATGTCAACGGGTCGAAGCTATTAATCAACATACAACCTTTCCTACGGGCGACGGTGAGTGCTCACAATCTGTTGTTAAGGAATTATTTATGAATATAATCGTTTTAGTAGAAAAACAATCACAGTGAGTTAGTAATTTAATAATCAATGGATTTGAAGTAGCATACACAAGAAGAATCGTTTGTGTATATAATGAATAATTATAGAGAGGGGTACCAGAAACGTGATGGTATGAACGTAATGGCATAAAAATTGACTTCTGGGACATATAAATGTGCACATTTGGTGTAAGTACTACTGAACTAATAAAGTAGTATAGTTTAATATCGAAGTCACTTATAAGGGTAGATACGAAAATGATAAATGAAGTTTTGAGCTTGTGTTCCATGCTATTGTGGATTTATAATAGCCTCTAATACTTGTATATGGTTATTGAGGAGGATGTTATATGATGTTACTCTAATGAATTTAATGTAGATTAGCAAGGATCAAAGCTGTTAGATGACAATTTTATTTGTTTCGCATGGTTCATCGTGTGTATATCGAAAGGATTGTAGTAAGCCTCGTGCGTGAATTGAATTTTAATTAGAGACAAAGAAGAGTACTATTGAGGCCATAAAATAATAAATTCTGAATCGTTATTTGAAATGGTAAATTTGGTAGATATGAGACTATATGATGTCTTATGCAATGATGAAAGCGGACCAACATACGGGTCGGGCTTACCGTATGCTAGGATATGTTTTCTCTATCTATGTAATAATAAAGTTTCGAATGGTGGTTACTTATTAAGATAAGTATCAACTGTTTATGGTGAAGTTATACTTTCTCTAATATGTTGGATATGTCTAGATCAATTGATGCTTATTGAAAGGAGATATACCGATCAAGATGAGATGAAGGTGGCGCATGGTACGCCCAAGTAGCGTATCGTACGTTAGGCCATATGATGCACACTCGAAACATTTTGTCCTACGATGATGTCTTATGCAATGATGAAAGCGGACCAACATACGGGTCAGGCTTACCGTATGCTGGGATATGTTTCAGTTGTGGTGATAAAAACATTGTGGTGTATTGCTTGGGTTTTTGTTACGATCACTCACTTAGTTTGGTAGACTAATTTGTGTTAAATTCTTTCAGGTCTTGTGATAGGCATCGAAGGTCAGAAATGATCAAGTTTCGGAGTCTGCAGATTAAACAAATCTTTTGAACATGTGTTGTTTATAACTAAATATCATGGGCTTAAAATACTTTATGATGTAAAACGATGGTATGGTATGTGGTATCTTTAACTCCGATAAATTATGTAGTATAATGATCCGGGGCTGACGCATTATCGTGTAATATTAAATCTTACATGTTATTATACTAATTCATGGCGTTATAATGGCTTAGGTAAAGGTTTTAACTTAGCTTGGGATTTGACATAAAGTGGAAGATCAAGTGCTTGGGATGAGATTCGGACACACATCATAAAACTTTTGGTTGTGTTTTATAAATATGTTTTAAGGGAAAAAATTTAAAGTTGGCCTTTAAATAAACATTTAGTTTTTGTACTCATCATATGTTGATATATCGTTGATGGAACTTAAGGTTTATGTTGTTCAAATCAAAAGAAAAGTTTTGGGACCAAATTTCCACACTAAAATATAATATAAAGTTGTTAATAACTTTAGGGTGTTACAAATTTATACACAATAAACCCTAGTTCATCATTTTATCCCCCAAATCAGCACCAGTCACCCGTCCACCCCAGCCACTGGCCACCCTCCACCGTAACAAACCACTACCACCCTCCCTTTTACCACAACTCCACCACCATCGTTCCGATCATCTTACACCACTACACCTACCATTAATATACTTACCTACCCGTTGCAACCACCACCACCACGCATCCACCCCTGCCACACCACCACCACCATCATCACATTTGACAATCGTTTTTGTAATCAAACTGTCACAGCCCCCGACCCCACCCTGGTAGCGGGAGCCGCGAACCAGTCAAATGGTATCGGTGTTTATTAATTTAGCAGCTGAAAACTTTCAACAGGACCGTAGTTATGAAATATTTTTATCATAGTTAAACACCAAAATGTTTAAAATAGATGAATGGGATAAAACCTAAGTTTTGCTGATAATACATTTATAGGGATAGACCCTAATTGTTGAAAATCAAGTCTCATTTTTATTTAGGTAACTTTTATAGCCACTTTTCTAAGTCTTCAGTGCTCTCCAGCTGGCTTTTATTGGCTCCGCACTAAGTTACCTGAAACGCGTTTTAAAAACATTTTATCAGCAAGAAATACTGGCGAGTACATCTCAATTTATAAAACATCAGTTGTTATAACATTACAGTATTAAGGGTGATTACAATGTTTATATCTACACAATTACTCGTTCAGTACGTGTCACTCTACAGATCTGTGACTATGGTCACATCACACATTGGATACCCGTGCCCAATTGTGAAGGTTATCAAGTACTGTATACATACCCCATAATACTGGCAGCAATTGTAGAATTACAAAGACTTAATCACTGTAGTTATAACTGATAAATATTTATAGTTTTGGAAAATATTTGAAATATGGGCTCACAAACTGTGAGGAAAGAGAATGGACTCACATTTATAGACTTAGGTATTTCTACAGGCTTCCTGATAATATTATAGCTTCATGTTGCCTCTTCTGGTTATTATTCATTAAATTTAAACAATGCACATGTGTTAGTAAGATAACCCACATCACATTAACCGTACAACTCGAGACAGAACTCCAATGACTGAGTCAGGCAAAGCCTTGACATGCATTACGGAGTCCTAGATCAATCGGGTGTAACACGAGACAGAAATCCAATGACTGAGTCAGGCAGAGCCTTGACATGCGTTACGGAGCCCTAGATCGATCGTGTAGGGTAACAACAGGGTTATAATACTTATAACGAGGCAGAGCTTCGCTTATCAGGGGATATTAGGCTATAGCTTTAGCCTATTAGAATTGAGAGAGAATTAGAAAATTTTGAACGATTGAAATGCTGATCTCGGTCCCTTTTATAGTTGAGAGAGAGGTCTCTCGCGCCCCGCGAGAGCCTCTTCTTGTCACACCCCAACCGATGGAGGAAACATCAGAGTGAGACGAAATAGATTGCTCGAGACATTATAACACTAATAATTGTGACAAGTATTTAAATAATAAATTTCATTCCATTTCTAAATAATCAATTACAAGGATTTGAAGCAAATACAACAACATGAATAATGAAATACAATACAATAGGAGTACAAAATTTAAAGTGTGTATCTAAGCATCCTACTAGATTCCATGCATCATCAATGTCATCGATAAACCTACAACATGTTATAAAAGCATAGTTCAATACAAAGGTATTAGCGAGTACACTAGTCTTAGACTCGTGGCATATGTATAAAAAGGTATTCTCAATCCAACATAGCAATTGGTATACAAGGTCAATCTATCATGCATAACAATATGTCAACTCTAGTGTCCACTAGTATTTAGCATCCCTCGACAAAAAAGTGACGAGACCATTATAGAATAAAGACTCAACAAAACCCCGTCGGGTGGTGTGCTACTCCTATAGCGCTATAATTGTTAAGCTGAGTTAACAAGTAGTATGAATTCTAGCATGAACTTAAGCATAACAAAGCATGTATAAGGATTGATTGAATAAAGCATGTTTGTGAATCGTGCATTTTAACAAGTAAAACATGTTGCACCCAAAGTGTATTAAAAGGAAAATGGGTCAAGTGTACTCACAAAGTTGCATATGCTTTCCGATTATCCCATGTGACGAAGTTGTTGAGACTAGGAAGTTGAATTTGTTCGATTTGGAGTTTAAGAGGTGTTTACATATGGTTCTAGGGATTTAGAGTTTAAATAACATGAAAATTAAACACATGAAAATAATCATCTAACACCTATGACACTTGTTCTTGATACTATGAAACTCTAAAAGAGTTTAAATGTTTTCATGGAACAAAGTTCCATTAGAATCGTGGCAAGTTGTCAAGGCCTAAGATGATACAATCTACTAGCTTGACGAATGTCCATTAGTTCATGACCAAGAGTTCAATTATTTGGTTGTTACATAAGTATTACATAGTGTATATTACATCATATAAGTCAAGCATGAGGTAGAATATTAAAGTCTTCATTTAGGCACCTCTAAGTATCATGGAATTCATACATGAGGTAGGAAGAACAAAGCTTCCATTTAGGTACCTCTATTGTTCACCACTACACATGTTGTTATGAACAACAAGGAGGGTCATGAACTTACAAGAAACAATAGAATATGAACAACTAATCTATGAGAAAACATCAAGCAATGTGTGGATTTTCAAGTAGGTTAGCCCATGATAATCCTAAATCACACAATCATCAAGTCTTGAACTTGAGCATCACTTGTGGGTTAAAACCCTTGAACAAAACAGAATGTTTGTGAGGTTTATACCTCTGATTTTGAATGTCTCAACCTGTAACACCCCAAAAACCCGAATGTTTATATTCGGAAAATGTTCTAATATGGTACATCAAGAAATAAATAACTAGGCTATTTAACCTAGTTAAGAATATAGAAGAAACAATTAAAGGATGAAAGTTGTGTCAAGTATAATTTAGTGGCAAACTTGAGGGGCTAAAGTGGGGTAAAAGGAAAGTTGAATCTATTTATGAAAATACACATACAAACACACACACGTACGTGTGTTCTGGAAGGAGCCAGGAGCTCCATGAGAGCTCAAGAACCCAAATCAATATATCATCAAATTGAAAGGTTAAATGAAGCTTAAATTCATAACCGAGCATGGATTAATGATCACCTTCACAAGGGGATCACAAGGTATGTCTTAAAAGTTAGATTGGTGATTATGCACGAAGTGGGTTATGTTGTAAATCGCGAATTTGTATGAAATTCAATATGAGTATGTGATAGAATCATCATTTGTAACATGGATTATGCATGGTTTGGGTTAATTTGATGTTTATAGGTGAAACCCGTTGGTTATGGTGATGATGACGACTTGAATGATCACCCATGTCCAATTCTTGCTTAATATTGATGTATTTTGATATGTATGATAGATTCTTGTTAGAGGAATTGAAAGAAATGTGATACTAGTATGTTTGATGTTTATGTATGAATGATTCATGTTGATTAGAAGGAGGAATTTGATGAATTATGTATGAGCTTAGAAGAATATGCAAGAATTAGTTGTACACTATGCTTAGGAGGTAGTATACACACCAAATGTATGATGAAATTATGAGGTGATTGAGATTAGATCATTTGTAAGTGATTAGCAAAGTAGTGATGAAGTGGGTTTCGTATAACATGATGAAAATGATGAGTTTCTTATGTTAATAATGTTTGAAATTATATATGTGTGTGAATGTTTGAAGAAATCGGATAAGATTTGATGGATTAGCATGTTATGAGGCCGAATGATGATTTTAATATAAGATCCATGTGATGAAAGGGTCGTGATGAATGATGAATAAGCTAACTATCTTGAGAATGATATATGATAGTTTGATGCTTGATAAGCGGCGTGGAAGCTTGGGAAAGAAGCGGGTCAAATGGAACTTAGGCGCATGGGAAGCGTACTCGGATGTAAAGTAAGTAAAGCTTACCCCTTTTATTTTTATTAGAATATCTACTCGTTGAATAGATTACGAACATGGTAAGTGAATATGTAAAGTATGATGTTCCGACAAGTTTTGATACGGGTGGGAACATGTAGTCATGGTAAGAGATTAAGTTTTATGGTTAAAAAAGGTAAAAAGCGTAATATGGTAATTTTGGTTACGAGTTAACGAAAGGATAAGTTACATGGAGGGAATAATGATTAATTAAAAATCCCATAAGGATAAAATGGACAATTAGATTTAATGAGCCAAATGGTGAAGATATCACCATTTGGTAATATCGACTAATGAATTGTTTGTCAAGTATTACGAATTTACAAAATGAATAGCGAAAGGATTTCGTTGCTATCATCTAACAAATTGGTGGATGAAGTATTAAAACGGATCTTAGCTTTGATCCGAGCAAGGTATGTGTGATTAGAGTTGTAGTTAAGTAGTAGGATTGGTTAAATATGCAATGAAGTCCTTTGTTGTAAAAGGATGGAGCAAAGTTGACAAAAACACCCTTGATAGGTATAACGGGCAAACGACCTTAAAAGTCGTTTGGAAACAAGCTATTCGATTAGAGTAATGTTTTAGTCAAGTATGAAAGCGAATAGTATGGTTTTGTATGTCATGGACCATTAATGCGTAAACACCCATAACGGGTTAAAATAAGCTTTTGAGCGAAAACGGGTTAAGAGGATGCAAGACATCCAAGAATTTAATCTTTTATGATAGTCAACGTTGAAATTATAAGGTTCATGAGAAATTGAGGTCAAATAAACATATTATTTTGATAAATGCATGAACGGGTCAAAACTTTGTAAAAAGTAATAAGTTGAAAGCTTAAAAGTCTAGAATTTTGTTAATCTGGATGTCGGATGTTAACTCCCTGTGATGGAGAATTAAATTACGATCACGTAGGAAAAAGAATCGCGTAAAACGGATAAAAAACGAGAGAGTTTTGCTCGTTTCCGTAAAATTGAGTTATGCTGGGAATATGCAGCAACAGCTGCGAACATTCTATTCATATGGGGAGGTCGCGCGACGCGACGGGCTCTAGAATTGTGAAAAATTTGTATCTTATTTGTATATGCAATGCGAACCCGTTTAGACCGTTTTTAAACGCTTATATACCAAGTATGATTAATTCATTTCATGTTTTAGGAAAGGTAGGTACATATGTATATATGTATTTATGCAAGTAGGTATATATGAGCGTATGCAAGTATGTAGTCATGTATGAAGGTATGTACGTATGTAAATATGTGAGTGTGCACGTATGCAGTCAGTGTAACGGAGGTACATTAAGGAAGTCTCACCAGGGATCATAGACTCAGATGGAATGCTTAATTGTAAAGAGATTAAAGGAATGAAACGTAAAACGAGGATAAATCTTGTTCATGTTTATAATGTGTGCTAATGTTGCGAATGTATGTGGTGAGTGCAGGTAGTGCGAATCACAGAGGATCAACACGAGGAGTAGAGATCGAAGATCGGGTCATAGGACAGATTGTACGGGAACGTTGGTGTATGTAATATAATAAACATAAGTTATGTTTTTATTTAGTAAATGAGTCGATTGATAAATTTATGTGAAAGAATTATTTTGGAAATGAATTTCTAGTGAGTCAAAACGTTTATAACGAAAGAACTTTTATGGTACGAATTTCCGCTGCGACTTTTGGTCAAATACGAATTAGGGTCTTACAAGTTGGTATCAGAGCCATGGTTTGAGTGAAATCAAGTATGAGGAGATAAATACTTGAACTCAAACCTGTGTGCTCTTCCGACTTTTGGTCAAATACGAATTAGGGTCTTACAAGTGGCCCACTTGATTCTCGATGGTCTGAATGGAAGCCTTTTGACTCCGCATTTCTCCTTCGTTGACCAAGAACCGCTCCTCATGCTGCTGATATCGTTTCTCAGAAATTTGATTAGCACTGTTGGAGTTGTTCAGCAGTTGTGCCATCATTTCCTCTAGCTTTGCGTTGCTTTGAGAGGCGTGTGGCTGGGAACTGCTTCCTGAGCCTTGATTATGATACTGTGGCTGGAAGGATTGACCTTGAGATTGTTGTGGCGCGGGAGCATGTTGAGCATATCCGTGTGCGTTTTGGTTCCCAGAACCAGACTTCCACCCAAAGTTTGGGTGATTCTTCCACCCTGGATTGTACGTGTTGCTATAGGGGTTATTGCCCATGTTGTTCACCTCCTCGTGTCCTATAAACATAACACCCTGCTCACACGTACCTGGCACGTGTGCAACCCCGCACTGATCACATGATGGTGATTGAATTCACGAGACATTCTGAGACTGGTCAATTCTTGTTGCCAAGGCTCCAATTTGCGCAGTAAGAGCCGTATATGTATCCACAGCATGAACTCCGGAAGTGGATGATGTCTTATTCCGCGCTCCACCGTGGCGAGAACTTGACTTCAACGCAGCTTTCTCTATGATCGCGTAAGCTTCAGTTGGTGTCTTCGTTCCAAGATCGCCTCCTGTATACACGTCTAAACGCTCCTGCGAGTCATAATTGAGTCCCTGATAAAAGGTCAGTACTAGTTGCCTTTTGGACAACCCGTGATGTGGGACATCAATCAAAAGATCTCTAAACCTCTCCCAAGTTGCGTGTAGAGATTCTCCGTCATCTTGCGTGAACGTTATGATACGGTTCCTTAATTTAGTCATCTTTTCCGGAGGAAAATATTTCTGCACAAATAGTTCTACCATCCCGGCCCAAGTGGTGATAGATCATGCCGGAAGTGACAAAAGCCAAGCACTGGCTTTGTCTCGCAATGAAAACGGAAAGAGCCGCAAATGGATCGCGTCCTCAGAAACATCTCATATCTTGAAAGTCGACCACACCTCGAGAAACTTTGCGATGTGCCGACCAGGATCCTCGTGATCCTTCCCATCAAACTGCACCGAGTTTTGTATCATATTGATGATGCTGGATTTTATCTCGAAACTCGGTGCTGCTACCGTCGGTCGGGTGATGCTCGGTAGCAAGCCTTCTCCTCCGGGTTGGTTTGTTTCATTCAAAGGTCTGTCGTCGTCCGCCATGGTTGCGTTTCCTGCTGCCCCTGAGCCCTCGGCTTCAACGGGTAACACCTGCTCCTGCTCACCAGCTGCGAGCAGCAGCCCAACCTCACGAGATCTCGCACGAAGACGTCTCCTCAGATCACGCTCGGGTTCGTCTGACGGCTCAACAGGATTGGGAGCGGGGGTAGAGGACATCAACCTGTAAACGAAAAATTGACACAATGAATATTTATTAATATAATAATGCTGTTTTTTTTTTGCTGAAAAGAAATAGAATATTATTTAAAATGGGCTGAAAATTTTATAAAAATCCGAAAATGGGCCCGAAATTTTATAAAAATCAACACAATAAAAAAAATCGAATCGGCTAGTATAAAAATGATTTTTAGGAGCCGAAAACTCAAAGAATAAATAAATAATAAATCCGGATTAAATAAATAAATGGAACAAAAATTTACAAGTGTACAAAATATTCACGAAAACGAATAAATCGAATTAAAAGCAAGAAATATTAACAAATAAATAAACAAATAAATAATCAAGAAAGTATACACAAATATTAACAAGTATATACACCGATAACACAATGACTCGGGTCGTTCCTAAAGCTCGCCAGTTCCCCGGCAACGGCGCCAAAAACTTGACGTGTGCGTGACTACACATATTTTTATCATGAATAAACACACGATTCGGTTTTAAATTTATAAAAGTGATTATTACTTTAACATCAAAACACACACGAAAGAGGCAAGTGTACCCCGTCATATATGTAGTAAAGTATCGGTAAGAACCAAGTATCGATCCAAGGAAATGGGCGGATGAATAATACTAGACCTTTGTCACTAAACTACCGGTAAAAACATAAGTTGTTTGATTTTTAATAAACTAAAGTAAGCATAAACAACTACTTATAAAAACATAATAGATTTCAAATATGAAAATAGATAAAAAGCCTTGCTTAATACACAACCAAAGCATGTCAACTAAGTCGGTTTTGGCACTAGAAGCATTTGATCAATTCTCCACTTTTGAGACAATTAGTATCCCTTTCGGGAATCCTAACATGACAATCATTCGGAAAGTTAAAACGATAAACACACTTTAACCACCTAAAATTGTTCTTTAACGTGCAATTGATAAATGTCTATGAAAATCTCTTAAAAATAAGTTAGTCATCCGTTAGGAGTTTTCTAACCTCACTTAAACAAGGAAAGCGACACCGATAAACACAATGCAACCACCGAGACAAGCATAAACTAGATTAAATCACAACCGAGTTCATTTTACAAATCTTGCACATAAATTCACCAAGATAGCAATTTTGGCCTAAACTACTAACTAAGCTAACAAATCATGGCAAGAATTTATAACAACACCATTTAACCCGTTAAGGTCCTTACGTGACGGCAAGCTTTCTTGATTAACAATAATTACATTTTATTAAACCACTAACCATTTCTAGTATCATGGTGCACACATTTTAACCAAGCTAAACTAGTTAACCAAGTTTAAAGTTTACTAATACAAGATTAATTAAGCTTCATTTTTCAACTATCTTAACTAACCAAATACCAATCATCTAACAAAATTACTTATAATCAAGAAATCAATATCAATAACAAGGTTGCAAACTAATCATCAAAGATTAACATAGAAAATACTTCCAAGTGTCATTACAAACAAAGATTAACATACTAATGGTTATAATCAAGCAAGGGATTGTTGTGTTTTTTTTTTTTTGCCCAAAGGCTACAATAATACATAAACATTAATCTAAATGCTTGAAAGATTAACAAAATCATGGAAAGATTAGAAAACCAAACCATAAACAAGCATAAGATTAAGAATCTGGATAGTAATCGAGCTAAACGGGACAATGTGGCTTGAATCCGGGTGAAAGCTCACGCCTCCGGAGCCTGAAAATCGCCTGAATTGCTCTCCAAAATTCCAGAGTTACGAGCAGAATGTTTCTGCAAGTTTTTATATAATTTCGATCTCGCACGGTCGTGCACCCTGTCGCACGACCGTTCACTTTATGCATTATTGGAGGTATGGTGCACCATACTGCATGACGTCATCAGATCTTGACCAGTCGTAGGTCTCGCACGACCGTTCTTCGTATGGCACGATCGTTCACTTCTGGGATGTTGCACGGAAAACTGCACTGGTGGTGCAGTTTCGGGGTTTGGCTGATCATCGAATCTGCACGGGGTGCAACCAACCGCACGCCCGTGCATTACCGGGATATGCTTACACGCTGAGTCGCACCCTCGTTCATTGCCGGGCTGGGCTGTTTTGTCGGAAACGCACGGTCGTTCACTAGGTGGCACGACCGTTCCATTCGCCCAGGTCAGAATTCCAACAGAATGTTCGCAGCTTTGTCGTTTCGTCTGGAAAGTCCTCGTTTTCACTATCATCTTGTCTGGTATGCTGTTTTAGGCCTGTAAACAAAAGTATACATGATTAAGTATCCGAATGACGGTTTTACGGCCGAAAACGCATAAAATGGGGATAAAATGGGGGACTAAAATATGTGTAAATTAGCGAATATCAGTAGTCATGTATGAAGGTATGTACGTATGTAAATATGTGAGTGTGCACGTATGCAGTCAGTGTAACACAGGTACATTAAGGAAGTCTCACCAGGGATCATAGACTCAGATGGAATGCTTAATTGTAAAGAGATTAAAGGAATGAAACGTAAAACGAGGATAAATCTTGTTCATGTTTATAATGTGTGCTAATGTTGCGAATGTATGTGGTGAGTGCAGGTAGTGCGAATCACAGAGGATCAACACGAGGAGTAGAGATCGAAGATCGGGTCATAGGACAGATTGTACGGGAACGTTGGTGTATGTAATATAATAAATATAAGTTATATTTTTATTTAGTAAATGAGTCGATTGATAAATTTATGTGAAAGAATTATTTTGGAAATGAATTTCTAGTGAGTCAAAACGTTTATAATGAAAGAAATTTTATGGTACGAATTTCCGCTGCGACTTTTGGTCAAATACGAATTAGGGTCTTACAAGTTGGTATCAGATCCATGGTTTGAGTGAAATCAAGTATGAGGAGATAAATACTTGAACTCAAACCTGTGTGCTCTTATGACAAGGAACCCGTACAATCCGAGACTCGATCACGATCTAAGGGTAGAAGTAAAGGTAAGTATGTGATTAAGTATGTATTTGAAGAAAACTAACAGTATGTTATGTGTAAGGTATGCATAATTGCTTGGAAAGGATGATCCGTGAATGCGGTCTAGTACCAGTATCAAGGCATGTAATAAGACAAATTGACCTCAGGTACGTAAATATAACATGTGGGCGCATGTAATGGTATAATCTAGCAAATGAAAGAAAATTTTAAATGAAATATAATAATGACATGGTAAAGAAGTTTTGAAAATGTTACACGTGCCGAAACTTAATTCTTCGGACATAAGGTGGCGATTACATGAAAACACGAAACTAGTATGTGGATTGTGTACCTGGCCAGCACACAAGAAACATATGACGTTCGTGAGACCGTGATAATTGTTACAGGTATGTCCGTTAGAATTAGGTAGTAGGTGGACGTGAGGGCGAAGAGAAATGTAAGACTTTCAGGAATGAAAGTATGAATGATATGTTAGAATCCGCGGGACGGATTCGAAACATGAATGGAATGAAAGTATGAATGATGTGTTAGAATCCGCAAGATGGATTCGAAGCATGAAAGGAATGAAGTATAAATGACCTGTTTGAATCCGCGAGACGGATTCAACACATGTAAGGAAGAAAAGGTATGAATGATATGTTTGAAACCGCTAGATGGATTCAAACATAGAAGGAATGAAGGGTATGGATGTTACGTTTGAATCCGATGGACGAATTTAAAACATAAAAAGGATGAAATTAACCCACCTCAGGATGCGTCGATAGTTTGACCATGGTTGCGTCAAACGAGTCATATAAGTAAATCTAAAGCAAATGAACAAAAGAATTATCGTAATTGGCACGCAAACCTAATTTTTAGACGAAACAAAGAAGTTTTGAACAAGTTATGTGTTAGTAATCGACTCTTAGGAGTCATAATGAACGACGGGCTACAACCCGGATAATAAATTAAGTATGAATGAGAAGGGTAAGTTTTGTTAAGAATACCGAAATGATGTAATGAATGTCTTTTCAAGTAGGCATGAAGGGAAAGAAATACGAATGTGTACCTCAATACATTTACGATAAGTAAGAAATGTCGGTTTGACCTTGAAAAGTCAAACTGCAAAGGTCGATAAAATAAGTAACCAGAATAAAAGAATTGCATGTAAGGAATGAAATGTGGGATGTGTTAAAATATGTATGTAGGAAGATGTAAAAGGATTATGGGCGAGTAATCACCTAGTATAATGAATGTTTGAATGAAAGGTGCTAACCACCGATTTTGTAGATGTTAATGGTAAAATTCTGAATGTGATGAAACCAATCGAATTGGTGAAGCACGAGTGGAAGCCCATTACAAGGATGAATGAAAAATGGCCTGGTACGGTTAGTACTCGTGAAGGAGCGGATCGCTCTGGTTTACGGACCGCTGAAGTATGAAATGAAATCGAGGTAAGTATAGTGTTTTAACTCATACCGGATAGATATGGATTATTAAATTGAAAGCAACCTACAAGATGAATGATGGAATAGGTATGGTAGGGTATGGAATGTTTGACTTTTAATATTTGACATAAGAAGAAAACTATGTCATTAGGAAGTAAATCTTAAAAGTCTGGAGCGAAAATTTCGGGTATTGGTTACACTCTCGTCTAATAAACTTGCATGACACGTTTGCTCATGCAAATTAAGTGATGCATGAAATGAGAGTAATAGTAATGTAAAATGAATGAGAAGATTTGAAGGTGACGTAAAGGTATGTAATGTACAAATAACTATAGAAATGTAGAATGATGTTAACTTGGGAGTTAAGCATGTATGTGTGATAAAGAAATAGTAGTTTCATTGCGACAACAAAACAATAATTGAATGTTATATGACATGTGAATAGAATATAATATAAGGGGTGGGATGAAGGTATTAAATCCGTTATAACGGATCATACGAATGTAGGTACGATAATAAGTGTGAAGAAATATGTATATTGACCCACTACAAACGGGCCAAGGAAATGAGAATGTTATGTAAAAGTAAAGTATGAAAAGTATGGACTTGTTAGAAGGAAGTCAACTATATGAATAGTTATGAATCGAGAATGGATAGTTACTAAGTATTATGAGGTACCTGTCGAAATTAAACTTAGATGTGTATGCATAAATTACGAATTTAGACCGTATGGTCGATGAAAGTAATATGAATGTTGAAATAAAAAAAAGGAATGCTATTAATGGGATGATGGAATTGTTTCAAGCAAACAAAAAGGTATATTGTGCGTGATATACGAGTATTGGAATGATGAATAAACCGCTAGCTATGAAGTGCGTTAGAAACTAGCGTCCTCTAGAGAAAGCGACACTAATAAGAACTCTGGGATGGGTTCTTGAAGATAGAAGGTCATCATTTGATGGGCTCGTGGTCGTGTTAATGGGCCAATAAGAAAAGATAATTAGTGTTAAATGGAAATGAGAAAGGTTTCGGGGACGAAACCTCATTTAAGGGGGGTAGACTTGTAACACCCCAAAATCCCTAATGTTTATATTCGAAAAATGTTCTAATACGGTACATCAAGAAATAAATAACTAGGCTATTTAACCTAGTTAAGAATATAGTAGAAACAATTAAAGGATGAAAGTTGTGTCAAGTATAATTTAGTGGCAAACTTGAGGGGCTAAAGTAGGGTAAAAGGAAAGTTGAATCTATTTATGAAAATACACATACAAACACACACACGTACGTGTGTTCTGGAAGGAGCCAGGAGCTCCATGAGAGCTCAAGAACCCAAATCAAGATATCATCAAATTGAAAGGTTAAATGAAGCTTAAATTCATAACCGAGCATGGATTAATGATCACCTTCACAAGGGGATCGCAAGGTATGTCTTAAAAGTTAGATTGGTGATTATGCACGAAGTGGGTTATGTTGTAAATCGCGAATTTGTATGAAATTCAATATGAGTATGTGATAGAATCATCATTTGGAACATGCATTATGCATGGTTTGGGTTAATTTGATGTTTATAGGTGAAACCCGTTGGTTATGGTGATGATGACGACTTGAATGATCACCCATGTCCAATTCTTGCTTAATATTGATGTATTTTGATATGTATGATAGATTCTTGTTAGAGGAATTGAAAGAAATGTGATACTAGTATGTTTGATGTTTATGTATGAATGATTCATGTTGATTAGAAGGAGGAATTTGATAAATTATGTATGAGCTTAGAAGAATATGCAAGAATTAGTTGTACACTATGCTTAGGAGGTACTATACACACCAAATGTATGATGAAATTATGAGGTGATTGAGATTAGATCATTTGTAACTGATTAGCAAAGTAGTGATGAAGTGGGTTTTGTATAACATGATGAAAATGATGAGTTTCTTATGTTAATAATGTTTGAAATTATATATGTGTGTGAATGTTTGAAGAAATCGGATAAGATTTGATGGATTAGCATGTTATGAGGCCGAATGATGATTTTAATATAAGATCCGTGTGATGAAAGGGTCGTGATGAATGATGAATAAGCTAACTATCTTGAGAATGATATATGATAGTTTGATGCTTGATAAGCGGCGTGGAAGCTTGGGAAAGAAGCGGGTCAAATGGAACTTAGGCACACGGGAAGCGTACTCGGATGTAAAGTAAGTAAAGCTTACCCCTTTTATTTTTATTAGAATATCTACTCGTTGAATAGATTACGAACATGGTAAGTGAATATGTAAACTATGATGTTCCGACAAGTTTTGATACGGGTCGGAACATGTAGTCATGGTAAGAGATTAAGTTTTATGGTTAAAAAGGGTAAAAAGGGTAATATGGTAATTTTGGTTACGAGTTAACGAAAGGATAAGTTACATGGAGGGAATAATGACTAATTAAAAATCCCATAAGGATAAAATGGACAATTAGATTTAATGAGCCAAATGGTGAAGATATCACCATTTGGTAATATCGACTAATGAATTGTTTGTCAAGTATTACGAATTTACAGAATGAAAAGAGAAAGGATTTCGTTGCTATCATCTAACAAATTGGTGGAAGAAGTATTAAAACGGATCTTAGCTTTGATCCGAGCAAGGTATGTGTGATTAGAGTTGTAGTTAAGTAGTAGGATTGGTTAAATATGCAATGAAGTCCTTTGTTGTAAAAGGATGGAGAAAAGTTGACAAAAACACCCTTGATAGGTATAACGGGCAAACGACCTTAAAAGTCGTTTGGAAACAAGCTATTTGATTAGAGTAATGTTTTGGTCAAGTATGAAAGCGAATAGTATGGTTTTGTATGTCATAGACCATTAATGCGTAAACACCCATAACGGGTCAAAATAAGCTTTTGAGCGAAAATGGGTTAAGAGGATGCAAGACATCCAAGAATTTAATCTTTTATGATAGTCAACGTTGAAATTATAAGGTTCATGAGAAATTGAGGTCAAATAAACATATTATTTTGATAAATGCATGAACGGGTCAAAACTTTGTAAAAAGGTAATAAGTTGAAAGCTTAAAAGTCTAGAATTTTGTTAATCCGGATGTCGGATGTTAACTCCCTGTGATGGAGAATTAAATTACGATCACGTAGGAAAAAGAATCGCGTAAAACGGATCAAAAACGAGAGAGTTATGCTCGTTTCCGTAAAATTGAGTTATGCTGGGAATATGCAGCAACAGCTGCGAACATTCTGTTCATATGGGGGTGGGGGTCGCGCGACGCGACGGCGAAGGCAAGTGGCCGTCGCGCGACGCGACGGGCTCTAGAATTGTGAAAATTTTGTATTGTATTTGTATATGCAATGCGAACCCGTTTAGACCGTTTTTAAACGCTTATATGCTAAGTATGATTAATTCATTTCATGTTTTAGGAAAGGTAGGTACATATGTATATATGTATTTATGTAAGTAGGTATATATGAGCGTATGCAAGTATGTAGTCATGTATGAAGGTATGTACATATGTAAATATGTGAGTGTGCACGTATGCAGTCAGTGTAACGCAGGTACATTAAGGAAGTCTCACCAGGGATCATAGACTCAGATGGAATGCTTAATTGTAAAAAGATTAAAGGAATGAAACGTAAAACGAGGATAAATCTTGTTCATGTTTATAATGTGTGCTAATGTTGCGAATGTATGTGGTGAGTGCAGGTAGTGCGAATCACGGAGGATCAACACGAGGAGTAGAGATCGAAGATCGGGTCATAGGACAGATTGTACGGGAACGTTGGTGTATGTAATATAATAAACATAAGTTATGTTTTTATTTAGTAAATGAGTCGATTGATAAATTTATGTGAAAGAATTATTTTGGAAATGAATTTCTAGTGAGTCAAAACGTTTATAACGAAAGAAATTTTATGGTACGAATTTCCGCTGCGACTTTTGGTCAAATACGAATTAGGGTCTTACACAACCTTGTTTTTAAGCCTAACTAACCATATAAGTGGTTATAAGCATAAGGACATAGGTTTGAGATGAGTTTCCTCAAGTTTAAACAAGTTCATCAAAGTTTGAAACAAGAACAGAAAAATCAGTCCACTTTGGAGCCCTTTTGGCAACATTCCAGGCTCTGGTTTTCCAGGGAAAAAACATGGAAACGTAGCTAAGGTCAATACGAAGTAGTAGGAAAAAGAATCGAGTGAATCGGATAAGAATTGAGTGAGTTATGCTCACTTTAGTGAAGTGGTATAAATCTGCTCGAACTTCTGCAATTAGCTACGGTTTGGAGTATTTGAGAGTGAATGGAGAGTGTTTAGAAAGTGAAAATGCTTGGAGGAGGCTTGGGTTATATAGGGGATGGATTATGGTTTCATTGCGTTGGGCTTTGGAAGTGTTTAGTGGGCTAAATAACTCAAAACAAGGAAATTAAGTGGGCTGATGCAAGGCTGTTAACAGCCCTATAATTTGTATTTTATTATTTTTTTAACATTAGAAAGTATATATTTTATGTTTAATAAAGTGTTACACGTTGTCTAGTATGTATGTAACTTGTAACAAGGTCCAAAATGCATAAATGACATGTTTTAATTTAGCAAAAAGTGTGATAACATAGGTGTGTATAACACATGAAATGTAACAAGTATGTATGGTTTATAGTTTGGTATGATCAAGTGAAAAAAAACATAAAACTTATTCTTATAATCGAATAACTAAGTGTTTAAATGTATGAAGATTTAAGGATTACGAATACACAATGATCGTGTACGAGTTAAACTTATGTTTATGAGAATTACGAGTCATGTATCAAACGAATGCACGTATCAATGTAGAAGATTAATTTTTATTACGATCAAAGTCTCGGATACGATTACAAGGAATACAAGTTTCCAAAAATAGAAATTCACGGCAAACTTTCTAATTAAGGAAAGTTACGAAAAAGAAGGGTGTTACACTTCTTCTTCCTTCGCGGCCCGCGAGGGATCTAAAGGCCGTCAAAGGGTTGGTGAGTCATCACGTAGATTCAGCAAGTAAAGGGGGCCTCGCGCCCCGCAAAGACTTTGGCTAACTGGGTCGCGGCCCGCGAGCGACCCAAATTATTTGTTTTTCTTGATTTTTATTAATATAAAGGTTATACGGGTTCGTTTATCGCATACGGGGTGTACTTGGTAACGTTTAGGGGTGTTTTTCGAGGGTTGTTACACAAATAAAAGTTGTTTCGGCTTTCTAGTATCTCAGACATCGAAGCTTCCGAGAGAGAATCTAAAGCCCCCAAATTGCACACAGATGATAACGAGTCTACCGTCATTTGTGGCAGTTTTGATGAAATTAGAACCCTAGGTTGAGCAGGCGATTATAGATTTGGAGTAGTGAATGAATGGAATTTTGTGATTTGAAAAACCCTAGTCGGTCTGATTTTGCAGCCATTTTGTGAGAAATCGGCTTTGCTATGATTCTGATCTTATTCATTACAATTAATAATCTTCCTCAGATTTTGTATAGCAATGAATGTAACCGCTAACATGTGATTAGGTGTGCGATTGGTTAGGGTTTGGGTTTGTAATTGCAGGTCCAGTTTAATGTTTTAATGGAGGATTGGTGCCTTGGTGTGGAGTTTCATGAGAGAGAGAAGAGGAAGAGAGAAAGGGCTTGAGAGATGGAAAGAGTTTTGGGTTTATTTATATTTTATTTTAATTTGTTTTTTTAATTAACATATACTTTAATTAAATGGGTAAAGTTACAAAAGTACCCTCATGTGACAAGCACACGATCTTATTTAACGTTAAAAACTAACTAAGTTAGGCTCAAAGGACATAACGTGCAAGTTTTAAAAACATAAAGTACAAAACTCGTCAATTTAAGAGATAAAAGACACCGCCTGAAAAGAGGTATAAAGATAAATGACAAAATTTTACAATTCACTCTTTTAATTGGCTAAAAAGCTAGTGGAATACAAGTGACAACCTTTAATTGGCTTCATCTCTTCCACCTACCAATAAAAAAGGGTTATTGTAGACCCTTTTTAAAAATGTTATATATATATATATATATATATATATAAGAGAAGTACACCCTATTTGAGAAACTTGAGAAACATTTTGGACCACACATTTCCTTAACCTTTTCGTAATATGCACATATGTATAATTTAAAATTGACCATATACGTATATGTATATTGTCAAATCTTGAATTATACACATATGTATATAGTTAATTTTAAACTATACATATATGTATATTACGAAAAGCTTAGGGAAAATGTGTGGTCCAGAATGTTTCTCAATTAGCCTAGTGGTTCTCACATGATCCTAACCCCTATATATATATATATATATATATATATATGTGTGTGTGTGTGTGTGTGTGCGTGTGTATAATGTATGTTTCTTATTATATAATCTTTTTAGTCTGGTATAAGATTCCACAACTGGGTGAGTGCTGAAAAATTGCTAAACCGATAATCGATCTATAACCAAAAAAATTGACACGAATAACTGAAGTAAGTGATGGCTCGTTTTGAGTGTTTAGGTTAACCGATAGTTTAGTTTCGATTTCGATTATACATGTTGAGATTGACTAACAGGGATGTTATTTTGGGCCAAACTGTTAATTACAACTTCAAAAACATAAAAAGTGAGCCTATCATATTGGCCGGGTCGGACAAACCAGCCAGTTTTTACGGTTTGCTTTTTTCTAAATTTTCCAGATTCATACAACAATTATTAAAAAAACATAATTTTGTATTAACTTTAAAAAACAATAAGGATTCTTCATTAATAAACTAGATACACATAAACAACATATTCTTAAGATAAAAATAAATAAAGATATAAAAAAGGCAAATAGTCATTTCGGTTTGCACGGCTGTTCCTAGTTCCAAACTATTAAAACTGAATCATGAGTTTGGTCGTAAACATTTCAAATCGGCCAACTTTCTTTAGCTTCAAAGGTTTATCATCACCCCTACAGACCAATATAACCGAACCTATCAAAAGTGCATTTTGAAATTGCAGGTTATTGTCATGTGTTTTGTATGTAGTATGTATGAGTTACACAAATGACGGACGATTATGATGGCCCACAAATGGCGGACGGTTAGATTGTTGCACAAGAGAGTTACAATTAGGTTATGGGATAACATTGGAAGGGTGTGGTTCTCCATCATGAATGTGAAGATGAAAGTAAATATGAAGTTCGTTCTCATAATTTGCCATCAACAAAAACTTGAAAAGTAAATATGCAAGTTGTAAAAATGATTGGGGTAGGGGGTATTTATAGGTGAAAGTGCCTTTTTAAATTGAATAAAATATTAAAATATATTAATAATATTTTTTGTTTTAACTTTTATTTGTATAGGATAGTAATTTATGGACCGGGTGTCTTTTAAAGAACACCACTATAAATAGTGATGCATCCATCTACATTTCAACACTAATCTTTGCTTATACCAAATGTATCCATGGAGAATTCTTCCATCGCAATTCCTGGACCTTTTGGGCGATAAACCAAACTATGGTGCGTTACCCTTTGCCATGGAATGAAAGCATAATACCCCTCCATTTTGGGACATTGACATGGTAACACGTGTATTGTTTTTCTTAAATACGTTTTTTAGATCCAACTATTATATGAATTTTATTTAAGTTATCGTTTTTATCACATGTTTATCTTCCAATATGTGTTGAACTAACATACTAGTTTCTGGTTCGTGTTGATATGCAGACACTTTACATTAGTTTGTACCTTATAAGCTCGTGTGGTTCACATAGTTCTGTCGAGTCCAAATTGATTCAAGTTAGGGGTTTACCTAACGCTTATAAAATTTGAATCATTATTCAAATCGTGTTTGGATCAAATTTCATAAGGTCATTAAGATGCGGGTTTCACCCCTAACTTAACAACTTCGTTCCTGAAAGTGTGGTAAAACCACGCGATAGAGATGGAGAATTTCGTCAAGTTACGGATTTCACTCCTTACTTAACAGAGATTCTCGTGCCGAGAGTAAAAATACACGTAGAGTGAGCAATCCTATTGTAACACCACGTAAAAACATGTCCATTTATGAATAGACACGTGTCCTAAACTCTAAATATGGGAAAGATTGAGTTGAAGGGACTAAAACTGTCAACATGCCAAACTTAAGCCTCTGAATGACAGCACACGGAGAATATATTCTTAATCGAATGATTGATTGAATATAACAAGCCGTTTGTGAATATTATCGGGAAATTTTAAAGCTATAGGAATTAAACGTGTCAACATGTTAATTCTACCTCTGAATGACCTTTTAATATTCCCAAAGCTTTGCAAAATAAATACACCCTTGTGAATATACGGAATAAGAATTCATAAAACACTCGGTTGAATTTGTGATGAATGGTTTAATTTTCAAGAAATAAAATCACATGTGCAAGAACCGACAAATCTTCATGCAATGGCCATTTCTAAAGAATCCAAGGGAACACTAGTGCTTGGAATGGTAATGTGAGAAATGCAGACTTGATCATTTGGACTATTACTACTGGAAATGTCTGAAGATTCGAGTTTAAAAAGTTGCATGATTAAGTATATGAAAGTCCTAAAAAATTTTTGTCTGCTGGTCAACGGTTACGGACCGTATGGCCCAAGGCTTACGGTCCGCAAGGCTTTAGCTGGGCGATGAAATTCAGGTTCGGTTACGGACCTTATCCAAATGGACTTACGGTCCGTAAGAGGTGGATACGGACCGCAAGGGTTTAAGCTTATGGTCCGTAAGCTTATCGCTGGGCAGAAGTTTTGGACATGTGCAGGTTATCAGCTCCAAACCGACTTAAACTCATTCTATGCGAAACCAGGGACTGTTGGATGGTAATGTTAAACCACTAGGACACATGGAGTGATCCTAGGGACTTCCTTAACAGCTGCAATGATCTAGGGACTTGGTAAATTGCTATATAAGGGGTGATAGTTCATACTTCATGAACTCACATTTGCAACAACCTTCAAATAACTTGTCTCTAGAGCTTGTAAGGATTAGGAGAAGAATACCAAGTGTAGAAAAGACAGCTAGGACCATTAGTAAGCTTCTAATTACTTGCTTAGTCATTTTAATTAGCTTAATTAACTAAAAGTCAAACTTGTCGTAAATTAGGGTTGACTTTCAGTTTAATCACATATGGTCTAACCACTGATCAAAACGAAAGTGGTTATAGAACCACATTAAGGTAGGTGATTAACCCTTAAAAGGGCACCTCCTAATTATCTCGTTTGCCTAGTTAATTGTCGGGTCAAAGTAGTTTGACAAAAAGTCAAACTGGACAGAATGCATGAAAATGATTTAAATTAATAAAACAGAAGTTCTAAATTTTATTTTAACATTCTAATGACTTGGTAATTAATATTAGAACATATTTTATCTGTCCTAACTCAACAATTAATAGTCTAAGGTCAGTTTATAACCGAAAGTCGCAAAAGCTTGACTTTTGCTTTGACTTTCAGTTCTGACCCGTTCAAGCTTAATTCTTCCATGTTTTAAGCTTCCATTAGGACCACATTACTCAGTAGTATAACCCTCTGAAGTTATATTGCATGGTACCAAATGGTTTGAATTATATGCACATGATCGTTAATATGCTTAATAATGCCATAAACGCCCTTTTGACACATAACTGAGATTTTTAGCAATGTGAATGGACAAACACCTTTGCTACTGACATTTAGACTTGTCCCAAAAATTTGACATCAGTTTGAGGTCTAGATTAGGAGTTATGCTCAAAAGCGTAATTAGAAAGCTTTTTATTAATTAAATGGCGTAATTAGCATAAAGCCTACCTAAACCAAATTTTTAATACCAAACTTTTTACCTACTGATGTAAAATAATATTTTGGGATTTTTGAAGATTTTTATTCATTTTTTAGGCTGAGCATAACATAGGATTATAGCTTGATTTCGGTAATTGTCGGTTTTATCCTTTTCATGAATAAAATGAGTTTTACATAACCTTTTGATGTCAAACTTTTTGCTACTGATTTTATATGGTAAATAAAATATTTTAAACTTTATAAACTGATCAAAAACTCAGATTTCATATTTTTACCCGAATATCCCTTAAAACCGACTTCTAAGCGTTTTTAGCACATAGTATGAGTTAAAACTATTTTTGGCATATAAAACTTATTACTTATTGATGTTCTAAGTTAATTTATATAATTAAACAGTAAGCCAAAGTTTTTAAACTCAGAAGTCTATTTTGACCTTTAAAGCTTATGTGAAATTACCAAAATGCCCTTTGGTGCATAGTTTGGTTATATAAGATAAATTTCACATATATAAAATACCCTACTATTATAACTTATAAAAATACATATTTTTACTGATTAGATCAGACCTGAAACTCAGTTTAATATTTAAACTCTTTTACGAACATTAAAATTACCAAAATGCCCTTATGGGACTTAATTTGGTTTAAATTACTTTTTGGGCATATATGTTAACATCTTACTGATGTATTAACATATTTTGAGCATAATAATGATTAAGACTTGTATATAATTTATTTGGTTGCCCATTACGCGTTTACGCGTTCGGATCGGCTTATGTGACTAGTTTATGTAGGATCGTGAAACGACCTAACGAGTCGATCAGAAGAGTGCTCAGACAGAATCAGAGGCGGAATTCATTGACTCTGTCTTTGTTTAGCTTGTATTCACTATTAACTGTCTTGTTTATTGATCTTGAAGCAATTTACAGCACAGAGACACTTCGACAGCACCTCGGCATCGGAATCAAGAAGGTTACAAATGAACTAGCACTCAAGGTATATATAGTGGTTGCTATTTCGTTTGAAGGTGACCAATGTCAGTTCAAATGAAATTACACATGGTGAATTCGTTTGAACTTGCACATTACACTTTCAAACGAAATTACCTCCAATCCACACAAATCCTTCTCTATTTCTCGTATAACGCGCCCTGATTTCACAATTCTAATGTAAGACTCAATACAAGACGAAGTCGACAGACGTATACACTAACAGACTCCCCCTCGGATGTTGACGAGTCTGAAGTATCGAGTCTTCTCATTCTTCAGTCTTTACCGGTCTTCGGGCTCTTTCGCAATCTGAGACTCGAACGAAGATGAAGTCGACAGACAACTGCACCAACAGACTCCCCCTTGAATGTTGACGGAATCTTCAGTGAGAGTCTTCATCATGACGACTCTTCAATCTTGATCGGCCTCCTTTCTTTCTTAGCATATACCAGGATCTTCTCTTTGGTTCTAACATCGTCAGACTCCCCCTTTCATCATGCTGGGATCGATATCTGGAATTAGCTATTACCTTGAGATCAAATCCTGGCTTTAATTCTGTTCAGCTCATCACCTACATAAATCTCAACAAAATATAAGTTTTTACTTGAATCAATAAGAAAAACTTACTAGTAATAGTTACATCAAGTTCAAATTAATGACCTTGATTAACTAATCAAACTTTTCTTTCACAAAACAAATTTCTTCTGTTAAACTCACACTCCCAAACCTGTTCATCATGTTCAGCACTTGGAACTTTGAAATTTAGCTCTTCAACATCTGTTGTCGAAAATCTTTTTGTATTTTTCAAAAGTTTATGCTAAAACACTCCGAAAATCTTTTTGGATTTTTGAAATAAAGGAATACAGTAAAGAAATATATACAGACAATATTTTTGTGAGTTTGTGTAAGAGGATCATATCAGTTTATGTGACCAATCACTAGCACCGTTAAGCTTTAAACATTTTCAGTTCTAAACGATTCACATTGATTGACGATATTGTTGTCCACTTAAACTCAATCTAAAAACTTTCGAAATGCTTACCGATACGTTAAGGTATATTAATTTTGCACTAAATTCTTATGGACCCCACGATCTCAGCATATCCCCTCATCATGCAATACACTGTCTCAAGTAATGCCTTTAAACTTTTATCAACTGTGATTTGTGCGAAAACAAAGCAGAATGTTTAAACATTAACAATCAGGTCGATACTTCCGTATACGCAGAGAAAGTCCATTGTTTAAACAAAATAAGAAAAATAAAACAAGTTGAAATTGTTTAGACTTTAACCACCAGTTCGATACTCACGTATACGCAGAGGTGATCCAAAGCTTAAACGAAACACCAAAGAAAATAAAGCAGAACGTTTAGGCAATAACATCCAGGTCGATACTCACGTATACGCAGAAGATGTCCAATGCTTAAACAAAATAAAGAAATAAAACAAGTTTAAATCTTTGCAAAATGAAATGCACAATCACAACGACTTTTTAGCAAAGTTGTGAAAGTTCACAAACTTAACCAGTTTTATGTCTTTCGACAATCAACGATTACTGAGTAGGCACACAATCAAGAAGGACAAAACTAAGTACTATGCTTTTGACCATGTTTCCCACTAGAACTAGGCTTTTTCATTTTAGATTTGTATCGTTCTCGCAAATCTACTAGTCTAGTTGAGCCTACCGTCACATCTTTAGTAAGATCGTTTATCACATTTTATCTCTCTATTTCTTTAGCATGTTGTGACAGTCCAACTGATCTACTATCATTTCCTCTTTTTTCACAACAAAACTCATTTTTGCATTTTTCAATGTTTTTGGAATTTTCAAATTTTCTAATTTTTTAAAATTTTACTCCCCCTAAAATCAAAATATGTTTCAATTTTGATTTTCTGGGAAAATTTGAAAACAAACTGTACACATAAAGGTGACAACATGATGAGAATTACTTCAATTCTCCATTCACTTGGCTTAAACAATCAGAACTCCCCCTGACAACAAAACATTTTCCCATGGTGATTTCAAAACACTTAAGTTTGTTTTAATCAAAATGGTTTTTCTGGAAAATAAGTTTTGTGAGTTATTTCTCAAACATGGGGATCATTCATCACCTTGTTTTCTTCAACCACTTTTAAACAATATAACAATTAAGATCAAATCACATAAACCATTTGTAGAAAATCAAGTACAACTTAATGTCCCTGATTTACCACTTTTAAGTCGAAATGTCACATTTGTGAATTTCTCAAGAAAGATGCCGATACCTGCTCCACACTTATCAACCTGGGAGCTCCGGCAAGTCAGGTTTTTCTATTTAAACAGACTCACCCAAGCCTGACGGTCCTTGGGTGATTTTGAGTTCTTGTTCAACAATGGTGGAAAATTTGCATCATCCATTGTTAGACTAGAATTCTCATTTTTTACCTCAACACATGGCTTTTCTGGCTTTACCACACCAGATTCATCGCCTGAACGTGGCTTGTCTGACTTTGAAAAGTCAGATTCATCGCCAACAACTGGCTCCTTTGTTTCCGGAGAAACAAATTCATCACCAGAAAGTGAATTCTCCACTTTCTTTGATTTCTCTTTCGTCCTCAGATTTTTATCTGATGAATCCGTTTTGCTAGACTTGTCATTCTTTGGAGAGCAAGACGATTTATCAGAACTTTTATTTGCTTTGACGGCTGAATCCGAGGACAAAATCCTTTCGAGATACTCTCGTGCTTTCTTCCTTTTTTTCCTCAGTCTGTCTTTCTGCCCTTGTGAAAGCTTCACTTTCTGTTCTTGAACTTTCTGTTCTTTGGGCTTGACATTGACTGTTTTCTTTGCCAATTTCTGTGAATCAGCCCTCAATCTTCTCTTTGATCTCATTGGGCAGTCTCTGGCAATGTGACCTTTGATATGGCATTCAAAGCATCTTCTCGTCTCATAACTCCAGTTCTGGCAGTTAACAGCAATGTGTCCTCTCACACCACAAGTGTAACACACTCTGTTATCGTACCAATCACCACCTTTTGCCCAAACACTCAGATCATAGCATTGTTTGGCTTGGTGATATCCATCTCTCCTCTTATATGCTGGATTTTGCTTTTGAGCACTGTAGTCAAACCTGCACCACTTATTACCAACAGATTTTGAGTTTTGTTTTTCAACTTTTTGTGATTTTATATCACGATTAGATGATTGAACTGATGACTTTTTATTTTCTTTTTGAAGATTTTTCGGCTTTTTATCCTTTTGTTTTTGTTCCACATTCTTCTTTACAGGTTTTTGCGTTGAGCATTCACCTTTCTCAGTAGAATGTAAAACAGTTTCTTGAAACATTTCATTTAATTTCAAAAATATTTTTCTTTTCTCAACATCATCATCAGTTTTCTCATCACAATCTTCAACTTTGACTATGTCAAAGTTTGTGGCATTGTCACTTATTGGCACTGAATTGATTGGTTTTGGACATGGATAATCTGGTGTTGATGACGAAGTCTCAAAACCTTTCAATTTTCTCTCAAGCTCGTCAATTTTATTCCGAGCAAATTCAGTTTCATTTTCAAGCCGAATGATTTTCTGAAGATGAGTATTTATTTCAATCTATTTTTCAAGATTATTTTTAAAAATAACAGATTTTTCATCTTCTAAAACCTTCATTTGACTTTGAAAATGTTTTTCAATCTTTAATTTTTCATTTTCAAATCCTTCTTCTTTTTCTTTCAAAATTTTGTCTTCTAATGTCAAACTGTTCAAATCACTTAACAATTTAACATTTACAGATTTCAGTTTCTCACAATTTTCTTGCAACATAAGAATCTGTTTAACATCAGATTGCTTCTCATCTTTCAACTTCTTCATTTCCAATGTCAAACTTTCCGTATTCTTCAAGAGTTTGCCATTGTCAGCCTCAAGTTTATCACATTTAGAGCACACTGATTCAGAACCAGATTCTTCTTTCCTTGTGATTTCCTTTGTTTCCATCTTGTATGTTCCTGCACAAAAGAGTTTAACAAAATCAAAAGGATTCATACTTTCATCGATATAATATTTCTTTTTAATATCATATTTCAAAATACTCTTTGTTGCAAGACACACACGAATTCTTTTATCTATTTCAACAATTACATCCAATTCCATTTTTTGTAAATTCTTTACCATTTCATTCATCAATTCCTTCTTTTTCTTATATTCCTTACGAAACTCTACATTAACCTCATTGAAGAACTGTTTTGGATAAAATTCTTGAAAAAAAAATCTTTCCTTTTTAGCTCAATCAAGAATTCATCCCATTTAGCAGGTAATGCATTTGCCAATTTCGATATATGTTCATCATTTGATATTCTAATATCCTTTTTCCTCAAATTGTCTATTAAAATTTTAAATCGTATTTCCAACTCATCCAACGTTTCATCCTTTTGACACATAAAATGTTCAAAACTTTTGACCCAAATATCCACATTTACATTTCTATAATCACTATCCAAATGTCTCATATACCAACTATTTAAACTTTCAATATAATCATTTTCTTTCTCATAAAACATTTAAGCCATATTTCCAAAACAATCTGTTCAAACGAAATACCGAGTTCAAACAAAATGACTAATTTCGTTTGAAACACCACTTGTTCAAATGAAATTGCTAAATTTGATGGCCTTTCAAACGAAATTGCAACTTTCAAACTTACACCTGATTTCGTTTGAATACCCTTACTTTCAAACGGAATTATACAACTGAAACGAAATCAATTAATTTTCTCAAACGAGATACATGTTTCAAACGATATTAACATGTATTTTTAAACGAAATCAGTCTCAAATGCTCTCTCAAACGAAATCAGCTAGCAAATTTCAAACGAAATCTGAATGATGTCATCATATCGGTCCAAAAATTGTCCAATTGATCAAGTTTTAAGCCGATTTTAGTTCTGAAACTTTCTAGGGTTTGTTAAAACAACATTACGCACATGATATGTAAAAATCAGCCGTTTTTAACCGTGAAAACTTGATTAATTTTGAAAAGAAGGTGTAGAAATCAGAATTTTCCAGCGAAAACGAGCTAAACAGTAAGAACTCTTCCTCCTGAGCTCTGATACCAGATGTAGGATCGTGAAACGACCTAACGAGTCGATCAGAAGAGTGCTCAGACAGAATCAGAGGCGGAATTCATTGAATCTGTCTTTGTTTAGCTTGTATTCACTATTAACTGTCTTGTTTATTGATCTTGAAGCAATTTACAGCACAGAGACACTTCGACAGCACCTCGGCGTCGGAATCAAGAAGGTTACAAATGAACTAGCACTCAAGGTATATATAGTGGTTGTTATTTCGTTTGAAGGTGACCAATGTCAGTTCAAACGAAATTACACATGGTGATTTCGTTTGAACTTGCACATTACACTTTCAAACAAAATTACCTCCAATCCACATAAATCCTTCTCTATTTCTCGTATAACGCGCCTTGATTTCACAATTCTAATGTAAGACTCAATACAAGACGAAGTCGACAGACGTATACACTAACAGTTTACATAAAATAGTCGAAACGGGCTTAACCTTATCAATAAATTCTCAATTTCCAGAATGTGATTAGTTTACACATATTATACAAGTATCCAAGCTTGTCAGGTCTAAATCACATTCTATTCCGGTCTCCGCTTAATCGAGCGTTTAGAACCATAAGGTTTCCTTCTAGCTAGCCGGTTTAAGTCCTTGACTAAATTAAAGACCCGTTAGCATCCTAATATGTAATAAACCTTCTCTACAGATTAAATAGCTTCCGGTAGAAGGTGCCATCAAAAAGCTTTAGGGTTATACTGCTAGCATCAGGTAAATACTTTTAACTTATTTTCCCTTATACGGGCTTGGGATATGGTATTATAATAATACCACTTAGTCGGGTATGAAATCATTTAATCGGATTGTGATTAATAAATTTACATAACCCGTTTTAATCTGTCTTGTTTGATAACATAAGCATTGGGGGTTAATACGACCGTGTCCTGGATATCCTTGGCTCATTTCATTTGAAAATGGCCACGACCTATGCACGGGGTGTAGGCATACACCTGACAGATGCAAATGCTAAAATATAAACCCACATGTTGGGTATAACTCCTTTGTGGGTTCTATAAGTGGTGAGTCGGTTAATCACGACCGGCTTCCAACCGGCCCCAAATTGTAAGACAAACATGTAAATCTGTATACAAGATTATATTTAAATAATTGTCCCAAGTTATAAAGATTTGTGCCATGTGCATTAAACCAATTTTATAAACACTTTTCAAAAGAGTCAGTTAAATTGTATTTACCAGTGTAAACTGACGTATTTTCTTAAAGGCTGATTTTACAGGTACTTCTTGTAATAGACTGGAGCTATTAGGTGTCATAAGAGGATCTTGCAAATCCATAGATACCTGAAGTCTGTTATTTTGTTTCTTTGTATTTATTATGATCTGCCTGTGGATCTTATTACATTCCAGTCTGTATATTCTTTCACTCAGACACTCAGACATTATGGTTTGTAATAGTTTATTCACCAAGCCTTCCGCTGTGCTATTATATTGTGTGTATTGACTATGATGATATCAACTACGTCACGATAATCCCTGCCGGACCCACCGGTAATATGTGGAAATATCGGGGTGTGACAGGTTGGTATCAGAGCCAACATTGAGTGAATTAAACACTAACCTTTTGTGTTTAATCTCAATGACACAATAAGCACAATCCTTAGACTTCCGAGTCTAGACTAATGACCTAGGATTTTACTCTTAACTTTCCTTTTATTGTTTATATTATATTTACTTGTTTTGACAGGTTACCACTTGGAAAAATGCCACCACGAGTGAGAGGAAAAAGGCAAAGGACCAATGCGTGGAGGACCGTCTGGCAACGCGGGACCCTCCCACCGACGTACCCCTTCCGATTCACTTTCTGGCTCCGACTCATGGGACAATTGGAGTCATAGCTTCGAACCAGCAAGACATTATGTCTCACTTGGATCCTCACCATCCGACCCTCCATACTTTGGGTTACCCATTCCTATTGAACCCCAACATTCCCATCATTCGCAGGGATCACATCACTCAAACCAATCACACCACTCCTTTCAATCTCATCCTTTTCATCACTCGGATTCTACCTATTCTCCAACTCAGTTTAATCCCAATGCTTACGTCAATGACTTTTTTGGCTTCAACCCTCTCGGACCTGAGGATCATTTCTCTCAGGAGATGGAAATGGACGACGACCCGGACCCTCAATTGCAAACTGGAACACTGGGCCATCCTATTAGCATATCGAGTGGTTCACCTTATTAAGGATCACCGTACCGAGGTCCTGATTCGTATGCTGAGAAAATGGCTCAGTATGATTGGTTCTTTACCCCTTCATACCATAATTCTCCAGCCCAACCTCCCTAGGTTGAACCATAGCTTCAAGCTGTTACCCCACCACCCTTACCAGTTGAGGAACCATCTCAACAGCTTCCCGAGCCGCCAAGGCGAATGAGAAATGCTAGAATGTCTGTACGTGGGGGACCACGGTTTGCATCTCCTCATGGCTCAAGTTCTTACCCTCCTATTCCAGAGGACCCTCAGTTGGGTGGACCCTCACACACGGTGCCAGAAGACAACCTTCCGCCAGTTTCTCATGCACCACTACAGCCGCCGTTGGGTTTTGACAACCCGATCCCGACATACCCAGGATCATCTGGGTATAATCCTTCTGGATACCCATCTGATTATGGAAACCATGACCCATACCTTACAGCTGCTCAATACAATGCCCTTTATCCTTCTTCTTACCCTCCAGTTTACCCAACTGGATATCTGGCGCAGGGATACCAATTCCCACCCTACCAACAACCTCCTCCTCATCAACAGGAACAAACTCAGGAGATTTTACAGAGGTTAGACCGGGTTGAACATGAAGCCAGTGAAAATAAGAAGAAACATAATGGCTTTCTCAAAGGTCTCGTAAACCTAATCAAGGGCAAGAAGAAGTAGGATGCTGATGGTTTGTTTTGTTTTGTTTTGTCATGTAATAAAGTCCCTGCGAGGACATTTGTTTTGTTTTCATGTACCAAGTCCCTGCGTGGACTTACTTTCTGTTTCAGCAACCCTGTGTGGGCAGTTTGTGTTGTTTTAAGTCCCGATTAGGGAAAATGTTGTACTCGTTTCATGGTTTAATGAAGTTATTTACGGTTTTTGAATATGTATTTTATTACATCATCAAATTTTATTATTTCAATTTTATTGATCTGTCAAAGAAATTCTTAGAGGTATAACCTATCCAAAATACTAAATGGCTATGATGGTACAACCTTTTTAAGAAGATAACTCCTTGTTAACATCTGAAAACATGTTAACAATCCTAAAATTGTGCGGTACGAAAAACCACACAATCTTCCTAGTATACTTGGACTTTTCCAAGCCACTATTATGGCCTACATGATCAACATGAATCATGGATAATAAACATCAATATGGTGTATACACCACAACATCCATTAGAGATGTATGCTTATAAGCAAAGGTGTAATAATTACAATGAAAGTTTTAATTTATAGACTTCTTGTCAAAAAGGCGATGAACTTTGTTCGACCCTTAAAGAAATCAATGATAATAATCGTCCTTGTGACAAGGCTTTGTGCCATCTAAATGTCCTTCGAGACGAGTTTTGTATAATATGAATATGTCTTCATGACATTGACAGTGCGATTTATATTCCCCTGTCTAATAAAAATATAAAGAATTATATCTCTTTGATTATTATTATTTTCTTAAAATGGTCTATATGGTTTAATAATACCATGACCATCTAATCATCAATATGATGATTTATTGCATGATTTAAATATATCATTATTGTTTGATATAGTATTCGAAAATGGATGGCTCGGATGAAGCAAACAACCATCCCGCAGAAGGAAACAACATCAGGATTAATATCACTGGTGCCAAACTGCAAGCAATCATAACCGCAGCAGTCGCTCAGGCTGTGGATGCTAAATTTAAAGACCCAAGTATTGTTCGGTCTCAAACCCACTCAATATCCCATTCTCAACCTCATACTCATAAGAAAAGTGAGTCTCAGCACTCATTTAATCATGGTAGTGAGCCAAAGAGGCAAATTGTCCTCGAGCCGACTCCCAGGTACACCAAGAGTTGTACCTATAAGTACTTTGTCTCCTGTAAACCGAGGGATTTTACAGGAGAAAAGGGAGCAATCGATTGCATGAAATGGTTAGACGAGATGGAGACTGTGATAGACATCAGCGGATGTGCTAAAGAGGATATAGTGAAGTTTGTATCACAATCCTTCAAGGGCGATGCCCTCACTTGGTGGAAAGCATTAGTGCAAGCCACTGGGAAGGTTCCTTTGTACAATATTTCATGGAACAAGTTTGTTGAATTGGTTAAGGACACCTATTGTCCTCAGCACGAAGTCGAGCGAATAGAGACTGATTTCCTCACCTTAGTAATGAAGGATCTGGATTGTAGATCCTACGTGACTAGCTTCAATTCAATGTCAAGGCTTGTGCCATACCTAGTCACTCCTGAACCCAAACGCATTGCGCGTTTCATCGGTGGTTTGGCCCCCGAAGTAAAAGGAAATGTTAAGGCTTCTAAGCCAGCCACTTATAGGTCTGCTGTGGATCTATCTTTGTCCCTCACTCTTGATGTTGTGAGGAGTAGGGCAAAGAAAACCACTGATGATGGGAAGAGGAAGAGAGAGGAAGACAAGTCTCCTCAGTCAAACAAAAAGAACAAAGGAAACTTCGGTTCTAAAAAGGGGCAGTCAAATGACAAGCCCAGGTGTAAGATTTGCAACAAAAGGCATTTTGGGAAATGCAACCAGGACCCACAAGCCAAACCATGTGGGATCTGCAAAAAGAAAGGGCACAAATCTGTGGAGTGCCGGAACATTAAGGATGCAACCTGTTACGGTTGCAATGAAAAGGGGCACATCAAGACCAATTGCCCCAAGAATGCTAAGAAGCCCGAGGAGGCAAAGAAAACCAACGCAAGGGTTTTCCAAATGAATGCTAGGGAAGCAGTGAACGATGAGAACGTCATAACAGGTACCTTCCTCATTAATAATAATTATGCTAGAGTCTTATTTGATTCAGGTGCTGATAAGTCTTTTGTAGACCATAAGTTTTGTAAGTCACTGAATTTGCATATTAAGACTCTAGACATAAAATATGAGGTAGAACTTGCCGATGGTACCTTAGAAACAGCCTCAACTCTTCTTGATGGATGCTTTATATCCATCAAGAATCATTATATCCTGTTATCCCTCTTGCCAATGAAATTGGCTGGGTTTGATATAGTTTTGGGAATGGATTGGTTGTCGCATAACCAAGCCCAAATTGCCTGTGATAAAAAGCTAGTTATTATCAAAACCCCTTCTGGTGAATCCGTCACTATTCAAGGAGATACACAATACGGGTTGCCCAGCAATGTGTCTATTCTCAAGGTATCGCAGTGTTTCAAGAGCGGATGTGTCATCTACATGGCAAAAGTGACTGTGAATGATCCGAAGCCTAAGATTGAAGATATCCCAATCATCTCTGAGTATCCTGATGTCTTTCCTGATGAGTTACCTGGATTACCTCCTGAGAGGCAAGTAGAGTTCAGGATAGACATTCTACCAGGAGCTGCACCTATTGCACGAGCTCCTTATCGTCTAGCACCTACTGAAATGAAAGAGCTCAGGACTCAATTAGATGACTTACTGGAAAAAGGTTTTATACAACCTAGCTCTTCGCCTTGGGGAGCTCCAATATTATTTGTGAAAAAGAAGGATGGGTCAATGCGCTTATGCATTGATTATCGTGAACTAAATAAGGTAACGATCAAAATCGTTATCCCTTACCTAGGATCGACGACTTATTTGATCAGCTCTAAGGAGCGAGCTTCTTCTCGAAGATTAATTTGAGATCTGGGTATCATCAACTCAAAGTTAGGACTGAAGATGTGCCAAAGACGGCATTCAAAACAAGATATGGACATTACGAGTTTTTAGTGATGCCTTTTGGGCTCACTAATGCACCAGCAGCATTCATGGACCTCATGAATAGAGTCTGCAAACCATACTTAGATAAGTTTGTCATCGTCTTCATAGATGGCATACTTATCTACTCTCGTAATCATGATGATCATGAGAAGCACCTCCGATGTATCTTAGAATTACTTCAACAAGAGAAACTGTACGCCAAGTTTTCTAAATGTGAATTCTGGCTTCGTGAAGTCCAATTCCTTGGACATGTTATCAGTGAGCGAGGTATTCAAGTAGATCCCGCTAAGGTAGAAGCCGTAATGAATTGGGAAGCACCAAAGACTCCAACCGAAATTCGTAGCTTTCTAGGTTTGGCAGGTTACTATAGAAGATTCATTGAAAACTTCTCAAGGATAGCGGCACCATTAACTTCTTTGACCCGTAAGAATGTTAAGTTTGATTGGGGTCCGAAACAACAAGAATCCTTTGAGATTCTTAAGCAGAAATTGAGCAATGCTCCAGTGCTAACCTTACCTGATGGAATCAAAGATTTTACCGTATACTGTGATGCTTCACACACCGGTTTGGGTTGTGTGCTCATGCAGTGAGGTAAAGTGATTGCCTATGTATCACGACAATTAAAAGTACATGAGAAGAATTACACCACCCACGATTTGGAGTTGGGTGCCGTTGTATTCGCACTAAAGTTATGGAGACATTATTTGTATGGAACTAAATGTGTGATCTTTTCTGATCACAAAAGCCTCCAACACTTGTTCAATCAAAAAGAGCTCAATATGAGACAGCGCCGTTGGATGGAAACCTTAAATGACTACGATTGCGAAATTCGTTATCATCCTGGTAAAGCGAATGTAGTCGCAGATGCTCTAAGCCGAAAGGAAAGAGTCAAACCGATTAGGGTCAATGCCAAGAGCATTGAGTTAAAGAATGGTCTGAATGAAAGACTATTAGCTGCACAGAAAGATGCTATTTTGGAAGTTAACCTTCCAAATGAAAAGTTGGGTGTAACTGCTGAGCAGTTAACACCTGGGAAGGATGGAATCCTCAGAATGAATGGAAGAATTTGGGTTCCTATTCAGGGAGGACTTCGAGATGTAATCCTTAGGGATGGCAATCAAACCCGAACCCGATGGATAAACCTGAAACCCGACACATTTGGGATGGGTTTGGGGTCGGTTAATCAGGTTTGGGACGGGTTTGGGAATAGTTTTTATTTTTTTCGCGGGTTTGGGACGGGTTTGAGATTTAGTGATATACCCATTTACTCGACCCAATTACCCGATAAAGTGTACCCGTTTACCCGATTGTATACCCGATATAATTTCTTTTATATTATTAATATGTATATATATGATACATCCACTTTTTACACATATAGGTATTCTATATTGTATACATTGTAGTTATTTGATATGTATTTTTATAATAACAATACAAAATGTAATCGGTTAGTAGTTGCCCGATAGATATCCAATGAGTTTTGAGATGAGTATACCCAACGAGTAATCTTTTTAAATTAACGGGTTTACCCGAAACCCGCTGGTATACCCGATACCCGATGGGTATTTACCCGCTAGAAACCCGACGGGTTTTGGGACGGGTTTGGGACAAGCTTATCTAATCGGGTTTGGGTTTGGGATTACCTAAACCCATCCCAAACCCGACCCATTGCCATCCCTAGTAATCCTCCAGGAAGCCCACAACTCCAAGTACTCAGTTCACCCTGGAGGTGACAAGATGTATCAAGATTTGATGGCTAATTATTGGTGGATAGGATTGAAGAAATCTATTGCCACCCATGTAGCCAAGTGTTTGACATGTGCTCAAATAAAAGCAGAACATCAAAAACCATCGGGTCTGCTTCAGCAGCCAGAACTTCCCACATGGAAGTGGGAAATGGTAACTATGGACTTTATAACCAAGTTGCCGAAGACAAAGCACGGAAATGATACCATATGGGTTATAGTTGATAGACTGACTAAGTCAGCACATTTCTTACCCATTAAAGAGTCTCATAGCTCCGACAAATTAGCCCAGTTGTATGTAGATAAGATTGTAGCTCTTCATGGAGTACCGGTGTCTATTATCTCTGATAGAGATACTAGGTACACCTCTCACTTTTGGAAAAGTTTCCAACAATCTTTGGGCACACGTTTGAATTTTAGTACTGCTTACCATCCTCAGACAGATGGACAAAGTGAGCGTACAATTCAAACTTTGGAAGACATGCTTCGTGCATGTGTTATTGATTTAGGTGGTAGTTGGGATGACCACCTACCTTTGATTGAATTCTCCTATAACAATAGTTACCATACTAGTATTCAGGCTGCGCCTTTCAAGGCATTGTATGGTAGGAAATGCAGGACGCCTGTTTGCTGGGCGGAAGTAGGAGAAGCACAGCTATCAGGACCTGATATAGTCCTTGAAACGACGGACAAGATTGTCCAAATTCGTGATCGCCTGAAAGCTGCCAGGGATAGGCAGAAAAGCTATGCTGACAAGAGGTGAAAACCTCTAAAGTTTGAGGTTGGTGATAAAGTCTTATTAAAAGTATCACCCTGGAAAGGTGTGATGCGTTTCGGTAAGAAGGGCAAGCTAAGCCCTGGATATATCGGACCATTCGATATTATCGAATGTGTCGGCATTGTAGCTTATAAACTAAACTTGCCCGAGGAGCTGAGTGGAATCCATAATGTGTTCCACATTTGTAATCTCAATAAGTGTCTAGCTGATGAATCGCTAACCATGTCTCATAAGGACGTACAGATTGATGAAAGCCTGAGGTTTGTTGAAAGACCTATATCAATCGAGGATCGTCAGGTTAAAAAGCTTCGAAGAAAGCATGCGCCTATAGTAAAGGTCAAATGGGATGCCCGTAGAGGTTCCGAATATACGTGGGAAGTCGAGTCCACTATGCGACAGAAGTACCCTCACTTATTCCAGTAAATCTCGGGGTCGAGATTTCTTTTAAGGGGGTGAGGATGTAACACCACGTAAAAAGATGTCCATTTATGAATAGACACGTGTCCTAAACTCTAAATATGGGAAAGATTGAGTTGAAGGGACTAAAACTGTCAACATGCCAAACTTGAGCCTCTGAATGACAGTACATGGAGAATATATTCTTAATCGAATGATTGATTGAATATAACAAGCCGTTTGTGAATATTATCGGGAGATTTTAAAGCTACAGGAATTAAATGTGTCAACATGTTAATTCTACCTCTGAATGACCTTTTAATATTCCCAAAGCTTTGCAAAATAAATACACCCTTGTGAATATACGGAATAAGAATTCATAAAACACTCGGTTGAATTTGTGATGAATGGTTTAATTTTCAAGAAATAAAATCACATGTGCAAGAACCGACAAATCTTCATGCAATGGCCATTTCTAAAGAATCCAAGGGAACACTAGTGCATGGCATGGTAATGTGAGAAATGCAGACTTGATCATTTGGACTATTACTACTGGAAATGTCTGAAGATTCGAGTTTAAAAAGTTGCATGATTAAGTATATGAAAGTCCTAAATTTTTTTTGTCTGCTGGTCAACGGTTACGGACCGTATGGCCCAAGGCTTACGGTTCGCAAGGCTTTAGCTGGGCGAAGGAAATTCAGGTTCGGTTACGGACCGCATCCAAATGGACTTACGGTCCGTAAGAGGTGGATACGGACCACAAGGGTTTAAGCTTACGGTCCGTAAGCTTATCGCTGGGCAGAAGTTTTGGACATGTGCAGGTTATCAGCTCCAAACCGACTTAAACTCATTCTATGCAAAACCAGGGACTGTTGGATGGTAATGTTAAACCACTAGGACACATGGAGTGATCCTAGGGACTTCCTTAATAGCTGCAATGATCTAGGGACTTGGTAAATTGCTATATAAGGGGTGATAGTTCATACTTCATGAACTCACATTTGCAACAACCTTTAAATAACTTGTCTCTGGAGCTTGCAATGACTAGGAGAAGAATACCAAGTGTAGAAAAGACAGCTAGGACCATTAGTAAGCTTCTAATTACTTGCTTAGTCATTTTAATTAGCTTAATTAACTAAAAGTCAAACTTGTCGTAAATTAGGGTTGACTTTCAGTTTAATCACATATGGTCTAACCACTGATCAAAACGAAAGTGGTTATAGAACCACATTAAGGTAGGTGATTAACCCTTAAAAGGGCACCTCCTAATTATCTCGTTTGACTAGTTAATTGTCGGGTCAAAGTAGTTTGACAAAAAGTCAAACTGGACAGAATGCAAGAAAATGATTTAAATTAATAAAACAGAAGTTCTAAATTTTATTCTAACATTCTAATGGCTTGGTAATTAATATCAGAACATATTTTATCTGTCCTAACTCAACAATTAATAGTCTAAGGTCAGTTTATAACCGAAAGTCGCAAAAGCTTGACTTTTGCTTTGACTTTCAGTTCTGACCCATTCAAGCTTAATTCTTCCATGTTTTAAGCTTCCATTAGGACCACATTACTCAGTAGTATAACCCTCTGAAGTTATATTGCATGGTACCAAATGGTTTGAATTATATGCACATGATCGTTAATATGCTTAATAATGCCATAAACGCCCTTTTGACACACAACTGAGATTTTTAGCAATGTGAATGGACAAACACCTTTGCTACTGACATTTAGACTTGTCCCGAAAATTTGACATCAGTTTGAGGTCTAGATTAGGAGTTATGCTCAAAAGCGTAATTAGAAAGCTTTTTATTAATTAAATGGCGTAATTAGCATAAAGCCTACCTAAACCAAATTTTTAATACCAAACTTTTTACCTACTGATGTAAAATAATATTTTGGGATTTTTGAAGATTTTTATTCATTTTTTAGGCTGAGCATAACATAGGATTATAGCTTGATTTCGGTAATTGTCGGTTTTATCCTTTTCATGAATAAAATGAGTTTTACATAACCTTTTGATGTCAAACTTTTTGCTACTGATTTTATATGGTAAATAAAATATTTTAAACTTTATAAACTGATCAAAAACTCAGATTTCATATTTTAACCCGAATATCCCTTAAAACCGACTTCTAAGCGTTTTTAGCACATAGTATGAGTTAAAACTATTTTTGGCATATAAAACTTATTACTTATTGATGTTTAAAGTTAATTTATATAATTAAACAGTAAGCCAAAGTTTTTAAACTCAGAAGTCTATTTTGACCTTTAAAGCTTATGTGAAATTACCAAAATGCCCTTTGGTGCATAGTTTGGTTATATAAGATAAATTTCACATATATAAAATACCCTACTATTATAACTTATAAAAATACATATTTTTACTGATTAGATCAGACCTGAAACTCAGTTTAATATTTAAACTCTTTTACGAACATTAAAATTACCAAAATGCCCTTATGGGACTTAATTTGGTTTAAATTACTTTTTGGGCATATATGTTAACATCTTACTGATGTATTAACATATTTTGAGCATAATAACGATTAAGACTTGTATATAATTTATTTGGTTGCCCATTACGCGTTTACGCGTTCGGATCGGCTTATGTGACTAGTTTACATAAAATAGTCGAAACGGGCTTAACCTTATAAATAAATTCTCAATTTCCAGAATGTGATTAGTTTACCCATATTATACAAGTATCCAATCTTGTCGGGTCTAAATCACATTCTATTCCGGTCTCCGCTTAATCGAGCGTTTAGAACCATAAGGTTTCCTTCTAGCTAGACGGTCTAAGTCCTTGACTAAATTAAAGACCCGTTAGCAACCTAATAGGTAATAAACCTTCTCTACAGATTAAATAGCTTCCGGTAGAAGGTGCCATCAAAAAGCTTTAGGATTATACTGCTAGCATTAGGTAAATACTTTTAACTTATTTTCCTTTATACGGGCTTGGGATAAGGTATTATAATAATACCACTTGGTCGGGTATGAAATCATTTAATCGGATTGTGATTAATAAATTTACATAACCCGTTTTAATCTGTCTTGTTTGATAACATAAGCATTGGGGGTTAATACGACCATGTCCTGGATATCCTTGGCCCATTTCATTTGAAAATGGCCATGACCTATGCATGGGGTGTAGGCATACACCTGACAGATGCAAATGCTAAAATATAAACCCACATGTTGGGGATAACTCCTTTGTGGGTTCTATAAGTGGTGAGTCGGTTAATCACGACCGGCTTCCAACCGGCCCCAAATTGTAAGACAAACATGTAAATATGTATACAAGATTATATTTAAATAATTGTCCCAAGTTATAAAGATTTGTGCCATGTGCATTAAACCAATTTTATAAACACTTTTCAAAAGAGTCAGTTAAATTGTATTTACCAGTGTAAACTGACGTATTTTCTTAAAGACTGATTTGACATGTACTTCTCGTAATAGACTGGAGCTATTAGGTGTCATTAGAGGATCTAGCAAATCCATAGATACCTGAAGTATGTTATTTTGTTTCTTTGTATTTATTATGATCCGCCTGTGGATCTTATTACATTCCAGTCTGTATATTCTTTCACTCAGACACTCAGACATTATGGTTTGTAATAGTTTATTCACCAAGCCTTCAGCTTGCTATTATATTGTGTATATTGACTATGATGATAATAACTACGTCACAATACTCCCCGCCGGACCCACCGGTAATATGTGGAAATATCGGGGTGTGACACCTATCGAGAGTTCTCGGTTTTCACACCTAATCTCGACACAATCACTCGTTTGTGTTATGCGAGGGTTTTCGAAAACGTGTGTATTGTGCCAGCCTTAGGAAAGGCAATAGTGCGTTTTCAGCCTTAGGAAAAGTTGTCTTTGTGCGAAGCTATAGTATGAGATGCTCGCACAAAGATGTTGTTTTCGCGAGTTCGAGCGAGAGTATCAAAAGCAGGTTCGTGCGAAACCCCTGTTGGGTTCGCACGAAGTGGGTATGTTGGTACTTAAACTATAGACCAGGTCAATCCTAATACTCGACCTAATTCCCTATAGTTATGGCTCTGATACCAATCTGTCACACCCCAACCGATGGCGGAATCATCGGGGCGTGGCACTGAGCGAAACAGATTGTCCAAGAGAATCCATAACAACTATTAATGACAGTATATTTAACGTTAATATCCCATACTACCAACATATAATGTAATAACAGTGATTACAGATAGCGTGTCTAAAAAAAACTATTCCTACAACTCAGATTTATTTAGTGGAGTTTCTAGACTTCCTACTTGACTCATCACAGCATGGCATGGCATCCTACCAACCTGTCACATACGTTAAAATAAAGTCAATACATAAAATGTAAAGATGAGTACACAAGTTTGAATAACATATAGTAGAGAAAGCGTTTACGCATAACCAGCATGAATCACGTAACGGGCGAAGCATGTAACTATCTAACATTGAAACAAGTTAACCACAAGACTGCGTTGTAGAGTATGCGTGACACATGTCCAGCAGGCACGTGAAGTAAAGAGATGTGATCCCTAGCAACCCCTGTCCACGACAAGTGCTGAGTCCAAACTATAGTACTATCGTTGCTAGAGGCGGTATAGTGTAACACTGTATAGGCATAGTAACAAGCACTCATAGATCACGTATAACATGCGGGAGCGGTTAGCGTTAAAAGTGTTTGCGTTGTGTGTTGTTGTGTTTTGATAGAGAACGTATGTAACACCCAAAAGTGTGTTAAAAGAAAATGGGTTCGAGTATACTCACAGTTCGTGTTTAGCTAGTAAACACAGACTTGATTAGATTGAAGGGAGCACGTGGAGTTAGCCTGAGCATAGAACAGTAGCGCAAGCGTTGAACGGTGCGTAAATAGAATGTCGGATGAGTTAAGTGTCTAATGGTGAGTCGAACGGATGGGTTCCCATTCAAGCGGATGACCATTCGAACGGATGGCCATTCGAATGAGTGTGTGTTGTTTTGGAAAATTGTTAAAGTTTGAAGTTTAATCAAATTATTTTGAACAAGGGTTAGGACAGATGATAGGACAGATGTTGCTACCTGGCTAGGACAGATGATACTGAGCTGCTTGAATCGAGCGGTGGGACCAGCGTTGTCACCTCCATCTTGTTTGATATGGCAGAATTCATTCTCCAACTTTTGAATTTCATGAGGAGGACAGAACTCCTTGATACGTGGTCGAAAATCGGTGTTCGTTTATGTCTAAGTTCATGTTTTTATTTAACTTTTAATATCGAATAGCCTACTTGTAAAAGGATTTGTGTTTTGCAGGTCTTGTGAAGTTTAAGGAGCTGATTGGGAGCTAAACGGACCACCGTGACGAAAAACGAGCCACTAGGACGCGACACGGGTCAACCGGACTCAAGAAATGAAAAAAATGAAGAATCACACTTGGGGGCACCGTCACCGACGCCCATATGGGCCGTCGCAGACGGCTGGTGTAAATGCCCGTCGTCAGAATTCTCCGTAGACAGCTAAATAGGCCGTCGGCCAAAATCATAAAAGCAAGCACCGTCGCCGACGGGGCTTCAGGCCGTCGGCGACGGCTCCCCAAACTTGACTACGCGAATTTTTGTTTCCATTGATGTTGGAACGAATCAAAAGGGGCATCTTGGTCATCAATTCGAGAGTTACACTCTTTTTGAGTTTTGAATATCATTTTGGGAGCCACTATCATCACCTATCACCAACCATTCCATCCAACATCATCTCTAACATCCGAATCATCATCCGAATCACAATCACGAACCCTAATCCATCACCATTCCATTAATCTCTCAACTCACCATTACCAACCATCCACAACCCTAACCATTCATCCAATCATCCATATTTAAGCTTCACGATGATCCAATTCAAGCTTTCTACATCCGGTGATCAAGTTTCTTCGATCATGCTCGGCTAATTTCTTGGAGGTTTCACCCCGGTGTTGGTTTTTCTAAGTCTAGGGTTTTAACATTGTTCTTGGATTGATTTTGTGACAAATTGCTTTTTGATTTGAAGCTTATGACAATTGTCTTGCATTTGTATTGAATTCATAAATTGTCGAGTGAAGATTAAATTTGACTTTATGAAATGTTTATGTGCAATTATGCCTTGTCTAGGTTAGAGTTTACATGTTCTTGGTAACGAAGTGCATTGTGGTCCGTTCTTTATAACGTTGATAACTCTTGGCACCTAAGCCGTGTACCACTAAATTCGTTAATCACTTTTGCAATTGAATCAATTCTAAAACGTGTAGAAATCCTAGGAATGCAACTACCGAACCGGGTGTGAGCCTTGTTTTCTTATTATTGCTCAATCAATCAATTTTAATTCTTGCAATTTGTTATTCACTAGTAGTTAATCCATTCAATAATTTTAGTAATTCTAATTCACATCTTTCAATTAAACAAAAAAATACAAAAATATATCATATCAAGCTTCATAAGTGTGACATCTTTTCATAATTCAATCGAATCCATTCGCAAACCACATACTCTTCGTGGTTCGACCCCTTTCTACCACTAGCTATTTGTTAAGGGTAATTTGGGACTATAAATATTATCTTTGACCAGAGCGCGACACTCCAATCACTCCTTCATCATGAGCTCCCTGAGTTCCTCCCAAGAAAGACTATAAGCTGAATCATTACCACGCTTGTTGCGCTCAGCAGTCCACCAGACCAGAGCCCTGGACTGAAAAACTCTAGTAGCATTAACAGTACGCAGATTCTCTGGGTATTCGCTTTGCCTGAAGGTGACTTCGATAAAGTCAAACCACTGGAACATAGCACTGGGTCCGTCTTCACCAGTGAAGTTAGCAGGACCGCAGGCCTTGAATTGCTTAAAGCTGAAAGGCGTTTTCGGAGAGTCGCTCTTTGATTCCACAGAAGACTTGCTGCTGACATCGTTGATCTCAATGACGATCTGAGGTATGACCTTAGCCATTTCTTTGGCCACCAGTGAAGCGATGCGCTTGTCAGCATGGTTGCGTCGGGCCGCGCCTTGAGTGTGCGATCAAAATGACGACATTGTCTGCAACAGATATCGTCATAGGATTCAGACGAGATTCGATTATATCGGGTTTTTGAAAAGTTTAGCGCTCGTAAAACATCCTTTATTATTATTAGATAAAGCATCAGGAACACGTCGGCACATAAACACATAAGCACATAAGCACATAAACCACGTAAGCACATAAGCACGTAGGATCACATAATTCACATATTTTGCACGTATTCACCTACATTTTTTTGCACGTATTTACCTTCTCTTCCAAAAGCTCCTTTCTTTATTTTCGTATAGCGCGTGCGAGTGTTGCGTGAGTTAACTGGTAGCGTAAGCGAGTAGCTTACGAGAGTGCTTAGTTTGTCTGCGATTTCTTAGCGTTTTAGGTTCAGGAAGCGGTGTGAGTTGTGAGCGTCTTGCGGAGTGATGAAAGCGAGAATGCGTAAAAATTTTCCAAAAATCAAAAGATTAAACATATGAGCACATAAAATCGATAACTCATAAAATCAACGGTTGCGGGTCAGAATCGAAACAGAATGTCTTGGGTGTTAGACATCGACTACCCAAAGTGATTTGACTATCCACAACGATCTCTAGTACACGCTTTTTCCTAATAGACTGTGCTTTCGCCAAAATACGTCGAACGGCACGCATCCTTCCGGTTACTACGTGAATCGAGTCGAGTCATTGGAATCCATCGAGGCTTTGGTGTGAGTTTTGTAAAACCAAGTAAGGGTTGGAACGGGTCATTAAGATGCGGGTTTCACCCCTAACTTAACAACTTCGTTCCTGAAAGTGTGGTAAAACCACGCGATAGAGATGGAGAATTTCGTTAAGTTACGGATTCCACGCCTTACTTAACAGAGATTCTCGTGCTGAGAGTAAAAATACGCGTAGAGTGAGCGATCCTATCGAGAGTTCTCGGTTTTCACACCTAATCTCGACAAACAATCACTCGTTTGTGTTATGCGAGGGTTTTCGAAAACATGTGTATTGTGCCAGCCTTAGGAAAGGCAATAGTGCGTTTTCAGCCTTAGGAAAAGTTGTCTTCGTGCGAAGCTGTAGTATGAGATGCTCGCACAAAGATGTTCTTTTCGCGAGTTCGAGCGAGAGTATCAAAAGCAGGTTTGTACAGAACCCCTACTGGGTTCGCACGAAGCGGGTACGTTGGTACTTAAACTATAGACTAGGTCAATCCTAAGACTCGACCTAATTCCCTATAGTTATGGCTCTGATACCAATCTGTCACACCCCAACCGATGGCGGAATCATCGGGGCGTGGCACTGAGTGAAACAGATTGTCCAAGAGAATCCATAACAACTATTAATGACAATATATTTAACGTTAATATCCCATACTACTAACATATAATGTAATAACAGTCATTACATATAGCATGTCTAAAAAACAAATACTATTCCGACAACTCAGATTTATTTAGTGGAGCTTCTAGACTTCCTACTTGATTCATCACAGCATGGCATAGCATCCTACCAACCTGTCACATACGTTAAAATAAAGTCAATACATAAAATGTAAAGGCGAGTACACAAGTTTGAATAACATATAGTAGAGAAAGCGTTTACGCATAACCAGCATGAATCACGTAACGGGCGAAGCATGTAACTATCTAAGATTGAAACAACTTAACCACCAGACTGGGTTGTAGAGTATGCGCGACACAAGTCCAGCAGACACGTGAAGTAAGGAGATGTGATCCCTAGCAACCCCTGTCCACGACAAGTGCTGAGTCCAAACTATAATACTATCGTTGCTAGAGGCGGTATAGTGTAACATTGGATAGGCATAGTAACAAGCACTCATAGATCATGTATAACATGCGGGAGCGGTTAGCGTTAAAAGTGTTTGCGTTGTGTGTTGTTGTGTTTTGATAGAGAACGTATGTAACACCCAAAAGTGTGTTAAAAGAAAAAAAATGGGTTCGAGTATACTCATAGTTCATGTTTAGCTAGTAAACACAGACTTGATTGGATTGAAGGGAGCGCGTGGAGTTAGCCTAAGCATAGAACAGTAACGTAAGCGTTGAACTGTGCGTAAATAGAATGTCGGATGAGTTAAGTGTCGAATGGTGAGTCGAACGGATGGGTTCCCATTCGAGCGGATGGTCATCCGAGCGGATGACCATTTGAACGGATGGCCATTCGAATGAGTGTGTGTTGTTTTGGAAAATTGTTAAAGTTTGAAGTTTAATCAAATTGTTTTGAACAAGGGTTAGTATAAAGGACATGTCACCTGGTCGAATGGTCATTCGATCGGATGGTCATCCGATCGGATGGCCACTCGAGTGGGCGATTCAACATTATTTTTGCGTTTCGTTTTGCGTGCTGAGCGTTGCTATGCGTTTCGAGTGAGCGATGCGATAGTATTACCCACCAGTCACACAATTAACCTAACTACTATATCTAACATACAATCACTATAAATAACTAGCGTTTAGCGTTTGCGATTAGATTACGTTGCGATAGAGTTGCGATTTCGATTGTGGTTAATCACCTCAACATAAACATAACATGCACAAGTAACACACAATAGCACACACACGTAAAACAATATCCAGAACACATAATTCGAGTTGCGATGCAATAGCGATAAGTCGATTAGTGATTAAACATGCGATTAAACCTCGATTTGTAATAGATACTCCACATAATACAACTAAAGCAAATAATAAATAGGATTCGATTACAAGTCATAAAGTACGATTTAATAGTCAAGCAAGGAGTGACAGATCGCAATTAGCAATCTTTTCTTCCTTTGACTTTGACTTGTACTTTGACTTTCCAAAAAGCGGGTTGTTACATAAAGGGACCCACGTATCGTGGCACTAGCTTTCCTTTCTTTCCGAATCGGATCACCCCCTTCCAAGGTGTAACCTTTAGGAGTACGTGATCACCAACTTTAAACTCAAGGGGCTTGCGGCGTTTATCGGCGTAACTCTTTTGACGACTCCTAGCTTTCAAGAGATTATCTCGTATCTGGAGGATCTTGTCAGTCGTTTCTTGTAATAACTCGGGACCGTTAATTTGCGCGTCTCCGATCTCGTGCCATACAATAGGCGATCGACATTTTCTTCCATATAATGCCTCAAAGGGTGCATTTGAATACTAGCGTGATAACTGTTGTTGTATGAGAATTCGACTAAAGGTAAATGCGAATCCCAATTACCACCAAAATCTATAACGCACGAACGAAGCATTTCTTCAAGGGTGCTAATCGTGCGTTCAGTCTGACCGTCGGTCTGGGGATGGAATACGGTACTGAGATTAAGGGTGGTACTGAGAGCGGATTGGAATGTCTCCCAGAGACGCGAAGTAAATCGACCATCACGGTTAGAGATGATGTCACGAGGTGTCCCATGTTGACAAATGACTTCGTCGGTATAGATTTGTGCTAATCGTTCAACCTTATAGTCTTCTCGTATCGGTAGACAGTGAGCGGATTTCGTAAGTCGATCAACGATAACCCAGATGCTATCGTGACCTGATGGCGTGCGAGGGAGTTTCATAATGAAGTCCATAGCTATACTCTCCCATTTCCACATTGGGATCTTGGGTTGCTCGAGTAAGCCAGAGGGTCGTTGATGTTCAGCCTTAAGTTTCGAGCAAGTTAGGCACTTCGAAATGTAGAGAGTGATATCCTTCTTCATTCCTGGCCACCAATACCTGGCACGGAGGTCCTGGTACATTTTTTCGGCACCGGGATGAATGGAATATCGGGATTTGTGGGCTTCGTTCAGCAAAATCTCTCGGAGATTATTGCGACTAGGAATCCAAATGCGATCGAGATAGTGAAAATACCATTCAGTTTATTCACTAATTGGTTTTCGGTTCCAAGCATTCTTTCGTCCTTCAGGGTATTCTCGAGAAAATAGGCATGTTGAGCATCGTGAATGAGAGCATCGAGGTCGTGTTGGGCTTGAACGTTACGAACACTATGTAAATAGCTTCGTCGGCTAAGAGCATCGGCAATGACATTTGTTTTGCCTGGGTGGTAGCGTATCTCAGAGTCGTAGTTGTTGAGAAGTTCAACCCATCTGCGTTGGCGCATATTCAGTTCTGTCTAGTTCAAGATGTGTTGTAGGTTCTTATGGTCGGTGAAGACCGTACACTTGGTATCATACAGGTAGTGTCGCCAAATCTTTAACGCATAAACAACTGCACCAAGTTCGAGATCGTGGGTTGTATAGTTCTTCTCATGGACTTTGAGCTGATGAGACGCGTACGTGATAACCTTGTCTCGTTGCATAAGAACATAACCAAGACCTAGGTTAGAGGCATCACAATAGACAACAAAGTCGTCGTTTCCATCGGGTAGCGCGAGTATGGGAGCATTGCAAAGCAGACGCTTAAGAGTTTGAAAGGCATCATCTTGTTCGGTTCCCCAAACAAAAGTCTTGTCTTTATGCGTTAGAGAGGTGAGCGGGACGGCGATTTTAGAGAAATCAACGATAAATCGACGGTAATAACCCGCCAATCCGAGAAAAGAACGAACTTCGGACGGGGTTTTCGGTGTAATCCAACTCTTAACTACTTCAATCTTTGCGGGACCGACGTGAATACCTCGACTGCTAACGATGTGACCGAGGAATTAAACCTCCTCGAGCCATAATTCACACTTGGAGAACTTGGCGTATAGGCGATTCCCTTGGAGAAGTTCGAGAACCAAACGAAGATGTTGCGCGTGTTCGGCTTTCGACTTCGAATAGATAAGGATATCATCGATAAACACAATGACGAAGCGGTCGAGAAAGGGTTTACACACACGATTCATCAAGTCCATGAAAACCACGGGTGCGTTGGTAAGACCAAAGGGCATAACGATGAATTCATAATGGCCATAACGAGTACGAAAAACGGTTTTAGGGATATCTTGCTCCTGAATTCGTAGTTGATGATAACCAGAGCGTAGTTCGATCTTAGAAAAACACGTAGCGCCTTTGAATTGTTCAAATAAATCGTCGATTTGGGGTAGAGGATAGCGATTCTTGATAGTAAGCTTGTTGAGTTCCCTATAATCGATGCACATTCGGAACAATCCATCCTTCTTTTTCACGAAAAGGACAGGTGCACCCCATGGTGATGTGCTAGGGCGTATGAAGCCTTTATCAAGTAATTCCCGGAGTTGACTAGAAAGTTCACGCATTTTGGATGGTGCGAGGCGATAAGGGGCTTTAGCGACAGGGTTAGCTCCAGGAATGAGGTCGATACGGAAGTCAATATCACAAGTCGGGGGTAGAGAGGGTAAATCGTCAGGAAAGACATTAGGAAAATCACGAACCACAAATACCTTTTCCATCGGCTTCCGGTGGTAATTTCTACGTCGAACGTCGTTGGGAGGTTAGCGCGTTTACGGTTTAGGAGTTTTTCGAATTCAAACGACACAAAACAGTTATCGGCTAAAGTATCAAATAAACACGAAGCATAAATACCGTTAACAAGGAACGTACCATTGACAACATTGTTGTTAGTTTGAGCCTGGCGGACGTTGATATTGAAAGTCCTTCCGCGGGCTGCTTGCTGTGGTTGCTGCTGCTGTGGCTGTTGTTGTTGTTGTTGTTGTTGTTGCGGTGGCTGCTGTTGCGGTTCTTGTTTAACAACTCGATTCGGCCAGACATTAGCAGAGTGATTCGGGTCACCACAATAGTAGCAAGCTTGCGCACGAGCAGCGGGAGCAGGAGCTGCTTGGTTACCCTAAATTGCAAGAGGTTGAGCTGGTGGTGCGGGAAGAGCTTGAGCTTGTTGGCGTGGGCCTGAACGGCAGTGAGCAGTGAAATGCCCATAAATGTTGAAGTTGGTACAGAAACGACAATTCATCCCTGCAGGGTGATGGTAGCTGCAAGTAGGGCAGATAGGATGAATACCGGTGTACGCACGCTTAGCAGGCGGTGCGTTGGTGTTAGGAGCTGCAACTTGTTGGTTCTGGTTTGGTTGTAGGGGGACAACGTTGAGATGAGCGACGGTAGTAACGTAGTTCTTGTTGTTGTTACCCTTATGCTTGCGATTCTGACGTGAAGATTTTGAAACTTGTGATGCTGCAGTTTCGGTAGCGGGAGTAGCAATGACCTGATTGAGGCTCTTGGTTGAGGTCTTGAAATACCCAACTAAGACTCGCTTGTCGTTGATCTCAGCTGCGAGTTGGTAAGTCTCCTAAATAGTAGCAGGTTTAGCTGCCTGAACAAAGTCAGCTACACAGTCTGGGAGAGCGCGGATGTACTTCTTGCTGGCTAGGACAGATGATACTGAGCTGCTTGAAGTGAGCGGTGAGACCAGCGTTATCACCTCCATCTTGTTTGATATGGCAGAATTCATTCTCCAACTTTTGAACTTCATGAGGAGGACAGAACTCCTTCATCATGAGCTCCCTGAGTTCCTCCCAAGAAAGACTATAAGCTGAATCATTACCGCGCTTGTTGCGCTCAGCAGTCCACCAGTCCAGAGCCCTAGACTGAAAAACTCTAGTAGCATTAACAGTACGCAGATTCTCTGGGCATTCGCTTTGCCTGAAGATGACTTCGATGGAGTCAAACCACTGGGTCCGTCTTCACCAGTGAAGTTAGCAGGACCGCAGGCCTTGAATTGCTTAAAGCTGAAAGGCGTTTTCGGAGAGTCGCTCTTTGATTCCACAGAAGACTTGCTGCTGACATCGTTGATCTCAATGACGATCTGAGGTATGACCTTAGGCATTTCCTTGGCCACCAGTGAAGTGATGCGCTTGTCAGCATGGTTGCGTCGGGCCGCGCCTTGAGTGTGCGATCCAAATGGCGATATTGTCTGCAGCAGACATCGTCATAGGATTCAGACGAGATTCGATTATATCGGGTTTTTAAAAAGTTTAGCGCTCGTAAAACATCCTTTATTATTATTAGATAAAGCATCAGGAACACGTCGGCACATAAACACATAGGCACATAAGCACATAAACCACGTAAGCACATAAGCACATAAGCACGTAGGATCACATAATTCACATATTTTGCACGTATTCACCTATATTTTGCATGTATTCACCTACATTTTTTTGCACCTATTTACCTTCTTTTCCAAAAACTCCTTTCTTTATTTTCGTATAGCGCGTGCGAGTGTTGCGTGAGTTAACGGGTAGCGTAAGCGAGTAGCGTACGAGAGTGCTTAGTTTGTCTGCGATTACTTAGCGTTTTAGGTTCAGGAAGAGGTGTGAGTTGTGAGCGTCTTGCGGAGTGATGAAAGCGAGAATGCGTAAAAAATTTCCAAAAATCAAAAGATTAAACATATGAGCACATAAAATCGATAACTCATAAAATCAACGGTTGCGGGTCAGAATCAAAACAGAATGTCTTGGGTGTTAGACATCGACTACCCAAAGTGATTTGACTATCCACAACGATCTCTAGTACACGCTTTTTCCTAATAGACTGTGCTCTCGCCAAAATACGTCGAACGACACGCATCCTTCCGGTTACTACGTGAATCGAGTCGAGTCATTGGAATCCATCGAGGCTTTGGTATGAGTTTTGTAAAACCAAGTAAGGGTTGGAACGGGTAATTACGATGCGGGTTTCACCCCTAACTTAACAACTTCGTTCCTGAAAGTGTGGTAAAACCACACGATAGAGATGGAGAATTTCGTCAAGTTACGGATTCCACTCCTTACTTAACAGAGATTCTCGTGTTGAGAGTAAAAATACGCGTAGAGTGAGCGATCCTATCGAGAGTTCTCGGTTTTCACACCTAATCTCGACAAACAATCACTCGTTTGTGTTATGCGAGGGTTTTCGAAAACATGTGTATTGTGCCAGCCTTAGGAAAGGCAATAGTGCGTTTTCAGCCTTAGGAAAAGTTGTCTTCGTGCGAAGCTGTAGTATGAGATGCTCGCACAAAGATGTTCTTTTCGCGAGTTCGAGCGAGAGTATCAAAAGCAGGTTTGTACAGAACCCCTACTGGGTTCGCACGAAGCGGGTACGTTGGTACTTAAACTATAGACTAGGTCAATCCTAAGACTCGACCTAATTCCCTATAGTTATGGCTCTGATACCAATCTGTCACACCCCAACCGATGGCGGAATCATCGGGGCGTGGCACTGAGTGAAACAGATTGTCCAAGAGAATCCATAACAACTATTAATGACAATATATTTAACGTTAATATCCCATACTACTAACATATAATGTAATAACAGTCATTACATATAGCATGTCTAAAAAACAAATACTATTCCGACAACTCAGATTTATTTAGTGGAGCTTCTAGACTTCCTACTTGATTCATCACAGCATGGCATGGCATCCTACCAACCTGTCACATACGTTAAAATAAAGTCAATACATAAAATGTAAAGGCGAGTACACAAGTTTGAATAACATATAGTAGAGAAAGCGTTTACGCATAACCAGCATGAATCACGTAACGGGCGAAGCATGTAACTATCTAAGATTGAAACAACTTAACCACCAGACTGGGTTGTAGAGTATGCGCGACACAAGTCCAGCAGACACGTGAAGTAAGGAGATGTGATCCCTAGCAACCCCTGTCCACGACAAGTGCTGAGTCCAAACTATAATACTATCGTTGCTAGAGGCGGTATAGTGTAACATTGGATAGGCATAGTAACAAGCACTCATAGATCATGTATAACATGCGGGAGCGGTTAGCGTTAAAAGTGTTTGCGTTGTGTGTTGTTGTGTTTTGATAGAGAACGTATGTAACACCCAAAAGTGTGTTAAAAGAAAAAAATGGGTTCGAGTATACTCACAGTTCATGTTTAGCTAGTAAACACAGACTTGATTGGATTAAAGGGAGCGCGTGGAGTTAGCCTAAGCATAGAACAGTAGCGTAAGCGTTGAACGGTGCGTAAATAGAATGTCGGATGAGTTAAGTGTCGAATGGTAAGTCGAACGGATGGGTTCCCATTCGAGTGGATGGTCATCCGAGCGGATGACCATTTGAACGGATGGCCATTCGAATGAGTGTGTGTTGTTTTGGAAAATTGTTAAAGTTTGAAGTTTAATCAAATTGTTTTGAACAAGGGTTAGTATAAAGGACATGTCACCTGGTCGAATGGTCATTCGATCGGATGGTCATCCGATCGGATGGCCACTCGAGTAGGCGATCTTGTTATTTGGAAATTTGTAAAATCTTCGAAGTTAAAAAGTTTGAGGTTTAACGGAGACGGCGTGATGACGCGTCAAACAACGGAAACACACCCAGGTCCAGCTCATTCGATCGGATGGGAATCACCCTATTCGATCAGACTCACTGATCTTGATGGAATTTCATGTTCAACCCGTTAATCGGTCATCTGTCCGGTGTAAATCCGTTCTCAAGCCGGCTCTCAACTAAGGAATGAGTAGAGAGTCTGAATGAGTCTAGATTCCACCGGTTTTGAGTAGAAAAGTGAAGAAACGTTGAAATTAGTTGAAAAGTGTTGAGATCTTGTTGAGATTCGTGTTAAAACGTATGAAATCTTTTATATCTAGAACCATTCTTGATCAAATGGCGTTCCCCAGCTTTTTGCCAGAGCAAAACGACGGAAACCACCTTCAAGAGGTCCAAATCAGTGATTTCGGAGAAAAAGTATGTGTTTGTGTGTGATTTTGATGGAGAAGATGATGTAGGAGTGGTTGGTGATGATGATTGTACAAGATTTGAGGAGAAAAGCTTACCAAAAAGCGTTGAATCTTGCTGAAAAGTGAGTGAGAGTGACTTGAGAGCGAGTGTTCGGATGGAGACGTCAAATCAGTGAAAGGGACGTGTACGAGCACTATTTATAGTGTGAGAGAAGGGTTAAGGCGGTGGAAGATGTGAGGTGTACTTGGTCGGATGGCCATCCGGTCGGATGGGCATCCGAGCGGATGTCCATTCGATCGGGTGTCCATTCGATCAGCCGAGTTGTACGAGTTAGTTTTCCAACTTTCGTTTTATGTGTTAAGCGTTGCGTTTAAGTAAGTTGTGAGTATGCGTTGAGCGTATAAGCGTCGCGTTGAGATAACCACATAACATAAAACAAGTAATCACACAAGTAGCACACATAACACATAGATGCATAAAAGTAAATCCGCATTTCGAGTTTGTGTTGCGATAGCGTTTAGTCTAGAAAAGCGATAAAAATGCGTTTAAATAGTAAGCGTTGTAAACAACGTTTAAATGTGTTAGCTGTGTTTTGAATAAGCGTTGCAATCATGCGTTTAAAATGCGTTGTAAAATATAGTTTAAACCCATTGCGATAATCGGTATCTCGAGAGTACAAGCAATTAAGCAAGAAATGACAGATGCAAGTAATGACCCAAAAAGTCGGGTTGTTACACTGCTGAATCGAGATATCTTTCAATCGCTCCTCCATCGTTTCAATCTTCGAATCCTCCTCATCGGCAATTCGCATCGGTTCATCATCGATATTATCCGCTTGTAGTTGTGGTGGTGGTGGTGGCGATTATGTAGTGTGAGCGAGGAAGAGAGAGAGGTGGCGATGAGCGGCGTGGAGGGAGGCGTAAATAGTTGCAGAGTCGGTGGTTGATGGAAGCTGCTTTGCCGTGACGGTTGCGTGCTCTAAAACTGTCACAAGGTTTGTGACTTACGTCTCATTCTCCATTTTTGATGTTGGTTTAAGGAATTGGCATGGAATGCTATAAATGGATACCCGAGCTCGAGCTTGACTCAGTTCGAACCCTGTCTATAAAGCAAGAGTTTGGCTCTGAGTGGTATTTCTAGCTCAAGCTCAAGTTTGGCTTAGTTATTATTTATTAATTAATTTAAATGTAAATACACCTATAATTATTTTTTTTATCGATAGCTACAGGTGCTTTTAGATATGTTTCAGGCGGCCAAAGTAGTAGCCGGAAAAATGGTGATGGTGATGACTGGATGTCGCCGGAAATGGTGGTGGTTGATGACTCACCATGGGGTATTTATTGATGACCCAAAATGTACAAAATGATTCAAACAGGACAAAAATCCATTTCTCAATGACTCAAATGTGTAAAAATCTCATTGGTGCAGGCAGTTCATTCATGAGTAGATTTGGAATCTGTAATATCAAACTGCATGGGCTATACATCGGAGGTGTTAGGGGATGTGGATTTGGTTGTTGTCAAATTGAAGAACATGGGATCTGAGTTTGGTGGGGAAGAAAGGGTTTAGAGAGAAGGGGGGGGGGGATTGTGTTAAGAGAGAGATCTATATATATTTTAGGTTTTTCTAATTAAATTGATTATAAGACTAAATTACCCTTATCTTATAGGACTTAACTTAAAATTTTAACCTAGTTACTGTTAAAGGATGAAAAATGTAATGAGTTTTTCAAATAAAGAATTGTGACTGTAATTATTGAAGTTAAAGATCATCTATTGCAATCAGATACCAACGTAGAGGACGAAAATGTAATTTACCCTAAAGTAATTGTTGTCTTTTACATAATGGAGTCTAATAATGTATTAACATGCTTATTTTGATATTATTATTATTACTAAAGTAATCTTGTACTCAACACCCCTCACTTTTTATTCCCTTAATTCTCACATTTCCCCCTGTCATTCCCCTAATCGCGAGATCCAGCTGCAGATCCCGCAAATCAAGAACACGCCTTCGCCTCATATATCAATCAAATCGTGCAAACCAAACCCTAATTTCATTAAATCCTCTGTATGTAAGTTTGTTCTATCCGCATTTCAATCTCCTTTTATTGTAACGTCTTCGATCACCATTCGTCTAAATCTACTATTAACATTCGTAATCTAAACCCTAGCAGTAAACTCTCGTGATCTGTCATCCGTTTTACAACTAGATGGAGAAATTGAAGATTTATGTAGCTTATTAATGTTAGGATTGATCAATTGTTGTTTATTTTGCATGTATTGTTGCAGATTTCTAGTTTTGGAACAATTTGTTGGTTTAAAGTTATCTATGTTTGGAGGTCATGTGACTGTTCCTGTTAACAGTCCACATCTAAGGAAGTCTGGAAGTAGACAGTTGTTTTCGGAGCTCGGTGAGGGGATTTTTTTTTATCTCAGCATGTCAATTTAATTCTCATATAGGATAGTGTTATATGATGTTATTGGTCAGTTTTCAAAGGTGGTTGTTGTTGTTTGTAATAGAGACAAGTGAAATGAAGGGTGCCGGCAGCACACCGTTGGCGGCTGCTGCGATGTTACCATCTCCGGTTTTGCTGTGGAGGCTTAAGGTAGTTTGTTTGTGCATTTTGTTGTGTTTTGGTTTATATGTTTGAGTTTGAACTTGAGGTGTGTTTAGATGTAAAAAAATATGGTGCAACTGCAACCGTGCAAGAAATCACTTTCATGAGAAAGTTGGTTTGTTACAGATGGTATGAAACTCGTTATTTGACCTTATGTAATCAGATAGACACAAGCAGAAGTAGGTTATCTGTACACTAGAAACTGATTGTTGTGACGTTAGGTTATCACTTATAGATACACATCCAAAGCCCTGAATTGTGAATAAATGGGTATGAGTGCTGAATGCTGATGCACTGTTTGAAAAATAAGTACTTTCCTCTTCTTGATATTGAGAATTAAGTTTTTGAGATTCATATCAGTGCTTATCTAGCCGTTGTTTATGTTTGAAGTTTAAGTTGAGGAATGGTCACTTTTACCTTTTAAATTATAACTTTTGGGTTTGAAGCTATGTCAAAGGCGATAGGCGCACTCAAGGCAATTAAGCCTCACCCTGGGCCTTCGTGCAAGGCGCAAAAAAAGCACTAGCCTGAGATGAAAAACACACATAGAGGAAATAAACTAAAATATATATAATGCATTGAAAATTAAAACCATTTCACAAATATATTAAAGAAAGTATTATAATTATCATCTAAAATCATCCAGTTAGGATCAAAAGTACTAAAGGTTCAAACACAATGCCAAAAGATGAATAGCAAAAGTTCAAAAGAAAGGAATATACAGAGATCGTGGAGTTAATGAGGTAGTAGCGATTAATTGTAGAGTAAAATCAATCCATTGGTTATTGATAAGATAAATAAAATTAAACAAAATCATAAACAAAAATAAGACAACACCTTATCAGATAAAGGCCATCTACTTGAATCGACTGTGCCCAAAACAAAGTGATTGCCTGTTAGGGCTTTTGTACAAACCATGATTCTGATCGTCTTAGCCACCATCAAGCGTTTTCTTGGGGCTGCGCTTTGAATTTTGGGCCTAGGCGCACTCCCGAGGGGCTTTTGACAACAGAGGTTTGAAGTTAACATGGGTACCTGATTCATAAGCCTTAGCATTGATTCTAGAAGATTCTGATTATCCTGAGTGTGATGCTCAAGACCCTAAAGTTTCTTTGATGTAAAGCCCTAGAAACCTAGTTCTTATACTGTAAATTGGTAATCGTTTTTGTCTCTCAATATCCTTTTTGTATAGGCTTCCTTAGATTTAGGGTTTAGTTGCATGCCTGACTTGGTTTTAAATTGCATGATGCGCTCCGATGCGTTTAGTCCAAAAATCTGATGCTCGATGCGAGCGCATCACGTATGTAATGCGTTCTTTATAAAAAAAATAGTTAAAAATTATTTATACATAAAAACTTATATAAACATACTTAAAGTAAAACAACTGACGTAATTAGAAGGTAAGAGTTGTGTTTTTTGGTTCAAATCAAGCATACTAAGATGTTAATTATGGAAAAAACCGAACACAGTTCATAAAATCTGGAAAAAGCATAAGAAACAATGTTGCGTGCATCAGAGCGCATTATGCGAAATGCGCGCAATATTCTCGCATCACGTAAACGCATCGCATCAGCTGTTGCGATGCGCTCTCATTAGCGCATCGGGCGCATCACGCATTATGCGCGCATAATGCACGCATTTTAAAATCAAGATGCCTGATGCCTGTAATGATGTTGAATTTATGTGCTATTTCAGGTGATGCTGTTCTTTTTATGGGGATTCAGCTGTTGCAAGGTTCAACCTTTATTTCTTCTTTTTAGATATTTTGGCTGCACATGTTTTTGCTGGTTTAACATCTCATTATTGGATTTGCATAAGTAATACATGTATATCATATATCAGATTAGTTGGGATTCTGTCATGAGGATGAGTTTGGACCTGCGAGATCTTTTTCTTTATGAAGCTTTTCTGTACTACAATCCTCTTCTTCTTGTGGTGAGTGAAACCTTTTCATTCTGTATATATCATTATTTCTAACGTACCATAATTCTGTTAGTAACGTATCATTTGTTGCATATAATATATGCAGACAGCTGCAGTTTGGTTTTGGGGCGCAAATTTATGGGTGTTTTCTCAGTCTAACGTCAATTATTCCAAGATTTTTGACCTCGATCAGAATCATCTTACTCATAAAGAAATATGGAAGGTATATGTATAAACGGTACCTTTGTTATTCATTCACCCGCTAAAAGAGTGTTGTAATTAAGTATTTGACTTGTATTAATTTGATTTAAGGTTTCTTTCTATGATGCGATTTATACATATGTAGTGACCTTTTTCATATATTTTTTGGTTGAATTTTATGTTGCAGGTCGCCACATGGATGACAATTATTGTTCCAACGAGCATGACCTCATATCTGTATCTATATTCTCATGGTGAAGTCTCATGGGCTGCATCTCAACCAGTGTAATAGATGCGTCCTTTTACATTTTCTATACACTGCTTTCACTTCAACTAATATTTGTTCATGCTTATTTCGTGTTCATAGCATAAAAAACCATGTGAATAACTATATTACAAGAGTAGATTGTCATACTATGGTTAATCTCTTGCAATAAAAGGCTTTGTTGAGTTGAGGCATTTTACCTGATGTATGTGCATATCATAATTGTTATTAATATATTTTTTCTTATTGCTTTGGGAATGATATAGAATACCCTTTATAAGCCATGTGCATATTTTAGTATAAAATACTATAAAATGCAACATGTGAGAGATTGATCTAATAGACGGTGAATGCTAAACTATACACTACTAGCAAACTGAGGAAGTGAACTTAAAGCATGTGTAACTTGATATTTACATACATGTAATTTAGAAAAATAGAAAGACAAACACATGCTATTTTGTGAGCCCAACACATTTTGTGTTGGCATTTAAAGTTTGACTATAAAGTATAGACCCACAAAGAAATCTTACTTTACATTATGATTACAATAATTTTTACACATGATATGTTGCAGGTACTCTTATACACTGCCGTTGCAATCATCTTGATATTCCCCTTTGATATATTTTATTTGTCATCGCGCTTCTTCTTGTTAAGGACGCTTTGGAGAATAGTCTTTCCTTTTCAGGCAAGCCTATAGATATTACCATCAGGATATTACTCTTTTGATGTAGATTCTTATGATTATGTTAATTAACCCACATCTAATATCTTTTTTTATTATTGTACGGCGAATACAGGCAATAGCATTTGCTGATTTTTTCGTGGCTGATATATTGACCTCAATGTCAAAGGTAATGTATCTGGATCTACATCCAGTTGTATTTTTAATATTAAGCATGTCCAATGGTATGTGCAAATGAAAATTTTGTATTACTCTCTCTTGTGATGTTTAATATTGTTTTGAAAATAGGCAAGTGACAAACTAAATGTGCTTATTGAGAAGATAATTGTGGTTGTTTAATGTCAAAGTAATCAGAATAATTAATTAAGGAGTAGCCAGAACACTGATTACTGCGATGAATGTGAAATTGATATCTCTAACTTCAATCAATAATTCAATTTATTATCTGGTTTTGGCTCTTCAAGTTACAATTATCAATTTAGGAACACAAAACACCTCTTTAATTGATTATTTGATCTTGATATGTCAAGTTACAAATATAATTTTGAAAAAGATATATGAGCACATAAATAACATATCTGGTTGAATTTTTTTTCTGTGCAGGTCTTTTCAGATTTGGAACGTTCTGTTTGTAGAATGGTTCATAGGCAGGTTAGTATTCACTTTTTTTTTTCTTTTTTTCTATTTTAGTTCATAGGCAGAGATTACTGCTAGTAGTTGAATCTTGCCAAATACACGATATCATATGAAAAATCAAATATTAATTATTACACTTTATAAGCTCTGGTTCATCAGTGATTTGAACCGAATTGTTAATCAAGTGGTCCAAAGAAAACAGAGAGAAGCTTGAGAGAATTTGAGATTTAGGAGAGACTCTTAATTGCTGAGTGTTATGTGCCTTATGTCCAAGGCTTGATGCAAAACTACTATCGAGCCGGGGGTCTCACTGGAAGCAGCCTCTCTATTCTTACGGGGTAGAGGTAAGGCTGTCTACATCTTACCCTCCTCAGACCCTACCTTTGCTTTGCTATTGGTGGGATTTACTGAGTATGATGATGATTCATAAAACAAGCAAACTACATACGCGAATAATAAATAGAAACAAAGACTCAAACTACCCACTACTCCTTAACCCATAGTTGTTAATAACGGCTATAGCGACCGCTATAGCGCGCTATGTAGGCTTGCGACCAAGTGTCGCTATATGGGTCTTAACCCATGTTCTACTAAAATACTGCAGAAATTACCAACTATTTTGACTGGACTCAATCTGTAAAATGTGTTCTCATTTCAACTTGGGCTGAAACCCTACACACTTAATAGTCAACTGCAACACGCCAACAAGTTTAGTGTTTTAGAACAGGATTACGAACTGGGCATGAAGTCTGTAGTTTAATCTTGTCTGCTAACATTGTGAAAATGAAAATGGATGCATTTTATATGACAAATGACTAGTTTTAGTTAAGAGTAAAGTACACGGATGGTCCCTATGGTTTATCACAATTTTGGATTTGGTCTCTAGCTTTCCAAAAGTACACAGATGGTTCCTGTGGTTTGCTCTTCGTAACACATTTGGTCCCTAACTTGGACATGCTAAAACCTTTAGATTTGTTGGCTGGGGACTAAATGCGTTACAAAGTGCAAACCACAGGGACCATCCGTGTACTTTTGGAAAGCTAGGGACCAAATCCAAAACTTTGGTAAACCGCAGGGACCATCCTGTACTTTACTCATTAATTTAACTTGAAGCTAGTTATGATACAAAGTTCTGGTATGTATGATTCTCATCACTTTGATAACTCCTATGGTATTTATTGTTATTGTAAGGTTTTATTTTAGATAATAATTAGGAAGAGTTTTATTAGGAATGGATAAAACTTGGAGAACAAGTTACTAGTCCTGCATGTTTTAGGATCAGAATGTCTTCTATGTAAATAAGGCATCAAGGTTGTAATATATATTATCTATAAATCGATTGCGGTTCTATATCATTGGGCATGGGTATACCTCTCGAAAGTCTGTTGATCTAATTTTTTTTTAATTCGTTTGTTCTATATTCGCTCGTTTGCATTCTAGTATTTATATGGCTTTTAATTTTTCACACTTATCGACTTCTGCAGGTGGCAACGATTGCTTGGTTTGAAGCTGATTCTGTTTGTGGCAGTCATTCTGTTGCTATTCCTATTGTTCTTGTATTGCCTTACATATTTCGGCTCTTTCAGTGTTTAAGGCAATACAAGGACACCAAGGAAAAAACTTCTCTACTAAATGGTAAACTAATATTCTGAAACTTATCCCTACTTTAGCTATTCGAATATCATATAGTTTTTTACCTGGGTAAGCAGCAGATTAATTTGTGTGATAAGTTCATTTACCCTCAAAACTTGGTATAATATCATATTCACCCAACACAAATCATAATATTAAATATACCCAGTTTCCTATTTGTGACATTTATACCCTTACCATAAAACTTGTATTACAATATGAGAATTTGGAGTACAAGGAAAAAGAGAAGGGTATAATGGTCATATTATAAATTGTATTTAACGAAATGGGCAAATATGAAATCTTAAGTATTTTTTTAATGGATGTATTAGATATTAAAGTTTCTACTTTCTATAATGGCAAAAGGGTCATAAATATGAAATGTCAAAGGCTCTTGTTGCATATTTCTAATATTTAAAAATTTGATTATATTTTAACAATGAAGAATTTAATCAGTTTTCTTCTATGGTTTCAGCATTGAAGTATTCAACTGCTGTACCGGTGATTTTTCTTTCCGCGTTGAAGTATCATGTGTTCCCTGATAATTGGATTAACTTCTACCGGCCTCTCTGGTTACTCTCAAGTTTTTTGAATTCTTTGTACTCGTTTTACTGGGATATCACTCGAGATTGGGATTTAAGGTAAAGTAAATCTTTGTTTTTTCCAACTAAATAAACATCATATAATCCATTAATATTTCATGTATTTAAAAAAATACAAAGCAAGTAGGCTATTTAGTTTTTGTTACTTGTACGTCAAGTTGAAACTGAAACTGCGCATTGGTGTTCAAATATGAAACTTTAGAGCAAATTCTTATTAAGTTTCTATTTTATATGTTAGGCAGTACTTTTTAACAACCATTTCTTTTTTTCTTATTTACCAGCGGCTTTACTCGGATCTTCAAGTTCACCAAACCGCATCTCGTCTCACAATTGATTTACGGACAAAATTGGGTTAGAAGCATCTAATCTTACAACAAGTAGATTATTATTGTACCATTGTTTTGGTAATCATGACATGTCTATTTTTTCTATTTTTTTTTCTTCTGGCAGGTATACCTTTGGGTGATAGGTAGCAATCTGATATTAAGGTGCACTTGGACATACAAGTTATCAGCCCATCTTCGCCATAATTACTTGACGGTTTTTGCAATTACGGCATTGGAGATTTTCCGCAGATTCCAATGGGCTTTTTTCCGGGTCGAAAACGAGTGGAACAAAATGAACTCTAAACAAAATGTTCAGATGCAAGACATATCAGGTGAAGAAGAAAAACTACTCAACTTGAACAATCACAATGTATAGACATATATTTGACCCACCATATCATATTTGACCTACGGACTTTATTCGGTCGGATTGATTTCTTGTTTCTTATTTTTTCAATATTTGGTAAAACTTGGTTTTTGTATCTTTAATTTGGAGAAATGGTAACTAGGCTTAGTCAAGATATTGGGAATGGTTATCATGCTGCTAACAAAAGTTGATTCCTTAACAATGTTGTGATGGTCATGTAATAAAATTATACATGCAACACTTAAAACATCTGACAAGAATAATTCTATCTCTAGGTCGTATTATATTATAAACTTCAAAATTTATTGCCCTAACTTCCTTTGTAACTGCCTCTTATTACATTCATGTGACTATTTGAAACATTATTTCAACATAATAGGGTAGCAACCGGTTGATTTGTTGTACATATTGTAAGACTTGTTGTACAAATGCTTAATAAGAACTTATAGTAAAATGGGTATGATGGGTTATTTCCAAATTTTGTTATTTAACAACTTTTGTTTTGAACTCTTAGAAGTGTTGTAAAATTTGCAAGTAAATATAAGAAATTAAAATGTCATTGATTCGGGTGTATGTTAACAAATTCATTTTGCGTTCATTTCTCAATCTTCAATCGAGAGTTTGTCTATAAGAATCTTCTCTCTAAGTCGTTAGAGATAACCGTTACAACGTTTCACTAGAACTAAACTTACTAATAGTGACTGCTGCTCTATAAGAATCTTCTAAGTCTTGATCTCGTTTTTTTGGAAATGAAATGACCTTACAATACCATTTTTGGAATAGAATTCTTTATCAACAAACGATAAATCAAAGTACTGAAAGAGATGTTTCTAAAATCGTTAAGGGGAATTGGGTTTATACAATGGTCAGTATTCGGATAGGCGGTGTGCAATTCGTCTCTTTAAAAAAGGGCCAAACTATCTACACACTTGGTGTGTAGATAGTCACCCTTAAAAGGTGTTTTTTGTCCTTATATGCACACCTTGCAGTGTCGAACTGTGCCAAAAACGCGGCGTTTGGCCGCGTTTTGGTCCTGTCAACCAGACCGGGTGTCAGTCTTTTGTCTGGTTGATAGGACCAAAACGCGGCCAAAGCTCGGCGTTTTGGTCCGGTCAACAGACCCGTCAGTCTTTGTCTGGTTAACCGGACCAAAACGCCACATTTTGGCCACAGTTCGACACTGCAGGGTGTGCATATAAGGACAAAAAACACATTTTTTGGTGTGTAAATAGACAAAATGGTGTGTAGATAGGTACACCCTTAAAAAAATTATGTGCCACATTTTGTTCAAAAATGTTTCCCGGCCCCTCTCGATCTCTCTTTATATACACACACTTCTTTGTGATTACATACACCGGATCGAAAACTAGCCACAGTAACATAGTGCATCGTGTACACTCAAAATGGCGATAACAACGCACCAATAAAAGATTATCAAATATAACAAATGATTAACAACACACCAATTGTACTTTGAACAATTTGATTCAAACTAGCGGGGGAGCTAGATGAGGTACGTACATCCAAGAATCATAGAAACTATTAATAAAATGTGCATGTCCAACAACAAAGAACATTGAGGTACATCTGAAGTCTGCGGGGATTAACCATAGGGTGTAAAACTACAATTTAGCATTTAAATATATTTTATTTGCAATAGTTCTATAACTCATTTAATCCGTTTACTTTACAACCTGTACTGACTGTAGGATGGTTGATGGCTATTGGTTGTCGCCTGAAGGCGATTTAAGGTTCCAGGTTACTATTGTAGACCAGCGGATTATCGTTTAGGCTATGTTTGTGTGTGATGAGGTGAAAAAAATGTTTTATAATAACTGTCATGTGTACATCTATGGTTTCAGCTAGGTGTGTTGTATAATGTGAAAAGTGAATGTATTTATTTATTGTTTCTGCTGAGATGGATACACCCATGGTGGGTTATTCATCTTTGTTCTCATACATGATCGAATATAAATTTGCGTCTGGTGTGGAACGAAGACTCAGATATGTTGCAATGGAACTTGTTTTGCCCAAATCTGCCATGGCTGCAATCGTAGTTGTAAGTGAATATCAACATCCACAAACAACAATTTCCATTTAAAACCGGATTGGGTTTAATCCGGTTTTAACTTTGCTGACCAAATCAGAACTGGTTTTAAAACCCAATTACCTATATCTTAAAGACAAAGGTCGGTGGACCTTTGTCTTTAAGTCCTTAACTTTTAAAAAATACATATTTAGCCCCTACATATTTACTCATTTCAGTTTTTATATATTACAATTCCAACCCCTATATTTTTACTTTCTAACCCCTTATACTTTTAACTCTTTCACTTCACACTCTCAAACTAATTAAGTTACACATTCACTCTTAAATTTTTGTAATTGATAACTTTGATCCGCCAACTTTTTCTACTTAATAACTTTTTCACTTCACACTCTCAAACTAATTAAATTTTTGTAATTCACTCTTAAGTTTTAACATACCTGTCATTTTAAATTCACGTTTCAACATAAACAACTCACGTTTTGTCACAAACTTTTTTTCTCAAGCGAGTCTGGTAAAATATAATACGTTTTATACTTATTTTGTGTACGTTCGTAAACTTTATTTGAAAGCAAGTCGGGTCAAATAATACGTTTTCATTCAACGGCGACGTAATTCTTTTCAGTAAAGAGTTGAGTCAAATATAAAGTATAAATACAACTTAATTTAACTTTGACGTCGCCGCAACGCGCGACGGGTAAAAATCCTAGTCTAGTTTAAAAAAAAAGGTTTGTTCACCTGTAGAATATCGCATCCTTCTCTCTTGTTATTTAAGCTTTCGGTTTCCCCCAAACCCTCATTTCTTCAATGAAGCTCTACTTAATGTCAATCAACCATTCAAAACAATCGTTAGTTTGAGATTTATATGTTTCGGTTTTGATGTTTTGGTAATTTTAAAGATTCGTCTGCTAGTTTGGCCTTTTGTTTTTCATACACATGTTGTGACAAAGATTTGCATTGTTTCATATTTACTTTACTTGATTCCTTTTAATTCAAAACTCATTATTTTACACTCTTTACAATGGCCAATCCTGCCATGGGCGTAGATTAGTGTGGACCAGGCTCCTGTTTTTTCGCATCGCAGTGTAAATTTTACCGAAAAACTCCGAAAGTTTATATTATTTTTTCTTTAAAACTTCCGCCCCTACTATTTAATAGGTCAAGATCCATCATAATGCCTATCTTTCGATAACACAACTTGATTTGGTTAATCTTTTGGCATTTCATTTTTGGTCTCACTTTATCAAAACCATTCTTGCATTATAATCATCACTTGAAGAGTTGTATCAAATCCAACCCCATCAAAGCCCTTTTTCTTCAAATAATATTCATCAATATCAAAAGTTGACTTTCTTATTTTATAGATACTAAACTCATTTTTATTCAATTGATTTGATGGTTTTCCTTCCTATCTGATAATGTACAACAACCATTCTATTTCTTACTTCTTATTTCAATGTTGTATTTTTTAGAAGATTTTATCTTTACAACTTAATCAAAATTGTATCAGTAGTTTTTGTGTATCTGTTGAAAAAAATGGTACTAGATCGATTGTAACAGACAATCAAAATACAAACACAGAAATATAGCGACAAAATAAGTGACAAATCCATTATTAACCCAAACCAAAAAGTTTACCCTCCAAAACCCTAAAAGATCTTACAAATGTAAGATCTAAATGATACAGAAATGCAAGAGCCTTGATGATCATCTACAGATGATCATCTACCAACAGCAACGATAAACTCTCCAAATACAGGCGAGAGAAGACAGCGAAGAACACAATCGCCCAGCAGTATATACTATTACTATTGCTATTACTATCACTATTACTATGTAGACTTCTGGTATTGAACCAGCTTCAGGTGACAAGTTTCTGGTGTTGAACCAGATTCGGATGACAAGTTTCTGGTATTGAACCCGATCTTGGGGTAGTAAAAGGCTTCTGTTAATGCACCAAGATCCGATTGGGGAGAGAGGTAAAAGTTAAGATAATAAATTAATGGGGAAATAACGTAGTTCGTGGAATAGAAGATAACCAGTGAAATGGGACCTATTTTGCTTATTCGGTAACTAAATTAATTCGATGTCTAAGGGGGTGTTTGGGATTTCTTTTAAAAGTGACTTTTGGAGCTAATAAGGACTTTTGAGAAGAAAATGAATCCCAAACACAATCTGAGAAGCACTTTTGAAGTAGAAGGAATCACAAACACCATGAAAAAAAGGACTTTTAGAGCAAATTATGTCTTCAAAAGGGAGATTTTGAGAAGTCAGGATTTCTCACTTATTGAATTTGAGAAGGACTTCTTGAGAAGGAGAAGTTGAAAAGGAATCCCAAACACCCCCTAAATCACTTTGGTAATTAACTAAAGATCCCTAAACGTGATCCATTTTGTAAGCTTGAAATGCAAGCACTAATTAATTAAGCTATAAAAAGATAATACAACTAAGATGGCCTTGAACCAATCTTTTTTTGGCATATCATGCACTAGTCGAAATGATAGGGAAGTTTCGTTATGCACATATTTCTAGACCGGTCTATCGATATGTCATGTCAAGATTGAGGGAAGTTGGCAACAGGACCAAGGAAGTCACTTCTATTTTTTATAAAAGAAAAAATCTAAGACTTAACCATTTTCCTCATTTTATAAAATAAAGTATATTTATCCAAAAATCCCATATTACTATTTTAGTCTACTAATCTAACTACGAATAAGGATGTTCATGATAATAATGAATAGTTGAGTAGGGGAAACGTAGTTTTAGACGATACTTGGTTCTTATCCAAAGCACACAATGGGTTCAATGTCCGTTGCGTGTATCTAGTTTAAATAAAAATCATTTTTATATCTTTAAAACTAAATAAGCGTGTTCCCAAGTTTATTAAGTAACGCACTTAAGTGTGCTTAACATTATTAAATTAATACACCTAATTCACACGACATCACTAGTTTTTTTTTTCTATTTTTTTGTTGTATTTTTTTCGAAGAATTGAACTTTACAAATTCATCAAAATCATATTAGTAGTTTTTTTTGTATCCCACCAACTAGTTTGGAGAAGTTGACATGTTCTACTTGATTCCTAAACATACAAAACAGGTATTTGCTATAATAACACCTCCTTCTTCATCTCGAATCTACATCTGTAATGGAGAAGAGAGAAATTTGGAGATGTCTAGATGGCCGATAGGGGAAGAATCCCCTACTTCCAGCTACAAAAAGTGTGGTGGCTCCATATCTTATGTCCTAATAATGAGGTGAACACCTCTTTATATAGGAGACATGAGTCTCCCTTAACCTCAATGGGTCAGGCCCAGTTAGGGGTTATCTCTACAAGTCCCCAACCTATTGTAGTGTAAACTATATTGCGTTGGGCCTCACGGTTGGGTTAGTAAGCAACAATAACAAATATTAATACAAAAAGCGATAAGTAACGGAAATGTCCGATCATTCGGGTCGGGTCCAATACCATACCCCATCATGTCCCCCAGTTTAGTGTTACTCCCGCGTGCAAGCGTGGGAGGAGCACTAGACTTATTAGGAGTGCTCGTAAGTGACGATTACAAGTTTTAGGCTTACCTGTCGGGCGGGTGTTGGAAAGTTCTTGGCCATGCTTGTTGCGCCTGTCTTTAGCTGTGAGTAGAGATAATGGAGCAGTGAATAGCACATGATTGTTCATCGCTGGATTTGGCTGGGTAGAGCCTGGTACGCATTGATCAGCTGCAGGTTACTATCATTTGTACTACCACACTTTCATGAGCTTATCATGGTTGCGCGTATGCAGATAGGTCCTAGGCTTGTGCCTTGGAACAAGCTGAGTTTTGGCGGTTGAGTGTGTGTATGGCCTTGCGCGGCATTTGGGACCATACCCCTTTAAGTCCCCCCAGTCCAGTGTTGCTCCCATGTGCGGATGGCAAGTGGGTGGAACCTTAGACTAGATGAGTTTTGCCTTCAGGAGGAATTTTTTTTCGGGCGTGGAAAAGTTTTATCCTTCTGTTGGTTGCGGAAAGTTAAAAATATTATTTGGCGCATTGTGCTTCTATTTTTTTTTTTGCCTTGAGGCATACGTATATATTGTGTGTCGTTTGTCTATAAACTGTTATATCTACAATATATACATGCTCGTATGTAAAGGAACATGCGCGTATGGCGACTTACGTGCTCGTATGTAGAGCAGCAGGCGCGAATAGCGACTGGCGTGCTCGTATGTAGGGAAGAAGGCGCACATGACGACTTGTGTGCTCGTATGTAGGGCAGAAGGCGCGCACGGCACTTGCGTGCTCGTATGTAGAGCAGAAGGATCGCATGGCAACTTGCGTGCACGTATGTAGAGTTCACCGATTTAATATATTGCTAGGCATGCAAACAAGTTGACTAGGTAAATTGTAATAAAGGGTTTGATATATGAATCATTGTACCGAATCCTTAGAAGGAGTTAGTTTGAAGCATCCATACTTAGTAATATGTGAGAGCAATTTTGACCCTCGACGATTATGTTACACCATGCTAGTCTCTCTTTTTTGGTCCAATAAAATTTTGGTCCGTCATTTTAATCGTTTATTTGCCTAGCTCGAGATTAGCATGGCTGGGTAAAACGTTATGTCCACATGTTAATGAGGAAAAATTCAGATAAATGTTTGCAATTTACAAGAAAGCTTTTTGAGAGATACCCCACTATTTCCCCAAGTCTTATCCTATAATTAATAAGGTACTCCCTTAATGTTTAAGACCATTGGGTGTGGTTTGGTTACTCCCCAAAGAGACTACCCGTCATGTAGGCGCCACCTCACCAAGGGTGGAGGACCATCCCCTTGGGGACTATCCAAGGGTGTGAAGGACTACCCAACGTATAATAAAAGCCAATATATAATAAAGGGGAGAGAGAGAAGTCAGAGCATCAGCCAATCACCTGGCTTGTTCGGTGTATGGGGAACTTACTCGCGCGGCGCAGTTCACCTGGAGTAGCGGAGCTTGTCCGGCTGACGCGTGGGGAGGGTGCACGTGCCTTTTAACCTCCACAAATATTAAAGGCTAGAAACTTCTCTAGCCACTTTTACAGTTGATCAAATTAGCGTGTAGGTAATATAGTTTAGTACTGCATCATGGTGGACAAAAAAATGCCGACGCAGCGAAGCATGTTTGACAAGCGCAAACTTTACAAGCGCAGCAGAGTGTACCCGCGGCTAGGGATGAGCATTTGGTATCAAATACCGATCCTGATCCCGTCCCGTACCAATCCCGATTCCGAAAATACCGTACCGAATTTTTTCGGTACCGGAAACGGTATCCACTTTTTGGCATTTTCGGTATCGGTATTTTCGGGATCGGTACCGGTAAAATACCGACTTTTACGTTCAAATACCGCTACCGTATTGTGTCCATCAGACATAGCGTACTCGCGCGACGGGTTTAACAGCGTGGCGGAGCGTGTCCGGCAATCGGTATACCTGCGCGACAAAGCGTGTCTAGTAGGCGGTGTAACCACGCGGCAAAGTTTACCTGCGACGGCGGAGCGTGTCCGGCAAGCGGTGTACCCCGCACGGCAGAGTTCTGGGGCGAAGTATAGAAGGGGCCGGAGGAGGCGCCCGACCCCCGAACTTTTCACTCAGTATATGTAGTTTTCGTATAAAATTTTTTGGGTTTATACGTTTTCGACCCCCGGGTTCCATGGAAATTTTTGGGTATAATGTTTTCGACCCCCGTCATTCGGGTCAAGCTTCGCCACTGGCAGAGTTTACCAGTGACGGCGAAGTATGTCCCGCAGGCTATGTACCCGCGCGACACAGCGTGTCCGGCAGGGATGTATTTATTCAAAACAAACTCTAATTTACTTTTGCCATGCATCAGCACTTGTTTATCAATTGTATATCTATTGATAAGTTATTTCGATTAGTGTGATAGTGGGTTTTGTAACTAATTTAAATCTGTATTTGAATCAAAAACGAATTAATGCGAATTTATTAAAATTTGATTCAAAGTAGATTTGCGTTTTCATCTGCACAGTTACGCAAGGACATTGTTGTAAATTATATTTCATATATATAACAGGTTCTTCCGGTTTCTTTAAATACACATGGATCGTTACATAAAAGACAAGTGATAACTCAACCGTTGATATTTACAAGGATCCTGAACATTGGCGTTATGAACTCAAGGAATTAGAGCTTCATTCCTGTTAAATTGTCCATTCCGGGTCCTTGGAAACAAGTGGTAAACATAACATAACTAAGGACTTGACTGAAGTGGATATGGATTTGGCAACTTTTTTTTCGCGGGTGTCCGGGTCGGGATAAAAAGATTATTCTGGAAAGAGGTTTGGCTGGGAGACGAGCCTTTATGCAGCAGATTACCACACCTATTCGTATTGGAAAGGCAAAAGTTGGCTACCATAGCGTAACGTATAGCGATTGTGGATGGGGGAGTGGTCCCAAGTTACAATTGGTTGAGACAACTGGCAAGTCAAGTTGAACTTGCTGAACTGAGTAATTTAAACGCAGCGGTGTTTTCTTTTAATTTTGGTGCAAAGAGTGAGTTGACTTTGCACCAACTGGTCAAGACAACCAGCAAGTCAAGTCAACGCATCGGTTCAATGAAAAAAGGCAGTCCTGTCGTTAATTCAGATTGCACTCTGGGTTATGTGGAAGAATCAAAACGTTCAACAAGAAGCATGCGAACATGGCTAGGAATAACGAAGAGATTAGAACGTATGGTTTTTTGTGGGTTAAACATAAGGCGAAATGTAACAATTTAACTTGGGAAGCTTTGTGTAATTTTGATTTGGCTTGTAAAGGGGTTTAACTTATGTAATGCTAGTGTTTAACGTCGAGTAAACGGTTGTTTATCCGGCATTTTGTTTTAATAAAATTTTAGTTTGCCTTCCAAAAAAAATTTGTTTGTGTTTTACTTGGAATTCTCCATTTAAATTTTGCATATTGACAGCGCCACAACACGTGCCTGCAATATTACTAGTTTCATTTATTATTAGATTAGGCCAGATATCCCTTAAACCTAGAACTCTGTAAAAACTTACCAACTGACAAGTCATATGTGAATTTCATACAAACTTTGCAAGTGTTTATCAGATTGTTTTAGCAACATACATAAAAACACGAAAAACAACAAATTCGGCATGTTATCTTCAAGCACATTCATTCTTTTATTTTTACTTTATAACTACACTAAAAACTCTCACACGCAAAATTTAGTAGAAGAGATAGCATAGAGTGGTAAGTAACACAGAGGTCCAATACAACCTAAAAGGCACAGTTGCTTAACACTTTAATAACTTCAACAATGTCATGACCTGTTGCGAGCAGCACAACCCTAATTACTAACTTTTACATAGGTTAAAACTTATTTCGGTAATGTATTTTAATCTAAGTTGCCTTAGTTTATTAGTGTTGCCATCCCATTGGCATGGTGGCATAAACATTTTTTAGGAACTTTAACAAATTTTACGTAACATATTATCATTTGAAACAATAGCTAGTTACAATTGATTTCATATTGAATGTAACTTTAAAATGTATGAGGTGTTTCCAGGATGCAATGGTATTGAGAACCCATCGATCAGGATGGCCACAAATATTAATATGGCGTCCGAGCCATTACACCGTGAGGAACCAACTTATCCTCCAGAATTGGTAAATGGACGCAGCATCTCTCTTCAAATATATATATATACTTGTAAAAGAAATTAGACAAAAACTGTAGTTTTGAATAAAAGTTGGAATGAAAATAAATAAAAAAAGCTCAGTGGAAGGAGAAGTCGTTTAAATTGGGGATCACGGCAAAACGATTTTAATCGTCTTGTCCACTTCCCTAAACACATCCTCATGTGTTTTACCTCATCACTGCAATTATTATTATTATTAACATCCCATTTAATAAAAAAAAAATTATTAAGAGCTTCAGTGTGTGTAACAATCAGATCATTGATTAAAAGTAATCTCACTGAAATCCGCTAAGATAATTATGTTTCTCATCATTAGCTCTTAACCTAAATTTAAAGACAATAAACTTTGAGTATTAAAAAGATCAGTGGAAAAATTAAGAAGAAGATGAAAGTATAGTGCTCAGACAGCCAAGGGTTTGTCGTCAAAATAAAAAGGGAAGAAGAGCCCAATATCAGAAACTCTAGTCCACAATATTGCTTCATCACTGCACTAATAAATAATTTCGAAAGGAAATGAATACAGAAGAGAAAAATCAGAAACTGATTACCAATTGGATGAACAAATGAAATCAGAGAAGATAGAAGAGTGTTGAATGACGATACAATGGCGGTGTGGATATTATATAGGGTTGGATGTGGAAAAGGAGAATGTGATTAGGGTTAGGGTTTTAGTTGACCGGTTGGGTTTATGGGCTTGTGTAATCCAGTATCGTATGGGTTTTATGGGCCTGGGGCCTAAAAGTTCATTTAAGGGGATTTTTTAAATAGTATTTGTCATTTTTGTGTTTGAGGTTTGTTTCAAATTGTCATTTTAGTTTAAATAGTTTTTTTTTTTTCTGTGGCTCCCTGAGTTTTCCTTTTCGCGATTATGATCACATTACCTAACTCCGTCACGTAGCACAGGAAAATCCCACTAGTTGTTCTAAATCCCACTACTTAATTCACGTATATTTTTTTTTTTGTCTTGTCACTTTGTTTCTACAATATTAGATTTTTATTTGTGAATTTAATATTTTGGACTAAATTATAGATATTGAAGTTAAAAGGATTTTTAGAATTAGTATACTATCATATAAAAATGTAGACATAAGCATTTTAATGGTAACATTATTAATATGTGACATCAGTTATTTAGTACAAATATTAATTTAGTAGTTAGGTTAGTATCATTTTATACATAGTTTAGGTTAGACAAAACCCCTAAGTTATAGCGTTTATTAATTTGGTTGTTATTTATTTCTTTAGGGTAATTATTGTCTTTTAGAGTTTTTCCTCAACACTCGTGTGGTTTACGTGTGGATCAAAAGAACGCAAAACTGTGAGTAGATATATTTTCCCCATTTTTGTCATTAAATCATGGGTAAATTACAATTTTCGTCTTTTATGTTTGTATCGGATTGCAATGGATATTCTTTAGCTTCAATAATTAAACTCACAATCCTTTATTTGTAAACTCATTAAACCATATGTCCTTTAACACTGACCTAGTTAAAAATTTTAATTAAATATGTCATGTGTCTTGCACATGAGGGCATTTATGTCTTTTGACCCTGATCTATTTAAATTATCCATTTTATCCTTTCTCTAACCTAATCTTCCTAATATAATAAATCAAATGGGTTTGGGCTGAGGTGTCAACACCACAAGCCATCCGCTTGCTCTCTTTCTTACTTGGCAACTTCTGCCTTATTCAAGATCCAGGTGTAATTTTTCTAGATTTTTTATTTTTAGTTAAACTTTATGCTAAAGAAGAAGGGTTAAAGCTGACATACCTATCCCTGTCTAAATATCTGATTGAATCACTAGCAAGGAAAATGGGCGCCCAATTGACTTTCATAGAGAAGATTCAAATTTTGAATCCCGGAGATAATTTTAGGGTTACTTACACGTGGATGATCTAAACCCCTTTACTCTTCTTGCTTCCTCACTTCTCCATTTTGCTTCCTTCACCGCCATTCCATCGCTCTCTCTCCGTTTGTCCAAAATGTTGACGGAACTAGCACCAACCACTGCCGCTACAATCACCGACGGACCGGATAACCAAACTCCGACGAAAATTCTAGGGTTAAGTTGAAGCTAGAAGACATAAATTGGGATCATTCATTCGTTCGTGAGTTGCCATGCGATCCGTTAACCGATATCACTTCTCGCGAGGTTATTATTCATCATTTTAAATTAAGAATTCACAATTTTCATTTGTTGATTTGAGAGATATTAGGAACTGTGTGATTTGGATCTCAGTTTTGGTACTTTATGTGAAATTAGGGCTTGAATAGTATTAATAATATTCAATTAAAGTTTGTGTTTATGGATTTAATTGTATATGTTGTGAGATGATCATGATATTGTATGACCTATGAGTTATGACTGTTTTAGTGGATCCTTGATGTTTCATGTTATAGGGTTTTTTAGTGAACTGCTACTGTATTGATGTGAAATTAGGTCTGAAATGATAATAGAATAATAAACACTGATATTTTAGAGAGGTTTACTGTATGTTCAATATCATTGGTGCTTTGTTCGATTTGATGCCAGTAGATGTTTTTTTCAATGTTTTTATTTCATATACTGATATTATTCAATTTGAATATAATGTAGTGTATTAATCATTGTATATTTCAAATTTTGAAGTGTTTATGTGTAATATTTCATCTAGCGTACACATTATTTTAGCATACAGATTGTTTAATCGAATAATATGTAGTGTATTGATCAGTTTCAGAGAGGGATAGATAATCGCATAATATGTAGTGTATTGATCAGTTTCAGAGAGAGAACATATTTGATCGCCAGAGAAAGATAGAACATATTTGATCACCGGTGAAGGACCTTCGGCCAACGACTGTTTTAGAGGTACTATTATTTACTTTGCAAACTTATATTATCAGAGTATGGGTAAATTGGAATTGTTTTATAGTTAACTGAATTTTACCTTTTTCTAATCATTATATTCTAGATATATTTAAAAGATTGGGTCACCTGGAAGTTGTGATGGTGGATGCATCATATTTTTACTTGATTTTGTACTTTCATTGGCTAATCTACGATGTTATCTACAAAAATCTGGGTAGCAAAAAAAAAAAAAACTACAAAATTTAATGGTTGGGTTATTGCTAAAAGTATGGTTTTTTATTGTGCTCATTCAGGTGCTATAACATTCAAAGAAGGTACAGGTCAAGTCAATTTTGGTTTGTGGAGAAAGTGGACCTGGTAAAACTAAAAACACAAAATAGATGACGCGTTATCTTGATTACATGGGATGTCAAGCTTCCACTGATAGGAGTGTTGATCTGAAAGTTTTAGTCTTTTAGAGGTGTTTACTCTTCACATTAAGTTTTCCATTATTTGTATTTGCATTACTAAATATTGCGTATTAATCAAGATATTCTTATGCTTGCGTCATTTTGTAATCAAATCCTTTTTGGAAGCTTTTGCTAATAAGAAAACTGTGAGAAAAACTCAAGGTGGGAATAAAGTTCCTTTTGCTGTATGGTTCAAGTACCATTCATATGTTACTATGTTAGTGAAAAACCAACATTGGTGACTTTCAAAGACCAATCAAACTTGATTCAAGCCATCTACTTTTTAACTATTCTTTGTAGTTCTGTAATAAAATATGATTGGTTTGTTTTTATTTATCTGAAAGTTCATGGAAGTTTGCTTTTTTCCTGATCATAATGTCCTTCAATTCAATAGGAATGAGGAATCCCTGTGTGAGAATGGGAAACAAAGAAAGAAAAAAACATTTGTGATGTGGTTGAGTCAAAAGAATTTTGCAATTGATAATTTCCCGAATTTCTTCCTCGAGGTATGCAAAATGAATTTTATTTATTGCATTTTGGAATGATTTATTAAATCTTCTCATTTGTTGTAAGTGTAGGTGAGCTCCACCGGTACAAACTTGAAGGGTTGTCATTCTTGGACTCCAAACAAACACATGTGATACTTCCAGACAAAATGGGTGTTGGTATGTCTCAGTTTAACTAGGGTTGTTCATGAGCCGAGCTAGGGCAAACTCGGGCTCGGCTCGATTATAAACCGAGCTGGCTCGGCTCGGATTTGAAACCGATCTGAAAATCTAAGCTCGGGCTCGGCTTGGTTTTAAACCGAGCTGGCTCTGCTCGGCTTGGTTTGGCTTGATTTTAAAAATAAAAGTTAATACATAGTTCTCAAAATTCAAAATTCTAAAATATTATTTAATACTTCAAAAGAACATATTCAAAATAAGTTCAACCTAATACATTACAAACCAAAATCACGTTCAACAACGCAAAATAAGTTTTATATTTCAAGTAAATACAATATTTATTCATTAGCATGGCAATCAACCTTTAAATATGTCATAGATATCAAACTACAAGCCTAAATACATGTAAATAATAATCATTTTTTTGTAATATATTATATGTATATAAAATATATTATAAGTAAAATAATTCGAGCTAAGTCGAGCCGCGCTACCAAGCGAGCCAAACCGAGCCAATTTGGCTCGTCACGAGTCGAGCCGAGTTAGGCTCACTTTCTAGCCGAGCCGGCTCGACTCACTTTCTAGCCGAGCCGGCTCGGCTCACTTTTAAACCGAGCCATATCTAGCGAGCTTTTTCTGAGCTAAATCCGAGCGAGCTTCGGGCGAGCTCCGAGCCGCGAGATTTTTGGACCAACGAGGAATATTAACGAATTAACTATGTGTGTTAAGTATGTATTCAAGACGTTTATATCCATCAATTCGTCTGTATATTTTGATTTGAAAGCTTTGATTTGTGATTTTCGGCCGCTAAAAAAAGAAACATGTTATTTTCATTAAGGAGGTACAACACTTGCTAACAAAAATAGAATACAAGAATACAACTTTTCTCCATTTTACCCGTTTAATGTTTTGGTAGTTTTACATATATGATTTAACTTGCAGTTTAATATTTTGGGTTCTTATGTTCGAAATCTTATTTAATATAGGGTAACTTATATGTGGTATATTTTTTTTATTTTGCATAGAAGTCCTCAATAAAACCATCGATCTGTAAGGCTTATCAATCATTTTGTGTTGTTTGCAGCGAAGAAAGATTACTTACTACTCATGTGTTTCATCTACCTGGAGAGATAAACTTCCTGTGCGGGCTTCAGTTGTTACTGTTATGCTATGTTTGGCTAATCATACAAGTCAATTTTGGTTTTTTCATGGGCTAATCATACAGGTCAATATTTGTTTTTTTTTTGTTTCATTTTATTTAAGTGTATACTGTATGATATTTGGAGAAAATTGTAATTTCGTGGGGTTTTGAGAGATTTTATGCTATGTCAAGTACTGCTATAAAAATTAGACGAGACTATAGCAGCCAAGCAGTGATAGCTCTACAGTAATTTCGTGTGGCCTCGATTCCACTCAAGGATCTCTCTCACGAGAGGCAGTAAGAGCTTCACTATAGCAGTCAAGCAGTGATAGCTCTACAGTCTACCTTTATTCATGTATTTGGCTCCCTGAGCCACCATTTCGTTCGCCCTTCCCTGTCTCACTGAGCCGCCTAACCAAGTAGCTATCGGCCGTTCTATCATTCGAATCTTCCTTCCTCCCGTCTTGCTGGATCCTGTACCTGCTTATCACTGTGCTCTTGGTAAGGGGGCTTTAGTCTCGGTAGTTTCCTAGCATTGGAGTTTGATCTCTAAGTCGTTCATTCTTCAAGGCATAATCTTTCGTGACAAGCGGAGGAGCAGGCAACAAGAGCAAGTAGAGTGAAAGTATCCTCATGGGCCAAACAAGAAGAGGTTTAGCCCCAACATCAAATTAATGCATTGATGAAAGGCGGTGTAAACATCGTCTATCTCTCTCTCTCTCTCTGACCAAGTGGCTCTTAGGGATTTTGTGAAAGGAGACAGACTTCAAGCTACTAATAAGTCCTATAAAGATCGAGAAGGAAGGGGTCGATAGTTAGCTGCACAGCAAGCAATCCACCTAACGGGAATCAATCCCAGATAAAGTACATAAAGTACATGTGGTCTCGTGATTAGACGAAGAGATTACTCCATCATGCGCACCAAACCAATCCATCTTCTATATACGCAACCTCTGAGATACAAGGAAGATCCATGTCACACAAAAGCTTAGAGATACTCGTGAATGCAAGCTTCTGGAGTGGGATGGATAATCCTGCTTAGATTGTTGGCAAAGAAAAATATCTCCAGAATTCTCTGAAAAACTCTTATTCATTGAGGGAATAGCCCGTTTCCTGAAATATTTCCTTTGAGCAAGTCTCCCGGCGAAAAAGGAAAAAAATAGAAGGAAAGGGTAAAACATATTCTATTTTCCGACCTTTTTTTCTCCTAGTCCGGAGATCTAACAGTTGATTAGGTCAGTACCGGAATGCCACTTGACCTTACCGAAGCGCGTTCAGGCCCTCGGTAGCCTATGAATAAGATAATCTGAGGTTCAAATGTCTTTGTGCGTAGTTTGTTCATAGGCAATCTAGTTGGTGCTTAGTCTGTTGACTCTATCCCCGAATCGATAAAAAGTAAGTCTTTCTCGTGTGAATGACTAGTTATAGTTAGGGCCGGTGTCACATGGAAAAGGAAGAGGAAAGATGAATCTGTTGAAGTGAATGGTCCTTGCCCAGATGCTACCTCCATGCAATGAATTTGGTAAACTAGCGTATCTTCATTTCCTTCTTCTCGCCCTCTGATACGTCTACCTACGACCACTTGCTCGATTCCCATCAGGTTTGGAACCCTACCTATCTGACTTTCTTACTTTCGAATAGTATATTATTATCATTAATGCCGTTCTAAAAAAAATATAAAGCTCAAATGAAACATGAGTTACATGTTTACTTTGTTAAAAAACTTCAGTGATAAACTACTTAAATCTAGTTCTATGGCTGCAGTTCTGCACTAGCCTTATCTTGTTTCTTTGAGCTTCTTGAAAAAAACTTTTAACTCACTTTAAAATGGTGAACAAAAGAGCTACTCGGTATAGGAGGTGGGTAGTCATTGGAGGATGTCCCCTCCAAGGATGGAATCAAGGAAATAATTGATCGACCTATTCCACTTATTTAATTTACTTATTGTTTTAATTTTTGGGAATTTTGATAAACCGACTCCACTTATTTATTCAATTTTCTCACTATTTATTTAAAATATTAAACAAAAGTTAACCGTATTAAAAAAAGTAGAGAAAACCATGTGACAACTAAATTCAGTCTCTCTTTACAACCACCACCTCCACAAAACCACCACAGCACAACCACCTTCATCTAACATCCACCATCTTCCATCTCTAACCTCCGTTGCCTACACTATCAAAACCAAACTCATTATTTTCCCTACCAAAAATCGCCAACAACCACCAAAAATTGCAGACGGTTCACCATCACCGATGCCATCTGGTTCACCATTTCCATCACTTTCTCCGGCAATGGCGACGGAGAAGATTTCGATTTGGAAACCAACACAGATCGTTTCTTCATTCAATCTTCAGTCTCAACAGAATCAGTCCCAGAACCCCCAATTCAATTTTCCCCAAATTTATCTTGGTTCAAGTTTTCAATTTTACCCGCCGGAAGTTATTCGGAGCTTTCAGATGGTGGATTTGGAAAAACACCTATATTTTGTCTTCACATTGGCCAGTCTTCAACGTCTTGTGGATGTTGTTCTCGACGCCGACGCTCCAAGGGAAAGGGGAGGATGGGGCGGCGCCACCCCACGAGAAACCCCACACCGAGTGGCCTAATAAATAGCTTAAAAACATACTCATCCTCTGTTTTACCTCATCACTGCCATTATTATTTACATCCCATTTAATTAAAAAAATAATCATAAGAGCTTCAGTGTGTGTAACAATCAGATCATTGATTAAAAGTAAGTAATCTCACTGAAATCCGCTAAGATATTTATGTCTCTCATCATTAGCTCTTAACCCAATTTCAAAAACAATAAACTTTGAGTGAAAAGATTTTACAAAATTAAGAAAACTTAGAGAAAAAAAAATTATTGATAATTTGTGCTCAGACAGCCAAGGGTTTGTCGTCAAATGAAATGGGAAGAAGAGCCCAACATCAGAAACTCTAGTCCACAATATATATGCTTCATCACCGCACTAATTATTAATTATTTCAAACACGATTTGAATACAGAAATTAAATAATGAAGTTACCAACTTACCAGTGATGGTAAGGTGTCCAGCCATTAGAGAAGAAGGACGAATGATGGAAGAAGAGAAGATCACTATGCGTATTTATGGCGTTTGAGTGTGCGATAGGTGAACCTGATTAGGGTTTTAGGTGAAAGTTATGGGCTTGTGCAACCCAGTATCGTCTGGGCTTTTAAGGATTACACATTCATTCAGGCCTTTCTTTAATCTAATCTTATAGCTCCACACTGGGCTTTAAGGATACACATTCAGGCCTTTGTTTAATCTAATTTTAAAATTCTAAAGGTGTAAGGGTGCATGCCTAATAAGGTTAGGCAAAATTTCCCCCCACCCAATCGTATTGTGTCATGTTATTTTCCCTCTTATTCTTTCCTCTTGCCTAAAAAGTAAAAAACATAAGGGGTGCATGCCTAAAATGAGATTAGGCAAACTAATTAAAAAAACATGTGATTGGTTGAGTAGTGGGACCGACATTTATTCCCTCTCCTCATCTTTGCCGCATGCGGCATAGTTTCCCCAAAAATCTTCCACCCGATCGGCAAGTTGATGTTGGCGGTGGACATGCCGTGTGGCAAGGGGGTTGCCTAACCCACCCCGCACACCCTAAGGGAGGGGGTTTTTCGGGTAGTAAAGGTGCACAAATCGATTTTTTTTTCTAATACATGGAGTATGGATCCTCTCATGAAATCTCTCTCTAGTCTAATACATGGGTTTTTCGGGTAGTAGAGGTGCACAATTCGTCCAAGCTTTTGCTCTCATGAAATCTCTCTCTACTCTCTAGTGAATATGGTGATTAACCTAAACCCTAATGCAAGGACTTGTTTATATAACACAAGTTTGCAACATGGGCTAGGGTTTACACCACATGGGCTTCGAATTGGGTAAGGCCAATTCGCCCCCCATACCTCAATATGGGTTTGGTTTGGCTTAATCACTACTAATTAACTAATACAAAGCTAAACCCGCTAACCATTTATCGTTTATCTAATTACAAGATATCCAAAGACCCAAATCTAAAAGTTGTTGTCATAAACATGCACCAACAAACTCCCCCTTAACAACAACAACAAAAACAACAACCATACCCAGTAAATCCCACAAATAGCAAAGCTACTTATAGGGTCTGGGGAGGGTGGGATGTAGACAAACCTTGCCTCTATCCCTAGGGATAGAGAGGCTGCTTCCAGAGAGACCCTCGGCTCCAAAACGAACAACATACCAACACACCAAGTCAAAGAATATAGAAATAAGAAGTCATACCAAGAAAGTTATCAGAGTGACACAATATAATGTAAATCATGTATAATATCTTACAACAAAATTTGGGCATGAACACAGGAATGCAATCACCGGTAAGGTCACTTAAAGAATAAGAAAACCTACGTCCCAAGACTCCCCCTTAACAATAGCTTCATAAAACAACTTTGTCTTCAGTCATCTTGCATTCTTCATGTAATCTTTTCATCGTCTTTAGTCTTTGGATAGCTTCAGCTTCAATAGCTTTTGTTAGCAACAGACTCCTCCTAAGCTGATGCATCCAATCACCAAATCTTCCAAATCGTTGCAGTTGAGTAAACTCTAGTTCAACATTTGTATAGCAATCTTTAAACTCATCAATCTTTGTCAGCAATGTAGAAAGGAGGTTTCTACCATGCATCCAATCAGACTCCTCTTCACTAAACTTTACAGCAACTCATCATTTTACTTCACTTTGCTTCACAGGAACAAATTGCAACTATCTGTATACAGTACAAACATCTTGAGAAACCATAAGAATTTTTCAACACAAGTTAACAAATAATTATTAATCGAGAGATGTGAAAACTGTATTACAGATTAAGCACTTTTTCAACTCAACACCAAACTCTCAAAACTTTTTCCAACATAATAGAACCGACAATAAGTAAAAATTTAGAACTCAAATTCTAACACCAGCTCCCCCTATCGGTAACAAATCCTCCTTGAACAACCGTTTTCCGTATGTTAAGAATTTTAAAGAAAAAGAAAATCTTTTTGGATTTTTATATTTTTCTGAAAGCAAATAAATAACAATAAAAAAACACTCTGTTTTGTGAGAATCACTGGTCAAGAAGATCATATCAACCAACTTAAACTGTTTCACACTTGCAGTTAATTCTTTATTTATTTTCATGGAAAGCAGTTCAAGACAATTACCAGTATTGTTTATCCACTTAAACAAAACACATGAACATTTCAAGTACCTTTACCATGTGATACGGTAAGGTAATATTATTCTGATGTACTAGTGTGTCCCACTTCAAGACATACCCCTGCGATCAAGGGATGCATAAAGTTTCATCGTAGTAGGTGAGTATACCGAATTCATCCGTTTTGTTTTACAACATTAGATAATTGGTGATCAGGTCAGTACTTTCGTATAGCAAAGAGACCAATATCCAACGGGGGTAAGGCAAATACCAAATTTTGGTACGATTTATGCATTGTGCACATTTGAATGACTCTCTAGGAGAGCTTCTTCAATTTCTTGGTTTTTGGCATTTTTAGCTCTTTTAAGATATCTTGGTTGTGCCTAGGTCAGCATATATCTGGAAGCAGCAGAAGGACAACCCTGATATCCCCAGATGAAATAACAGTATAAAGACCTAAAACCTAAAACCTAAAACCACCTGTTATAGATTTTCTGGTTGATTTACACCCTCCGAAATCTGAATCAGTGTATGCAATAAACTCCAAGTCACTATCAGCAGGGTACCATAACCTAAACTTAGGTTTTCCCTTCAAGTAACGTAGAATTCGCTTCACCATGCCCTGGGTAATGTAGAATTCTTCCTTCTTCCTTTTAATGAAAAGTGTACTATCGATCTGACCCCTTTCAAAGCCATTTGCCAAAAGATGAGTTGACAGTGTCTCGTACCATGCCCTGGGTGCTTGATGTAATCCATACAACGCCTTATCCAATCTGTATACTCGACCTGGATAGTTTGGATCAGTAAACCCATCTGGTTGTGAGACATACACCAGTTCTTTGACTTTCCCGTAAAGAAATGCACTCTTCACGTCAAGCTGATAAGCTTTGAAGCCCTTAAAAGATGCAAACGCTAGAAACAGCCGAATTGCTTCCAACCTTGCAACTGGTGCAAACACTTCATTATAGTCAATCCCCTCTTGCTGATTGAACCCTTTTACCACTAACCGAGCTTTGTTCCTTGTCACGATCTCTCTGTCATCTTTCTTACACTTGAACACCCACTTGGTGCTAATTTCTTTCTCCCATTCTGGGAAATCAACTAACTCCCAAACTTTTAACTTCTCAAACTGAGCTAGTTCCTCCTGCATAGCTCCTACCCATGAATTATCCTTCAGAGCCATATGAATGTTTTTCGGCTCCTCTTGAGAAATAAAACAGCTATACAAGCATTCGTTGATAATACCAGTCTTCTCAATCTAGCATACAAGCATGAACCTTCTGCTATACTTCGCTGTGTCTAAACACCTACATTCGGATCACCTATAATGTTGTTAACTGGATGATCTCTGTTTGTTCGTGTAGTAGCAATGGCGTCAACTTCCAAGTTAGTCTCTAGATTTGATCCAATCCAATCTCCCCTTGACCATTTTGATTAGCATACGGATTTGTAAAGTCCTCCCCCTCAAGAGGTTCAGACTCGCTACTTTTGCATTTACATTTGAGGAAGTTCTTGGCACATCCGCAATTGGAACACTTGATCTCGGACCGAAAGTACTCCCATCTCCATCCCTAGTCAATTTGTGAATTATCTCCACATCACTTGCATCGGAAAACTCAGGAATTTTAAAAGACTCAAAGAATAAATCATAATCATATAACTTTTTTGGACCTAGGCTGGACTATTTGGGTGAATATGTTATAATTTCAATATTAATAACCGTTTCAATTTTACCATTAGTTTTATTAAAAACTCTCTTGTTTGGTGAACCGTCTACATAACCTAGGAAAAATCCTTCGTCAACAACTTCACCAAATTTTGGTTCGTTTTTATAGCTGTAAACAAAAGCTTCAGCACGGCACGACCCGTGCCCATCTCTCTCTCATCCTCATTAACTGCTTGTCATATATTGTACTAACACGGCCCCGTGTGTCAACGGCACGGCCCGTGGCCAAAGTACTTGCTGTACTATCGCAGATTCTGCAAATCTTTGAGTTGACCATGCCCCGTGTTAGCTTAGCACGGCCCCGTGTTGGCTGCCATTTTTGTCTTTTGCAGTTGTCTTTTTCTCCTGCCTAGTATCCATCTTTGGACACGGCCTGTGTCAGGTGGACACGGCCCCGTTTCGGCCTTCTGTTCTTGTTATTTTGAGGTTTGGATGTGAGTTGCGGTTTGGCGATCTGCGACAATTCCTTCTTCTTTGCATTTATGTTGGATTTTGCTGTGTTTTTGCTCCTTTTACAAATTTAAGCTCTTTTATCCCTGAAAATATAAAAGGAACGAAAACACGAGCTTTTTCCAACATTAGTACTAAAAATGGTTGCTTTTACGCCGTATTTGATATAATTTATATGTTGTATTTTGATCACATCATGTATGCATGAGGACCTTTTACTAGTGCAAGTGTACATGGATGATATCATCTTTGGATCGACCAATGATGTTCTATGCAAAGAAGTTGAGCGTGTTATGCATGAGAAGTTTGAAATAAGCGCAAGGGGACCGATAACTTTCTTTTTGGGTTTATAAGTTCAGAAAACAGAGTCTAGGATTTTCATCCATCAAACCAAATATGTTGGTGACATCTTGAGCCAATTCCAGATAACTGACGTGAAACCCATATCTACTCCACTTTAGCAGAATCACAGGATTACTACTAACGCAAAGGGTGAAGTTGTTTGTCACACCCCCAAAATCCACCTGCGGAGTACCACCGCTTGGAGGCGTGACTGACCAGGATCCAGCCACCAATCATATTGAACAAGCATATAAGTAGTTATAAAAATCCACCCAATACAATTGGTGTTCAAACAAAACATAGTTAAGTTGCAAGCGGAAGCATAAGTCTTAAATCAACACATAAGTTTAATTGTTTCAAAGTTTAACATGGCACGCAGTCGTCCATGTCCCACAACGATCCTCTTCCATGCAAGCTCCAGCTAAGAATCTAAGGACCTGCAAAGCATGTAGTAACGAGTCAACAACAAGTTGAGTGAGTTCACGGTTGGGTGTTCGTTTTAAGTTGTTTCGAAAACAGTTTCCTTTATCTGGCATCCTGCCGTGGGGGTTACCCCATAGTTAAAAACGTGACTTGTTTGTTCCCGGTTACTCTGGCAATCCAGCCGTGGGGGCTACCCCGTGTTAGTTATCTGGCATTTCGGCCGTGGGGGCTACCCCATGTATACACTAGACTCGTTACCATATCGACTGCTGACTGTAGTCATGTTTATGTGCCCTGAAACTGTCAATGTCTATCATCATTGACGTGCCCCAGATCCATTAGTTCACGCCCGTCCTCTGCGGCACGGTGTGAGGTTTGTCAGACCTAAATAGCGCTATCTAACTAATGACCCGCTCGCCATTGGCCCGACGATTAAGTCGATATAAAAATGAGGGACTTCGTGATAGAGTTTTGGTCTAGTACGAGTTATCTGTCCGTGAGGACGAGGAATTACATTCCTGAACCTTTGCTGTCCTACCCAAGGAGGACGAGGAACCCAGTTCCTTAACCCCATTCCCAACCCAGGGAATCCCATGCTTTGTAGAGGGTGTGAACTCACCTTGGTTTGCTCGGTAGATACACAGAAAAGTCAAACAAGCAACGTTGAGGCTACTCACGTCCTATCATAGTTGTATCATACAAGTCAGGTTCGTAATCAAGTAGCACACGGATGTTTCTAGCACAGTGCATTCAAGTATCGTTCATGGCATACACGTTTAATCATGGCAGATCAACAATATTCACGTTCAAGTAACATATAAGGTCTGTGCATTAGGCCCAAGAGTCCGGCCCAAACAATTAAGTCCGAAACGAGGTGCAAGTCCAAACAGTGTGTATCTGCGTATAGTCTCGAGTTGCAACTAGGCGTTTGCGACTCGCAACCTGAGTCGCAATCATGGTCTCGGTTCATGCTGTTTTGGTCTCGAGTCGCAACCGGACTCGTAACCGTGGTTTCGAGTCGTAAGGTTTGTGTGCTGATCACTTGTGGTTTCGAGTCGCAACCAGGTGTTTGCGACTCGCAATCTGAGTCGCAACCGGTGGTTTCGGTTGGACATGAGCTGATTCTGCACAGTGTACTATCCAATGGAAATTTGGTTTCATGAAACAGTTTGTACTACCCACATAAACATGTTTTCTTGTCTAATAGTTTGCTAAAATGGATCAAACATAACAGATTTCAAATATTCAAGCATGTTCATATGATATTCAAGTTGTTCTTCACATATTCAAGTGATTCATCATCATCATTCATACAAACTTTAACCAACAAAAATCATGATCAACAACTTATCAATACTAACATGCACCCTATGATATTAACACAATGAATCACCCTACTCGTGCACATACCACAGCCGATTACATGTATGCGGTTTCTATTCATCAATCATTTCAACTTCTATCCACACACTAACATATAATCATCATCAACCGAATGTAAACACATAACCTAGAGCATTTATGCATCGATTTCTTGAACACTAACTCAACATCAATGTATATCATCAAAACATCATTCAATATATCCGAAGTCAAGACATGTTTAACCGATTGTCAATGTCATACACATCCGGTTCACAACCATCATCAAGCATACAACTACACTAGTTAAATCCTACCATTCATGCTATCATTTAACAACAACAAACATCATAAAATCACTAACCGGTTGATGAGTTTCAAAGGTGAGTGTGAAGCTTCTAAACGGGTGTGTACGTGTGCCGATCCGCGAGCTCCTTGTGGTTACCGGTTGGAATCCGAGAATGAAGGAGAGGGATGTTGTGGCTTAGGGTTTTAGTGAGGGAGAGTGGAGAGTGTGTGTGTTAGAGGAGTATGAGTGTTGTTGCCCAAAATTGCCAAGTGTGACCATCATGAGGATTATATACTTGTTTCACTTGTGCACCCTAATGGGCTTTCGAATGAAGTGCACGGCCCAACCGGCCCAATGTTTCATGTGTTCACTCGAGACCACATGGTCTCGAGTCGGGTTCGTGTTGTCTCGGTTCATATACATACTCGCATACATACACATAAGCATACACATAACATAACACATAATCATATAAGTTCACATGTATTCATTAAATCATCAAATCAGTTAGTCACTAAACGTTCAAGCACACAACGAAAGGTTCTAAATTTCGAGTTGTCACATTGTTGACCCTTCGTTATACCACGAACTACTTCAAGACCTGACATCATGTATCCTACGTGTCTACTTGCTTGACTGATGGTACTAATTGAGACTGATGGTACCATTCGAAACCGAAGGTTTCTCATTTTGCTGCTGTGAAGAGGAATTTCGATTATCTGAAGGGTTGCCCGGTCACCATTCTCTAGTACCCTAAGGATGATAACTTCGATTTGGTTGCTTATAGTGATTCCGATTATGGTGGCTGCAAGATCGACTTGAAATCCACAACGGCTGAATGTCAATTTTTAGGAGACCGCTTAGTCACCTGGCAATGCAAGAAGCAGACATTTTTGGCTACATCGACCTTTGAAGCTGAATACATCGTTGCTTCAACTTGCAGCTCTCAGGTTCTATGGATCCAACGGCAGATGGAGGACTACGGTTTTGAATTTTTAAATACTCCTATTTATGTCAATAATGAAGCTGGTATAAGTGATTTTCAACCTACAGATAAGTGATTTTATAACATATAAAATGTGAGAGACTCACTTATTTGTGGTCGATAAAATCACTTATGTCGATAAAATTACATATAAGATGTGAGAAACTCACTTATTTGAGGTTGAAAATCAAGCCATATCTGGCCAAACTACAAATAATGTCGTTTAGGAATCAGTCCATATGACAAAAGTTGTGGTTTGGAATATAGTTGAAGTCATTTGTTGTTCAAACAACATGAATTTTCATCTGATAATGAACCTTGTTGTTTAGAAATTTGATGTTGATTGGTTTACACAAAACAACACTAGGTATCGCTTGAAGACTATCCAAACAACATGCAACAAGTTGATATGCCTTTGGACATGATACTTGTCGTTTGGCATGTTGAATGTCGTTTGAATTGGAAACCAAACTGACGTAGCTTGTTGTTTGGTAATATGTCCATATCGTTTGATGTTGTAGCTATTGCATATATAAGCACAATGTGTCTTTTGGAAATAGAGGGCCTAAATAGAGTGTGTGAAACAAAGAGTTTTTTGAGCTTTCATTGTATAATCTATAACAAAACGCTGTCAGAATTAATATATGAAACGTTATTGATATATATCTTGTTTTTTTGATTCCTGTATTGCTTGGTTGTGCTCTAACTTGGATTCCACACTTGTAAGTGCATTGGAAACAAGAAATCTTTGTTGTTCAAGATCAATATCTGGACCTACAAGACCTCATCCGGTCGTGCCACGACTTATCATCACAGGCTTTGACTGTTTGTTAAGGATGTTGTGACATAGGTACTTGTCACACCCCAACCGATGGCGGAAACATCGGAGTGAGACGAAATAGATTGCAAGAGACTTCATAACACTATTTGTGACAAGTATTTAAATGATAAATTTTCATTTCATTTCTAAAGAGTCAATTACATCATTTGAAGTTAAAATACAACAAACTTGAGATACATGAATAACATTACAAAGGTGTACAAAATTTAAAGTGAGTATCTAGGCATCCTACTATGTTCCATGCGTCATCAACTTTATCTCAAAATCTGCAACATGTTTTAAAAAGCATAGTTCAATACAAAAGTATTGGCGAGTACACTAGTTTTAGACTCGTGACATATGTATAAAAGTATTTTCAATCCAACATAGCATTTCGGTATACAAGGTCAAACAATCACGCATATCAATATGTCAACTCTAGTGTCCACTAGTATTTAGCATCCCTCGTCACAAAAGTAACGAGACCGTTATAGAATGAAGACTCAACAAAACCCCGTCGGGTGGTGTGCTACTCCTATAGCGCTATAATTGTTAAGCCGAGTTAACAAGTAGTATGTATTCTAGCATGAACCTAAGCATAACAAAGCATGTATAAGGATTGAACAAATAAAAGCATGTTTGTGAATCGTGCATTTTAACAAGTAAAACATGTTGCACCCAAAGTGTATTAAAAGAAAAATGGGTCAAGTGTACTCACAAAGTTGCCTATGCTTTCCGATATATCCAATGTGACGAATTTGTTGAGTTTAGAAGGTTGAGTATGTTCGATTTGGGATTTTAAGAGACAGATACATTTGGTCTAAGGATGTGAAGTTTAAAGTGCATGAAAAGTTAGTATATGAAAAGTAATCATCTTGTACACATAGCACATGTTCTTGACACTATTAAAACTCAAAAGAGTCTGTAGGATTTCATGGATTAAAGGTCCATTAGAGTCATAACATGTGTATGGTCATGGATGATGTAACATATTCTTGACAAATAGCTACTAAGTTATCATCAAGCTTAGTTACTTAGATATATATATGGAATACATAGATAATATAAAGATTACAAAGTCCTAATGGTCAAGTATGAGGTAGGAGATTAGAATCTCCATTTAGGCACCTCTTTGTGTCATAGAAGTCATGTTGGAGGTAGGAAGAACAAGTTCTTCCATTTAGGGACCTCTAAGTGTTCACCACTACACTTGATATTATGAACATTCAAGGAGGGTCATGAACTTACAAGAAACAATAGAACATGAACAACTAATCTATGAGAAAACATCAAGCAATGTGTGGATTTTCAAGTAGGTTTGCCCAAGCTAATCCTAAATCACACAATCATCAAGTCTTGAACTTGAACATCACTTGTGGGTTAAAACCCTTGAACAAAACAGAAAGTTTGTGAGGTTTATACCACTGATTTTGAATGTCTCAACCTTGTTTTTAAGCCTAACTAACCATAGAAGTGGTTATAAGCATAAGGACATAGGTTTGAGATGAGTTTCCTCAAGTTTAAACAAGTTTATCAAAGTTTGAAACAAGAACAGAAAAATCAGTCCAGTTTGGAGCCCTTTTGGCAACGATCCAGGCTCTGGTTTTCCAGGGAAAACCCATGGAAACGTAGCTAAGGTCAATACAAAGTAGTAGGAAAAAGAATCGAGTGAATCGGATAAGAATTGAGTGAGTTATGCTCACTTTAGTGAAGTGGTATAAATCTGCTCGAACTTCTGCAATCAGCTACGGTTTGGAGTGTTTGAGAGTGAATGGAGAGTGTTTAGAAAGGTGAAAATGCTTGGAGGAGGCTTGGGTTATATAGGGGATGGATTAGGGTTTCATTGGGTTGGGCTTTGGAAGTGTTTAGTGGGCAAAATAACTCAAAACAAGGAAATTAAGTGGGCTGATGCAAGGTTGTTAACAGCCCTATAATTTTTATTTTATTTTATTCTTTTGACATTAGAAGGTATATATTTGATGTTTAATAAAGTGTTACATGGTGTCTAGTATGTATGTAACTTGTTACAAGGTCCGAAATGCATAAATGACATGTTTTAATTTAGCAAAAAGTGTGATAACATAGGTGTGTATAACACATGAAATGTAACAAGTATGTATGGTTTATAGTTTGGTATGATCAAGTGAAAAAAAATACAACTTAATCTTATAATCGAATAACTAAGTGTTTAAATGTATGAAGATTTAAGAATTACGAATACACGATCATTGTTTACGAGTTAAGCTTACGTTTATACGAATTACGAACCATGTATCCAACGAGCGCACGTATCAATGTATAAACGATGTATAAAAGATTCGTTTCATTACGATCAAAGTCTCGCATTTTTCAACAATACAACGAAATACGATTACAAGGAATACAAGATTTCCAAAAAATAGAATTTCAAGCAATGGTTTCTAAATATGGAAAGTATGAAAACGCATGGCGTTATAGTCTCCCCTCCTTTAGGATATTTCGTCCTGAAATTTATTCAAGAGGAATACTTGAAAAAGTTTTGGCAAAAAATGAGACTTGTAAATTTTGAAACGGTTTGAAAAGTACAAAACTTTGGAGAACGACAAGGTAAATTTGCAAGGGAGTTCGTTGTCTAAAATAATTTGAGGTACCAAACATAGTTGAAAACGTGTAGGTGCGTATATAGGTAAAGTGAGTCTAAACAAGTTTGGATAACTTAAATTTGAGATGTATTAAAAAATGGGACGTATTAAGAAGGAAGAATTTGACAAACGGTTTGTATTTTGTTGGAAAGTGGGGTAGTTTACAGGGGAAGTTTTAAGGATAGTATAAAAATCACACTTTCGTAAAAATTGTTTATTGAGAGGAATGAAAAGGTTTGGTACTTTGAATAAAGCGTTAAAGGTATATTAAGAAAGGATAATTGTAACACCTCGAAAATGGGTTTGTTAATTATACTTGATTAAAATATATATATAAACGGGTAAGATACCATAGGTGGTAAAAGTAAACCCGGTGAATATTAGGATTTAAATAAATAAACCTAATATTTATTAAAAGGATGGAAAATACTTTGAGAAAACAAAGTATATAAAAGACCCGAGTTAACGGGACTTAAAATAAAACGGGTTATGAACAAGATAAAAATAACTAGGAAATAAATAACCTAGTTAATTATAAGTCTTGTAGTAATGAGGAAGCTTGATTAAAACACCCTAAATAAAACTTGGGAAAAGTAGAGGGGTTAAAAGTGTTAAACTAGAAACTAGTTTTTAATAAATAAAAACCCAACACCAAAACACACACCTTGAGTGTGTGTTCTGGTCGACATAAACACAGGAGCCAAGAAACTCTCTAGCTCAAACCCTAACAAGCATAAAATCAGCAAATTGAAGGGGTAAATCTAACCAAAATCGAAATCCAAGCACAAATTCGTGATCACCTCGGTGAAGGGATCATAAGGTATGCTAAATTTCATCATTTGGTTTTGTCTCAAATTCTTGATAATTTGTGAAATCGAAATCTGAGCTTGATTAATTGATGTTTAGATGAAATTAGTAATGAAAACATGTCTAGGAGTAAACCTTAGTCAATAACTTGCTGAATTTGTATTTAGATTATGAAGTTCATGATAATCCATTTATAAGTTAAATGGGTTTTGTAGAAATAGGATTAACACAAGAATTATGACTATCAAAAGTGGTGCTACTTGATTTCTATAAGATGATTCTGATAATAGTATGCATGCTTGACATAACGGAATTGAATTGCATGTTTATATTGGGCAATTATATCCGTTAGGTGTTCGTTAAAATGCCTAAGTGAAAGATAAATGTTGAAAATCGGACAAAAACGCATGTTTGATTGATATGGCAAATTATGCGTTAAGACTTATAAAAAGGGTTCTAAACGGTTCGTGGATTGAACTCTTTAGGCATGGAAACCGAGTCTTCAAGCGGACAAGCCGGAGCAGACACACGCTTGAAGGGAACGCTTCAAAGGTACGCGACTTGTCGTCTCGTTACATTTATGTAGACAATCTTAGTTAAAATATGTTCAAGTTTGATATAGCGCAAATTGTTGAGTTGGTATGTCAATGAGGTGATGAAATTCACTCGACAACCAAATGGGCCAAATTAATGGTTAAAATAATAGTGATCAAAATAAAGACACCATTTGGTAAAAGTTATAACGGGTCGGATAATCTAAGAAAATATCTTTTAAGTAGTAGAAACTCATGGTACGAACCGGAATTTGGTTCAAGGGGCATGATGGTATTAATATACCATCATACGTTGATAAATGGTCATGTCGACTAAACGGGTCAAATGGCATGTTAATACCATTTGACAATAATAACTGACGACTACTTGATGAGTTTTGTGATTACAGGAAATATCATATGTTGCATTGCGTTAATTAGAAAATTTAAAGCAAGAGGTATGTAAACGGGTCAATGCTATGACCCGAGCCAGGTACATATAGTTAGATTTATAGTTAAAAGTGGTATTTTGGTCAATTAATTAGTGGAAGTCCTTCGTCGTAAAATGAGGGACTAAAATTGACCAAAAAGCCCTTGATGGGTAAATCGGGTAAACGACCCATATGGGTTGTTTGGAAATTTGCATTATGATTAGGAGATATAAGTAGATACCTTGAATGTGGAATTATGAAGTGTGAATGGAAAAGAACGAGTTTTAGACTAAAGTGCTTAATATTCTCTAAATGGGTCAAGATGGTTTTATGTGCATACGTATTCCATAAGAAAGTATGAACCCGAGCTAGAGGTCTTGAGTTAAATACATTGACGTATGTATTTTGGTTGTGTAAGAAACAAGTTGGTGGTTTTAAATACAAACGGGTCAAAATATTGAAATTGAATAATAAGCCGAAAGCTTAAAAATCTAGAATTTTATTAGTTGAATGTTGAATTTTAACTCCACAAGATGGAGAATTAAATTACGAGCGCGTAGGAAAAAGAATCGGGTAAAACGGATTAAAAATGAGAGAGTTATGCTCGTTTCCGTGGAATCGGGTTATGCTGGGAATATGTAGCACCAGCATCAACATTCTGTCGAAACAGGACAGTGGCGTCGCGACACGGCCAGGGCCTTTTGCCGTCGCGCGCGGCGACGGCCTAAGATGCTGAAAATTTTGTTTTTTTGTTTATTTCGATTATTTGACCCAATTGTCTTGTTGTACTTGTTATTTAACTATCAAAACTGACTTCTAAGTTGGTTTTGATCATAGGTGAATGTCAAGAGTCCCGGATGAAGATCAAGCGGCGAGTAAGAACCGAACACACGTCAAATGAAGCTTCCGCGTCAAATCTAGAGTTGTTTTGCTAAAAGTGAATTATGTTGACATTTATAAATATGTTTTTGAAATGTTGTAAACATATGGGAATGTTAGTATGACTAGATTTTGTAAACTCACATTTTAGCATCAAAATGTGTATCTTATTATTAAAATCTTGATTAATTGAGACGGGCGTTACAATAATGGAGAATAATAGGAGTATGGGGCGAACGATTGACTCTTAATGAATGCAAGTATATGAATGATATAAGTATTAGATAGACGAAAGTAGCGTGTTAAAGATGAAGTCTCGTCATGGATAATCGGATATAATGCGTTTGTGAGTTGTTTAAAGTTTGTATTAGGTCAAAAGGTCTGCAAAACACTGAATTTCTCATGGCACGTTTTACGAAAGTTTGGTAACATGGTGAAAACACTTATATATAGGAAGTACCAGTGGCGTATCCACTATGTTTTGACCATATTACGTATGTTTTGTATTTGGTGTCATGTTACGTTCCGTGTCTTACCATATACAGTAGTACACTCTATGGTTCTCATGCGCCTATCACTATAATCCTGTGTGCACCCGCGATTATACCGACCGTCGCATGATCCGCGTAGCTTGTACTAGTTACATATGAATTAAGGTATTTGAAAATAAGAATGTGTACGTATAAGAATGTAGTATATAAGCAAATCCATGCTTAAGTATGTATAGGACCCACGTAAGCGAATCCCTCGGATTCCACTCGCGTACGGGTACGAATGTATGTATCATGAGTATGAATGAAAGTATGGGCATAAAAAGTATGAATATGAGTGTAGGTACAAATAATAAAAAAAATTCGTATATGGTATGTGTCGAAACATAACGAATTTAGGCACATAAAACGTTTGAGAAATTTTGAGTATGTAAGATGATATAAACGAAAGTGTCGCGAGGTATTGACTAAAACGTGTGTGATGATTTACATGTATAGTTGTTTAAGCGAATGTCGAGTTTATTGAGTCAAAATAGATCGAGTTTGATTTGGAATGTAGAATATAGTTTGTAAATGTAAGACAGTATAAAGTATTCATTGGTTACGCGTAGCGTGTTTTATAATGAATGGAAATGCTACTTTTGTTTTAAAAGAGTTTACGTACGTTGAAGGTTGTCGGTCCCCATGAAGTCTTCTAGCCCACGTGTTTGAAATTTGAATGATGAATTAAGCGGTGTGGAAAAAGGTTTTTCGAAAATACGGGTTTGTTTCACTCGCATCCAAACAAGAAATTTTTGAATTTTGAAGGTTCTTATGAAAACGTTGATCCTTAAAAAAGAAATTTAGCAAAATGGACATGGTGATCATTGGAAAGAGTTTTAACAAATGATTTGTTGATGTAAAAAAAATCTTTGGTAAAACGATCGTATAATATCTATAGGATCTTATAAGTATATGAGAAAGTTGGTTTGAATTCCGTTTGAGAATGGTGATATAACGTGAGTGTGTGTTTTAGTGGTTAAGTCGAATATGAAGTTCATGGGCAAGAGATTCATTGGACCGATTAATTTAATATGTAGCATTTCGTAAGGTTTTGAATTTCGGGTAATAAAACGTTTTAAGGTATGATTAAGAATTTTGTGTATGCAAGTTAAAAAAAAAATAGATAGTAGGGTAAGAAATACGTTGATAAAACAATAAACTTTGAAATTTGATATAAGTAGGTATTTTGATAAATGATAAATGATTTAGGTATGAAACATGATTGTGTTTGCTTGATAAAGTATTTTGAAGGAAAGTTTTGGTAACGATCACTTAGGTAAGGGAATCACCCCTAACTCGTTGGTGAGGTCGTTTTAAGAAAAGAAGGAGTGGAGTTAATCGTCAAGGTAAGGAAATCACTCCTAACTCAATGACATGTCTCCATTTTGGCGTTATAAAGAATGTAAACAAAATTGAGTGACGTTTTAATATCATGCATAGGTATAAATGTATGAAAAAGATTTAGTATGATGTGTGTGTGAGAAGAAAATATCGAAAGATTGCATTGTATAAAATAAATAATAGAAACACATGTTTGATTACAATTTGGGATGGTTCCAAAACGAAACTTTGACTAACCAAAGTGGTCGAAAAGTCTTTCGAATTTGAGGAGCATGATTTGGCCTAATAGGTGGAATACTCTCACCGACAAGTCGGTTAATGGTATTTACCCTTCCGGTTACTACATGTCCCAAATCAATCGAAATTTCCAGACTTGGCGGGATTTATGAAAAATTCAAGGAGTGGAACTAGTCGACAAGGTGCGGGTTTCACCCCTAACTTGACGATTTCGTATCCTAAGTGTGGTTGGTACTCGTCGGGTTAAAATTTAATTTCAACACTTTGACGAGGGTCCACTAGAATTTGAAATTTGAATTTCTTCATCAAGGTGAGGATTTCACTCCTATCTTGATGGTGAATTTCATGTAAAAAGGAAAAGTAGATGGATTGAGAGTTGTTCACCAAATTATGGGTTTCACGCATATTTTGGTGAAGTCGTCTCGTTTGTGTATTACAAGTGGTTTCGAATTTAGTATAAATGAGTAAAAGACGTATGTTCAAAATAATAATAACAAGTATAAGCACATAAAGCATTTTAAGAAAATAACACGTAAGAGACATTTCAAGAATAACATGTAAAGATATTTCATAAAAGTAGCATGTGAAGCAAGTATGGTCGAATTTTGGTGCTTAACTATAGACTAGGTCAAAAGCATGGCAATTTTCCTAATTCCCTATAGTTATGGCTCTGATACCAATCTGTCACACCCCAACCGATGGCGGAAACATCGGAGTGAGACGAAATAGATTGCAAGAGACTTCATAACACTATTTGTGACAAGTATTTAAATGATAAATTTTCATTTCATTTCTAAAGAGTCAATTACATCATTTGAAGTTAAAATACAACAAACTTGAGATACATGAATAACACTACAAAGGTGTACATAATTTAAAGTGAGTATCTAGGCATCCTACTATATTCCATGCGTCATCAACTTTATCTCAAAACCTGCAACATGTTTTAAAAAGCATAGTTCAATACAAAAGTATTGGCGAGTACACTAGTTTTAGACTCGTGACATATGTATAAAAGTATTTTCAATCCAACATAGAATTTTGGTATACAAGGTCAAACTATCACGCATATCAATATGTCAACTCTAGTGTCCACTAGTATTTAGCACCCCTCGTCACAAAAGTAACGAGACCGTTATAGAAAAAGACTCAACAAAACCCCGTCGGGTGGTGTGCTACTCCTATAGCGCTATAATTGTTAAGCCGAGTTAACAAGTAGTATGTATTATAGCATGAACCTAAGCATAACAAAGCATGTATAAGGATTGAACAAATAAAAGCATGTTTGTGAATCGTGCATTTTAACAAGTAAAACATGTTGCACCTAAAGTGTATTAAAAGGAAAATGGGTCAAGTGTACTCACAAAGTTGCATATGCTTTCCGATATATCCAATGTGACGAATTTATTGAGTTTAGAAGGTTGAGTATGTTCGATTTGGGATTTTAAGAGACGGATACATTTGGTCTAAGGATGTGAAGTTTAAAGTGCATGAAAAGTAAGTATATGAAAAGTAATCATCTTGTAAACATAGCACATGTTCTTGACACTATTAAAACTCAAAAGAGTTTGTAGGATTTCATGGATTAAAGGTCCATTAGAGTCATAACATGTGTATGGTCATGGATGATGTAACATATTCTTGATAAATAGCTACTAAGTTATCATCAAGCTTAGTTACTTAGATATATATATGGAATACATAGATAATATAAAGATTACAAAGTCCTAATGGTCAAGTATGAGGTAGGAGATTAGAATCTCCATTTAGGCACCTCTTTGTATCATAGAAGTCATGTAGGAGGTAGGAAGAACAAGTTCTTCCATTTAGGGACCTCTAAGTGTTCACCACTACACTTGATGTTATGAACATTCAAGGAGGGTCATGAACTTACAAGAAACAATAGAATGTGAACAACTAATCTATGAGAAAACATCAAGCAATGTGTGGATTTTCAAGTAGGTTTACCCAAGCTAATCCTAAATCACACAATCATCAAGTCTTGAACTTGAACATCACTTGTGGGTTAAAACCCTTGAACAAAACAGAAAGTTTGTGAGGTTTATACATCTGATTTTGAATGTCACAACCTTTTTTTTAAGCCTGACTAACCATAGAAGTGGTTATAAGCATAAGGACATAGGTTTGAGATGAGTTTCCTCAAGTTTAAACAAGTTTATCAAAGTTTGAAACAAGAACAGAAAAATCAGTCCACTTTGGAGCCCTTTTGGCAATAGGCTCTGGTTTTCTAGGGAAAACCCATGGAAACGTAGCTAAGGTCAATACAAAGTAGTAGGAAAAAGAATCGAGTGAATCGGATAAGAATTAAGTGAGTTATGCTCACTTTAGTGAAGTAGTATAAATCTGCTCGAACTTCTGCAATCAGCGACGGTTTGGAGTGTTTGAGAGTGAATGGAGAGTGTTTAGAAAGTGAAAAATGCTTGGAGGAGGCTTGGGTTATATAGGGGATGGATTAGGGTTTCATTGGGTTAGGCTTTGGAAGTGTTTAGTGGGCTAAATAACTCAAAACAAGGAAATTAAGTGGGTTGATGCAAGGTTGTTAACAACCCTATAATTTTTATTTTATTTTATTTTTTTGACATTAGAAGGTATATATTTGATGTTTAATAAAGTGTTACATGGTGTCTAGTATGTATGTAACTTGTTACAAGGTCCGAAATGCATAAATGACATGTTTTAATTTAGCAAAAAGTGTGATAACATAGGTGTGTATAACACATGAAATGTAACAAGTATGTATGGTTTATAGTTTGATATGATCAAGTGAAACAAACATACAACTTAATCTTATAATCGAATAACTAAGTGTTTAAATGTATGAAGACTTAAGAATTACGAATACACGATCATTGTTTACGAGTTAAGCTTACGTTTATATGAATTACGAACCATATATCAAACGAGTGCACGTATCAATGTATAAACGATGTATAAAAGATTCGTTTCATTACGATCAAAGTCTCGAATTTTACAACGATACAACGAAATACGATTACAAGGAGTACAAGATTTCCAAAAAATGGAATTTCAAGCAATGGTTTCTAAATATGGAAAGTATGAAAACGCATGGCGTGTACTGGCCATTGTTCCTCTTGGGTTCTTCATATATGTCGTTGCTTATGTCTCGCCACCTTGTGTCGTGACTTAGGGTGTTGTCACATCATCTCATGCCTCGGATTATGGTGTCAACCCATCATCTTGATACCACTGCTCAAAAGTGTTACACTACCAGCCGATCTTGGATCATCGGGCTATAAGGGATGTTACTCCTTTAGAATGCAAGCTTCATTAATAAAGTTTTGAACGCATTAACAAGAATTACAAAAAATAGGGAGATAACTTTCTTTACAATCTAAAAAACTAATGAATTACTAACTTATAACAGGGGCGGATCTACATTGGCTGGGACGGGTTCACACGAACCCACTGCGTTTCGAAATTTTAATAGATATTATACATAGTAAACTGGAGTGAACCCATAAGAATTATAAAAGATGAACCCATAGTCAAAATAATAAACATGGTTCAGTTGAATAAACTTCTTGTTTCCCCCAAAATAAACTTCTTGAATAAACTTCAGTTGAAATCTGGAACCAACTGAGAATGCTCTTAGAAGATGTACATACCAGGGACAATAGGAAGGTTGTATAAATGGTGGGCTGAATGGTTATTTGGGGGGAATCCCTTCTCATAAAGGGGATGGTTGAATGAATATTAACCATCCCAACTTGTTTGAGCAAAACAAAGACACAAACTTAAAGGAAGCAAGAAAAAAACAGAACATAACAATCATACGTATTTGTCTGTTATGTTTTGAAACTTACCCGACCCAAACGGCAGAACCGACCCGAAATGTTTATGTCCGGTCTATGAAATTGAAGCATCTAAAAATACTGAACCCACTGGAAAAAAAATTATGGATCCGCCACTTGTAGGAACCGTTCGCGTAAATAAATAAAATAAACAAATTTTATTCAAAGATTACAATACAGAAAATAAAGAAAGCTGAAAAGCTATTACAATTTACAACTGAAATAAAGAAAATACAAGAATGAAGATGAAGTAGATTGGCCGAGTCACGTGTATACACGCTCCCCTTAAAACAAATTCCGAGTCTCCCAGGAGTACTCGTTTTGTTTCCCAGGGTACAACAGCCGGAGCAGTAGTACTGCCGGAGTTCGCCTACAACCCGAAGGTTACCTTGAAAAGTTGCTGGAAGAAGATCAGAACTGTAGAGAGAAAGTTTTGTTGTTGTTGTGTAGCTGGTATTCGTGGTGTATCTTCTGCAGTGGTGGAGATGTTGTATTTATACTACATCTTCATCGAAACGGTCAAAAAGGAATTAAAGGAGAGGTTTAAATTGCATTAAACGTCTTCAATGCAATTTAAAACGTTATTTAATTCTCAGTCAAAGACCATTAACTCGTCAGTTTCGAAGCTGAACTGTAACTGCACTGTCATTCAATGCTGGAAGCTTCTGCGTGCGCGCAAGCCACACTGGTGTGCGCGCGCCCAGGTCTACACGCCCATGTGCGGTGCGTCCTCTTGGCTCACTACCATGCGCGCGTGTGCCTCACTGACTTAGGTCCATGCGCGAAGTGCAAAGTGCGCCATCAAAGCGCCACATTGCGCCTCATCGCCCACGCCACGCGCGCGCGCAAGCGAGCATGTGCGAGTGCGAGTTAGGGTGCTACGCACCTTTCGCGAGGACACTAAGTGTGTGCTTCCATGAAACAATAAGGATGGAGAGTTCCACCTTAAATACCCATTTAAGTTCCAACTCTCCTCCGATGTGGGACAAGGTGCTACTTTCCCTTTTGTTTCAGCATTTAATGTTTCAAACACCCAACTTTGAGCATCGATATCTCATTCATCTTAGCTCCATTTTGGACGTGGTTTAGTTCGTTGCGAAGCTCTTCCAACATAGAACACAAACCCACAAATAAATATATAAAACCCGCTTATCTTATTTTATTATATTTATTTCTAGTCCAAAATAGGAAAAAATCATTTTCCTATATTTGTGAAAAATGCTATTTTCACCTATTTTTCCAACAATCCCCCACATGAAAAATGCTATTTTCATCAAATTTCCAACAATCCCCCACATGTATGGAAATCGATCTTTTCCTTACACTTTTCAACGATAAACTTCGACAGTTGAGTATTGCAAGATAGGTAGGTTGTTGCCTTTGAACCTTCTTTTGTGAAGCATACTTAGCTTACTAGCGGTTTGTAGACGCGATGTATTTGAACATACCCCCATTTGTGTAAACGACAATACACTTCACACAATACTCTCCCTGGTTTGGCCAACCCCTCATTGTCGTGTCCTATTATGGTCCTGGAACACTTGCCTGGTTCTGCGAGAGCTCTAGGATTTGCGCGCCCCACAAATCCATTCGAAGCGACCCTACTTCTCTCTAACATAGGTGATTACCATGAATCATTAAAAGCATCATGGTTATTTGATTTCTCAAAATCGTTAACCTTAATATGCTTAGCCTCACTTCAATGTCACTGATTGGAATGGACTAGGAAGTATATAACTCCCCTTTTATTTGGTTTTGGGGTACTCCCCCACAGTGACTCCGTTTTGGTAATATGATTAAGTTGGCCTATTGAACTTAGATCTTGGGATCTCCAGTCAACTAAGTTAGGTTTCCCTCATATTCCCATTCCCCACGGGCTTTAGTCCCATTCCTCTTGACGACCTTTCAACTAACTCTCTGCTTAAGCCTTTTGTAAACGGGTTTGCAATGTTATTCGTTGATCTCACATAATCAATTGTGATAACACCCGTTGAGAGTAGTTGTCGTATCGTGTTATGTCTACGTCGCATATGCCTTGATCTGCCATTGTACATCAAGCTTTGAGCTATACCAATCGCTGATTGGCTATCCCAATGTACACATATGGCTGGCAAAGGCTTTGGCCATCTTGGAATATATTCCACGAATTGATGTAGCCATTCCACCTCCTCGCCTGACTTATCCAAGGCGATAAATTCAGATTCCATTGTGGATCTTGCTTTGACCGTTTTCTTAGAAGACTTCCAAGCAATAGCAGCTCCTCCAAGTGTAAACACGTAACCACTTGTTGATTTGGAATCTTTATTATCCGATATCCAGTTTGCATCAGTGTATCCTTCGATCACTGCTGGTTGTCGGGTATAATGCAGTCCATAATCTCTTGTGTATCTTATGTATCTAAGCACCCTCGTGATAGCTTTCCAATGATCCGTGCACGGATTGCTGGTGTATCTACTTAGCCTACTCACCGCGTAAGCCAAGTCGGGTCTAGTACATGTCATTAGATACATTAGACTGCCAATAATTCTTGAGTACTCGAACTGAGCAACTCCATCTCCTTTATTTTTCTTGAGATGTTGGGAGGTATCAACTGGAGTTCGAGCTACACTCTTATCTTCCGAGTTGAATTTTTCAAGAATTTTATCCACATAGTGAGATTGACTTAACACAAGACCATCTTGGGTTCTTATGATCTTTACTCCAAGAATCACATCCGCTAAACCCATGTCTTTCATGTTGAATCTCGCTTTCAACATGCTTTTAGTAGCTTTGATAATTTTATCATTACTCCCAATGATAAGCATATCGTCTACATAAAGGCATAAAATCACATAACCTTCATTTGTGTCTTTGAAATAAACACATTTGTCGCACTCATTTATTTTGAAACCATTGTCAAACATGACATGATCAAACTTTTGGTGCCATTGTTTTGGTGCTTGCTTCAAGCCATACAAAGACTTGACGAGTTTACATACTTTACCCTCTTGACCTGGGGCAGAGAAACCTTCAGGTTGCTCCATGTAAATCTCTTCTTCTAAATCGCCATTTAGAAATGCAGTTTTAACGTCCATTTGGTGAACTTCCAAATTTCTTAAAGCCGCAATAGCAAGAACCAATCTAATCGAAGTTATGCGCGTCACAGGCGAGTAGGTATCAAAGTAATCTAGACCTTCCTTTTGTCTAAGTCCTTTAATCACCAACCTAGCCTTGTATTTATCAATACTTCCATCAGTTTTCATCTTCCTTTTGAATATCCAACGATATCCTAGTGGTTTGCAACCAGGTGGAAGATCTACTAACTCCCAAGTATGATTTTGCAATATAGAATCAATTTCATTCCTAATTGCTTCTTTCCATTGAGGTCCTTCTAAAGAGGAAACCGCTTCGCGATATGTATTAGGCTCGCCCTCAACCATATAGCTAACGAAGTCTGGACCGAAGGATTTTTCAACCCTTGGCCTTTTACTTCGCCTACGATCACTTTCTTCAACCTCAGGTCGTTCATGTGTCTTATCATGAACTACCTCATCAACTGGTGTAGATGAGCTTTCACCTACTTCAAAATTAGGTGTTAATGACGTTGCATGTGTTTGTCTTCTCAAAGGAAACACATTTTCAAAGTAAGACACAACGTTAGGATTCACCTCCATGATAGTGTTTACGTGTACATCAGGATTCTTAGACTCATGTACAAGAAAGCGATGTGCACTACTTTGATGCGCATACCCAATAAATATGCAATCAATAGTTTTGGGTCCTATCCTAAGAGCCTTAGGAGGTGGTACAATCACCTTTGCTAGGCACCCCCACACTTTCAAGTATTTGTATGAAGGCTTCTTCCTTTTCCATAACTCATATGGAGTTTCATCTCTCTTTTTAAGTGGTATCTTGTTCAAAAGATAATTAGCCGAGAGAATGGCTTCCCCCCACATTTCCTGGCTCACCCCAGAACTTATCAACATGGCGTTCATCATTTCTTTCAATGTGCGGTTCTTTCGTTCCGCCACGCCATTTGATTGTGGAGAATAAGGAGGTGTACACTCATGTACAATGCCACTTTTTGCGCATAAATCGGCAAAAGGTGCAACATACTCGCCTCCTCGGTCGCTTCGCAAAGCTTTTATCTTCTTTTGAAGTTGATTCTCAACTTCATTCTTATACAAGATAAATTTACTTATTGCTTCATCTTTACTTTTTAGTAAATATACATAGCAATATTTAGTACTATCGTCAATAAACGTGATGAAGTACTTATTTCCACCTCTTGTGGGTACCGCTTTTAAATCACAAATATCAGTGTGAATTAAATCAAGGGGTTCGGTTATTCGTTCAACCGATTTTGATGATGATCTTGTAAGTTTGGATTCAATGCATGTTTCACATTTATAATGTGAATCAATATGGAATGTTGGTATACAATTTAAATTGATTAAACGGCGTATTGAATTAAAATTAACGTGACCTAATCTACCATGCCATTTATTCGAATCAGAAAACTCAAGCATATAAGTAGAAGTAGTAGCAATTTTATTCATGTTCTTTTTGACTGCCATTACATTCAATTTAAACATACCATTTTGGGCATAGCCCTTACCTACATACATTCCTCGTTTAGTTAGTACAAATTGATCGCTCTCAAAAACTAAACGAAATCCAAACTTATTAAGCAACCAACCCGAGACTAGGCTCTTGCGCAAGTCTGGGACATATAACACGTTGCTTAAAGTGAGCTCCTTCCCTGAAGTCCACTTCAAAATCACCGTTCCTTCACCCTTGATGTCCGCGGTGGCTGCATTTCCCATGTACAGCTTCTCATCTCCCGCAAGCTTTTTGAAGGTGGTAAAGAGGCTCCTGTCTGGGCACACATGACGGGTCGCTCCCGTATCAACCCACCATCCTTTTGGAGTGTTGGTCACAACATTGACCTCATCCAACATTGCGCTTTTGTCGGAAATCATTGCCACCAAAGGCATTCCGTCTTCATCCACCATGTGCGCGCGCTCACGCTTTGGTTTCTTGCATTGGTTAGCCCTATGCCCCGGCTCGTCACAGTTGTAACAAGTCCCTTGGAACGTCTGAGGTTTCTTTTTCACAACCCCTTTCTTCGGTCCAAGTTTGCTAGCCTTTGCTTTCTCCTTGTCCTTTTTCCCCTTACCCTTCGCGCCCTTAGAGGATTGCCCATGCTCAACCAAATTTGCGCTAGCACTAGTCTGCGCATGGCTGCCTTTTAGGGCAATTCTATTGTCCTCTTCAATCCGAAGACGAACAATAAGGTCCTCTATAGTCATCTCCTTTCGTTTGTGTTTAAGATAATTCTTAAAATCCACCCAACCAGGACGTAACTTTTCAATCATCGCTGCCACTTGGAATGTCTCGCTAAGTGTCATGCCTTCCGCAAGGATGTCATGTAGTATAATTTGCAATTCTTGGACTTGATTCATAACTGTTTTAGAATCAATCATTTTGAAATCCAAGAAACGGGCTACCACAAATTTCTTTGTGCCAGCATCCTCCGTTTTGTACTTCTTATCCAAGGCATCCCAAAGGTCTTTGGAAGTCTTGACGTTGTAGTACACATTATACAACGCACCCGACAGGGCGTTTAACACATAGCCACGACATATGAAATCCGAGTGCTTCCAAGCCTCTACCGCGCTCAGAGCCTGAGCGTTAGTCTCCCCTTCCGCAGGTTGGGGAGCGGATTCAGTTAAGAACCTCGCAAGGTTCATGGTGGTCAGGTAGAAGAACATCTTCTGCTGCCACCGCTTAAAGTGTAGACCCGAGAACTTCTCGGGTCGTTCAGCGTGACTGGCCACTGTGGACGCTCCCACAGTGGTGGCTGTAAGAGGGGTTCCCGTCACAACATTTGTAGTGTTGTTAACGTTGATATTTTCGTTCGACATGCTGAAAATTAAAATTTTAAAGTTTAGTCCAAAAAGGTCTGATTTACACAAAAACCAGAAGGAAACTTACTGATTTTAATTTTACCACAAATTTACTGTTTAGGCTTCTAAGTCCAACTTTGAAGACCAAAAACAGAAAATTCTTAATATTTAAAACTTACTAACTGGCTTCTAAGTCTAACTTTGAAGACCAAGGCAGAAAGTTTATTAGCAATTTAGGACAAAATCTGAGATGTAACCAATTGTTTTCAACCAAAGTCGCTCATTTGAAGAAGAAAAAAAAAATCTGTTTTTAAAACACAAACTGAGTGAAAACAAAACTAGTATGAATCACAAACAGAATGGTTTTGATTACACGAACGGTTTTAAAAATTTGTTTTAAGATTGTAGGAACTGTTCGCGTAAATAAATAAAATAAACAAATTTTATTCAAAGATTACAATACAGAAAATAAAGAAAGCTGAAAAGCTATTACAATTTACAACTGAAATAAAGAAAATACAAGAATGAAGATAAAGTAGATTGGCTGAGTCACGTGTATACACGCTCCCCTTAAAACCAATTCCGAGTCTCCCAGGAGTACTCGTTTTGTTTCCCAGGGTACAACAGCCGGAGCAGTAGTACTGCCGGAGTTCGCCTACAACCCGAAGGTTACCTTGAAAACTTGCTGGAAGAAGATCAGAACTGTAGAGAGAAAGTTTTGTTGTTGTTGTGTAGCTGGTATTCGTGGTGTATCTTCTGCAGTGGTGGAGATGTTGTATTTATACTACATCTTCATCGAAACGGTCAAAAAGGAATTAAAGGAGAGGTTTAAATTGCATTAAACGTCTTCAATGCAATTTAATACGTCATTTAATTCTCAGTCAAAGACCATTAACTCGTCAGTTTCGAAGCTGAACTGTAACTGCACTGTCATTCAATGCTGGAAGCTTCTGTGCGCGCGCAAGCCACACTGGTGCGCGCGCGCCCAGGTCTGCACGCCCATGCGCGGTGCGTCCTCTTGGCTCACTGCCATGCGCGCGTGCGCCTCACTGACTCAGGTCCATGCGCGCGTGTGCCACTTGTACCCGCGCGCGGACTGCCACGTCACGCGCCTTAAACCCGCACGCCACTTCACCACTTGGTCCTTGCAGCCTCTGTGATCCACCACGCGCACGTGGTCAAAAATACAAAGGCGAAGTGCAAAGTGCGCCATCAAAGCGCCACATTGCGCCTCATCGCCCACGCCACGCGCGCGAGCGTGTGCGAGTGCGAGTTAGGGTTCGCGAGGACACTTAGTGTGTGCTTCCATGAAACAATAAGGATGGAGAGTTCCACCTTAAATACCCATTTAAGTTCCAACTCTCCTCCGATGTGGGACAATGTGCTACTTTCCCTTTTGTTTCAGCATTTAATGTTTCAAACACCCAACTTTGAGCATCGATATCTCATTCATCTTAGCTCCGTTTTGGACGTGGTTTAGTTCGTTGCGAAGCTCTTCCAACATAGAACACAAACCCACAAATAAATATATAAAACCCGCTCATTTTATTATATTTATTTCTAGTCCAAAATAGGAAAAAATCATTTTCCTATATTTGTGAAAAATGCTATTTTCACCTATTTTTCCAACACCACTGCTTATAGAATAAGTACCATTTCTCACAAAACCTAACAGAAATGAAGTCTGTTAATTTAACATCAGTTTTTTATTTGTCTTAAACTCACTCTCAAATCCGGCTAAATACACAAATTAGTTCTAAGAATACTCTAAAAGAGTTCCATTTCAAGATTAATATAAAGGGCTTACAAAGGTATTCATATATATGACGGACGACCTTTCTCTCTCCCAATGCGTGTATATATCATTTTGTGTGCTTAGTGCTTTAGTTGCCTCTTGAAGTTGTAAGGGGGATATCATCAAGTACTAACACTTATTAAACAAATTTAAGAAAACAATACTTTGTAAATTTGTTTTAATATTAAAGAAGTGCATCAATTAAATTAATTAGTTTACAATAAAAAAAGTGTGAAGTACCAATGTCCAAGCAACAACAAACATGATCCTAGATAGAGCATCTTGGTCAATCAACAACCAAGAAGTCTTAATTGCCTTGATCTCTCATTATTACATAAAATCACACATTAACATAGTTCTTTTTTTGCCGGAAAAAAAGTGATTATTACTTTGACTAATTAGTTGACTGAGGCACATCGTTTCCTGATTTCACCTGCCTTTCCTGTTAGAACTCCAATTTGTCCCATTTTAACCATTGATTCTTGGAAATCTTTAAAGAATGTAGACCCATGAGATTGCGCTTGAAGCTTGACATAAGCACTTGTTTTCTTGTCATTTAGAAGAGCAGCATCAGATTGAAACAATCCTCTCCGTTTTAACACAATAGTGTAGTAATCATCATCGAATGATCCGGAACTCCCTGGATCCATCGCAATAAGTGTGGTTTGGTCGTTGGGTTTACATTGCCTTTTCAATTGAGTCACATAGTTCGAGTCAAGAGAGGGGTCAGCGTCCCCCTTCCCCGTAAAGTTATACAACCGGGTTGCTATGCTAGAGCAATGAGAAATACCCACAGTGTGTCCTCCTATATAAAAGACACACATTTTGAGAAGTTATAAGAGTTTCTAACAATTATATGTTTACGGACAAATATTAATGTCCCTTGAATTCTTAATCTTTAACTAAGTTAATGTTTTGAACTACACAATAATAACCTTTAAACTTCTAAAACTTGAAGGTTTTTTCGAATGTGTTCAGATTTTGTTATCAGATTGGAACTCAATAGCATATGTGTAACCTTACAGATTCATTTTATTCAAAACTAGCTAGTATTTTTGTTTTCTAAGATTTTGTTATCAGATTGGAGCAAATTTAGAAAAGGAATAACCAAGTTTTTCCTCTCCAGTAGTTTATGAACATCTATGGCTTTTGGTTCCAGATGTTAATTCATTCACAAATAGTAATCAATCAAAATCCATTGAATAAGTAAATCTAGCTAGATTGAAACGTACCTGAAAGAACTACCAGATCTTTATCACTTAAGCCCTTAGAGGCAAAAGTTGCTTTAAGTTGAGCAATGTTAGCAGCAGGAGATGGTAGGGTCAAACTCTCTGTTGCTTTTGATACTCTTCCATCTCTTCTCCCTAATGGCACTGGCCAAGCTGGCCCCTTAATCTGCAAGAAAAATATACAAAATATGTTCAAGACCAATGTGGTAATCAATGGTCCACTACCATCTTCACCATTTCAAAAAATATGTATAAGCCAACTAACAAAAGAACAGTAGATTTGTGCTCATGCAAGTATATATCAGTAATGGTAAACACCTGTCGGATTGCATCTCTAGCTACTAAAGCTAAGATATCTGCACAAGAAACAACACCGGGACATGCTGCTTCTACCGCGGTTTTTGCAGCATCAATAACTTGAAATCCTCTAAGGGAAAGATTTGGTGGTCCGTCTTTCTCGGCTTGGTTATTCTTTGTAGAGTTTAGTAGCACAGAACCATCACATCCCTGCATAACAATTTTTCAGTTATATTTTAAATATTATGTATATGTTTTAAGGTATATCACATGTTATGTATAGTGCACGAACCCTAACAAAACAATCATGAAAATGCATTCGAAGCAAAGCAGCCGCAAGTGAAGGAGCTCGAGAAATGTAGTTATCAGTTGTTCTCTTTACAATGGCCTCAGCTCTAGGACACGTCTTTTTGTAGAACCCGAGTTTTAGGCCTTTGGCATTTGCGATGTTGAGAATTAGAGCAACTAGAAGAAGTTGGAGAACAAGTGTAGTGTGTTTTTTGATTGCCATATTGCTTCTACACATAGAGAATTGATGATATGGAGGGTAATGTGAGTCTTGAATTTATAGTAAGGAAGATGAGAATGAATCAATTCAATGTTCATACGGATGAGCTGTTTTAGTTTTAATTAATCAGCTAATCATTGTTTCCAACTCTTTAATTTCATTTCACCTACTAGATTCGAATATAAAGGATTGAGTGGACTTTTGAATGTGTAATGTGCTTGTATCTTCCTTATAATGCACGATGTAATTACCTTTCAAGCACGTAACGGTTAAGATTCTTTATGCAATCAAAAAAATGTTGTTTAACTTTCTTTTTATGTTTTTAATATAAACAACTAACTCACCGCTAGATCACAAGCCCTTATATAAGTTGTTTAAATAACACTCGAAGTAATTTGTAGCACATTACGATTTTCATGAATAGGATTCCGTAGCATAGTGTATACTCGAACTATGTTTTTATGGTGTATGAGCTTGATTATTGAAAATTATGCGGTATGGTCAACGCACTTATTGAAACGTAACAAAAAGAAAAGAAGTTTTACTTTAATTCTTAGTTTGGAACTAGAACATGTATTTTGTATTGGTGTTTATATAACATCAGGAACTACATAATATGGAATCCGTGAGCGTATCTGTTTCAACAAAATTGGTTGGTTGACTTTTGTTGTGGGTAATGCTTCCTACATGCAAACAGAATCTTGGTTTTCTTCTGACCAACTCATTATCGATTGGCTGTCATTGCCCAATGGAAGCAAAAGGGATGCAATTAGGGTAATTTTTTTATTAAGGAATTCATCTACACCAAGTAGACTAGGAAAAAGAAATAATATGTATAACATTGGGTTTGATCACTTCTTAGCGATCGAACAAGCCATAATTTAATTTCATCCGATTATCATGAAACTAACCATTCTGTCTCGGTGTGTTATAGTTATATATGACCAAAGATTCAAGCCTATATTAGAAAATCACAATAGCGTCTAAAGTTATACTCATGTGTTATCTTTCACATCCGATATGATGACGATACATAAACGTATGTTATCCTTGTATCTTTTGTAAGTTTTTACTTACTACACAAATGATTCGCAAAAATTAGATATTTTTTTACTTTGTTATTATATTATGAGAATGATTCCTACTACTTCTAGTTCTGGGGTTGCCACGCTTGACAAAAAGAACCTGGGGCGCATCGCCCAAATTATTGGTCATGTACTAGATGTGGCCTTTGTGCCAGGCAAAATGGCTAATATTTGTTAGGTACAACAATTATTAGAAAACAATGAGTTAGAGCCAAGTGCTATAGATGGTCTAACGAGAGGAATGGATGTAACTGATACTCACATACAACATTAAGTTGGGAAATTGGCCTGTAATAATACCACCTAGACCTTATTGACTACTAATAATCCCACCTTAGAATATTTCCCCCACCAGTCCCACCTTTCACCTATTTTTCCTACAATGGTCCCCCGTTAAAAAAACTTAACGAAGTTAAGCTTTTTTTTTCCAAATTACAAACAGATTTTTTAGGACTTTTGATTAGAACAACGATACGAGTTCATTGATGTAAAACTTGCCTCGAAACGGTGCTCCAAATGATGAAAACGGCGCTTCAATTCGAGTGTTTAAATTTCCAATTAACCAAAATCAAGCCACTTGGAGCACCATTTCGAAGTAAGTTGTACTTCAATGGACTCGTATCATCGTTCTGATCAAAAGCCCTAAAAATCTGTTTGTAATTTGGTAAAAAGCTTAACTCCGTTAAGTTTTTTTAACGGGGGACCATTGTAGGAAAAATAGGTGAAAAATAGGACTAGTGGGGGGAATATTCTGAGATGAGATTATTAATGACCAATAAGGTTTAGATAAGATTATTACAGGCCAATTCCCCCATTAAGTTTCATGTATCTTCCCAAGTGTTATCATATCTACCTTCTTTTTGTTGTATATTTATTCTACAAGTTGTTTTATCTCTTTCTTATACCTCAAATACTATTATTCTTATTATTGTGGAAGATCATGAAAACTAGATAATTGTGTTTCATGAAATAGGCCAATTTCATCTTATATTCATTTTTTATTTTTCTATATTTGAATATAAACTATTTTAGGCTTTTATTTTGTACTTTTTTTTGTCTATAATACATTTTGTATTTTTTTCTATAACACATATTGTACTTTTCTCTTTATGATTTAGAGATTATGTTATCTTACAAAATTTAAAGCTATATATGGCTATTGGATGTATGACGACAATCATTCTATGTTTTAACCATAGTTGTTAAAAGCCATCGCCTCTTGCGCCTAGGTCCATTTTTCAGGCGAGGCGAGGCAGTTGCGCCTTAAGTCGAGGAAATTGCGCTTTAATTCTCCAGGTGATGGTTCAGGTGCACATTCCGGCGAGATTCCTAGATTCCGGAGAGTTTCCGGCCAAATTTTCTAAATTTCAGCAATATTCTAGCCAGATCCTTACTTTTATCCACGGAAACTACTTTTCTACACTAATACACTAATATTTTAGAACTTTTGGTACTAAATAAATGATATATAGTGTTATATAATAGATTTTGTTTATTTTATTTAAAGAATAGTATTCTTTTTCTAATACATAATATATTTTTAATTTTTTTTCATTATGCGCTTTATTTTTCTCAGGCCCTTGCCTTTTTTGCGCTTTGCGCCTAGGCCCCAGGCGAGTCCTATGCGCCTTGAGTGCGCCTAGCGCCTTTAATAACTATGGTTTTAACGAGTGTCGATAACAATATACAAAATGATAATATATATTAATTTAGCCAAACCATTGTCAATCATATTGGTGTACTTGAAATCCATTATGGTGTGACATCCCGGATTATTAGCGTTATTATATTTCAATTGGTTAATTAAACGGGCTTAAGACCACAAGACGATGCAGGATTATTAGGTTGTTGATTATGGTTTTGTCAGAACTCAATGATTAAAAGAGCCAAACTGTTTTATTATGAAATCTCATAAATAGATACAAAGAAAGGATGAACCAGTCATCACAGATTGACAAGCAAAGCAAGAGATCTCCAACAGGATGATCTTTACAAGATAGAAAATAAACCCTAAACTCACGAATGTACGTGTGAGGATCAGGGAACAAGACCAGAAACCAAGAAGATGTAACCGAGAGAAATGAAGAGCTCGTCTCTTCAGCTCTAGACCCTTCCAACCTTTATAATGCGACAAACCCTAAGCAGCCCCAAAAGAGACACGGAAGCCCAAAGCCAAGCAGCCCAATCTTTTCTTTATAACGGCTACAAGCCCAGATGGAAAGCCCAAACACCTCACAAGAAAAACATAACAATATTAGAAAATGATAAGATTAAAATAAGTAAAGTAATATTTAAACTGTATTTTTAACACCCCCCTCAGTTTAAATGTGAAAAGAGATTAGTAAGCCCCAAGGACTTACACATTTCTGAATGGACTTTCGGCAACAGGCCTTTAGTAAATATATCTGCCAACTGATGCGCAGACTTCACACCAACAGTTTTAATCATACCCGAGGCAATTTTCTCTCTTAAGAAAAAGAGGTCAACTTCAAAGTGTTTGGTTCTGTCGTGAAAGACAGGGTTGTCAGCAATAGATAAGGCTGCTGAATTATCACATTTCAACACAACAGGAATATCCACGTCAACTTTTAATTCTCTTAAAACGTTTATCAGCCACAACACTTCACATGTAGCACTGCACATGGACCTATACTCTGCCTCGGCAGACGATCTTGACACAACACTTTGTTTCTTACTTTTCCAAGAAATCAAAGATATGCCAAGAAATATGCAAAAACTGGTGACCGATCTTCGGCTGTCAACACATTTTGCCCAGTCTGAATCTGCAACAGCTGTTAAGTGGAAAGTACTTCCCTTTTTAAACAGAATGCCAGTACCAGGGGCACTCTTTAAATATCTCAACACCTTGAAGGCAATTTGAGTATGTGCCTCTGTTGGCTTATTCATGAACTGAGACAAGTTTTTGAACCGAATAAGCAATGTCCGGTCTGGTATGTGATAGGTAATTTAGTTTACCTATCAGTTTTTGATATTGAGTGACATCAACGAGTTTTGAATCCTTCATTGTTAAATTTGTCAAAACATGATTTTGTTCTATGGGACAGCTAGTGGGCTTACCTATCACATATTCAACAAGTTTTGAATCCCATATTCATTTAACAAATCCATACAATACTTTCTTTGGGAAACACAAATACCATCGTTAGCTTTAATTACTTCAATTCCAAGAAAGAATTTTAGTAAGCCAAGATCTTTAATTAAAAACTCGGTTTTCAAAAGTTTCTTAACTTTATTTATCTCAATTTCATAGTTCCCAGTCAGAACAATATCATCAACGTAAACCAAAAGGACAATAAATACAGATTTCTTAGATTTAATAAACATGGAATGATCACATTTTGACTGTGTAAAACCAATTTTAACCAATACTTGAACAAGTCTTTCATTCCACATACGTGGAGCTTGTTTTAAACCATATAAGGACTTGTTCAATTTGAAAACTTTATTTTGTTTTTCAATATTCAACCTGTAACACCCCGTGTTTCGAAAGTCAAAGTCAAGATTGAAGTCAAAGGAAGAAAAGATTGCTAATTGCGATCTGTCCCTCCTTGCTCAATTCCTGATTTGACTTCTTTGACTCGTAGATAGTCTAATTTATGCCTTATGTTAGTTGTATTATGTGGAGTAATAGTTAAGAATCGCAGTAATCGATGTATACTCATCGCTATGAATCGATTTACGACTGTGAATAATAGGAAGTAACAATGCGATAAAGTCAACTAAACGCTAATCAATCTAATTTAATCAACATCGAATCGCAATCGAACTCGCAACTCGAATTACGCATTTTGATTATTGATATACGTGTGTGTGCCTTATGTGTTACTTGTGCATGTTTATTTATGATATGTGTGGTAATCAATCGAAACGCAATCGAAACTCAATCGCAATCGAAACGGTATGGTAATTGGTAGAGAAGAGATAGTGCGAGATATGAGTAGTTGGGATTAAAAGTAATTTGAATAGGAAACTCTATCGCATTCGCATCGCTCGCAATCGAAATCGGAACGGCAAAACTCGTCACACCGAACGCTCGAATCAAGCGACTGATCGATCAGGCGACCAGCCAATCGACCAGCCGTTCGATCGGACTGCCGTCCGATCGGACTGCCGTCCGATCGGACAGGCTGTTCGATCAAGCTGCCTAACAGATCGACCAGCCCTTTCCTCTTTGGGTAACCCTATAAATACCCCTTGTCACTCTCAAACTTTCTACTTTTGGCAACTGACGTCCGACCAGCTCGTGCTCCCCATCTTTTCTTCGATTTCTCTCAATTCCGGTAAGATCTCGTCCTAAATCTTGTACTTCCTTAATCTACACGCACTCCTACACCTATCTATCTTTTGAATCTTAACTTTTAACCATGAAATCATCAAGATTCAAGGTGTTCTAGGATGACGTCATCATGTGTTCTTGAAGAACTTCATGTTTTGGCCTCAATCTACCGAGAATAACTTGGATCTAACCGATTTCCACATAAACAAACAAAGATCTTTCATAGATCTAAACATATTCACAAGAGAAAGGATTGAAAGATGGTTTTTCAAACTTTCTTTCAACTCTTTTACACTCAATGCACTCAAAACCGGTAGAATCGGAGCTTGTGCCGACTTACTACTCATTCTTGTGGTTGTGTTGGTTCAAGATCCGTATTCTATCCACGAGGTTATCAATTCCGGGTTAACCAAGAACAACCGTCCTAAACCGGTGGACCGACTGAACTTGGGTGGTTCCTGTTCAAACGGGTCACTAGAGCTTAGGATGGGGTTCTGTTGGTTAGCACGATATCAACACATCTCGATAAAACGACAAACAACCAAAACAACCAAGTGTAAGACGAACAGGTTAACCAGGACGGAGCGCCGTCCGAACAGACTACTGTCCGAACGTACAGCCACCCGAACGACCGGTCAGCCGAACGACTTGCACCTTGGGTCCCACACTTAACCATCTTTGCCAATCTATGAAGTCTGAGTGTTGAACGAATTGTTGTCCGATCGAACTACCATCCGATCGAACTGCCATTCGAATCATGAGACATTTAAACTTCCACACTTAAACAATTTTCAACATGTTAAATGCACAAAGGATGCCACCCAATCGAACGACCGTCCAATCGAGTGACAACCTGCTGCGAACTTGTCCTCACTGAAGTGCCCAACCAATCGGGTTGCTGTCCGATCGAACGACCGTTCGATCGATCGACCTGAAAGGTAGAGATACTTCAATGTTTTCAAATGCTACAACAAAAACTTCAAAAGTCAAGCCATCATACACAAACACATCCTTCCTAGAGGAAGAAACAATCCACTCGAAAGGCCATCCGACCGGATGACCATCCGAGCGGACTACCAACCGAACGACCCCCTGTTCGATCGGACTACCGTCCGATCGAACTGCTTTCCGACCCACATACACCTTGTATCGTTTTACGCGCCACTTATCGTTACATTATTGTCATAATCAGGCTAACCCTACTCTCTAGCGCTCCCTTCAATCCATCAATCGCTATGAGTATACTCGATCCCTTTTTGCTTTACGCACTTTTGGGTGTTACATACGTTAACTATTCTAAATCACATCGAACACACTACGCAATACTTTAAACGCAAACCGTTACTGCATGATATACGTGACTAAATGAATGCTTGTTTGTTATGTTTACACATGGAATGCTGTCTACCTGCCTTAATGACGATAGTACTATAGTTTGGACTCAGCACCCGCTCACGCGGGTGTTGTTAAGGACAATTATTTGCATGGATTACAGTGGTGATCATGTATTACGAACTGCCTTGGGCAGTCAACCTGCAGTCATTGGTATCGATAGGTTCATGTCGATAACTAACATGCTTAGTTTCACTCAGTTTACGTCCTGGTTATGCGTAAACTATTTCGAACTCTATACGCTATTATCAAACTTGTATGCTCGCCTTTACGCTATGTGTATTGACTTTTATTTTAACGTATGTGACAGGTGCTTAAGGTGTCTATTTGCTTGGAAATCAAGGCTAGGAAAGAGTCCTAGAAACCAACAAATAGTTTTCTGTACTAATGAAATCTGAGTTGTCGGAACATAACTATTTGACTAGATTTTGTCTGTAATAATTACGTTATCTTTTATGACACGGTATGGGACGTGTTGCTTTAAATAATTGGTAATTGTAGTAGTTATGGAAACTTCTGGACAATCTGTTTCGCTCAGTGCCACGCCCCGATGTTTCCGCCATCGGTTGGGGTGTGACAGATTGGTATCAGAGCCATAACTATAGGGAATTAGGCAAGACTCGATCTAGTCCGGGTCGATGTCTTAGAGACCTAGTCTATAGATAGGACCCAATAGACCGACTCGTGCATGTCCAGTGGGGATTATGTATGAGCTTACTGCTATCCCACACTATTCTCGCTTACACTACGCTATCACTGTACAATTATTCGAAACCAAACGAGTGATTTGATCGAGATTAGGTGTGAAAACCATGAACTCTCGATTAAATTGCTTATTGATCTGTATTTATCTATAAAACGCGAGAATTCGCGTTGAATCAGGAGTGAAATCCATACTTTGACGCGGATTTTCGTCGCTATTTCTACCAAAAAACGGAACAAGGTTGTTAAGCCAGGGGTGAAACCCTAACCTTAATGACTCGTTCTGAATTTCACTTGTTTTTCCAAAACTCTCACCAAAGTCTCGACGGACTCCAACGACATGAAGACACAGTATGACTAAAGGGATGCGTGCCGAACGCCCAAGAATCGAGGCAGAAGCACGATCCTGAAAGTCAAAATGGGTATGACAAGTCCTTGAGAATAGTCGAATCACTTTGGGTAGTCAATGTCTAATAGCCACAGACAATCTATTTCTCGATTTTTATGTGTTCGATTCTGAGCTCGCAATTGCCGACTCTCATACTCGTCGATTTTATGTGAAGTTTATTTGTTTATATGGTTTTATGTTTATTTGTTAGCGTTTTGAGATATCGCTGGTTTCGATTTAACACCTCTTGTTTCCGCTGATCTCACAACACTCACTACATCACGCTGACAAACCGCTAAGTTTTGGACGACCTTATGCTATGTTATACGCCTATACCATACTACTCGATATGCTAATCGCGATCGCTATTCTCGAACGTTCGCAGACTTTGAATGATAGGTTTCTGTATTCTGACTGCCACTGTGATTACAGGCATATGTGCTTCTGTGCCCTACGTGCTTATATGTTTATATGTTTATGTGTCTCTACGTGAATCTGTGATTATGTGCCTATGTGTTTATGTGATACATGCTTCATCGTGTTCCTGAGCTTTAGTAAGTAATAGACGTGTGAGGTGAGATTCGATTGTGATGTGTGTGAGACCTATGACGATGTCTATTGCAGACAATGTTAACTGGACCATCATCTGGACCTCGTCACCCCCGACTCTCTCGCCAAGAACAGAGGGACAAACGAATTGCTGCCATCCTCGCTAAACAAGTGGCCAAGGTTGTGCCTCAGATCGTGAGTGAGATTTACGAGAATGTTAGCAAATCATCTGAGGAGTCCAGAACCGAAGCTCCTAAAGTTTCTACCAAAACTGCTTTCAGCTTCAAGCAGTTCAAGGCTTGCGGTCTGAAGGAATTTACTGGAGAAGATGGCCCAACGACTATGTTTCAATGGTTCGATTCCGTCGAAGTCACTCTGCGCCAGAGTGGATGTCCTGAAAATCTCCGCACTCCAAACGCTACCGGCATCTTCCAGTCCCGCGCACTAGACTGGTGGACGGCCGAGAGAAACAAACGCGGAAATGATGCAGCCTATGAGCTGACGTGGGAAGAGTTGAAGGCCATCATGATGGACGAATTCTGCCCTCCCCATGAACGCCAAAAGCTAGAGGATGAATTCTGGAATATTAAGCAGAAGGAAGGTGACAATGCTGACCTGACTGCTCGCTTTAAGCAGCTCAGCATCATCTGTCCCGATCAAGTGAAGACGCCCGACATGACGATCAAGAAGTATATTCGAGCTCTACCCGACTGTGTTGCGGATTTTATGCATGCCGCAAAGCCAGCAACGATTGAAGAAACTTACTTGCTTGCCGCCGAAATCAACGACAAGCGGGAAAAAGCTGGTTTTTGGGATAAGCCTTCAAAGTCTCTGCATCAAGCTACCACCGCACCAACCGCCGAAACCGCCGCCGCTCAACCATCAAAGTCCTCACGCCGCAGGAAGAAGAACAACAACAGCAGCTCTAGCAACAAGAACTGTGCTGTCACCACCACTGCTGCTCCACTTCAAGCCGTACCGGCTCAGCAACAATCCCATCACCGTCCAGCATCAGTTACATATGCACCACCTGCAAAGTGTGCATACAAAGGCCCCCACCCTGCTTGTCCAACATGCTCCTATCATCACCCGGTGGGTCTCGCCTGCCGCTTTTGCGCTCACTGCAATATGTACGGCCATTTCACTACTAACTGCCGTACTGGTCCTCGTCAAGCCCCAGCTCAAGCCACTGCTCATCAAGCTCTGCTTCCAGCCCCTCAAGGCCAACACGCGGTCAATGCCCGAGTCCGCTTCACATGTGGTGATCCCAACCACTTTGCGAACATGTGCCCAAACAGGGTTGTGAATCAAGAGCCCCAACAGCAGCAGCCTCACCAACAGCAGCAGCAACAACAACAACAACAGCAGCAACAGCAAGCAGCACGTGCCAGAACCTTCAACATCAATCTGCGCCAAGCCCAGACTGACAACGATGTGGTCAATGGTACGTTCCTTGTGAATGGTATTTATGCTTCATGTTTGTTTGATACTGGAGCCGATAACTACTTTGTATCGTTTGAATTAGAGATGCTCCTTAGTCGTAAGCGCTCCCATCTCCCCTCGACGTTCGATGTAGAAGTCGCCACTAGAAGAACTGTCGCCGTTAATTCTGTTCTTCGTGATTGTACTCTTGAGCTCAACAATCACATCTTCCCAATCGACCTTATTCCGATGCAACTCGGAAGTTTTGACGTCATAGTAGGCATGGACTTTCTTCGCGAAAACCATGCTGAAGTTGTGTGCTTCGATAAGATGATTTGATTCTCGCTCGCGAATGGTGATTTATTGTGTGTCTATGGCGAAACTGCTTCGAAAGGTCTCAAACTCATGTCATGTGTCCAAGCTAGCAAGTACCTCTGCAAGGAATACAGAGCTTTCTTGGCTAACATTGTAGTAGCGGAGAAGGAAAAGAAAAGGAAGACCGAAGTGAAAGACGTACCTGTGGTCCGTGAATTTCCTCAGGTGTTCCCTGATGATCTTCCTGGACTTCCGCCAAGTCGTGATATCGACTTTCGTATCGACCTCATTCCTGGAGCTAACCCTGTTGCCAAAGCTCTTTACCGACTCGCACCGTCCGAAATGCGTGAACTCTCGAGTCAGCTTCAGTAATTACTTGAGAAAGGCTTCATTCGCCCGAGCACCTCTCCTTGGGGCGCACCGGTCCTTTTCGTCAAAAAAAAGGATGGGTCGTTCAGGATGTGATCGATTATCGGGAATTGAATAAGCTAACCATCAAGAACCGCTATCCCCTGCCTCGCATTGATGATTTATTCGATCAGCTACAAGGTGCTACGTGTTTCTCAAAGATCGATCTACGTTCAGGCTATCACCAGCTACGCATTCAGGAGGAGGATATACCCAAAACCGCTTTTTGCACCCGTTACGGCCACTATGAGTTTGTTGTTATGCATTTTGGTTTAACCAACGCACCCCGCGGTTTTCATGGATCTGATGAATCGCGTGTGTAAACCTTATCTCGACCATTTCATCATCGTGTTCATCGACGATGTCTTGATCTATTCCAAATAGAAAGCCGAACACGCGCAACATTTACGTTTGGTTCTCGAGCTGCTCCAGGGGAATCAGCTCTATGCCAAGTTCTCCAAGTGTGAATTCTGGCTAGAGGAGGTTCAGTTTCTGGGTCACATTGTCAATAGTCAAGGTATTCATGTCGATCCCGCGAAGATCGAAGCAGTTAAGAGTTGGATTATGCCAAGGAACCCGTCTGAAGTCCGTTCTTTTCTCGGACTAGCGGACTATTACCGACAATTTATCGAAGGATTCTCAAAGATCGCTGTGCCGCTTACCGCTCTTACGCATAAAGACGAGCCTTTTGTTTGGGGAACTGAACAAGAGTCTGCCTTCCAAACCCTCAAGTACATGCTTTGTAATGCTCCTGTTCTCGCTTTACCTGACAGAAACGACGACTTCATTGTCTATTGTGATGCTTCCAACCTTGGTCTTGGTTGCGTTCTTATGCAGCGGGACAAGGTTATAGCGTACGCATCTTGTCAGCTCAAAATCCACGAGAAGAACTATACAACCCTGTTGGTGCATTAGATGTCTGTTAACTTTGTCTTGTATCGAGTCATGTATAGATTAGGGCACGGAAATCGAGAAAACAATGTTAAAGGGTAATTCCGCTTGAAAGGTACATGATGACACTTCAAACGGAATTAGATGTTCAAGCGAAATTAACTAATTCCACACAGAATTAAGTAATTCCGTTTGAGATGGTGATTCCGTTTGAAATGGTTTCAAGCGGAATTAGAACTCTATAAATAGGAGTGTGCCTGTTTCATTTGAAACAGAATTAGACCATTATATCTGAGTCAAGGTGCTGCCGAATTGTTACCAGATCTGTAAAAGCTCAGGAAATCAGTAATAGATAAAGATTTGAAAAGGAACAAGCTGTATTGACGTCAATTACATTGATTCCGCCTTTGTTTTTGATGTTAAACTCTTCATATTGACTCGTTAGGGTCACACGACGATCCTACAAGTGGTATCAGAACTCAGGACGAGGAGTTCATACCAATTCAGCTTGATTTCATCGGATTCTCACACTTCTACTCATTCTTTTCTAATTTGAACAAAATTTAACGGTTGAAATGGCTTAAAACTCACACATATCAAGCGAAACATAGTTTTAACTAATCCTTGAAGGTATTGGACCTAAATTCGAATAAATTATGATAAAATTGGTTAATTCCGTTTGAAAATCTGTTCGAACTTGCTGACGTCATCATAATCCCGTTTGAAAATATCAGTGTGATTCCAAACGGAATTACACTTTGGGTCTAATTTCGCTTGAAAAGTGCAGTCTATTTCAAACGAGATCTAATTGCGTTTGAAACATTCAAACGAAATTACTAATTCCGCTTTAAAGTAGCTAATTTCGCTTGAGTTGGCTTAATTCCGCTTGAAATACCTTATTCCGTTTGAATTGGTATTCCGCGTGAACTGGTAATCTCGTTTGAAAGGTTATCTTGTTTGAAAAGCCTAATTTCATTTGAAATTGCTATTTTCAAAATTCCAAAAATTTTTCTAAGTGTTTGTTGATTGTTTCAGATACTTGAAAGATGGATGATTTGTTCATGAATCCGTTCTGTGATGTGTTTGCTTATACCGGTGGTTCGGGAGATGGCACAACAAATAACACAACTGAAACTACACCAACACCGAGTGCAAAGAAGATTCTTTCCGATACGATGAGTGTAGAGAGTGCGTACGGGACATACAACAAACCTCCCAAACTGATGGCGATCGAAGATTATAACCAGTGGGCTACAAGGTTTGACGAGTGGCTTTAAGCGTTTGCATACCAGAGCTGGAAGAGTTTAAAGAATGGTTACAGTTCGGGAGGAAATGATGTTCGAAATTTGACAGATACTGAAGATATAGAAAGATATGTTGCTGAACAAAAATGCATCGCTTTGATTCATCAGTCCGTAAGAGATGATATAATATCGTTGATTGAATATGAAAATTCGACAGATCTTTGGGAGAAACTGAGGGTAAAATGTGTGGGCAGTGCAAAAATAGTTAAGAACAAAAAGAAACTGTTAAGAAAAGAATTTGATTTGTTTAGTTGTCTGAAAAATGAATCTGTATCTAAGATGATCGAGAGATTTGGGCATTTGAAGATGGAGCTTGCAAGACACAAAATTGTATATACTCAAGAAGAGTTGGTTGACAAACTGTTCGACTCACTGCCGAATGAACAAGATTGGCAGTACTTTGCATTAATGCTGAAGAATACAATCAAGTCAGAAGAGTTGACAGTGGATCTACTTATCGAAAGACTGGAGAGTCACGAGTTAGAGATCAAGAAATCTAGCAAAGTCAACAACTCATCTTATCAGCAGAATGTGGAGTTGTACTACAGAGGAAATCTACCAAAGACTGGGTCTCCAAGAACAACATTTTCTGCAGAGAGTTCAAATACTTTGAATCAAGAAACTCCTCACAATGGTTTTCATAGTGGATCTTCATCGACTGCTCAAAATCAAACTGCTTCAAAGAATGTATTTCAATGCAACATTGCAGTGGATTTGAAGAATGGTCAAAATTTCAGTGAAGAGTCTGCAAAACAGCAGATGGTGTTCTTAGCATCTGTGCTAGAATCGTACGAGAGCCTCGTGGCGGGCAAGATTGGAAACACCAACTTGACTAAGGAGGACTATGATCAGATAGATCCTGAAGAGATGGAGCTGATCGACATCAGGTGGTGTATGGCCAGTGCAGTTCGAAGAGCGCAACGTTTTATGGAAATTACTGGAAGACAGTCAATTGGTGGACCTTCTACAAAATTAGGCTTTGACAAGTCAAAAGTCACATGTTTCAAGTGTAAACATAAAGGTCATTTTAAGCGTGAGTGTCGAAATGCTTACACCGATGATACTGCAAATCCATTTCGTGAGGATTACTACAAGAGAGCAATTTACCATCAGAACAAATCTGAACCTCCCAGAATGAAACAAATAGAAGATAACTCCAAAGAAAAATCTAGAGCACTTGCTGTTATTCATGACGATGAGGGTTTCGATTGGAGTGAACTGCTACCAGAGGAAGATGCAGTGGGCTTTGCTTTCGTAGCAGAAAAGATTATTCCTTTCAAAGACACAAGAAATGAAGAAGAAAAATACAAAAGCAGAAAGCTCAATTCAGGCTGACCAGATTATCTAAGATATTTTACGAAGCTAAGAGAGCAAAGAGATGGGATGCTGATAGAGAATGTTATCTTGATCCTGAAGGAAACATTGTTGTTGATCCAAAGTCTCTTAGTGAGGAAGCTCTCATTGAGCAATTTGCTGAAGAAGAAGAAACAAGACAGAGAGAATGGTGGGGAGGTGGAGAAGAAAAAGAGAAAGAGAAAGAGTCGCAACCTAAGAAGATTGATGATGGGATTATTGATACTTCACAAGAATTTACCGCTGAAAACTCGAGGAAGATGACTGACAAGGTTCTTGCTGCAAAGGAGCTTGAGGTAGACTCTAAGTCTGAAACTGAGTATAAAAGCAAGGTCAGTTCAAATGCATCAACAAGTGAGTCAGGTAAGAAAGTCAAAGGTGACAGTGACTGCAAAAATTGCATGAAAAACTGCAAGGTTTGCAGTACACTCACTTACCTCAGTGGTAAGAAAGTTGATGATCTGACAGCAAGAGTCAGAAAGGTTGAAGATCAGATTCTTGACCGTGATAAAAATGCTAAAATCTTCAAATGATCATGTTAAAAATTTAACTGAGAAAATTGACAATGATAAAATTGAAGTAGAAAGAATTAGGAAAGAAAATGAAAAGCTAATTCATGAAAATCGTCAACTCTCAGAAAATTTTAACAAGTTAAAACAAACAGTAAAGGATTCTGATGAATGAAATAGTAAAACCAATAAAGAAAATGTGCATTTAACCGGAGTTTTGAGAGTTAAAGAAGAGCAAATCAACCAACAACTGGATGAGATTGCTAAGTTGAAGCTTCAGTTTGAAGAAGCTAAGATTGAGAATGGAATGCATCAATCTGAAATTAACCAGTTACAACTCCGCAATCTTTGTTTTACAACACATTGTTCCCAAACCCATCGGGAAAAACAAAGCAGGCGAAGATGTTTACTCGGATGGAACTGGGGTTGGGTTTCATCAGGTTCCACCGCCAGTTCTAAACAATTTTTCAAAGAAAAAGTCCGGGTTGGTTAATGATGAGGAATAAACAAATGAAATAAAACTTCCAGAATCAATTGATGTTACATTTTCTTCATCATCATCTGATGACAGTGTTCAAACTGATATTGTTAAAAGCATGGCTGAAAGTGTTTTGAAGTCAGATAGTGATTCAGCTGAGGATGAAGAATGTTTTCTGAACAATTACATTCCGAAACCAAAATCCAAAAACAACTTAAATGAAGAACCTACTCTTGTCATGTACAAGATGTTGGGATCGGATAAGTTGTATTCGGATCTTGAATTTCCTCTGGAGAATGTTAATGTGAACAAATTGAAAAACGTTTTCAAGTTGGTTGAGATTGACGTGTCAGAAGTTGAAAATTAGAAACATTTCAAGAGGCAACTAAACTTTGAGAAAGATAAGGCTTACTATAAAAAACCCATTGTTCCACCGTGGTTTTATAACAACAACCGAAACAGATGGTCGGGTGGATATCAGGGTGGTAAGAACTATCAAAGAAGAAATGTTCAAAACAAGAAGTTTGCTGAGAAAAAGGTGTTTGTGAACGGTTCAAGTTCACTTTCTGATGAAGAATCTGAGATTTTTTCAAAATCAAATGGAGAATTCTTTGAAAAGAAAGCCTCACAATTTCAGACTGAAGGCACAAGTCGAGTTGTTGATACTCGTACATACTTCAAATGCAACAAAGTTGGACATATTGCACGAAAGTGTACCAACTTTAAGCCTAAGTCTGAAGTTGTTGATAGTCAAAAGAAGAAGGTTGATGCAAAAGGCAAAGCTCCAATGGTTGTTGAGAAAATTTTGAAAAATGAGAACACAAAAGTCAAAATTGAACCGGTTAAGAAGTTGGTAACTAAAACTGACAAATTTTACAAACATGTTGCTTCATCTCAACAAACATGGAAGCCAAAAAGTTCTCCAAAACCAAAGGTTTCAGAGTCTGAAAAACAATCGTCTTCTACCACTTCGGTAAAGATGGATGTTCCTTTGGATTACTATGAGAAATTTGAAAAACAAGAGTCTGTTACTTCTGAGAAAAAAGTTGTTTTGAAGAAAGACCAACCATCTGGTCAACCTCAAAAAGACGAATTTTTCTTGTATAAAGAGGTTGAGGTTGGGTCTGCAGAGAGCTTAAAGATGAATGATAAAAATTTTCCGCCACTTTATACTATAAAATCTCACCTCAAAATCCAGTTACCTGAGTCGAAAGAGGCTTGGGTAGCATCAAAATCTCACTAAGTGTTTGTTAAATGTGCAGGAGCTTCCAAGATCCGTTTCACGTTGGATTATGGATAGTGGAGCTTCTCGGCACATGACGGGGAAGAAAACCCTACTGTATGATGTTAGAGGATTTAATGGAGGTTATGTGGGATTTGCAGGTAATCAAGGTGGTAAAATAATCGGTGAAGGAATGTTATCCAATGGGATTGTTACGTTTGAAAGAGTAAACTACATCGCCAAGCTTGAAAACAATCTTCTAAGCATCTCTCAGATTTGTGATCATATGTATACGACGCACTTTACAGACAAAGAATGTTTGATCTTGAAACCAGGATTTGTTGTTCCTAAAGAGTGGGTTATCATGAGAGCGCCCAGAGTGAATGATCTGTACGTGTTGGACATGAGTGTAGCAACTACTACCACAGGTCAGGCACACTGTTTTATGTCAAGAGCAACGGAAAAAGAATCACAGTTATGGCATCGAAAGATGGGCCATATTCACTTGAGGAAAATGAATCACCTGGTGCATAACGACTTAGTTACTGGTGTTCATGTGAAAGGATTTCATCTTGAAGGAGAGTGCATTAGCTGCATCAAAGGCAAACAAAAGAAGAAATCACATCCTCAAAAGAAAGTCAACTCAGTCTCAAGACCGTTAGAGAGAATTCATATGGATCTTTTTGGTCCAGTGAATGTCAAAAGTATAACAGGTGATCTCTACTGTCTAGTAGTAACAGATGACTATTCTAGATTTTCATGGGTATCATTTTTGAAGTCAAAGGATGAGACGTTTGATAGTTTGATGGCGTTGTTCAGAAAAATTGAAAATTTGTACCAAAGGCGTATCAGAAGAATCTGAAGTGATAATGGTACTGAGTTTAAGAACAACAAGATGGAAGAGTATTGCGATGAGAGAGGTATATTGCATGAATTTAGTGCTCCTTACACTCCACAGCAGAATGGGGTAGCTGAAAGAAAGAACAGGACACTAATCGAAACGGCCAGGACGATGCTTGCTGATTCCAAATTACCTGTAAATTTTTGGGCAGAAGCAGTATCAGCCGCATGCTATACACTCAACCGGGTTCTTACAGTGAAGAAACTTAACAAGACGTGTTTTGAGTTGATCAATAACCGCAAACCGAACCTGAAGTATCTTGAACCGTTTGGGTCTCCCTGTACAGTTCTAGAACCTTTTGGTAAATTTGGTGCAAAAAGCATTGAAGGAATTTTCGTGGGATATTCAAGTCCATTGAAACGAGTCTTTGTTCCAAGCTTGAAGCGGATCATCGAAGCACATAATGTTGAGTGTCAGGGTTATACAATGCCACCGTAGAATCCAGGCGACTCATGGCGTTTTAATTACGATACACTGTGGGATTCGTTTGACATGGAATAAGAAGAAGAAACACATTTCTTTGATGAGTTGGATATTCTGAGAGAATGTGAAGAATCACAAGAAAGATTTCCAGCTGAGTATTCTACACGTCAAAATCGAGCTTCCAATGACGATGAAGCCGGTCCAAGTAATGCTGGAGAACATAATAATATTCAGCAAAATCTTGACAATCAGACGGCAGTCAACGATAATCAAGAATCTGATGACAGACCTGTATTTGATCATGGTGATTCAGATATTGAGGGGGAGCAAATCCAGATATCAAGTCAAACAATTCCAGTCGATGAACAAGGTGCAAATCAAAATATCACAAGTTTGGAGGGCGAGGTAGATGTTCCAAGAGAGGTGATGCCGAGAACTCTTTCGTACCATCCAGAAGAGCTGATTATTGGAGAATTACAATCAGGCGTTCGCACTAGACGACAGATTGACCAAGGCCTTACTTGTTTTTATTCTACAGTAGCTCCATTACAAACTGAGTTTTCACTTAGTTGTTTTATTTCGCAGATCGAACCGTGAACATATAAGGAGGCGCTAACTGAAGATTCTTGGGTCAACGCAATGCAAGAGGAGCTGAGTCAGTTTGAGAAGTTAGGAGTGTGGAAATTGGTAGACTTGCCTGATGGTCAAAGGAAGATAAACACTAAGTGGGTGTTCAAGTGCAAGAGAGATGATCGAGGGGTTATTATTCGTAACAAAGCTCGACTCGTAGTCCAGGGTTTCAGTCAGCAGGAGGGTATAGATTTCACTGAAGTATATGCTCCGGTTGCTAGACTAGAAGCGATCGGAATCTTCCTAGCATTTTCATCTTGGAAAAATTTCAAAGTTTATCAGCTAGATGTTAAATCGGCGTTTCTATATGGGAAGGTAAAAGAGGAGGTATATGTCGGACAGCCACCGGGCTTCTCCGATCCAATCCACAAAGACAAGGTTTATTTGCTGGAAAAAGCACTGTATGGTTTACACCAAGCCCCGAGAGCTTGGTATGAGACTTTGTCTCAACACCTGCTAGCCAACAGCTTCATCCGAGGAAAAGTGGATGCCACTCTCTTTACCAAAGAAGTCGACGGACATCTTCTGATAGTTCAAATATACGTGGACGACATCATATTTGGGTCAACAAATGAAAATTTGTGCAAAGATTTTGAAAGAGTTATGAAACAAAAATTTGAAATGTCATCAATGGGTGAGATGAAATTCTTCTTGGGACTTCAGGTTGATCAACTGCCTAAGGGAATATTCATACATCAAACGAAGTACGTTCATGATATCTTGGAGAAATTTGGGATGTCAAGTTCTACTCCAGCTTCCACCCCGTTAGCGACGAACCATGGGATAAACCCTGATCTCACCGGAGAGAAGGTAGATGAAACGATGTATCGTTCCATGATCGGATCGCTGATGTATTTGACAGCTTCAAGACCCGATATTATGTATCCAACCTGCCTTGTAGCAATATTTCAATCTAACCCGAGAGCTTCGCATATGGTAATTGTGAAAAGGATATTACGCTACCTGAAAGGAACTCCATCATTGGGGTTGTGGTATCCAAGATAAGGCGATTTCACGCTCGAAGGGTATTCCGATTCCGATTTCGGATGCTGCAAAGTTAACGCTAAATCAACAACAGCGGGGTGCCAGTTCTTTGGACCAAGATTGGTTACCTGGCAATGCAAGAAGCAGACCTCTGTGGCTTTATCCACACGTGAAGCGGAGTATGTATCTGCTAGAAGTTGCTGCTCTCAGATCTTGTGGATCCAGCAACAGATGCGCGACTACGGTTTGCAATTTCTTAACACCCCTATCTTTGTTGATAATGAGGCAGCGATAAATATTACTAAAAATCCTGTTCATCACGCAAAAACGAAACACATTGAAATTCGTCATCACTTCATTCGCGACTGTTTCGAGAAGAAGTTGATACGAATTGAGAAAATCCACACTGTTGAACAAAAAGCTGATTTACATACCAAAGCGTTTGATAAAACTCGTTTTCAATACTTGTTAAAATTGAACGGTATGAAGCTTTTATCGGTGTTGGAAGAGATTCTTGGCGTTGATGAAGGAGACATTGTAAATGATGATGTTGAGAAGCAATCTGCAATGGTTTGTCGATTTTTTACTTGTTTTGGTATTTAGGGGGAGTATAGGGTAATATTTTCAGAAAATACAAAAACAGTAAAAAATATCAAAAATCCAAAAACATGAGATATTTTCAAAATACAAAAACAATAGAAAAACCAGAAAGAGCTTGTGTAAAAAGGGAAAATGATAGTACATTGGCTTGACAGTTACAGTATGCTAAAGAAATGTAATGTTTAAAATGGGTTAAACAGTCTCGCTGATGATGTGCCGATAGGTTTTTACACATTTAGTAGGTTTGTTCGGGATATAAACCTAAAATCTTTACTTACTTATTTCGTGGGGAACACTACTTGGATATATAGGTAACCCCTGAAATCTTGTTTGAAAGATCCCTATTTTTGAGATACTAGGTCTTTATACTCAGTGATATCTGGGGTATTATCCCGGGACTTCTGATTTTGCGGAAGCAATGGCCTAGTCCCCGTATAATACTTTACGCTTGCTTGAAACATAGCATCGCCCTCAGCATAAAAAATGATGAAACATTGCAAAATGCTAATCATGTGCTGTTGAAGAAAAGATCCTCTAAAGGGGACACACTTTAAGTCGAAGCTGTCATCTCTCTGCTGAACGAAAGTTCTGACCTGAGCTCTCACGGTTCTTCACAATTTAACCCCTTACAGATATCATCTGTGGTATACTCACCTGTAAGACTGAATATTGGGATTTGGATACGGGAGTATATTCAAGAGGTGGGACACATGAATGAGTTTAAGTTCCTAAAACACTAGTATCCTGGACAGATTGAAATTTGTGTGAGAATTTAAGTGGATCAGTATATCGACAATCTTAGTGAATTGTTTAATTCTAAGTATGAAATTAAAGCTTAACGGTACTTGTGATTTGTAGAATAGCTGATATGATTCCCTAACACGCTCACCAAAAATATGTTTGTAAATAGTTTACGTTTACTGCATTTTATTTCTGTATTTCATTTCTAGTTTAGAATCTTTGTTAAAAAATCCAAAAAGATTTTACATTTCTGCTTTATTTTCCGACAAACCAAAGTAGAAAGTTGATTGTCATATTCTCAGAGTTGAAGCAGATGCAGAAAGATTCTACCTGGATGATGAGTTTGGAGCTATTCATACCTAAGTTGAAAAGTTAAAGCAAGTTCATTAATTTGAAACATGTAAATTTCAGAAAATTGTTTGAAAAAGTTGAACAAATGTCAGTGAGAATTGTCTCAGATCAACCAAGGTCATTAAGTTGGACTTGGTAGACAAATTGAGTAATCAGGGTCATTAATTTGGACCTGGATACTTAAGTGGATTTCTAAACACTGATTAGACTATCAATTGAGATTGAATGGTAAGTTTAGATTGAAACTGTTATTGTCATATATCTTATATTCAGGTAGAGATTGTGCAGGTAACAGGTATGAGTTTATGAAAGCAGCTAAGCAAAATCCCAGCCTACTGATAGGGGGAGTCTGAAGATTTTAAAGTCAGATACAGTTCCTGGATCTACATTCAAGGGGGAGCTTGAAGGTTGTTAAAGATTCAGATTCTGTGATTCATGCTAGCTATTGATGGAAGAAGTAAAGATTGAAGGAAGCTTTTACAATGTTAAATCAATTTGGAAAGATAGTCAAAACCGATCAAGACTGAAGACTCGATCCCGAAGACTTCGTCAACATCCAAGGGGGAGTCTGTTGGTGCATTAGATGTCTGTTAACTTTGTCTTGTATCGAGTCATGTATAGATTAGGGCACGGAAATCGAGAAAACAATGTTAAAGGGTAATTCCGCTTGAAAGGTGCATGATGACACTTCAAACGGAATTAGATGTTCAAGCGAAATTAACTAATTCCACACGGAATTAGGTAATTCCGTTTGAGATGGTGATTCCGTTTGAAATGGTTTCAAGAGGAATTAGAACTCTATAAATAGGAGTGTGCCTGTTTCATTTGAAACGGAATTAGACCATTGTATCTGAGTCAAGGTGCTGCCGAATTGTTACCAGATCTGTAAAAGCTCAGGAAATCAGTAATAGATAAAGATTTGAAAAGGAACAAGCTGTATTGACGTCAATTACATTGATTCCGCCTTTGTTTTTGATGTTGAACTCTTCATATTGACTCGTTAGGGTCACACGACGATCCTACAACAACCCACGATCTCGAGCTAGGCGTAGTTGTTTTTGCGTTAAAGATTTGGCGACACTACCTGTATGGTACAAAGTGTACGATCTTCACCGAACATAGGAGCCTACAACATATCTTTGATCAGAAAGAACTTAATATGCATCAACGCCGATGGGTAGAACTTCTCAACGACTATGACTGTGAGATTCGCTATCACCCAGGCAAAGCAAATGTCGTTGCCGACGCTCTCAGTAAACGGAGTTATTTGCTCAGCATTCGTAATACCCAAGCCCAATACGATCTCGAAGCTCTCATCCATGAAGCCCTGCATGCATGTTTCAATGAACGCAGTTTGAAGAAGGAAAGGATACACCACGATGGAGCCCAGCTTGTTAACAAGTCGAATGGGATATTCCACTATCTGGACCGAATTTGGATCCCTAAGCGGAACGATTTGCGACAGATTTTAATGGACGAAGCCCACAAATCCCGGTATTCTATTCATCCCGGTGCCGATAAGATGTACCAGGACCTTCGCTATAAGTACTGGTGGCCGGGCATGAAATGGGATATCGCTCTCTACGTTGGAAAGTGCCTAACCTGCTCAAAGGTCAAGGCTGAACACCAAAGACCCTCTGGCTTACTCGAACAACCGCCGATCCCTATGTGGAAGTGGGAGAGTATAGCTATGGACTTCGTAACCAAGCTCCCGCGCACGTCAACAGGTCACGATAGCATTTGGATTGTCGTTGACCGTTTGACCAAATCTGCTCACTTTCTGCCAATACGAGAAGACTACAAGGTAGAACGATTAGCCCGAATCTACACTGACGAGATCATTTGTAATCATGGGACGCCTCGCGACATCATCTCTGGTCGTGATGCTCGGTTTACCTCGCGACTGTGGGAAATGTTTCAAGCAGCTCTCGGTACTACGCTTAATCTGAGTACCGCATTCCATCCTCAAACCGACGTTTAGACTGAGAGAACGATTCGTACCCTTGAAGACATACTCCGTTCGTGTGTTATAGATTTCGGTGGTAATTGGGATATATACCTTCCGTTAGTCGAATTTTCGTATAATAACAGTTATCATTCCAGCATTCAGATGGCACCATTTGAGGCTTTATATGGAAGAAGATGTCGATCGCCTATTGTATGGCACGAGATCGGTCACTCGCAATTAACCGGTCCTGAGCTACTGTAAGAAACGACTGACAAAATCCTCCAAATTCGAGACAACCTGCTGAAAGCTCGGAGTCGTCAGAAAAGTTACGCCGATAGACGACGCAAGCCCCTTGAATTTGACGTTGGCGACTACGTACTCCTAAAGGTATCACCTTGGAAGGGTGTGGTCAGATTCGGCAAGAAAGGGAAACTAGCGCCTCGATATGTTGGACCTTTTAAGATTCTGGAAAGGATCGGAAAAGTCGCCTACAGACTCGAGCTACCGGATGAGCTTAGTAATGTCCACCCGTCTTTCCATGTTTCGAACCTCCGCAAGTGCCTGGCTGAGCATGATATAATTGTACCTCTCGATGACATCCAAATAAACGAAACACTACACTTCGTGGAAAAGCCTGTTGAAATCATGGATCGCCAAACCAAGCAGCTCAGACGCTCACGCATTCCTATTTTGAAAGTCCGATGGGAAGGCAAACAAGGCGCAGAGTTCACTTAGGAACTCGAAAGCGACATGAAGGCGAAGTATCCACAGTTGTTTGTTACGGCTTCGGCCTAATTTCGGGACGAAATTCCCTCAACTAGGGGAGGCTGTAACACCCCGTGTTTCGAAAGTCAAAGTCAAAGTCAAGATTGAAGTCAAAGGAAGAAAAGATTGCTAATTGCGATCTGTCCCTCCTTGCTCAATTCCTGATTTGACTTATTTGACTCGTAGATAGTCTAATTTATGCCTTACGTTAGTTGTATTATGTGGAGTAATAGTTAAGAATCGCAGTAATCGATGTATACTTATCGCTATGAATCGCTTTACGACTATGAATAATAGGAAGTAACAATGCGATAAAGTCAACTAAACGCTAATCATCTAATTTAATCAACATCGAATCGCAATCGAACTCGCAACTCGAATTACGCATTTTGATTATTGATATACGTGTGTGTGTGCCTTATGTGTTACTTGTGCATGTTTATTTATTATATGTGTGGTAATCAATCAAAACGCAATCGAAACTCAATCGCAATCGAAACGGTATGGTAATTGGTAGAGAAGAGATAGTGCGAGATATGAGTAGTTGGGATTAAAAGTAATTTGAATAGGAAACTCTATCGCATTCGCATCGCTCGCAATCGAAATCGAAACGACAAAACTCGTCAAACCGAACGCTCGAATCAAGCGACTGATCGATCAGGCGACCAGCCAATCGTCCAGCCGTTCGATCGGACTGCCGTCCGATCGGACAGGCTGTTCGATCAAGGTGCCTAACCAATCGACCAGCCCTTTCCTCTTTGGGTAACCCTATAAATACCCCTTGTCACTCTCAAACTTTCTACTTTTGGCAACTGACGTCTGACCAGCTCGTGCTCCCCATCTTTTCTTCGATTTCTCTCAATTCCGGTAAGATCTTGTCCTAAATCTTGTACTTCCTTAATCTATACGCACTCCTACACCTTTCTATCTTTTGAATCTTAACTTTTAACCGTGAAATCATCAAGATTCAAGGTGTTCTAGGATGACGTCATCATGTGTTCTTGAAGAACTTCATGTTTTGGCCTCAATCCACCGAGTATAACTTGGATATAACCGATTTCCACATAAACAAACAAAGATCTTTCTTAGATCTAAACTTCATGTGTTCTTGAAGATCTTTCATAGATCTAAACAACCGTTTGATCGACCGACCTGAAAGGTAGAAATACTTCAATGTTTTCAAATGCTACAACAAAAACTTCAAAAGTCAAGCCATCATACACAAACACATCCTTCCTAGAGGAAGAAACAATCCACTCGAAAGGCCAGCCGACCGGATGACGATCCGAGCGGACTACCAACCGAACGTCCGGCTGTCCGATCGGACTACCGTCCGATCGAACTGCTGTCCGACCCACATACACCTTGTATCGTTTTACGCGCCACTTATCGTTACGTTATTGTTGTAATCAGGCTAACCATACTCTCTAGCGCTCCCTTCAATCCATCAATCGTTGTGAGTATACTCGATCCCTTTTTACTTTACGCACTTTTGGGTGTTACATACGTTACCTATTCTAAATCACATCGAACACATTACGCAATACTTTAAACGCAAACCGTTACTGCATGATATACGTGACTAAATGAATGCTTGTTTGTTATGTTTACACATGGAATGCTGTCTACCTACCTTAACGACGATAGTACTATAGTTTGGACTCAGCACCCGCTCACGCGGGGGTTGTTAAGGACAATTATTTGCATGGATTACAATGGTGATCATGTATTACAAACTGCCTTGGGCAGTCAACCCGCAGCCATTGGTATCGATAGGTTCATGTCGATAACTAACATGCTTCGTTTCACTCAGTGTACGTGCTGGTTATGCGTAAACTAATTTGAACTCTATACGCTATTATCAAACTTGTATGCTCGCCTTTACACTATGTGTATTGAATTTTATTTTAACGTATGTGACAGGTGCTTAAGGTGTGTATTTGCTTGGAAATCAAGTCTAGGAAAGAGTCCTAGAAACCAACAAATAGTTGTCTGTACTAATGAAATCTGAGTTGTCAGAACATAACTATTTGACTAGATTTTGTCTGTAATAATTACGTTATCTTTTATGACACGGTATGGGACGTGTTGCTTTAAATAATTGGTAATTGTAGTTGTTATGGAAACTTCTGGACAATCTGTTTCGCTTAGTGCCACGCCCTAATGTTTCCGCCATCGGTTGGGGTGTGACACAACCCGTCAGGTAGAGTCATATAAACTTCTTCCCTAAGATTACCATAAAGAAAGGCATTATTTACATCATGTTGATATAGCGGCCAATTATTTTGAACAGAGAGACTAATAACACATCTTACAGTCACCATTTTAACAACAAGGGAGAATGTTTCCTCAAAGTCAATCCACTCGCGTTGATTAAAACCCTTAGCAACAAGCCTAGCTTTAAACATATCAATTTCACCCGTAGATTTGCATTTAACTTTAAACACCCATTTACACCCAATAGGTTTTTTACCACTAGGAAGATCAACAATATCCCATGTATTGTTTTTATATAGAGCAGACAATTCATCATTCATAGCATCAATCCATCTTTTATCATTAAGAGCATCTTTATAAGTGCAAGGTTCAATGACTTTATTAATATTAGCAGCAAGACAAACATTTTCACTAGGAAAGTTAGAATAATTAACATATTTATCATAACTATATCTAGCATTGCCAACAACAAAGTCATCAAATCTTTTAGGAGCAGAAGCAGATCTAGTGGATCTTCTAATAGTTTGAGTACCCTCAGGAAGGTTTGACTCATCATTAACATTACTAGACTCAGCCCTCGCAGGATCAGTTTCAACACCCATGGACTCATTACTCCCAGACACATAATCAGTTCCTGATGGTTGCTGAGCATCACTATCAATAGTTGATTCAACTTCATCACTGTGTTGCTGAGTCACAGTAGTTGAATCAATGGAACCCTTCTCTTCATCATCGGGATTTATATCACTTGAAGAATCAAAGTTATCAAAAAAGTTTAATTGGTTTAAGTTGTTTAGACTGTTTAGATCTGTGACATCCGGCTTTTCAGGCCGTACCGTACAATTGTAACACGTGTTGTGAATAGATGAAAGGTTGTATTTGACTGATTATGATGTTTATATGTGAAATTTAATGAGTTGCTAAATTTAAACTTTGATAAAAATTATGTTGGCAACGGTAAGATAAACGCTTATCGCGTAACGGTTAAAATGCGAAACGAACGTCGGTGACCACCCGATCAATGTTAAAATCCTAAAAATAGTCTGTTATGATTAGAATAATAATTTTAATCTTATTCATGAGGAAAAATAAATCAAAACGCTAAGAAACTCTATTTTTCAAGTTTAAGCGCGTACCGCGCGATGCAGCGCGTGTACCGACAAAATACTGTCAACACAGCCTGTCAAGGCAACTGATAATCATTTTAATAATAATTTGATGAGTTTATTACTATAGAATGATAAAAATAAATAAAAACGCATAAATCCCTATTTTTTGCGATTTTAAGCGCGTACCGCACAGCACAGAGCGCATACTGCCAAACACCGGCAATGTCGCCAGTCCAGGCGAATAAAATATTGTTCCATAATATTTTGGTGACTTTATTTTTATAGAGTGTTAAAAATAATTTAAAACGCGCTAAAACGGGTTAAAACGCTAGATAAAATACCCGGTATCCAGTAAAATACCAGTTTTTGGCCAATAATTCATATATATATGTATATATACGTGTGGGTATGTGTGTATAAAAAGAGATGGCAGCCATGCATCTTGTTTCTCTCTCTCTCTCCTTCCCTTATTGGGCAAAAATGGAGGTGAATGATGATGGTGTCACCCCATACTCTTACAAGTTCCATTTCCTTTCATTCTTTCCAAGACAAGCCAATTTTAAACTTCACCTTTCTCTCTCTCTAATCAAATCAGCCGAAACACCCCCATATCACCTTAATTTTGAAATTTCTAACAATGTTCTTGAGGATTCAAACTCATTACAAGTGTTTATAAGTTCATTTGATGGTTTAGAAGTGGTTTCAAGGTGTTTCAAACAATAATTTAGTCTCATATCATCAAATCTTTGCTAAAAATCATTCAAGAACTTGAAGGTATAAAATTTATTTTAAAAACCTTGTTTTTGATTTTTGATGATCTTAATGATAATGGAAGTTTATCTTGTTCTTGAGTTTAATCACAAACTTGAAACATAAAACAAATGGGTTTTTGAATAAAATAAAAATGGAAGTGTATGTGTGTGTGTGTGTGCATGTGGCCATGAGTATATATACATGTGTGTATAAGATTGGGTTTTGATTTTGATTGTTACATGTTTGATTGATTCTTGGAAGTTAATGCATGAATGATTTAAAGAGGGTTTTTGTGATTTGAAATAGGTTCATGAATATGTGAAAGGTAAATTTTTGGATCATGTGTATATACATATATATGGCCATATATGTATGTGTATATATATGTATGCATGTGAAATTTTGTTGATTAAATCTTAAATGTGTAAGAATATAAGTATATATATATATGTCTTTCATTTATGATGAAATGATAAAATGATGATCATATGAAGATGATGATTCTTGAATGTTGAACATGAGTTAAATGCATGATAGATATAAGTTAGTTCATACATGTTGATGATGATGTGAATTGAATGAATTAGATGCTTGTATTTAAGCATGCATGCGGATGAATGGTCATGAAATGATGATTTATGTATGGTATGAGGAAGATTATTTTTTAATCAGATTCTAAACACTAAAAATATAGTTATTTGAAGTGTTAAAATGGTATAAAACTTTGTCATAAAGTTTACTAGCTTTACATGTTGTACTTGGTGCTTTAGAAGTTGTAAAATACGAGAAATCGCATGATTTATGTGACTTACACAAAAACTGCACTAATCTGATTATGATCACTATTTTAATCAGTAAATAACATGTATTGTGTTAAAATATCAAGTCGTTTCGAGTTGGGATGATTATAGTAACGTTTAACGCAAAACTATGCGTTAAAACAGTAAAAAATCGGCTTTTCGAGTGATTTTTATAAAACTGATTTAGATCAGTAACTAAACTGATATTTTTAGTTTAAAAATGAGTATTTTAACTAATTTTAAGTTTACTTGGTGTTTGGTTGGTCATACGTGACTTCCGACGCCCGAAAACGTTACCGAATCGCTAAAATACGCATTTTTCAATGTACACTAGTGTGGGTAAAATTTTGGGTAAATCTTATGTGATAAAATGTGTTATGTGATTTAAACATGAGAATGTGAAAATATGTTAAGTCCTAACATGATTTTAAAGATTGGATTATGCATGTATATATTTGTACGTTTTGTGCGGTAGAAACGGTAAAAATCGTGTTAAATGTGAAACTTGTTTGTCGAGCATGAAATTTGATACATATAACATATTTTATGTATATTGGCTTTAAAAATGACAAAATAGATAAGTTAACAAGATTTCGTGTGTTTCGATGATAATTTATGTGAACGTTTATGTATATATATTACGACGCGCAAATCGTAGATATATTGCGTATAAACGGGATTGTTAACGGATTTACACAATAATGGTCACCAATAAAATCGTTCAAGTCGCAAAACAATAAATAAATATATATATATATATATGGACTTATATATATTAACGTGCCAAAATAATCAAAAATGATAAATTTTCGAGAAAATCTCAAAGTTTTATGATAATTCTAAGAAACGGAGAAACTTAGGATTTTTGTGTAATGAATATTGATTTAAAATCGTTCCTATATATATATATATATATATATATATATAATAGGATGTGTAGAAATCAATCTCTGGGATTGCGCTATTTAAAATACACACCCAAAGGTGAGTGTCGCTAAACCGCTCTTTTTACTGCTTTGTACATATTTTGGGGTAGAACACGTCGTTAAAAGGCTTTAATAATGTTTTAGAAATAAAACATACCTTTTAATATAAAATATATATTTTCGCTGAAAATATATGAGATTTGATAAGTTATACGTTTCGAAGTAAAACGTTTTTTGATGAATGAATATTGTATGTACAGTATTTGATGTGCACAAAATGCAACATATAAATTACATCAATTGTGGCATAAAACTAACCCTTTTTTAGTACTAATGTTGGAAAAAGTGTGTTTTTGTCTTCCTTTTGTATTTTCAGGATTAAATGAGCTCAAATGAACAAAAGAAGCAAAAAGGCAGCTAAATCTAACATAAATACAAGAAAAGGAACAAACGTGGCATGCCCGACCCCCCCCCCCGACAACATCTTTCCAAAGCAAAACAAGAGAACAGAAGGCTGAACACGCCCCGTGCTCAGTAAGCACGGGGGCGTGCCCAAGTGTCTGCAGAAAAGACAAAGCTGTAGAAGCTTCTATCACCCACCACGGGGGCGTGCCCAGCGGACACGGGGCCGTGGTCAACTCTAAGGTTCGCAGAATCTAGGGAAATCTTGATAGTATAGATACGCTTCTGCACACGGGGTCGTGCCCAGCGGACACGGGGGCGTGGTCAACTAATGCAGACAAACTGCAATTGATGAAGAAAGAGAAGGAGGATGGACACGGGGCCGTGCCCAATGGACACGGGGCCGTGCCCGAGCTGCTGTTCAGGCTATAAATAGGGGTGCTTGGCTCATTTGCAAACCATCCCTTGGCACACCACCTCTCTCACACTTCACCCACCCACCCCCACCATCACAACACCATCATCCACCACCATCATCCATCATCCATCATAGAGTGTGTGAGTCGTCTCAGGATCCAAGATTGATCGTAAGAGTTCTTGACAATCAAAGGCCATGTTTGCCTAAGTCTCTTACATCACTTGGTAAAGACAAGTGTTTAGAGTAATACTTTTTTATTTTTAATCTTTTCGCAATTTTTATTTGGTTATGTATTAATGACTTTAATAACTAGTTTCTTATGTTGAAGGTAATTCTTCCTTATCGTTTGTCCGTGGTGTCTTAGCATTATTTTACTGTCTATATAAAATAAAAGATTTTCACCATTCATATCTCCACAGTCTATATGGAGGTTTGTTGGCTACCTGGTCGGGGGTTAAGGGAACGGTTTGGTAAGAGTCTTGCCTTGTTTAGTGTATAGATCCTGCAAGGACCTGGGTCAAATTTAGTAGGACCTCCTTCAATACCCACCGGTATTGGATGGCGGGGGTCCAAACTCTTTGATCCCCTCATATGTAAGCTACTATTAAAACTTTAACCCGTCTACTTAGGACTGTATCCCTGCTGACTCAGACTACTTAGCCGAGGGTAACGTCACCTTCAAAAGAGGGGCCTAGCACAATATGCATTAATAACTTAATTAATTATCTTTCAATAATCCAACCCTTTAGGATTGTATCCTTGCTGACTCAAACTACTGGGTTGAGGGTAACGTCACCTTCAAAAGAGGGGCCTACTACAATAACTAAGATAATCTCTTAAAAAGTGCAAAAGTGTGGAAATAATCAAAGGTTACACTACACACGAGTCGGATCCAAGTGATTCATCTTGTCTATCTGTTTTTACTTTTATTTTATTTTTCAGCATTTTAGTTAGTTTACTTTTCTAGTTTAAAAACCTTTTTTCTAACTTTTGATTTGATTAGACGTTGAGGATAAACCGGTACTAAAAGCTCTTGTGTCATTGGACGACCTTAGTATCTTACCAACACTATACTACGCCCACGATGGGTGCACTTGCCCATATGTGTGTTTAGTGTTAGTAAATATCGTGTTTTATAAATTTAAAACTTGACTAAAAAGTGTAAAGGGCTTAAAATATACATTAAAAATATAGCACACTACACGCACATCAAGTTTTTGGCGCCGTTTCCGGGGACACAAGGATTTTAAGAAAGTTATGAATCAACGGCCTAATCATTTTTTTATTATTTTTCTTTTTTTAGGATTTTCTTAATTTTTCAGCTTCTGCAGAACTCAGCACGGGTCGTGCCCGCTGAACACGCCCCGTGCCCAATCTTTGGAACTGTCAATCCTGTTTTAAGTCAGACAGTAAGCTGAACACGGGGCCGTGCCCACTCAACACGCCCCGTGCCCAAGTTTCAGTTACTGAAAACAGAACCGTAAGATCCCGACGGTTGGTAATTTCTGACACAAACATGAGTGATACTGATATTTTTTACTTTCGGCACTCTTATGGTACGTGGTGTCAAATATGTGGTGGCTCTCATAAAGAATTAGAATGCTTTTTTCTAAACTATAAGCCCCATTATATAGACCCATTGTTTTCCTGTAGCCTTAAGAGGGGCGAAAGTAAAAATAATCCCTATCTCTCCCTCGAATGCTCTCAACCGGACCTTCTAGGAGAAATGCTTCTTGATGAACTATTTCAATTAGAAGATCTAATTCTTAATTGGCTAAAAGAACTTAGGATGGATTTCATTAATTCATCCCAAGACGATACCCAAGAAGAATTGTGGGGATCTCATTCGAATAAAAACAACTTCATTGTTCCCGATATTACCATTAACTCTAGTGAAGACTTGGGCGATAGTCGTCCCTGTGTCGATTATGCCGTGAAGGACTCTCCATCGACTTTGTTCGGTGCATACATAGACCTGAGCGATTCGGCATACACCTTCTTTAACGAGAGCCCGTGAAAGGGTTGGACTTGTCCACCTACATTTAGCATAGGAATCACCCTCACCAACAACCTCTTGCGTTCTCGTCTTAATCTAGAGCAATTAAGGTATCTTAGGCACTTTGGGGTTGTTCCATCCAGTAAGGAACCGCCCGATCCAGATAAGTTCCTTAGAAATAGACGAAACTTCATAAACAGCCTCCAGACACGGGGCCGTGCCCAGGTCAGCACGCCCCCGTGTCCACCAAAAGATTCCTTTCTGACTTTTGTCAGAATACGGACAAAATGTGTCAGGATCCTGCCTGCACATGGGTCCGTGTCCAGCCGACACGGGGTCGTGTCCAGCGTGCTGTCGTTTTCTATAAATGCAGCCAAGAATCCTGCACATTTGGACCATTCCAGGGACAGAGATTTGAGAGGATCTTCTCACATACCATCCTAGGTATTTTCTAAAAGAAGGTTCTAACAACCATCTTGTCCTTTCCTGTTTTGTCCATTACCTTCTTCTCCACCTCAACACCTCCATTAGAGCTTGAAATCACCATGATTCCAAGCTTTATTGTGATGTTTGTTAGGTTTTTGTTCAAGGAATCTTGTTAAAAATAAGTTTTGCAATATTGTTTTAAGTTATTTCTACTCAAAAATGCTTTAAAAGTTGGAAAAATAATTTAAAACTCCAAGATTCCTTGTTCCAAAAATCTGCAGAAAGGTGAACACGGGGCCGTGTTCATTGAGCACGGGGCCGTGTCCGAGGGTACTGTTTCATTAAAATAAACTATTTTCCGTTTATTTTCGAAGAATGTCAAGCCAAAATAGTGGAACCTCTTCTGCGCACTCTAGAAACAGTCGAAGGGAAAGAAGGTCTTCAATTGAAGCAACTCTCGTACGCTACGTGATGGCATTACGTGAGGCGCTTGATGAGATGACATCGGTAGAGGAGGTCCTCATATACCGTATAAATTATCTTACGGTAGGGCTGAAAAACAGTTTTCAAGAAATCAACCTGTTGCACCAGAGGTTGAACATTCTTGTAACACCTCCCATGGAACCAATCCTCCCTCAAGAGGATTGGAACCTAGCACTTGGAGTCAACAATCCTACCAGATGGGATGACATTCCAGCGGAGCCTCCTCTTGAAGATCTACAATAAGTCCCGGTGGAAGTTGCACCCCCTCAAACCGATGCCAATGAGCCCGCCTTTTTTCTCCCAAGGGAAATAGAGGAATGGCTCGCCGACGTGTGAGGGACCCTTGCCCGGATGAAGAAGTTCTTCAAGCCGCATCCAACTGAGAGAATTATCTCTTCGGAAATTTTGCTAATAGAATAAATTTTAGGTTTGAACTTCTTGGTTTAAACTTCTTGTGCTTCTCTTGACCTATCTATCTAAAATTTTAACTTATTAGGAATATTATGTAATTTCTCTCTAATTGAATGAATGATGGTTTTAATTAAATTGGTGTTTGGATGATGTTGTAATGGATAAAACACACTCGGGATGGTGAAGGATACCAAGGGAAACTTGAACCAGCACCCCATGCACAAAAACAGGGCCATCCAACAAAATTTTCTTCATTACAGCAAGTTCAGCACGGGGCCGTGCTCGCCCAACACGCCCCGTGCCCAACCATCTGCAGAAAATGCCCAGTTTAGGTAACTGGACACGGGGCGTGCTCATTGAACACACCCCCATGCCCAGGCTTCTGTTTCTTTTTACCAATTTTTGTTACTGGCGATCTGAACACAGGGCCGTGCCCGGACACCACGGGGCCGTGTCCAGACGCCCAGTAACATAAATTTTTGCTTTTTCACACCTTTTACACATTCAATAAACCTAAAAACTTATTTTTGGGACACATTGAGGACAATGTGTAATTTAAGTGTGGGGGGATGCTAAAACCTTGAATCTTGCAAGTCATAATTACAAGCCTTACACAAAACTCTATTGGAACCGCTAATCACCCCAAATTTTTTCAAAAATTTTCAATTTTTTTCACTTGTCTAGGTTTAATTTGGGAATTTCAAGTTCTAAAAAGGTTATATTTTTACAAATTTACAACCGATAGCGTCGTGATAAAAAGAACCAACATAAGAAAATTATGAAACGGCATGTCAAGTTTAGTTAAAATTTGATTATATATACTTGATCACATAAAAACCCATTCCCACAAAAAGTGAGTTTTGAGCCTTTATTGAGCATACAAATACATATCTTTAAACTAAATGCTCATTTTTCGTTTCTTGTGTGAATAGCCGCTTGGTTCTTACGACTCTAGAACTTGCCACGACGATACATTCTCAGTTCTTACCAACTTAAACCCGAGTAAGTAAATGATGGAGGCATTATGACTAACCCTTTTTATTTCTACACCATTATTATTTTTTTTTACCACCTACCCAAAATCCCCCTAGTTAACCCCTTTTGAGCCTAAACCTTTTCATTTCTTAACCCAAAACAAACACCCTTTTACCCACCAAAACCCTTTTTCATTTTAAACCTTTTATTTTAGTAACAAAGCTCGGTTTTTCTAATGACTTGTAAAAAAATGATTATGATGAAGCCAAAAGTAATAAACAAACAAGTCTATCAAAAAGAACTTTGTTTGAAGAAATGCTTCATCAAAATAAAAAGTTACAAAATAATAACAAGTCTTACGAAAACCGATGCTTTTTACGCCTTTCGCCCTTTTTCTACTAACCACTAACCCAACCACCTACCTTTAACCCAAGCCTAACCCTTCACCCCAAAAGTCCTCTTCATATTTACAAAGGTATATAGTTAAAAAGGAGGAGGATTGATTGCTTGGCAAGCTTATGGTAGGAATAAATTCCATGCCGCTCTCGAGTGTTTCACTAAAATACATCTTCGGCCGAGTGTTGAGTGATCCCCCATGACGTATATGAACTTGTATATAAATGGAATTTTAATAAGGCATGTTATGCCCTAATAAGTAATTTATCTTATGTAATGTTTTAAATAAATCATGACGAATATGATTGTAAATAAATAGAAATAAAACTTAATAAAGAATCTTGGAAATCCCGACACTCTATGACAAGCCCAAAAACCTTCTCTTCTACCCGTTCCATTTGGGAGTGTAAAGCCACTTTATAAAGAGTTTTGCTTGAGGACAAGCAAAGATTCAAGTGTGGGGGTATTTGATGTGCACAAAATGCAACATATAAATTACATCAATTGTGGCATAAAACTAACCCTTTTTTAGTACTAATGTTGGAAAAAGTGTGTTTTGTCTTCCTTTTGTATTTTCAGGATTAAATGAGTTCAAATGAACAAAAGAAGCAAAAAGGCAGCTAAATCTAACATAAATACAAGAAAAGGAACAAACGTGGCATGCCCGATCCCCCCCCCCCCCGACAACATCTTTCCAAAGCAAAACAAGAGAACAGAAGGCTGAACACGCCCCGTGCTCAGTAAGCACGGGGTCGTGCCCAAGTGTCTGCAGAAAAGACAAAGCTGTAGAAGTTTCTATCACCCACCACGGGGGCGTGCCCAGCGGACACGGGGCCGTGGTCAACTCTAAGATTCGCAAAATTTATGGAAATCTTGATAGTACAGATACGCTTCTGCACACGGGGTCGTGCCCAGCGGACACGGGGGCGTGGTCAACTAATGCAGACAAACTGCAATTAATGAAGAAAGAGAAGGAGGATGGACACGGAGCCGTGCCCGAGCTGCTGTTCAGGCTATATATAGGGGTGCTTGGCTCATTTGCAAACCATCCCTTGGCACACCACCTCTCTCACACTTCACCCACCCACCACCACCACCACCATCACAACACCATCATCCATCATAGAGTGTGTGAGTCGTCTCGGGATCCAAGATTGATCGTAAGAGTTCTTGACAATCAAAGGCCATGTTTGCCTAAGTCTCTTACATCACTTGGTGAAGACAAGTGTTTAGTGCAATACTTTTTTATTTTTAATCTTTTCGCACTTTTTATTTGGTTATGTATTAATGACTTTAATAACTAGTTTCTTATGTTGAAGGTGATTCTTCCTTATCGTTTGTCCGTGGTGTCTTGGCATTATTTTACTGTCTATATAAAATAAAACATTTTCACCATTCATATCTCCACGGTCTATATGGAGGTATGTTGGCTACCTGGTCGGGGGTTAAGGGAACAGTTTGGTAAGAGTCTTGCCTTGTTCAATGTATAGATCCTGCAAGGACCTGGGTCAAATTTAGTAGGACCTCCTTCAATACCCACCGGTATTGGATGGCGGGGGTCCAAACTCTTTGATCCCCTCATATGTAAGCTACTATTAAAACTTTAACCCGGCTACTTAGGACTGTATCCCTGCTGACTCAGACTACTTAGCCGAGGGTAACGTCACCTTCAAAAGAGGGGCCTACCACAATATGCATTAATAACTTAATTAATTATCTTTCAATAATCCGACCCTTTAGGATTGTATCCTTGCTGACTCAAACTACTGGGTTGAGGGTAACGTCACCTTCAAAAGAGGGGCCTATTACAATAACTAAGATAATCTCTTAAAAAGTGCAAAAGTGCGGAAATAATCAAAGGTTACACTACACACGAGTCGGATCCAAGTGATTCATCTTGTCTATCTGTTTTTACTTTTATTTTATTTTTCAGCATTTTAGTTAGTTTTACTTTTCTAGTTTAAAAGGGCTTAAAATATTCATTAAAAATATAGCACTATACTATTCCCACGATGGGTGCACTTGCCCATATGTGTGTTTAGTGTTAGTAAATATCGTGTTTAATAAATTTAAAACTTGGCTAAAAAGTGTAAAAGGGCTTAAAATATACATTAAAAATATAGCACACTACACGCACATCAGTATTTCTTAAGTGATACAAGACCGTACGGTTGGGGACGAATTGTTGAGTGGGTCTCATATGATGGAGAATAAGGGGAATTCGTATAACGTCGTGTATTAAATTGTCGTATTAGTAGGATATATATATTGTACGTGAGGCAGACATCATATTGTTCTTCGAGAAAGAAACCTGCGCCCATGATGTCGTTTAATCAGTTAAGTATTGCACGCGATGAATTGTTGGTAGATCTATCGGGTTGACAACCCCGTCATGACCGGTCGCCCCGTGTCAAGTCAAACGACGAATTAATATTCTGTTTATTGTCTAGCTTTGATTATCCCTGCATGGTTAATATATAGTTCGTATCGTCTAGCTAACATACGAGTCTGAAAGTTGACGCAATAATTTAATATACAAAACTTGGGCAGTAACAATATTGTCGGGTTTGTGAAACTGCGACGGAAGGCCCATGGATTTTATTAAGAAAGTAAAATGGACTTTCTAAGAATTAAAGGGATGTTTTCCAAATAAACACCTAAACAGAAAGTTTTCCTTGGATTAAAATTGGTTGTAAGTGAATACGTGAACTCACCTTCCTTTGTGTTGACACTTGATTTTTAACGTGTTCTACAGGTACTTGAGTTCGGCTTCGGGAAATTATGGCGTATCTTGTGTTTGTTGATGCATGTTTTGTCACTTAAATTGTTGGACTGACTTTTAAACTTTCTGGGACCAATGTAATAAGATCCATAAGGATCAAAGCAATTTAACTATGGTGTGATTGTAACGGACTTTAAGACTTCATGTTTTAAAATCTATGTTTTAATTAAGTGAAATGTCCAACAAATTAATGCATCGATCATCAAGATATAAATGGGCACCAGCTTCCGTTACCACTACGTTTTATATTCCGCTGCGACGTTTTTGGGGTGTGACAAGATCAAGGCAAGAATCATTTTTAAAAGGAAACACAGTTTCATGAAAGCTGACATCCCTAGAGAAGATGAATTTCTTTTGATCTAGACTCCAGACTTTATATCCCTTTTTAAAATTAGAGTATCCCATAAAAACACATTTTTCAGCCCTTTCTTCAAATTTATCAGAGTTATCTAAAACAGTAAAAAAACAAAGACAACCAAAGACTTTCAAGTGATCAAGAGAAGGTTTAAAGCCAAACAACATTTCATAAGGAGAACAACCATGTAGCACAGAAGAAGGGAGCCATAGAAATACAAACCCTCGGTTTGTCTACCAGTCACCAGGGTTTTCTTTAACCATAAATCCTACTACATTGGACTTATTTGTGTCCTCGGTTTTATTCTCATTCAGCATTCCTAGCAGCTTAGAAAACTGATCAGCAGTCAAAGAGTTCAAAGAACTAGCATTTTATCATTCACAGAGTCACTCATAGAAGAACTAGTACCACCACTGGTAGAGTTGTTGGATCTAGACCACTGATGACTATTATGGTTTGGTTTTTGTCTATAGTTTGAAGGATATCCATGCAATTCGAAACATTTATCAATAGTGTGACCAATCTTTTTGCAGTGAGAGCACTTAAGATTTGGATTAGGGCCTTTGTTAAATTTTTTCTTGTTATCATTGAAATTATTTGTTTTTGCAGCAAAACCAACATTTGGAACCTTTGAAACATTGTTTGATCGTCTATGGGATTCCTCCCTAGAAATGATTGAAAAGGCAGTTTTGATAGTGGATAAAGGGTCTCTTGTTAACACATTGGTACTAACAGGTTGATAAATGTCATCTAATCCCATCAGGAACTGCATAAGCTTGATTAATTGATTGAACTCATTAAACTTAGTAGAAGCATTGCAGGTACAAGAAGGTAATTGTAGCATGGCATCAAATTGTTTCCACATTGTGTTGATTTTATGATAATACTCAGAAACACTAGCACCATTTTGGTTCACAGAATTAATTTTTTGATACAGACCAAACACAACAGACCCATCTACTTTATCATATGTATCTTTTAAGTCATCCCACGCTTCAGAAGCAAGCTTTGAGTAAACTTGTCCAACATATAATTCAACAGAAACAGAATTCAAAATCCAAGTTAACACAATAGAATTGCAACGATCCCACTGACTAGCTAGAACATCATCAGTTTTAGACTTAACACATGTACCATCAATAAAGCCTAACTTATTTTTGGCCATTAATGCAAGTTTCATAGCATTTGACCAGACCACGTAGTTTTCAGTTCCCTTTAATTTTATATTGACTATAGTAAGATCACTTGAATCACTGGCATGAAGGTATAAAGGATCATTAGCATCAAGCTTGCTAACCAAAGTGATAGTGGACTCAGATTTATCACCCATTCAATCTCCCAAGAGCAGCGCCGTCTCCCAAATCCTAGTACTCCAGAAACAGAATCACCAAACTCTAGAAATTAGGGTTTCAAACACAGCAGCGGCACAGGCGACAAGAGAAGGGGATCACCAAAGATTGAAGTCGGTAGACCCTATGGACTACCAAGACCTCAAGTTTACCGGAAAACAACTTTGCCTCCGATCGGAAAACCCTAGGTTGATTCACATTGAATCAGACCTTCGAGATATGCAGCGGAAGAACACCAGAGCACCGACTCAACCTCGGAGCTCTGATACCATGTCATAACTCAAGGATTAAAAGAACCAAACTGTTTTATTATGAAATCTCAGAAATAGATACAAAGAGAGGATGAACCAGTCATCACAGGTTGACAAGCAAAGCAAGAGATCTCCAAAAGGATGATCTTTACAAGATAGAAAATAAACCCTAAACTCACGAATATACGTGTGAGGATCAGGGAACAAGACCAGCAACCAAGAAGATGTAACCGAGAGAAATAAAGAGCTCGTCTCTTCAGCTCTAGACCCTTCCAACCTTTATAATGCGACAAACCCTAAGCAGCCCCAAAAGAGACACGGAAGTCCAAAGCCAAGCAGCCCAATCTTTTCTTTATAACGGCTACAAGCCCAGATGGAAAGCCCAAACACCTCACAAGAAAAACATAACAATATTAGAAAATGATAGGATTAAAATAAGTAAAGTAACATTTAAACTGTATTTTTAACAGGTTTAACCGAGTAAAAAGAGTGTGGACATTTTAGTGGCTAAAACTATTTGCACAGCTTCTGCGTCAATTTGCACACCTTTGAGCCCTATACGCATGGTATAAACCCATACGATGTGTATAGACACCCTCAAAATCTGTGACACCAGTCAGACACTGATTTTGAGGGAACCCTATACGCATCGTATAGTCCTATACCACTATACGATGTATATAGTGCTCAAATATATGCAAATAGGCGCAGAGAGTGTGCAAATAGTTTTAGCCTATTTTTATTGTGATCTATAGTGTAGTATATCTAACAAAATAAAGAAGAAACAGTATTATAGCCAAAGCAAATCATTAAGTGGACTTATCATCAAAATAGGATGTAAGCGGATGGCACAAGGGTCCCGAGTTCCATTACTTTTGGCCACAGTGATATTTCACAATAAGATTACACCGACATTTTTTAATATAAAATATTTTCACCAACCAACACAGGCACCTTGTTTAGCACCCAAGTTTAAACTATAAAATACCATACACAAACAACCATCTTATTTAAGTGAGAAAGATCCCTTGCACGGGTCTCTTTCTTAGATCAAACCATGCATCAGCTTCATTTACTTAATTCTTTATGAAAGAAATATTTCAATCAACTTAATTAGTAGTTGATTTTATTACATTGTCGCCTGATTTCTCCATCACTACCGGTCTTTACATCGATTTGACCCATTTTAACCATTGATTCTTGGAAATCTTTGAAGAAAGTAGACCCATGAATGAGACTGTGCTTGAAGTTTCACGTAAGCACTTGTTTCGTAGTCATCCAGAAGAGCAGCATCTGATTGAAACAAGCCTCTCCTTTTTAAAACATTAGTGTAGTAATTCTCATCAAATGTTCTGACACTCCATGGATCCATTTCAATAACTGTGGTCATATCGGTTGGTTTACATTTACTCTTCATGTGATGAGCATATTCCGGATCAAGTGAAGGATCTGTGTCATCTTTGCCTGTAAAGTTGTACAACCGAGCTGCAATTATTGGGCAGTGTGAAATCCCTATAGTGTGCCCTCCTGTATGGAGAAATGAATAGGTAAGGAATTGTATACATATATTAGTTGGTGCAAGAAAAGGACGAAAATACCTGAAAGAACTACTAGATCTTTGACACTCAACCCCTTGGAAGCAAACATTCCTTTGAGTTTAGTAATGTCGGCAGAAAAAGGAGGTAGACCCAAACTCTCGGATTCTTTTGATACTCTTCCATCTCTTATCCCCAAGGGCACGGGCCAATATGGCCCTTTAATCTGAGAAAATTACCAAAAAATTAAATTTTTTTTTTTTTTTTTTTATACATTTAAATTTTTCTCAAAACCAACATAGGTTTTCATGTCGCAAGTATATAGAATGATACTTACCTAATAAATGGCATCTCGAGCTACTAAAGCTAAGATATCTGCACAAGAGACAACACCTGGGCATGCGGCTTCCACAACAGTTTTTGCCGCATCAATAACTTGAAATCCTCTAAGGGAAAGATTAGGAGGTCCGTCTTTCTCGACTTTGTTGTTTTGTGTAGAGTCGATTAGAACAGAACCATCACAACCCTGCCGATAAATAAACTATATTATTAACGCAATTTCTAATACATTAGCACTCTGAAATACCATTTACGAACAATCAATATTTATCTTTTAGTTGTTCAAAGAAACATTATTTTTATATGCTTGTATACTTTGGAGAAAAAAGGGACATATTATTTGATAATTTAAAGCCAAGCAAATTTTTTTGTAATGTAAACTTGTGACACCAGACTCATCTTCACGAAAAGGAAACGATATGGTTCATGTGATGAACCTAACTACTACGTTAAGCAGGGGTAAAAATAAACTTCGAAAGTGTAACAAACAAGTCAAGCATGCTATTGTACAAACCTGAACGAAACAATCATGAAAGTACATTCGGAGCAAAGCAGCTGCAAGAGATGGAGCTACAAAAATTTTATCTGCTGTGGTTTTTTGTACAATAGCCTCAACTGTAGGGCATTTTTTTTGTAGAACCCTAACTTGAGGCCCTCGCCATTGACATTTGAGGCCAAAAGAAATGCAATATGCAGAAGTTGGAAAACAAGTAAGGAGAAGCTTTTTCGGTATGCCATTTCTTCAACAAGAAGAGAGATATGATTCAAAGGTGATAACAATCTTGATTTTATAGCCGTGGAGAAGAGGATTTTTTCTAATTCGATTAAGGAACTATTCTAATTTGCTTAGTATATCATTGTCAACATCTACTTTATTAGTATCAAGTAGGCTACATTATCAACAAGTAGGCTCCAATTGAAAGGATAGCATAGACCAAAACATAGCTTTTTATTTCAAGATTGAAGTGGTAAGGAAATCTTAGTGTTCCATAAACACCACTACATATATGAGTAGCTTCACGGACAACATAATCCGTAGCTAATCCCTAAGTGAAAATACCATTGGTAATTCGTTTCTGAAATGCTGTGAGAAAACCAGATGGGTAAAGATTTCGCCTATGGAAGGTCTAGCTACTACAAATGTGCCACTTAAGGGTTTCTAGTTTTTCTTTAATTGCAGCTGTCGCAAATCCATTGCAAACGTTCGTGCTGAATTTTCAAAAAAAAGAATACATGTTTTTCATGAATAAGGTATCCTTCCGTTCAAATTATCGGTGTCAAACATAACAAAACTGAAACGAAGAATCTAAGTATTCAATGATTAGTTGGAAATGATTGTAATTTCCAATATAACATTATAGGTAATCTTAGATAAATATGATTAATTCTCAGAAGAGTAAATTGCATTTTACGTCCTTTTAAGTTTAACTCAAATTGCAGGAATTTTTCTTTAGCTAACATTTTGTACATTTCATTTTTTAATACATTTTGTACTTCTCTTTATAATTTGGGATTATGTTATCTTTCAAAGTATAAAGTTATACATGGCTAGTGATGACATGGGTGCCTGGAAGCTCACACTCAGCAAAGCATGAAACAATAATTTAAACAAAGTTACACGAGTTGGATGCTCATGTTACTGTACATACATCGGGCCTTGAACTTGCGAAGTCAAAGTGATGTGACTTTACCCAAAAGTGAATAAAGTAGCACTGAGACACACAATCTGACATTTTTCAAAGAGGCAAGGTCATCCGTACAAACAACATCATCATGGGATAAGCTTTACCACGTTTAGAAGGTATGAGCTACTGGCAGACCTTTCTGCCTATAAAAGGGAGTCTTCTCCCAGCTTCAATGGTGTTGGTGCATTTGTCTGTCGACTTCGTCTTGTATCGAGTCTTGTAGATAGATTAGAAAGAACTAAGCTCGGTTGATTAGAAAATGGAAATTTATAGAAGGATGTCCAGGTCGCACGAACTGGCAAGGGCCAGTTCGTACGAACTGACAATGTCCTGGTCGTTTGGGCCACTCCATGCGAACTGAGATCCTCTATAAATAGTGAGCTTGTTCATTTCATTTGTAACGTGGTGATTCCGGTAGCGAAGCTCTGCCGAGGTGTCTCCAGCATTGTAAACGTTCCATAATCAATACAAGAGACAGTTAAAGTGATTCTAGTGCATTACAAGCTGAAATAACACCGATACGTCTGTTTTCGCCTTTCGTATTGGACGAGATCTCTTCTGAACGACTTGTTTGGTCGTGTTAAACGATCCTACAAGTGGTATCAGAGCACAGGAGGAAGAGTTCTTACCATTTCAGCTTGATTTCATCAAAATTTCTGACTTCTACTCATTCTTCTTCACATTTTTTCAAAATTAACTGAGATTTTACGGTTAAAATGGCTTGATTTTCACATATAATACGCGAAACATTGTTTTAACAAATCCTTGAAAGAATCAGACCTAAAATCGACCTAAAACGTGATCAATTTGACAAAAATCCGGCCGATTGGGTGACATCAGCATCAAATCGCTTGAAATAGACTTCCAATTCGCACGAATTGGCTCCACTTCGCATCAAAAGGTCCAAATCGTGTGAAATCTACTTCCAGTTCATACGAAATGGACATCAAGTAGTCTCAGGTCGCCCCAAAAAGTCCATTTCGCACCAAATCATCCAGTTCGCTTGAAAAGGGTCCAATACGTTTGAGATTGTCACCAGTTCGCACGGATTGAGGTTTGAACCAGTTTGCACTAATCCAGTTCGTTTGAAAGTGTTTAGTTTGTGAACTTTTGATACCGAATCATGGAAAACGAATTCTACAACGCGTTTGCTACTCCGATTACTATTACTCAGAATACGATGCTAGAAAATGAAATGGGCACCATGCAAAAACCGCCTAAGCTCATGAGTATTGAGGAGTATAGTGGATGGGAGGAGCGTTTTGAAAATTGGGCTCAAGCAAATTTCTTAGATGCTTGGGAATGTGTTGAAACACGATATATTAGACCAGTTAATGATGACAGAGATAAAGTTGCTATTAAAGATCTAAGTGTGGAAGAGAAAAAGAAATACAAAAGTGAAAAGATGATGGTTAGTCTATTGCAGCAAGCTATTAAAGAAGAAATTTTGATTTTATTACAACACAATGGAAGTGCATTTTCAATATGGAAAGAACTAAGATCAAAGTTTGTTGGTAGTAAAGACATGATCAAGAACAAAATATCGCTTTTGAAGAAAGAATTCGATCTATTTCGTGGATTAAAAACTGAGAACACCAAGCAGATTATAGAAAGATATTGCAATTTGGTGGTTAACATGAAGAGATTGAGCATTACTAAAGATCATGAAGAATGGATTGAAAAATTGGCCGATGCGTTGCCACAAGATGTTTGGGGCACGTATCTTATGATGTTGAAAAATAAACCTGAATTTGACAATCTAACGCTGAGCACATTTATTGAACAATTAGAAGCTCAAGAGATGGAACAACGAAAGATAGCAAGAATGAAGGATTTTGACGGTGAACAAGACATTGGTCTGTATTACAAAGGAGGTACTAGTGATAAGACCAACATTGCACCAAAGATTGAAACTGCTTTCAATGCAAAAAGTTCTTCTGGAGGGTCATCTCAAGGATCAAATAACAAAACTGGATTCTCTTCATATCCATCATTCGATCCAAATTTTTCAGCAACCAAGAATGGCAAAGTATTACAATGCAACATTGCGTTAAATCTTGAGAATGGTCAGAATTTCTCTGAAGAGGTTGCAAAAGGTCACATGTCTTTGTTGGTAACTGTGTTAGAATCTTATGAGAGTCTAGTTGCAGGAAGGATCGGAAATCCAATGTTGACAAAAGAGGATTACGATCAGATCGATGCTGAGGAGATGGAATTAATGGATATTAAGTGGTGTTTGGCTAGTGTGTTGAGGAGAGCTGAGAAGTTTAAATAGATTACGGGAAGAGATGATTTTCGTGATGCTAATGTTTCTACTTTAGGATTTGATAAATCTAAAGTTACTTGTTTTCGTTGCAGGGAAAAAGGGCATTTCAAGCGAGAATGCACAAACCGCGAAGCAAGTGGAGCTCAGAATCCGTTCGGAAACAATGATTATTATTGGAAAGCAATTTATCATCAAGTTACTCAACAGCCGTATCAACAACAATCTCCACAAACGTCACATGCTAGGAAGGAGATTGAAGAACCAAAGAAAGCTTATCTAGTTAATCAAGATGATAAAATATCACCAAAAGGATTTAGCTGGGACAAATATATTTCAGCTGAGAATAAAGCATGTCTGACAGATCAAGATGATGAAAAGCTTCCAAAAGGGTTCAGTTGGGATGATTATGATCCTAACAGAACTTCAGATCATAAAGTTTTTGTTGCTCAAATTTTTGATGATGATGATTCATTTTTTTGCAGGAAAAACAGAGAAAATCAAAGAAAAACAAGTTGCAAAAAAGAAGAAGGTTGACAGTGATGTTGAAAATGCTCGAGTGATAAAGAAGCAGGTCAAAGAAATTCCAGCTTTCAAGATTGATAAGGAAGCTAATGCGGAAAAGATACCTGAAAAATGTGAAAATTGTGAAACTATGAAAAAGAAAAATAAAAAATTGATTCATAACATGAACAGACTAAAAGAATCGTATGATGTGTTAAACAAAGTTATGAATCAATATAACGAGTCAAGCAGTGAACAAGCAACAGCCATGAAGACACTTCAAGGAGCGTTCATGACAAAACAGAAAATCATCAATAATTACATTGAGAGATGTGCTGTACTTGAACAGAAATTAGAAACCCAGAGAATAGAAACTGAGAGGGTTGACAGATTATTGAGAAGTTACTCATGTGCTTCTTATGTGATTGACAGGATATACCCAACAGTTGAAGGCATGAAAGCTTTTGAAGAAGAAGAGACATCTGAAGTGAAGGATTCTGGTAAGAAACAAAGTGTCAATTATACAAAGTGTCCACCCCACTTGAAAATGGATATTCTCCAAGAAATCCTGATTCAGATAGAGTAAAAAAGGTAACCAACTTAAAGTGGGAATCTGAACCTTCAGATAACTTGCCAGACAACATCGATGTCACTTTCACTGCATCTGACACTGATCAACAATCTCAATTGATGAAGAAAGTGGCGGATCATGTGTTAGATAAAGATGAAACCGAGGAGTCAGAGTCAAAGTCAAAATCCGACACGTCAAGTCCAACAGTTGAAAAAGTCAAACGGGTTTACAATAAAGATTTTCTGTTATCACAAAATAATTTGAATGAAGAAACATTCAAAGTAGCATATACTTTGAATGATTCTGACAAATTATATTCTGATGAAGAATTTCCAATAAGAGGTGTTAAAACTGAAATGATTAACAAGGTTTTCAAACTAACATTTCTGAAATAAAAGATGTAAATCTTGCTGAAAAACCTAAACCTTACACCTCAAGAGTTCAACAAGGGTTAAACAAGAAAAAGGGTTACAGTTCTGGTTCTGGTTATCAAAAGAAACCAAACCATAACGGTAATTTCAAAAAGAAGGGATTAGGTTTTATTCCACCAGAAAATCATAAAAATGAGAAAACTTATAAACCAAGAACTGTATTTGTTTCAGGATCAAGTTCGGAAGAAGAAGAAAAGAACTTATTCTGGAAGCGGACAAACAAAGAATTCCTTGCTCAGAAGCAAGAGGAAATGAATAATGATGAGCAATATCAAAGGAAGGAGACGAGAACCTGTTTTCAATGCCAAATAGTTGGTCATATTGCCAGGAACTGTCCAAAGGCAATCCAAGCTAAACAGGGAGTCTCTGATAAACTCAAAGAAAAGATGGTTGATAATGAACCACCAACCAAACAATTCAAAGTTTTCAAAAATTCAAAATTTGAGGTTGGTGAATGTTCAAAAAGTTTTTACTAAAGAAGAATGAATCTTAACAATCACAAATGGGTTGTTAAGAAATCAGAAGATAGTTCTAGCAATGATTCTGATTCATCAAAATCAGAGGAGCTACTTTCTGGCGATGAGTCTGACTCGTCAAAATCCGATGAGCCACAAGTTGAGCTAAAAGGTGAAAAGTCAGTACCGCCAATGGATGACGCAAACTTTCCACCATCGCGGACTGAAAATTATAAACAAAAAGTTGGCAAAGTTGAAATTTCAAATCAATTATTTTCTGAAAAGAAAGAATTTGATGTTGAAAAAGCTTTTAACCCCAAAGTGAAACATATTTTTGGAAAAATGGTTGATGGAAAGGTAAAAGGGGTAAAAGAATTTTATGAATTGAAAAAGAGTAAACCAGATGAAGATGGTTCACCCATGTTCGTATCGTCATGGGATAGAACCTATCAAGAGTAAAATCCGGACTTGCCAGAGCTCCCAAGTTGGTAATCGTGGAGCATGAATCGGCATCTTTCTCAAAATTGAAAATTGTAATATTTCAACTTACAAGTGGTATTGTTGATAAGTGAACCTACAAGTGGTTAATCAAGGTCATTAAGTTGTACTTGATTTAACTCTCATACAAGTGGTTGGAAGAACAAAGTGATGAATTTAATCCCCAATTTTACAAGTGGTATCAACAAAACTAATTTTCCAAAAAAACCATGTTGATTAAAACAAACTTAAGTGTTTTGAAATCATAATGGGAAAATAGTTTGTTGTCAGGGGGAGTTCTGATTGTTTATGCCAAGAGAATTGATGTGAATTGCTTGAACATCGGTTTGTCAAATTTTCTTTAATTGGTTTTGAATTTTAGGGGGAGTAAGAAATTTCAGAAAATCTAAAAACATTAGAAAATTTGAAAAAGCCAAAAACATTAAAAAAACAAAAATGAGTTTTGTTGTGAAAAGAGGAAATGATAGTACATCAGTAGACTATCACAGCACGCTAAAGAATTGGAAAGTCAAAAGTGATAAATGATCTCACTGAGGATATGCCAGTAGGTTTTTACTCATTCAGTAGATTGTTTTCGAGATATAAACCTAAATATCGTTTACTTACTTATCTTGTGGGGAACATCTCTCGGATATATGGGTAACCCCCGAAATCTTGTTTGAAAGACTTTCTATTTCTGACATACTAGGTCTTTGTGCATAATGATATCTGGGGTATTATACCAGGACTTCTGATTTTGCGGAAGCAATAGCCTAGTTCTCGTATAATGCTCTGCACTGCTTTAATCATAAAGCTCACCCTCAGTACAAAAAATGATGAAACATTGCAAAATGCTAATCATGTGCTGTTGAAGAAAAGATCCCCACACGGGACACATCGAAAGACGAGCCATCATCTCTTTGTCTGAACGGAAGTTCTAACCTGAGCTCTCATGGTCTCGCATTACCCATTTATAGATATCATTAGTGTAAATTCACCTGTAAGACTGAATATAGGAGTCTGGATACGGGAGTATATTCTGAGGTGGGACACTCGAGTAAGTTTAAGTCCTTAAAACATTAATCTCATATCTCGAAACAGTTGAACTTTGTGTGAAAATTTAAGTGGATCAGTATACTGACAATCTAAGTGAATCGTTTAGAACTTAAAATGTTTAAAGCTTAACGGTGTTAGTGATTTGTCTCAAAAACTGATATGATCGTCTTACACAAACTCACAAAAACATTGTCTGTAAATATTTCTTTACTGTTTTTCATTAAAATAAAAAATCCAAAAAGAATGTGTTTTAGCATAAAATTTTGAAAAATCAAAAAGATTTTATTTCATCTTATTTTCGGCAACTGATGTTGAAAAGCTGATTTTCAAAATTCCGAGTGCTAAACATGATGAACAACTGGGTTGGGAGAGTTATTTTTGAAATGAAAAATGATATTATTACACATGATCATTAGACATTATAAATGTTAAATCATTTTGAACAATATCTACAAATGGTTTCTAAATTTGTTAAATTTTTAAAATTTATGAAATTTATTTTGAGGTAGAGTTTGTGAAGGTAGAAGCAGCCAGGTTACGACTCCTAAAAGATATGCAAAAGCCAGGTTCCGATTCCTGTGGACTTTCAGCATGAGGATATGCAGATTGAAGCCAGGTTCCAGATCCTTTTGCTACAGAAAGACAGGAAACGTTCTTGAATCTGTGAAAGTTACAAAGTGTGAACAGAGTTTGAGCCAGGATTCCGATCCAAAGCTTGTAGATTGTGAATTCCAGACTGCGATCCCAGTTTATCGAAAGTGGGAGTCTGAACACATAAGAGCCAGATACAGATTATGGATCAACATTCAAGGGGGAGTTTGAATGTTAGAGAGCCAGATTCGAATTCTGATGTTCACGCCAGCTGCTTATACTGAAGAACTTAAGGAATCAAGAGATCTGATCAAGAGAATATAGAGTCAGGTTGAGATTCTAGAAGAGAGAGAGAGAAAGAAAGAGATTGAGGATGCTTACAATGTCAGATACTTTGAAAGAGCATGAAGACTGATAAAGACTGAAGAGTTGACATACTGAAGACTCGACACTGAAGACTTCGTCAACATCCAAGGGGGAGTCTGTTGGTGCATTTGTCTGTCAACTTCATCTTGTATCGAGTCTTGTAGATAGATTAGAAAGAACTAAGCTCGGTTGATTAGAAAATGGAAATTTATAGAAGGATGTCCAGGTCGCACGAACTGGCAAGGGCCAGTTCGTACGAACTGATAATGTCCAGGTCGTTTGGGCCACTCCATGCGAACTGAGATCCTCTATAAATAGTGAGCTTGTTCATTTCATTTGTAACGTGGTGATTCCGGTAGCGAAGCTCTGCCGAGGTGTCTCCAGCTTTGTAAAACGTTCCATAATCAATACAAGAGACAGTTTAAGTGATTCTAGTGCATTACAAGCTGAAATAACACCGATACGTCTGTTTTCGCCTTTCGTATTGGACGAGATCTCTTCTGAACGACTCGTTTGGTCGTGTTAAACGATCCTACAAATGGTATGTTCTCACTACTCTCTCTCTCTCTCTCTCTCTAAAGTTATCCTCTATCATTTATGATTCACTTTTAGAGATCAAATGACTGATTCTCACGCCGGAGTCTAAATGCGGGAGGCCACCTCTCGCGTTAAGGCTGATGTTGCTCTTTGATTACAGATTTCGACTAGAAAGGTATCAGTTGGAGAGGATCATGGACCTTCCCCTTGCCATACCCTTGTTGTTTTAACAAGTGGCGCCCACCGTGGGGTTGCGCTACTTAGAACAGAAATTCTGGTAATTCAGTCCCTGTTCCTAAGTTACCATCTTACTTATGGCCAGGAAAGATCCTCCTCCAAAAGATAATCCCAAAAGTTCACTACCTGCCTCTAGTTCTCCCGCTACACCAGGGGTAGGTAGCTGTTCTACAAGAACGCACGGACCTGAAGTCGAACCGTTGTCCGAAGATGTTACACAGTTTCAAAAACCTCCTCTCACATGAGTAGCTCTATCTTCACTGAGTGAGGTACTCTTTCTGGTGGAAACAATGGAGATGACTCTCGAAGGAGTGAGAAACAATTTCTTACTGCTAAGAGAGCTTTTGAATAACTATGTACTGGAAGAATGGAACAAAGGGGTGAGAGTCTGCTTTGTCTTATGATGAACCAGAGGTCACACTCTCACCCATGCCTCCACCTTTATGTGGGACCACTTCCCCACGTGTTAACCGTAATAAAACAAGCCCAAACCCCATTCCTTACCGTATATCGGATGGTTAACTTGGACAAGGGAGTACACACCATGGCTCCCCCTATGTTCCACCGAGAAGTCGGGAGTTCACTGTTGAACAGCTTCTCATGCTAAGACAATACACACTTCCTCCGACACAAACCTCCTTTGGAGAAGCTCTCAGGTCACTACCTTTAGCTAGTGTTGCGGTGGCAGCAAATCTGCAACCACCTACTTACACCAACTAAGGTTCCCCTGCTTCAAACATACCTCTGGCTCACTTAACTACCTTGCTAGCTCACTTGAGTCAACAGCTAACAGGAAACCACACTTTGCAGACAGCCTTAAGCCAAACTAACACAAGTGTAGCTGGGGCAGGGACAAACCTTGACATTCCTTCCATGCCTTACAAGCCAAGTTATTTATCATGCTTCTCTGACGAGATTTCTAATTATGTTCTTTCAGACCAAGATAAAAATGCCTTCGAATGTAAAAACATATGATGACATGGAAGATCCCGAAGACCATCTCCAAATATTCATTGGAGCTGCTATCGTTGAACGATGGAACAACGTTGAGTGTTGTCACATGTTCATGCAGACCCTCATTGGACCTGCCCATCTATGGTTATGTGGGTTACCCTCAAGAAGCATAACCCCGTTCAGTGATTTATACAAGAGCTTCCTTACCAACCTCACCACTCAACGTAGATGTACAAGGGATGCCACGGCCATGCACTAGATCCAACATAAGGACCACGAGGACCTTCGAACCTTCATGGAAAAATTCAAGAAAGAGGGATTGACATACAGTGAGGCAACTGAAAAAATGAGGGTTTCTACCTTCATAAATACCATTAAAGCAAAGAAGCTCCTTAGAAGGTTCAATGAAAACAATCCTTAAACCATAGAGGAAGCTTTGTAAGAGCAGAATCCTTTTTGAATGGTGTAGAAGCTTTAGAAAAACAAGATGCTAAAAAAGAGAACAAGGAAGCTGGAGGGAACATGTTCCCTCAACAAAAAGATCCAGATTACAGCCCTTCATGGATAAACAACCGTTCAGACCCTACGAAGTTAGAAGGTCTGACGATAGGAGAAGGTCATCATGTCCAAACAAGGGACACGAGAAAGAAAAGCACATCTTCACTACCCTAACAAAGAAACCCCAAGAAATATTGTCAACCGAGGATGTCAAGTGTAGCTTCAGACCTTCGAGGCCTCTCACGAAACCCTCAAGCAGGAAAGACACAAGCATATTATGTTCTTTCCACAACGACACCAGACACCACACCAATGATTACTTCCAATTAAAGAAAAGAATAGAGGAAGCTGTCAAAATGGGCGAATTGGCTCACTTAGTGAAAGATATCAAAGATAAGAAGGAGGGAAAGAAAGAAGTTGGTGTCAACATGGTATGGGTAAAAGATGGACAAAAAGAAAAAAGAAGACTAACATCGTATTAGTATCAACAATGTATATGCTTCCCCCCGACTGATCCCAACAACAAGTTTGAAACACCCATTATCGTGGAAGTTGAGTTAGAAGGCTTCTCCACTGATAGAGTATACATAGATCCAGGGGCAGCATCGAATGTGATGTATGAAAGATGCTTTAACCGACTCAAAGAAGAGCAGAAGGCTCATTTGGATACCATTGACACGTCCCTGAGAAGCTTCACCTGGGAAAGGGTACAACCCCGTGGGAAGCTTACCCTCAATGTCTATTTCCAAGATTAAGACCTCTCTCGTACCGAAGAACTAATATTCATAGTCATAATGTCCCCTTCCAATTATAACTTACAGATTGGCAGACCCGGCATCTCTGCAATCGATGTTGTGGTCTCTACGGCACATGGGATGATGAAGTTCCCAACAGATAGAGGAATTGCCTCGTTAACACCAACGCAGGAAGCTCTTTTGGTCGCTTCCATGGAAGTAGAGGAAGAAAGGGAAAGCAGTGAAAGACGAGAACCGGTGGAAGAGATAAGCATCAATAACAATTACCCAGAACAAACCATCAAAATAAATGGTTATCTTCCTGGGGGAACAAAGAATAGGCTTAAGGATCTCCTCCAAAGCAACAAGGATGTGTTTGCATGGTGCGCCGACGACATGGTCGGTATACCACGAGACATCTCGGAACATGCACTAAACATAGCTCCAGCACACAAACTTGTCGCCCAGAAGAAGCGAAGCCTAGCTCTTGAACGAAGCATGGCTACCTGTCAAGAAGTGGAGAAGCTAGTGTCACACCCCCGAATTACCACATGCGGGTTTCACCGCAAGGCGTGTGACGTACCAGGATCAAGCCACTAATCATGTTGAACAAATAGTAAATAGTATTAATAGCAATCATTATGTCCAACATGAATAGTGTATTTCAAAATAACGTTTCAAACAAAGTATGTGTTTAGCGGAAGAAAATGTAATTGTTTCAAATTACCAAAACCAAATTGTTTTAAAATGCATAATATCAAAAGTTCTAATCAGAAAGCACGCCCCATGAAACTTCCAGCTCCCCAGACTGCAAGTTCCAATGCAATGATGTATCTAACGATCTGTAAGCATGCAGAAGAGTGTCAACATAAAGTTGGCGAGTTCACAGTTTTGTTCAATGTAAATCATGTAAATGTTTAGCTTTAAAGACATGTCAAGAAATAATAAACTCGGTACCGATATAACTGACTATGTTTGTTGTGCCCTCATCAATGTCTATCACCACTGATCCACTCATCAATGTCTATCAACACTGATCCAAAATGAGTAAGGTCCTTAGTTCACGCCTGGCTCCTAGCACGGTGTGAGGTTTGTCAAACCAAATAGCGCTATCAACTAATACCCCGTTGGCTCCCAGACAACTAGCTTGGTAATAAGTAGGGACTTACATGATAGAGATTGAGTTTGTTAACTGACATCGAAATTAAACTACAACATTTATTAAAAATTATTCCTCCCAGGAAAAATAGTTTGTCCCCCGGGGACGCATGCTTGTGAAAGATTAGTGAACTCACCTAAGTTTGCTCGGTATGTGTTAACGTGTTTCTACACGTTAATAAAGTGTTAGGTCCGTTACACGCGACCTAATGTACAATATCATGTAAGTATGTATCTAAGTAGGGTTTTATAATACCCTAGGTGTCCAAACAACCAAGTGTTTAATGCGGTCATAATAACAAATTTAGCATACAGTAACACATAGTAGATTTCCCTAGTTGGTGATATGTTGTATAATTTTTGAGAACTTGGACATTTTCATGTTGTTAGACTCGGATATATTGTTTCATTTACTAACTCGGATAGCATATATATATATATATATATATATATATATATATATATATATATATATATATAAACTCGGACAACATGTATCTTATATATATAAACTCGGATAACACGTATACATATTTAAACTCAGACAACATGATTCTTATATATATAAACTCGGACCACTTGAAGAAACTCGGAACCCTCATATCCATTTTAAAAACTCGGAACCCTCATATCCATTTTAAAAACTCGGAACCCTCCTCCCTTTCAAACCAAAGAATGCCAGACCTACTGATTTTCAAAAGCCCATGAGTTTTGTTAAAAACATGGATTTGGATTAAAAAAATGTTCAAATGAATCAGTTGGTAAATCAGAACAAGAAAAGGAGTCAGTGAAAACGTCAACAGAGGAGCCCCAAGAAAATGTGTCAAATTCTGATTCTATAGGCAATATTAACTGTTTTAGTTCATGTGCAGGGTCATTGATAGTTGAAGAGCAGTCTGAAGTGGATGATGAACCACATTCAAATGTTGTTGTAGATTCAGATGTTTCTTTATGTGTTAAACATGATTTTTACGTTTTGAACTATGTTCAGTCTATGCTTGCTGAGACTAGGGGTTTTTTTGACAATGTTTCTGATAATGTTGCTAAAATTGAAAATTTAGATGTTGTGGTTTTAAATTCTGATTGTTATGATACTGTTTTACCAGAGGAGTCTGGTGCATCTACTGATGAATTTGAAACACCTATTTCGAGTGATTCAGACAACTGTTCTAATATGCCTGAAACCTTAACTGATGCATTAGAGTCCTCTAAACATGATAAAGTTGAAAATATTACTGTGTCTGATTGTGTGAATGAAATAATTGATGAACAGGGATTGTTTGATGAACCTGACAATCAGACTGCAGATTCTGGTACATCAGATAATGAGCATAGTGTTTCTGAAGATTTTGAATTCATTGCAAAGTCTGAATCAAGTGGTGTAAAAACAAATGATAGCCAAGTTGTTTTAAACGAAAATTGCTCATCATCTGACGAACCAGAACCAGCTGATCCCAAAATCTCAGAGTCTGAAGAAAAGGTTTCTATGGAAACTAATTCTGCAGCTGATCCCAAAAGCGTAGAGTCTGAAGAAAAGGTTTCTATAGAAACTAATTCAGCAGTTAATCCCAAAAGCTCAGATTCTGAAGAAAAGGTTTCTAAAGAAACTAAGTCTACAGAATCTGCTCCTTTAAAGAAAAAGCAATCATGTAAAAACAAAAAACAACACATAAAGAAAACTCAAGACAAAAATTCCTCAGATGCTGTTAAAGAAAAACAAAAGGAAAACCCACCTTAGAAACAAACTGAATCTAAGTTGAAGGGTAAAATTATCGATGCTCACTCTTGTGCTGATGATTGTGAGCAGGTTTCATCCAAGATTAAACATGCACACAAGAAATCAGTACCAAGTGGAAAGAAGAGACCCAATCAGCTCCCTAGAATAACACAAGCTGAACTGAATGTCTTTTTCTCAAAAAGACAAACTTGTTTTAACTGTGGAATTCCGGGGCACATAGCTAGAAATTGTGTTCATCGTCCTTTCGTGCCTTACTACTCATGGAACACACATCATCAGACGGCTACGCATTTCCTATAGAGATCGATTCATTCAAGCCAAGCCCACTGATGGAGACTGGAATCGGGCAAAGAAAATTAATCAAAAGTTTTCAAACACAAATGGTTTCCAAAATATCTCAAACAACGCTGATTCTAAAATTTGGAAACCCAATATTCTTGCTGGATCTCAGTCTCAGTGTTCACAGTCGTCAACATCAACATCTTCCTCTCAAACCTCAAACTCTACTAAAAGTCATATGATCTTTCATGAGGTTTCGTATATAGACAGTGATGGTCAACCCAGATGAACAATGGCCTGGGTTCCAGTTTCTAACTAATCCCGTTGTGTGTGTAGGAACGGCTATGGAGGCTATCGTTAGACTTTGGTTCATCGATAGTTGTTGTTCCAGGCACATGACAGGAGACATTTCCCAGTTGAATGATATAAAAATATTCGATGGTGGATTTGTCAACTTTACGGGAGGAGAAACTGGAAGAATAACAATGAAGGGTACTGTCAAAAACGGGGTTCTCAGCTTCTCAGATGTCAATTATGTTCCTGAACTCAAACACAGTCTTTTGAGCGTATCTCAGATGTGCGATAAAGGTTTTGAGGTTCTCTTTGCCAAAAGTAGATGCGTAATTTTGAAGTCGGGGATTGTTATACCGAAGGATTGGTTCTTAATTGAAGCAGAACGTCCAGGAAATGATTACGTAATTGACATGAATAAAGCCCCTACTGATCAAGTTACATGTTTGTACTCAGAAATTGCTGAACATGATGCTATGTTGCGGCATCGTCAGCTGGGTCATCTGAACATGAAGAATCTTAATCGACTGGCAAAAGGAGGATTACTAAGAAACTTACCAATCAAGGATTTCATGTGAATCATGTGCTCGTGGGAAACAACATCGTAAGCCTCACAAGTCTAAGCTCGTGCACACGACTTCTAAAGTTCTGGAATTGCTTCATATGGATCTCTTTGGTCCCATCAATGTGCTAAGTATTGGAGGCAAGGCTTAGTGCTTAGTCATCACTGATGATTTCTCTTGTTTCACTTGGGTGTTTTTCTTGGAACAAAAGAGTGAGACAACAGGTTTGATCAAGAAACTTGTCACTCTCATGGAAAATCAAGCATATGAGCGAATGAAAATTATTTGATGCGACAATGGGACAGAGTTTAAGAATGCTGAACTGAATGATTTACGTGCCTTAAAAGGAATTGATCGTCAATATACTGCAGATCGAACTCCTCAACAAAATGGAGTTGCTGAAAGATGCAATCGAACTCTTATTGAAGCTGCTCGAATGATGCTGATAGATTCTGGCCTTCCACTGATATTTTGGGCAAAAGTAGTGAACACCAACTGCTGTGTTCAAAATCATGCCTTGATCAACAAATGTCACATGAAGACGCCTTATGAAATAGTTGAAGGACAAAAACCCTCTGTACAACATTTCCACACTTTTGGTTGTCCCTGTGTTCTCCTGCTTATGGACGCCAAAGGAAAATTTGAAGCAAGAGGGGATCCATGCTATTTCATTGGCTATGCTAAAAACACCTCATATCGTGTGTACAACAAGATCAAGAAGCAGATCATAGATACTTACAACATGGATTGGCTAGAAGAAAATCTCAAATACGCGCGAGTTGGACCTGATTGGTTATATGATTATTCTTCTTTGTTTAAGTCATTTCATATTCTATCTGATGTGGTTATTAATGAAGGTGTCTCAAATACAGTGATACCCATTCCCATTGCAGTTGAAGATGAAGTCGTGCCTTTACGAGATGCATTCAAGAAACTTACTATGGATCCACTGGGATTTCACTAAGCTACTACAGCACCGCATCATGCTTCATCGATTCAGGAGCCGATTTCTGAATCCACTGCAACAACTACTCCTGATGGTGTAGTTCACAATACTGAAGCCTCCACACAACAGACAAATGCGGGACCCTCAAATTCCAATGTCCAAGGTGCTTCACTTTTTCCGGAGCCGATTCCGTCTGACTGCACTATTGATCCACCGGTGATCAACACTCGCACTACATCAAATGAGGGGGAGCAAACTGGGATAGTATCGGGAAGTTTTTCCAACTTGCAATCAAATTGGCAGGCTCCTGCTATAGCAATTCCAAAACGTGTTCAGAAAAGTCACCCAATTGAGAACGTTATTGGTCCTGTGACTGCTGGTATTCAAACCAGCAGCAAATTAGGGGACATTAACACATGTTTATATTCATGCTTCATTTCACAGATTGAGCCTAAGAGCATTGATGTTGCTTTGCAGGAACTTGTATGGGTCGATGCGATGCATGAATAGCTCAATCAGTTTGAAAAGTTGGGTGTTTGGAAGTTAGTGAAACTGCCTAAAGGAAAACGTGCTCTTGGAACGCGCTGGGTATTTAGAAAAAAACAGGATGACACTGCGTGATCGTGAGGAACAAAGCACGATTAGTGGTCCAAGGTTTCAGGTAGATTGAAGGCCATTCATATTTTCTTGGCATATGCGTCCAAGGTTTCAGGCAGATTGAACGCCATTCATATGATGAGGTGTACGCGCCGGTGGCACGACTAGAGGCCATTCATATTTTCTTGGCATATGCATCTTTCATGGGATTTACCGTTTACTAGATGGATGACAAGACGGCATTTCTGTACGGGAAGATCAAGGAAGAAATTTATTTCGCTCAACCCCCTGGGTTCATTGATTCAGAGAAACAAGGCTATGCCTACAAGTTAGATAAAGCTTTGTATGGGTTACACCAAGCACCTCGTGCATGGTATGCAACCTTAACAGAGCATCTACTTGCATATGGATATACTCGGGGGATGATAGATCAAACGTTGTTCATCAAACGCGTTGACAAGGATCTTATTCTTGTTCAGATCTACGTGGACGACATTATTTTCGGGTCAACCAATGAAAATTTGTGCAAAGAATTAGAAAAAGCGATGAAGAAGAAGTTCGAGATGAGCTCCTCCATTGCAGAATGGCCTTTACTGAACGAGAATGCTTAAGGAAGCCCGGTTAATCAGACATTGTACCGATCTATGATTGGTTCATTGATGTACTTGACTGCAAGTCGGCCAGACATTATGTTTACCGTCTGTCAATGTGCTCGTTATCAGGCTAATCCTAACCTTCTCATCTTATTGCCATTAAAAGAATTTTTAGATATCTAAAGGGAGCTCCAAAACTTGGCCTCTGGTATCCTAGAGATTCCAACTTTGATCTGTTTGCTTTTTCTGATAGTAACTTTGGAGGGACAGACAGGGACATGAAGTCTACATTGGCTGGATGTCAATTCTTGGGAGACAGACTCATCTTGTGGCAATGCAAGAAGCAACAGACCGTGTCACTCTCGACTGCGGAAACAAAATATGTTGCAGCATCCGCTTGCTGTTCCCAGGTTATTTGGATGCAACACCAGCTCGAGGATTACGGTTTGACTTATCTAAACACTACCATTTATTGTGATAATGATGCCACTATCCAAATTATTAAAAACCTTGTTTTTCACTCTAAAACCAAGCACATTGATATCAAGGTTCATTTTATTCGAGATTGCTATGATAGAGGACTGATTAAACTTGAACAGATCTATACTGATACAAATACAGCGAATATATTTACAAAACCTGTCAGCAACTCGAGATTCAACGTGCTTGTGGTTCTTTTAAAAATGATGCGTTTCACCGACTGAGCGATTAAAAAACGTGGTTTTTACAATAAAATAAGTACATTTGAGCATAAATTTTCTACTTTGGCACAAATTTAGGGGGAGAAATGTTTGCTGGGAAATGAAATAAATATTCATGCAAAAGAATTTGATTAACACATGTAAGGTATCGAAGCTGAAAAGACTAGGATCTACTGCGATATGTTGATAGGTCTAATGCTCAAAAGGCGAAAAGATACCAAGTGATATATATATAACGGACTATATGTCACACCCCAACCTATGGCGGAAACATCGGGATGAGACGAAATAGATTGCAAGAGACTTCATAACACTATGTGACAATATAATTTAAATTCAAATTTCATTTCAATGCTAAATGTCATACAAGATTCAAATAAAAAGAACAACATTGTTTCAAAACATAACATAACAAGATAGATTAATCTAACTGTGTTTCTAAGTCCACCTAAATCTTGTTTCTTCACTTAGCATCATCTTGTCTATCGAACCTGCAACATGTATTAAAATATGATCAACAAAAAGTTAGCGAGTATACAAGTTTGATACATAGCATAAAAATAGTTTTAAAATAGTTTAACGGCTCGTATCCAACATGAATCACCATATGCAAGTTACTAGTGCGTTAAAACGGTGTCAATTATATGTTCAAACCCAAGAATCCAATGCGTTAAAATAGCCTATCCCAAAGAATAACGGGAGGTAACATGTTTAACGTAACAATACCCCGAGACTAGCGGGCGGTGCATTACTCCTATAGCACTATAATTGTTAAGGTAGGCTTGTACGAAGTTAATGAGCATATAGACACGAAAAGTTTACATAACATACGAGATTAACAAGCATCATATAGTTTCATGTTCAAACATGGATAGAGAGTGATTCAAATAGTTTCAAGTGTTTAGTGTTTTTATATAGAATACGTGTTGCACCCAAAGGTGTTTAAAAGTGGAAATGGGTTCGAGTATACTCACAAAATTGCATATGCTTTCCGATTTATCCAACGTGACGAGGTTGTTGAGACTAGAAAATTGAATGTGGTCAATTTGGGATTTAAGAGGTGTATACATATGGTTTAAGGATTTGGAGCTTATGGTCATGAAAATAACTTATGAAAGTAATCATCTTGTACACATAGCACATGTTCTTGACACTATTGAAACTCAAAAGAATTTGTATGTTTTCATGGATTAAAGTCCATTAGAATCGTAACATGTTTATGGTCATAGGTGATGTAACATATTCTTGACGAGTAACTATTAAGTTATCATCAAGTCTAGCTACTTAGATTTATATAGATTATATAGATAACATATGAATATTCTATAAAGATTACAAGTCCTATAGATCAAGCATGAGGTAGGAGATTAAAGTCTCCATTAAGGCACCTCTTAGTGTCATATAATTCATACATGAGGTAGGAAGAATCAAGTCATCCATTTAGGTACCTCTATTGTTCACCACTACACTTGTTGTTATGAACAACAAGGAGGGTCATGAACTTACAAGTAAATAGAGAAATAAGAACAACTAATCTATGGAAAACATCAAGAAGTTAGTGGATTCTTATGAAAGATAGCCCAAGCTAGTCTAACAATCACACATACATCAAGCTTCAAGCTTAAACACTTCTTGTGGATAAAACCCTTTCTAAAACAGAATGTTTGTGAGGTTTTAACCTCTAATTTAACATGTCTCAGCCTTGTTTTTAAGCCCAACTAACCATTCAATTGATTATGAGCATTAGGACATAGGTTTGAGATGAGATAAACTCAAGTTTAGCTAAGTTTAACAAAGTTTAAGTGAAAACAGAAAGTAAAAGTCCATTTTAGATCCTTTTTGGTGAAATTCCAGAGCTTGGTTTTCCATGGAAAACCTGTGGAAATGTTCCTAAGGTTGTTCCAAGCAAGTGGGAAAAAGAATGGATGAAAAAGACTAAGTATTGAGTGAGTTATGCTCACTTTAGTGAAGTGTGGTGATTCTGCTCGAACTTCTGATTAACAGCAGATTATTGACTGATTTGAGAGTGTTTTGGACAAGTTGCAAAGTGTAAAATGCTTGGAGAATGATGGGTTCTTATAGGGAAGTGTTTAGGGTTTAAGTTGGAGTGTAATTAATGCAAGAAATGAGTTTGAAAATCAATTAAAACACAAAATCCCGCTCAAAAACGCGTCTGATCACAAATCTGTGAACTGGGCCACTCTCGCGGGCCGCGAAGATGCTCCCAGGCCGGGTCGCGGGCCGCCACGAGGTCTGATGGGCAGATTTGTTTTATTTTTGTTCATTTTAATCCCTTAACTTTCATATGTTGCACGTTTCAAGTATGTTTTAGGTATTTTAGGCACAATGAAGCATAAATAAGGGTAGGTTATGTAAATGAAGCATAAACTAAACATAAACAAGTATAATTATGTTTATTTGTCGAGAAATAGTATCGAATTTGTGTAATTTAGCATATAGATCAATAGTTTGCAAGTTTGACGTTTTTAGCACAAGGTATGAATAAAGTGTCACATGAAGGATGTTTTTGAACGTATGAACATGTATAAGACGTATATAACATAAATGTAACGAAAACATGAATTTCATTATGATCCAACTCTCGGATTTTGCAAAGATTACAACGAAACAACGCTTACAAGAATACAAAGTTTCCAAAAATAGGATTACAAGTAAGGGTTTCCTAATATAGAATGTATGAAAACGTAGGGCGTTACAGTCTCCCCTCCTTTAGGAAATTTCGTCCCGAAATTTATTCAAGAGGAAGACTTGAAGAGTTTTGGCAAAAAGGTGATTATTTAAAATTGAGACTTGAAAATTTTGAAACGTAAAAAGTATGAAATTTTGAAGTACGACAAGATGGGTTTGTAAAAGAATTTGTTTGGCTCAAATGATTTGAGGTACCAATATAATTGGAAGCGTGTAGGTGCGTATGTAGGTAAAGCGAGTTTAAACAAGTTTTGAATAACTAAATTTGGAGGTGTTTCAAAAATGTATCGTATTTACGAAGGAGATCTTTGTATCAAAACGGTTTGTATTTGATGAAAGTGGGGTAGTTTGCGTAGGAAGTTTTAAGGATAGTATAAAATCACACATTTGTAAGAATGTTTATTAAGAGGAACGAGAAGGTTTGGTACTTTAAATAAAGTGACAACGGTCTACTAAGTATGTTTGTACAAGAATAAAGAATAGGAAGATAGTTTTAAGGTAAGGAGATAGGTTAGGATTCGAACTTTTAAACAGACTTGGTTGTGAATGAGGTTCGTATAAAAGAAAAGAATAATGGAGAAGAGTAGGAGTATAAAAGCGAACGATTGACTTTTAATATACGAAACACGAGTATAAGGATGGTATAAGTATTGATTAGACGAAAGTAGGGCGTTCAGAATGAAGTCTCGTCGTGGATAATCGGATATAATGCATTTGTGAGTTGTTTAAAGTTTGAATTAGGTCCAAAAGGTCTACAAAACACTGAATTTCTCATGGCACGTTTTACGAGAGTTTAGTAATATGGTGGAAACACTTATATATAGGGTGTACCAGCGGCGTATCCACCATGTTTCGACCATGTTATGTCCGTTTCGTTATTCGGTGCAATGTTACATTCCGTGTCTTACCATATGCAGTAGTACACTCTATGGTTCTCATACGCCTATCATTATAATCTCGTGTGCACCCGCGATTATATTGATTGTCGCATGGTCCGCATAGCTTGTACTTGTTGCGTATGAGTTAAGGTATACGTTAATTTTGAGAATAAGTTTGCATGTGTATAGAAATATAGCATATAAGCTTGTTTGTGTTCCAAATAGTTTAAGACCAACGTAAGCGAATTCCCTCGGGTTTCGCTCGCGTACTGGTGTGAATGTATAAATATTGTGTATGAATAAAAGCATGAGTATAGTATAAGTTTAAATATGAATACACATGCGAGCATAATGGCAAACGCATGGATAAGAGTATGATTACAAGTATAAACATGACGTATATAAAAATGAGTACAAATGTGAGTACAATTGGAGCACAAACGAATGAACGTGAGTATAAACATAAATCGTATAAATGAGTGTATAAATATGAGTATGAGTATAACATGAATCGTATAAATGTGAGTATAAATATGAGTACAAATGTGAGTATAAAATGTATTGTGATTAGTACGAGTATAAATACAAACATGAGTATCAGCATGAACACAAAATGTGTGAGTATGAATACGAGAGTAGGTATAAGTAAGAACATAAGATGCATGAGCATGCATATGAACGTGAATATAAGTGTAAAACATGAATGTTCGAGTATGAATAAAATGTATGAGTGTAAATATAAGTTTAGGAATAATTGTATACGTATGAACAAAGTGTATGAACGTGAGGATAAGTGTAAGCATAATTGAATAAGTATGAGTATAAGTAGGATGTATGAGTATAAACATGATTGTGAATATTAGTGTAAACATAATTGTATAAGTGTATGTGTAAGTGAAATGTATGAGATGAATGTGAATATGAATATAAGTGTAAAACATGTTTAAGTATGAAAAATGTATAAGTGTGAATATAAACGTAAAATGAATGAACATGGATACGAATATGAAAGTAAGTATATACGTGAATATAAGTATGACGTAAATGTATAATGTATGAATTTTGGGTTATAACATAAATGTGTAAGTATGTCTATAAGTGTAGACATAAAATGTATAAGTATGAGTGTAAGTAATAATGATTTTGTTTATAATATTAATCGAAATATACGAATTTAAGCGCGAAGTTTTGGGTAGGAAAGAAAAGAAAACAAGTCATAAGCATGAGATTGTTGTGATATATTGACTAAAACGTGTAAAATGATATGTATGTATAGTCGTTTAAGAAAAAATGGAATCAAAATAGATTGAGTCGATTTGGAATGTGGAGTCTAGGTTGTGAAGTTGAAGAGAATATAAAACATCTATTGGTTACGTGGAATGTACTTTGTAAAAAGAATGGAAATGCTACTCTTGTTTTAAAAGAATTTACATAAGTTAAAAATTGTTGGTTCTTATGAGGTTTCCTTGCCCACATGTTTTAAAGTCCAATTGATGTATTGAGTAAAAATAAGGTTGCATCATTTTAAATAACCTTATGTTAACGAAGAGATTCGAAGTTTAGAGGTCCTTGTGAAAATGTTGCTCCTTAGAAAAAGAAATTTAGTATATGAGCTTATTGATTGTGAAAGTTGTTCTTAATAAAATATTTTGTTGATTTTGAAAAGAGTTTTGGTAAAACGATCGAATAATATTTGTAATATTTTGTACGAAAAGTTGGTTTGATTCTCAATTGAAAAATAACAATCTTTAGTATAACGATGCGAGATGAGAGTGTTTTAGTATTTACGTGGAATACGAAATTTTACGGGCAATGGATTTATTGGGCCGACTAAGTTGGTAAGTAGCATTTTGTGAAGTTTTGAAATTCAAGATATGAGCGTGTACGGTAATATTAAGAATTTTGTGTATGTGAGTGAATGTGAAAATAGGTTGTAGTATAAGAAGTAAGTTTAAATAAACAATGCATGTTGAGATGAATAAGAATTTGACTAATAATATTCAATTTGGGTATAAACATGATAGTGTGTACATAATAAAGTCTATTAAAAGAAAGTCTTGGTAACAATCACCTAAGTAAGGGAATCACCCCTAACTCGTTGGTGAGGTCGTTGTAAGATAAGAAAAGAAGCGGAGTTAGTCGTCAAGGTAAAGAAATCACTCTTATCTTGATGATATGCCTCCATTTATTGTTACAAGGGATATAGATAAAATTATGTGAAATCATGTATGTATATATTGTATAATCGTATGAAAGTATTAGTATAATGCATGCGTAAAAGTGGAATCTCAAAAATGGTTCAAAATTGAGGAGAGAGAATTGCATCATAAAAGATTGAAAATAATAAAACGTAAGTTCGATTAAAACTGGGATGGTTCCAAAACGGAACGTTGACTAACTAAAGTGGTCAAAAAGTCTTTTGAATTTGAGAAGCATGCTTTGGCCTAATAGGTGGTATACTCTCGCCGACACGTCGGTTAACGGTATTCACCCTTCTGGTTACTACATGTCTCAGTTCAATCGAGAATTCGAGACTTGGCGGGAATTATGAAAATCAAGGAGCGGGACTAATCGACGAGATGCGGGTTTCACCCCTAACTTGACGATTTCGTACCCGAAGTGTGGTTGGTACTCGTCGGGTCAAAATTTAAGTTCGACACGTTGACGAGGGTCCACTAGAATTTGAAATTGAAATTCTTCATCAAGGTGAGGACTTCACTCCTAACTTGATGACGAATCGTTCACCAAATTGTGGGTTTTACGCCTATTTTGGTGAAATCATCTCGTTTGTATAATATGAGAGTTTGCGGATTTAGAATAGGCGAGTAAAATGCATGAGGAAAAGTGTATGTTAAAGATTAGACAAACAAGTATAAACATGTCAAGAATAGCACATAAAGAATGGAATAATAAAACAAGTATTAACACATGATAAAACAAGTATTAACACATAAGAATAGCATATTAAGTATTAGCATATAAGTGTCATATATGTTGAAAAGATCAAAAGTGGATAAATAAGAAGCAAATAAAGTAGCATGCAAGTAGTTTCGAGCAAAACATAAAAATAAGGCTTTAAAACTATAGACTAGGTAAAAGCATTCCTACTTTTCCTAATTCCCTATAGTTATGGCTCTGATACCAATCTGTCACACCCCAACCGATGGCGGAAACATCGAGATGAGAAGAAATAGATTGCAAGAGACTTCATAACACTATGTGACAATATAATTTAAATTCAAATTTCATTTCAATGCTAAATGTCATACAAGATTCAAATAAAAAGAACAACATTGTTTCAAAACATAACATAACAAGATAGATTAATCTAAGTGTGTTTCTAAGTCCACCTAAATCTTGTTTCTTCACTTAGCATCGTCTTGTCTATCGAACCTGCAACATGTATTAAAATATGATCAACAAAAAGTTGGCGAGTATACAAGTTTGATACATAGCATAAAAATAGTTTTAAAATAGTTTAAAGGCTCGTATCCAACATGAATCACCATATGCAAGTTACTAGTACGTTGAAACGGTGTCAAGTATATGTTCAAACCCAAGAATCCAATGCGTTAAAATAGCCTATCCCAAAGAATAACGGGAGGTACCATGTTTAACTTAACAATACCCAGAGACTAGTGGGCGGTGCATTACTCCTATAGCACTATAATTGTTAAGGTAGGCTTGTACGAAGTTAATGAGCATATAGACACGAAAAGTTTACATAACATACGAGATTAACAAGCATCATATAGTTTCATGTTCAAACATGGATAGAGAGTGATTCAAATAGTTTCAAGTGTTTAGTGTTTTTATATAGAATACGTGTTGCACCCAAAGGTGTTTAAAAGTGGAAATGGGTTCGAGTATACTCACAAAATTGCATATGCTTTCCGATTTATCCAACGTGATGAGGTTGTTGAGACTAGAAAGTTGAATGTGTTCGATTTGGGATTTAAGAGGTGTATACATATGGTTTAAGGATTTGGAACTTAAGGTCATGAAAATAACTTATGAAAGTAATCATCTTGTACACATAGCACATGTTCTTGACACTATTGAAACTCAAAAGAGTTTGTATGTTTTCATGGATTAAAGTCCATTAGAATCGTAACATGTGTATGGTCATCGGTGATGTAACATATTCTTGACGAGTAACTATTAAGTTATCATCAAGTGTAGCTACTTATATTTATATAGATTATATAGATAACATATGAATATTCTATAAAGATTACAAATCCTATAGATTAAGCATGAGGTAGGAGATTAAAGTCTCCATTTAGGCACCTCTTAGTGTCATATAATTCATACATGAGGTAGGAAGAATCAAGCCTTCCATTTAGGTACCTCTATTGTTCACCACTACACTTGTTGTTATGAACAACAAGGAGGGTCATGAACTTACAAGTAAATAGAGAAATAAGAACAACTAATCTATGGAAAACATCAAGAAGTGAGTGGATTCTTATGAAAGATAGCCCAAGCTAGTCTAACAATCACACATACATCAAGCTTTAAGCTTGAACACTTCTTGTTGATAAAACCCTTTCTAAAACAGAATGTTTGTGAGGTTTTAACCTCTGATTTAACATGTCTCAGCCTTGTTTTTAAGCCCAACTAACCATTCAATTGATTATGAGCATTAGGACATAGGTTTAAGATGAGATAAACTCAAGTTTAGCTAAGTTTAACAAAGTTTAAGTGAAAATAGAAAGTAACAGTCCACTTTGGAGCCTTTTTGGTGACATTCTAGAGCTTGGTTTTCCATGGAAAACCTGTGGAAATGTTCCTAAGGTGTTCCAAGCAAGTGGAAAAAAGAATGGATGAAAAAGACTAAGTATTGAGTGAGTTATGCTTAGTTTAGTGAAGTGTGGTGATTCTGTTCGAACTTCTGATTAACAGCAGATTATTGATTGATTTGAGAGTGTTTTGGATAAGTTGCAAAGTGAAAAATGCTTGGAGAATGATGGGTTCTTATAGAGAAGTGTTTAGGGTTGAAGTTGGTGTGTAATTAATGCAAGAAATGAGTTTAAAAATCAATTAAAACACAAAATCCCGCTCAAAAACGTGTCTGGTCACAAATCTGCGAACTAGGCCACTCTCGCGGGTCGGGGGCCGCTAGGAGGTCTGATGGGCTGAATTTTTTATTTTTGTTTAGTTTAGTCCCTTAACTTTCATATGTTGCACGTTTCAAGTATGTTTTAGGTATTTTAGGCACAATGAAGCATCAATAAGGGTAGGTTATGTAAATGAAGCATAAACTAAACATAAACAAGTATAATTATGTTTATTTGTCGAGAAATAGTATCGAATTTGCGTAATTTAGCATATAGATCAATAGTTTGCAAGTTTGACGCTTTTAGCACAAGGTATGAATAAAGTGTCACATGAAGGATGTTTTTGAATGTATGAACATGTATAAGACGTATATAACACAAATGTAACGAAAACATGAAATTCATTATGATCCAAGTCTCGGATTTTGCAAAGATTACAACGAAACAACGATTAAAAGAATACAAAGTTTCCAAAAATAGGATTACAGGTAAGGGTTTCCAAATATAGAAAGTATGACAACGTAGGGCGTTACACTATACACCATGTGGGTAACATATCATCGGCGTATGATTTCATGGTCTTAAATCTTGCGTTGATAGATAGCCAACGTCTGAGATTTCGGGTCTTTATACTGGTGAGTCATCCGGGATATCAGGGTTGTGTGACATCTGTGCTTGTAATCATTGTAAACAGTTCATTTATCATTGAAATAAAGTTATTTGATCCCAATGTTTGTTTGTTTATGTATGACACTTTTCATATTTTGATTTCTATTCAATTTCAAACTCTATATCGCTTTCTGGAGAGTTATACGCAAACTGGTGCGTAAACGTAATCAGTTTAACGCGATAAATACTCCGAAACATCAACTTATGCTAAACATACCTTAAATAACCTTTACATAACTTAGAAATAAGTTTTGAAGGCTTTGGTATGGCAAAATCAAGTCTATTCACTTACAGGGACTAAATTCGACAAACTGCGAAAGTATGTCGATTTGAACAGTAACAGACATTCTGGAACTTGATCATAAGTTAAACACACCCTAAATATCCTTTACATAGCTTAGAAATAGGCTTTGAGGGGTTTGGTGTGCTAAAATAAACTTTATGCTCATTCAGGGACTAAAAGCGTCAAAAAGTGCATAAGTTTGCATTTTCGCGCATAATTTACATTCTGAATACATCCGGACATCCAAAAATTTATGTAAGCACTAAAATATTTTATTTTAGTGTTTAGCATAAGAAAAATCCATTCGTCGCGCAATTTGGATCTTTTTTCGCGTTCGTGCGCATTTCGTCGTAATTAAGCGAACATCGCGATCGTACGACCAAACGAACCGACATCCGGCATATTTTTGAGCATGTTTCATGTCCACAATGTTTAGGCATCATTTTAGGGCCTTAAAGTTGGCTTAACGGGCCTTAAACATGTCGGAATGGAGCTTAAACCATAACAGGGACCATTTCTGCAATTTCTGAAAGTTGTGTGCTGATTAGAAGACTCAGGCGGCCCGCGTAAGCCCCCATTAAACCTTACGCGGCCCGTGTGAGACTGCCAGATGTGCAAAAAGTTGATTCCAGCCTGTTCCAGTCATGTTTCCCGCTTGCAAATGGTATTTCTGAAGCTATGGGCCATTTCTAGGGGTACCCAAGGTTTCACAAAACAAGGGGCACACATATACGGTTGAGATCAAGGCACGTTATTCGATGAACGATCCTAACAGTGGTCCTTTTCCTATAAATACCCCCCACCCCATTTGTTGCAACCCACTTGATTTCTGAGATTTTCTCTAAGTTGAAGTGTGAAATACTTCATACCTGAGAAATACTTGGAAAATCAAACTTGCGGGGACCCTTTGTAAGTATTCTTTCGTTCTTTTCATTCGTTTTAGCGTTAAAGTCAAACTGCGTTTGACTTTTTGCATTAACCAGTTTATGGTCAATGCGAAGTTCATTTGAACTTCATAACGTGAGCGTAATCACGATGGTTATAGTCCCTAGTGACTATACCTACTGATTACCACGTTATCTAGGCTCAGTGATGAGTCGTAGTTTCGGCCAAAATGCATATTCTTGCGTGTTTTGTAACCAAACTACTTTTGGGTATCAAGACCCTTTGTCTTGATACCAAACCTGTTTTTAAACCTCATTAAACATGTTTTGACATGTTTAGCTCGTCACTTTTAGATTTGTGCTTGTCTAGGGTCGTAAAGGTAAGCGATCTAATCAATCGCTTATACTTTTGAACCCGACCCATTTGGTCGATCATTAGGATCTGACCAAACACTTTAGGTGACCATAGTTGTATAGGGAATAACCTTCCGAGGTTATACCTTATGGTCACAACGTTTAAGTAGTTGTATGATAAGTAGTTTATATGCCTTAGGTAAATTACCAAAATACCCTTTTTACGCCAAAATTCATTCTAAGCATACGTAACATAATTTTTGACATCTAAACTGATTTGGAAACTATATTAGACATGTTAAGGCATATTTTACTTATCATAGGACTAGTTAAGCGGTCCGAACGCGTTTTACGCAAACGACGCGTTAAAGTAGCATAAGCTACCTAAACGGGTCGTAATGGGTCAAAAGCACTTAGCATAGGTTCCGTTTTAGTATGTAGGCTTTGTTAAACCATATCACATGAGTTCTTACACTCATTTGGTTTACGAACCCTCATGCTACCGGATCCTCCGAATAGGTCCATTTATTGATGTAGTTACCTATATTAGGTGCCGTTTGATTCCGTGATCTTCTAGCTTTGCTTGGTGGTTATCTTAGGACTTCTGAGCAATCTCAAGTGAGTACATAGTCCCTTTTTTTACTGCTTTTCAAACGTTTTGGGGTGAAACACATGTGCCTACTTGTTACTTTCGTGCTTTCCATGTTTTCATATCATATACTTGCTATGTTCATTAGTACATTATTAGTACATGATTTCATTTTGTTTTGCTATGTATGTTTACTGAGCATGCTAGCACATTGATTTACATGACTTTTCTGCTTTGTATGTTAACTTAGCATACTTAGTACTGATGCGTGTGAAGTGTTATATATATTAGGTGTATATTTTAATCCCCTTTAACACTTATTTTGTAGCCAAGTTTTAAATTTATAAAACACGATATTTTACTAACACTAAACACACATAAGGGCAAGTGCACCCATCGTGAGCGTAGTATAGTGTTGGCAAGATACCGAGGTCGTCCAAGGACACAAGAGCTTTTAGTACCGGTTTATCCTCAACGTCTAATCAAAATAAAAAAGTTTAGAAAAATGTTTTAAACTAAGAAAAATAAAAACTAACTAAAATGCTGAAAATAAAAATAAAAAGAAAAACAGATAGACAAGATGAATCACTTGGTTCCGACTCGTATCTAGTGTAACCTTTGATTATTTCCGCACTTTTGCACATAATTAAGAGATTATCTTAGTTATTGTAGTAGGCCCCTCTTTTGAAGGTGACGTTACCCTCACCCCAGTAGTTTGAGTCAGCAAGGATACAATCCTAAAAGGGTGGATTATTGGAAGATAATTAATTAAGTTATTAATGCAAATTATGGTAGGCCCCTCTTTTGGAGGTGACGTTACCCTCGACTAAGTAGTCTGAGTCAGCAGGGATACAGTCCTAAATAGCCGGGTTATAGTATTAATAGTAGTTAACTTATGAGGGGATCAAAGAGTTTGGACCCCCGCCATCCAATACCGTGAAGTATTGAAGGAGGTCCTACTAAATTTGACCCAGGTCCATTGCAGGACCTCTAAACGCTGAACAATGGCAAGACCTTTACCAAACCGTTCCCTTAACCCCCGACCAGGTAGCCAACATACCTCCATATAGACCGTGGAGATATGAATGGTGAAAATATTTTATTTTATATAGACAGTAAAATAATTTCAAGACACCACGGACAAACGATAAGGAAAGATCACCTTCAACATAAGCAATTAGTTATTAAAGTCATTAATACAAAACCAAATAAAAAGTGCAAAAGATTAGAAATAAAAAGTATTACACTAGACACTTTGTCTTCACCAAGTGACGTAAGAGACTTAGGCAAACATGGCCTTGATTGTTAAGAACTCTTACGATCAATCTTGGATCCCGAGACGACTCACACACTCTACGATGGACAATGGAGGATGGTGGTGGATGATGGTGTTATGGTGGTGGTGGGTGGTGGGTGAAGTGTGAGAGAGGTGGTGTGCTAGGGGATGGTTTGAGCTTGAGCCAAGCACTTCTATTTATTGGCTGAACAGAAGCTCGGGCACGGCCCCGTGTCCAGTGGGCACGGCCCCGTGTCCACATCTTTCTCTTTCTTCATTAATGCAGCTTTGTCTTATTAGTTGACCACGCCCCCGTGTCCGCTGAGCACGACCCGGTGGTGCAGAAGAATCTTTGTACTATGCAGATTTGCTGGATTGTGCGAATCTTATAGTTGACCACGGCCCCGTGTCCGCTGAGCACGGCCCCGTGGTGGGCAATAGAAGCTTCTACCACTTTGTCTTTTCTGCTGACACTTTGGCACGCCCCCGTGCTGGCTGAGCACGGGGCGTGTTCAGGCTTCTGATCTCTTGTTTTGCTTGGGAAGATGTTGTTGTGGGGTCGGGCATGTCACGTTTTGTTCCTTTTCTTGTATTTATGTTAGATTTTGATGTCTTTTTGCTTCTTTTGTTAATTTGAGCTCATTTAATACTGAAAATACAAAAGGAAGACAAAAGCACACTTTTTCCAACATTAGTACTAAAAAAGGGTTAGTTTTATGCCTCATTTGATGAAATTTATATGTTAATATTTGAACACATCAAATACCCCCACACTTGAATCTTTGCTTGTCCTCAAGCAAAACTCTTTAATATGTGGCTATTTACACTCCCAAATGGAATGGGTAGAAAAGAAGGTTTTGGGCTTGTCGTAGAGTGTCGGGATTTCCAAGATTCTTTATTTAGTTTTATTTTTATTTATTTACAATCCTATTCGTCATGATTTATTTAAAACTTTTCATAAGATAAATTACTTATTAGGGCATAACATGCCTTTGTAAAATTCTATTTATATACAAGTTCACATACCTCACGGGGATCACTCAACACTCGGCCGAAAATGTATTTTTGTGGATCACTCGAGAGCGGCATGGAACTTACTCCTACCATAGGCTTGCCAAGCAATCAATCCTCCTCCTTTTTAACTTATATACCTTTGTAAATATCAAGAGGACTTTGTGGGTTAAGGTTAGGCTTGGGTTAAAGGTAGGTGGTTGGGTTGGTGGTTAGTGGTTAGTAGAAAAAGGGCGAAAAGCGTAACAAGTGTCGGTTTTCGTATGACTTTCTATTTTTGTAACTTTTATTTTGATGAAGCTATTTATTCAAACAAAGTTATTTTTTTTTTGATGAACTTGTTTGTTATTTTCTTTTGCTTCATCATCAAGATTTTTTTTTTTTTTTTTGAAAAGTCATATGAAGAACCGAACTTGTTACTAAAACAAAGGGTTAAACATGAAAAAGGTTTCGTGGGCAAAAAGGGTGTTTGGGTTATGAAATGAAAAGGTTTAGGCTCAAAGGGGCTAACTAGGGGGATTTTGGGTAGGTGGTAAAAAAAAGAAAAATAATGGTGTAGAAATAAAAAGGGGTTAGTCCTAATGCCTCCATCATTTACTTACTTGGGTTTAAGTTGGTAAAGACCGAGAATGTATCATCATGGCAAGTTCTAGAGTCGTAAGAACCAAGCGGCTATTCACACAAGAAACGAAAATGAGCATTTAGTCAAATGATATGTAAGTGTATGCTCAATAAAGGCTCAAAACTCACTTTTGTGGGAATGAGTTTTTTATGTGATCAAGTATATATAATTAAATTTTAACTAAGCTTGTCATGCCTTTTCATAATTTTCTTATGTTGGTTCTTTTTATCACGACGCTATTGGTTGTAAATTCGTAAAAATATAACCTTTTTAGAACTTGAATTTCCCGAGTTAAACCTAGACAAGTAAAAAAATTGAAAATTTTTGAAAAAAATTGGGGTGATTAGCGATTCCAATAGAGTTTTGTGTAAGGCTTGTATTTAGGACTTGCAAGTTTCAAGGTTTTAGCATCCCCCCCCCCACTTAAATTACACATTGTCCTCAATGTGTCCCAAAAATAAGTTTTTAGGTTGATTGAATGTGTAAAAAGGTGTGAAAAGCAAAAATTTTGTGTTACTGGGCGCTGAACACGGCCCCGTGTTATCCGGGCACGGCCCCGTGTTCAAGTGCCAGTAACAAAATTAAAACAAGAGAAACAGAAGTCTGGACACGGGGGCGTGTTGGGTGAACACGGCCCGTGTCCAGTTACCTGAACTGGGTCTTTTTCTGCAGACTGTGCAGCACGGGGCCGTGTTGGGTGGACACGGCCCGCGCCGAGCTTACTGTAAACGAAGAAATTTGTCGGACGGTTCTGTTTTCCTGCATGGAGTGCTGGTTCAAGTTTCCCTTGCATCCCTTGCCATCTCAAGTGTGTTTTATTCATTTCAACACCATCCAAAACACCACATTAACTAAAACCATCATTCATTAATCATAGAGAGAATTACATAATAGTCCTAAAAATTAAAATACTAGCTAGTTAGGTCAAAGAAACACAAGAAATCCAAGAAGTTTCTAGCCTACGATTTATTCTACTAGCAAAATTTCCGAAAAGATAGATCTCTCGGTTAAAAGTGGCTTGACAACTTCTTCCTACGGGTATGGGCTCCTCAAACATCGGCGAGCCACTCTTTGATCTCCCTAGGGAGAAGAAAAGCGGGCTCATGAGCATCGGGTTGAGGAGGTGTAACTTCCACCGGAATTTCTTGGAGTTCTTCAAGAGGAGGTTATGCCGGAAGGTCGTCCCAACCGGTAGGATTTTGAATTCCAAGTGCGAGGTTCCAATCCTCTTGAGGGAGGATTGATTCCATAGGAGGTGTTACCAGAATGTTTAACCTTTGGTGCAAGAGGTTTATTTCCCGAAAATTGTTTTCCAACCCCACCGAGAGATAGTTTATACGGTCAATGAGGACCTCCTCCACTGAAGTCATCTCGTCAAGTGCTTCACGTAGCGCCATTACGTATCTTACGAGAGTTGCTTCAATCGATGGCCTCCTTTCCCGTCGGCTGTTCCTTGAGTGCGCAGAAGAGGTTCCGCTGTTTTGGCTAGACATTCTACAAACCAAAAATAGTTTGTTTTAATGAAACAGTACTGCGGGCACGGCCCCGTGCTCAATGAGCACGGCCCCGTGTTTAACTTTCTGCAGATTTTTAGAACAAGGAATCTTGGGGTTTCAAATTATTTTTCTTATCTTATGAAGCTTTTTGAGCAGAAATAACTTAAAACAATGTTATATAAATTATTTTTAACAAAATTCCTTGAACAAAAATTCAATAAACATCACAACAAAGCTTGAAATCAAGCTTTAATGGAGTTCTTGGTGCAAGAAAGATGAAGAAGAAGGCAATGGATAAAAGAGGAAAGGACAAGATGCTTGTAGGAACCTTCTTTTAGAACATACCTAGGATGGTAAGTCAGAAAATCCCTCCAAATCTCTGTCCCTGGATGGTCCAAATGTGCAGGGTTCTTGGCTGCATTTATAGAAAACGACAGCGAGCTGGACACGGCCCCGTGTCGGCTGGACACGGCCCCGTGTGCAGACAAGATCCTGACACATTTTGTCCGTATTCTGACAAAAGTCAGAAGGGAATCTTTTGGTGGACACGGGGGCGTGTTGACCTGGGCACGGCCCCGTGTCAGAAAACTGTTTTATGAAGTGCGTCTATATTTAAGGAACTTTTCCGGATCGGGCGGTTCCTTACTGGATGGAACAACCCCAAAGTGCCTAAGATACCTTAATTGATCTAGATTAAGACGAGAACGCAAGAGGTTGTCGGTGAGGGTGATTCCTAAGCTATATGTAGGTGGACAAGTCCAACCCTTTTCCGGGCTCTCGTTAAAGAAGGTGTATGTCGAATCACTCAGGTCTATGTATGCATCAAACGAAGTTGATGGGGAGTCCTTCACGGCACAATCGACACAGGGACGACTATCGCTCAAGTCCTCACTAGAGTTAAAAGTATCATTGGAAGCAATGAAGTTGTTTGAATGCGGTTCCAACCTCTCTTCTTGGTTATTGTCTTGGAAAAGATTATTGAAATCTTCCCTAAGTTCTTTTAACCAATTAAAAATTAGATCTTCTAGTTGAAATAATTCATCGAGAAGCATTTCTCCTAGAATATCCGGTTGGGCGCATTCGAGGGAGCGATAGGGATTATTTTTACTTTCGCCCCTCTTAAGGATACTAGGAAATGATGGGTCTATATAGTGGGGTTTATAATTTAGAAAAAAACATTCTAATTATTTATGATTACCACCACATAATTGACACCACATAGTACCATAAGAGTGCCGAAAGTAAAAAGTATCAGTATCACTCATGTTTGTGTCATAAATTACCAACCGTCGGGATCTTACGGTTCTGTTTTCAGTAACTGAAACTTGGGCACGGGGGCGTGTTGAGTGGGCACGGCCCCGTGTTCAGCTTACTGTCTGACTTAAAACAGGATTGCCAGTTCCAATGATTGGGCACGGGGCGTGTTCAGCGGGCACGGCCCGTGCTGAGTTCTGCAGAAGCTGAAAAACTAAAAAAAATCCTAAAAAAATGAAAAATAAGAAAAACGATTAGGCCGTTGATTCCTAACTTTCTTAAAATCCTTGTGTCCCCGGCAACGGCGCCAAAAACTTGATGCGTGTGAAGTGTTATATATATTAGGTGTATATTTTAAGCCCCTTTAACACTTATTTTTAGCCAAGTTTTAAATTTATAAAATACGATATTTTACTAACACTAAACACACATATGGGCACGTGTACCCATCGTGAGCGTAGTATAGTGTTGGCAAGATACCGAGGTCGTCTAAGGACACAAGAGCTTTTAGTACCGGTTTATCCTCAACGTCTAATCAAAATAAAAAGTTTAGAAAAATGTTTTAAACTAAGAAAAATAAAAACTAACTAAAATGCTGAAAATAAAAATAAAAAGAAAAACAGATAGACAAGATGAATCACTTGGTTCCGACTCGTATCTAGTGTAACCTTTGATTATTTCCGCACTTTTGCACATAATTAAGAGATTATCTTAGTTATTGTAGTAGGCCCCTCTTTTGAAGGTGACGTTACCCTCACCCCAGTAGTTTGAGTCAGCAAGGATACAATCCTAAAAGGGTGGATTATTGGAAGATAATTAATTAAGTTATTAATGCAAATTATGGTAGGCCCCTCTTTTGGAGGTGACATTACCCTCGACTAAGTAGTCTGAGTCAGCAGGGATACAGTCCTAAATAGCCGGGTTATAGTATTAATAGTAGTTAACTTATGAGGGGATCAAAGAGTTTGGACCCCCGCCATCCAATACCGTGAAGTATTGAAGGAGGTCCTACTAAATTTGACCCAGGTCCATTGCAGGACCTCTAAACGCTGAACAATGGCAAGACCTTTACCAAACCGTTCCCTTAACCCCCGACCAGGTAGCCAACATACCTCCATATAGACCGTGGAGATATGAATGGTGAAAATATTTTATTTTATATAGACAGTAAAATAATTTCAAGACACCACGGACAAACGATAAGGAAAGATCACCTTCAACATAAGCAACTAGTTATTAAAGTCATTAATACAAAACCAAATAAAAAGTGCAAAAGATTAGAAATAAAAAGTATTACACTAGACACTTTGTCTTCACCAAGTGATGTAAGAGACTTAGGCAAACATGGCCTTGATTGTTAAGAACTCTTACGATCAATCTTGGATCCCGAGACGACTCACACACTCTACGATGGACAATGGATGATGGTGGTGGATGATGGTGTTATGGTGGTGGTGGGTGGTGGGCGAAGTGTGAGAGAGGTGGTGTGCCAGGGGATGGTTTGAGCTTGAGCCAAGCACTTCTATTTATAGGCTGAACAGAAGCTCGGGCATGGCCCCGTGTCCAGTGGGCACGACCCCGTGTCCACATCCTTCTCTTTCTTCATTAATGCAGCTTTGTCTTATTAGTTGACCACGCCCCCGTGTCCGCTGAGCACGACCCCGTGGTGCAGAAGAATCTTTGTACTATGCAGATTTGCTGGATTGTGCGAATCTTATAGTTGACCACGGCCCCGTGTCCGCTGAGCACGGCCCCGTGGTGGGCAATAGAAGCTTCTACCACTTTGTCTTTTCTGCTGACACTTGGGCACGCCCCCGTGCTGGCTGAGCACGGGGCGTGTTCAGGCTTCTGATCTCTTGGTTTGCTTGGGAAGATGTTGTTGTGGGGTCGGGCATGTCACGTTTTGTTCCTTTTCTTGTATTTATGTTAGATTTTGATGTCTTTTTGCTTCTTTTGTTAATTTGAGCTCATTTAATCCTGAAAATACAAAAGGAAGACAAAAGCACACTTTTTCCAACATTAGTACTAAAAAGGGTTAGTTTTATGCCTCATTTGATGAAATTTATATGTTAATATTTTAACACATCAGTACATTACTTTCATTACATGTTTACATGTGATATGACATTTGGTTTGTTCAACGGGTCTAAACTACATTCATTAACATTAGCTACGCCGCTCGGTGGTAAGTAATGGTACCATAGGACTTGACAAACCCCGTTCTTGACATCCTAGGTCTGTTTGGGTGTAAGGAATGACTGAATCCGAAAACATTTTTTTGATAATCTTTACTCTAAGGTTATCCTGCTGTCTCAAGGCTTGAATGTATGCGTTAACTTACTACATAAGTGTTTGTATCAGTAAAACATGCATTTATTTTACAAAACATAACTGTTGATTTATTCAAAATACTTTGTTTTGTACATTTTTACTTGTGGTAAAAGTAGTCCCATTTTACTTACCATACATAACTTTTGTTTGCACATTACAAGATTCATATTTAAACTTGGGTTATACTATGACATTTGACTATTGGATTAAACATGGATATTTTACATTGTTGGTTGGTTTGAGTGACTTAAATAACGAGGCGTGTGTAATATGATACAAGCATGGTGGATACGCCGCTGGTACTTCCTATATATAAGTTCTTGTATGATATTACATATCGTAGCGTTATTTAAACCATTTCAGTTTAGACATATTACATTTACAATTCATTTTCACTTAAACATTGTTTTACAAATAACTTGGTTTACACAAACCCTTTTTACTTGGTTATTCTCTTAACCATACATTATTCTTTTATACATACATATCATCTGATTTTGCTAACGTTTTTTAAATGATTTATAAAACAAAACAATTAACAAGGTTCATGACTGAATTTTATTAAATATTTCTTTAAACTCAAGTCATGAATCCTATTTTCATAAAACCTATGTATCTCACAGGCATTTTATGCTGACGTACCTATTTTCACATGTGTTTTCAGGAGCTGTTGCTTAGGATGTTCACGACACACTAGGGCGGACCTGTGCCTTAGAGACTTAAAATGAAGATAGATCTAGTTTAATTATGTGATGTACTCTTTGTTTCAGTTATTTTAAGACAATGTAACTCTTTGTTTGATGAATAAAACATAACTTTTAAATGCCATGGTTGTGAAACAATAATTCTGTTACAACACTCCCTGACGTTTCCGCCACGATTTGATGATTTACGTGGTCGGGGTGTGACAGAAGAGTTGGTATCAGAGCCAATGGTTATAGGGAATTAGGTTATTAGTAATGCCTTGACCTAGACTATAACCTTTCTAGGACCCCAACACAAGTTGTCTTGTGTTTAGATCTTAAAACATGTACTTCACCTATCCTTAGGTGATCACCAAAACAAGAACCCAATTTTCCGAAACGATTTTTGAAAATCAATCATCTGTTTTTAAATGATTTATCATATGGTTTTGAACTCTTCGATTTTTCAAAATGATTTTGAAAATTTACCATCCATTTTTGAATGATTCTTTTGGCCTTGTGCCTTTCAAGTTTTCAAAATCTCGTCAAAGTTTTGGGTTCTAAATAGTGTGAACACGTGCAAACTGGAAGGGTGAATGCCTGTACCCTGGGTTTTCTGTCTAAGGCTAGAGTGTTCGTACAAATCCACATAATCGGACCAGTCACTCTTACCTGGGAACTCTTGGGGTGAGTGTTCACTTATAGGCGAGCATGTCTTCGCTATGCATTATTTTTGACCCATTTACTTTGATTAGTCACTGTGTGTCGTTTGTTTGCTTTGTGATACGGACGAATGACCACCATCCTTGCTTTTGTTGATTTTGTTTCATCTCATTCTTTTCATCTAATCATCTCACCCGTTTCCTCTCATGTTTCCTCTTTTTAGAATGCCTCCTTGACGCAAAAATCCGCTATCTAATGCCGAAATGGCAGATATTATGGCGCAGCATATGGCTGTCGTACTCCCAAACATTATAGCTCAGGTGAACCAGGCCAACAACAATCAAAATGCTCCATGCAATTTCAAGAGTTTTAATTCGGCCAAACCACTCAAGTTCAGTGGTTCTGAAGGGGCAACTGGACTCCTTCAATGGTTCGAGAGCATTGAGAGTACATTCCGTCACGTCCTGTGTCCTGAGAATCGAAAAGTCGAGTTTGCATCAAGCGTGTTTCAGAAAAGGGCTCTCACATGGTGGAACGGGGTTATGAGAGACCGTGGTGCTGAGGTTGCTTTAGCACAAACATGGGCTGAACTTAGGACGCTTATGATGAGGGATTTTTGTCCTCGTCACGAACTGCGAGCTTTAGAAAGGGAATTTGATGACCTGAAACAGGATAGTGGCGAGCACCGGGCGTATACTGATAGGTATGAGGAGCTGAGTTTATTATGCCCAACAATGGTTACCCCACTTGAGAAGGCTATCGAGAGGTATATCGATGGCCTACCTGACTCCATACAAGATATCGTTACTGGTAGTAATCCTACCACAGTTCGTCAGGCAATCGAGCTATCTGCGACATTGACTGAGTCGCAGGTCCGGAAGGGTAAGCTGCATAGAAAGGGTGACAAGAGTAAGAAGCAGGCGTCTGATAAAAGTGAAAGCAAGAAAGGTAAAAACAAGAAGGGTAAGGATTCTGGTTCCTCGAAGGGTTCTAGGAAGCGTAAGGCTTCCCAAAATTTCGCCGTTACTGCACAAGCTGCACCAAATCAGCCTGCGCAACCACTTGCCAAGAAACCTTATCTTGGCAATGCACCTTTGTGCAACAGATGTAATGGTCATCACCAACCGCACCTCCAGTGCCGTCATTGCACCAACTGTGGAAGACCTGGTCATCTTGCTGCCACATGCCGTATTCCTGCCAATCAGAATCGGGCAGTTCAAAACCCGGCTCAACAAGTTGCTCAGCCTCTTGCTCAGCAACAAGGTCAAGTTGCACGACCTCACTACCCACCAGGTTCTTGTTATAACTGTGGGGATCTGACCCACTACCGTAATCAATGTCCAAGATTGGTGAATGCGAATCCATCTCAGGCTCAGGCTCGAGGTCGAGTCTTCAACATGAATGCACAAGAGGCGCAAGCAGACAATGAAGTGGTTAACGGTACGTTCTTTGTTAATAATCGACCTGCATCTGTTCTTTTTGATTCTGGTGCCGATAAGAGTTTTGTGTCATTATCTTTTGATCCATTGCTTCGCATGTCTAGAACGAAACTAGGTAAGCCTTTGACAGTAGAAGTTGCTAGTGGTGATCCCGTTGTTCTTGATTCTGTTCTCCGCAATTTCCAATTGAACCTTAACAACCATCTTTTTCCTATCGACCTCACGCCAATGCAACTTGGGAGTTTCGACGTTATAGTGGGTATGGATTGGTTAGCCAAGCATCACGCAGAGGTAGTTTGTTTCGAGAAGATTGTTCGTGTTCCACTTTCATCAGGTGAGATCTTACAGATTCGTGGTGTGAAGCCTGCTAGTAGTCTCAAGCTCATGTCTTGTTTTCAAGCTCGGAAGTATCTGCGAAAGAACTATGTGGCCTTCTTGGTACATATTATAGCAGATAAAGGCAAAGGTAAGTCTATTCAAGATATCCCTGTCGTTCGGGATTATCCTGAGCTATTTCCTGAAGAGTTACTTGGTCTACCCCCAGCGCGCCAAGTCGAGTTCCGTATTGATCTTGTACCTGGTGAAAATCCTATTGCCAGATCTCCATATCGTCTTGCACCGTCTGAGATGCAAGAATTATCTAAGCGGCTTCAGGAGCTTTCAGATAAAGGTTTTATTCGTCCTAGTTTTTCACCTTGGGGTGCTCCCGTTCTTTTTGTCAAGAAGAAGGATGGATCTTTCAGAATGTGCATTGATTACCGTGAGCTTAACAAGCTTACCATCAAGAATCGATATCCCCTACCTCGCATTGATGATCTCTTTGATCAATTACAAGGTGCTTCTTATTTTTCGAAGATTGATCTGCGTTCTGGGTATCATCAGCTTCGTGTGCATGAAGAAGATATTCCTAAGACAGCATTCCGCACTCGTTATGGGCATTATGAGTTCACAGTTATGCCATTCGGGTTGACTAATGCTCCTGCTGTTTTCATGGACTTGATGAATAGGGTATGCAAGCCTTACTTAGATAAGTTCATCATCGTTTTCATTGATGACATCTTGATATACTCTAAGACGCAAGCTGATCATGAGCAACATCTTCGTCTTACTCTGGAACTCCTAAAGAAAGAGCAATTTTTCGCCAAATTCTCCAAGTGTGAATTTTGGCTTAAGGAAGTTCAATTTTTGGGTCATATCGTCAACGAAGAAGGTATTCATGTAGATCCCTCCAAGATCAGTGCGATTAAGGATTGGGATACACCTACTACCCCTACTGAGGTTCGTTCTTTTCTTGATCTTGCGGATTATTACCGCCGCTTCATCGAAAATTTCTCAAAGATTGCAGTTCCCCTAACTGCTCTAACTCAGAAGAATAAGCCCTTTGAATGGGGTTCTAAACAAGAAGAAGCATTTCAGACCTTGAAGCAGAAGCTTTGTGATGCGCCTATCCTGTCTTTGCCCGAAGGCAATGATGATTTTGTCGTGTACTGCGATGCATCCAATTTGGGACTTGGCTGTGTTCTGATGCAAAGGAACAAAGTCATAGCATATGCATCGAGGCAGTTGAAGGTGCATGAGAAAAACTACACCACTCATGATCTTGAGTTGGGTGCAGTTGTGTTCGCTCTTAAGATCTGGAGACACTATTTGTATGGTACAAAATGTGTGGTTTTCACTGACCACAAAAGTCTTCAGCATATCTTTAATCAGAAAGAACTCAACATGAGGCAACGACGTTGGGTTGAACTTCTAAACGACTATGACTGTGAAATTCGCTACCATCCTGGTAAGGCGAATGTTGTGGCTGACGCTTTGAGTCGTAAAGAACGTATCAAGCTTCATTGTGTTCGTGTTCAATATGATATTCAAGCTCGATCTGATATTCAAGCCCGCATCTCTCAGGCTCAACATGCTTGTGTTTCACAAGACTTGATGGGTAAGGAATTACCCTATCACATTAAGCCTGATCTTGAACTGAAGAACGATGGATCGTATTATTTCATGGACCGTTTGTGGGTCCCAAGCCTAGATGATCTCCGCACTTTGCTTATGGATGAAGCTCATAAGTCTCGTTATTCTATTCATCCTGGCTCAGATAAGATGTATAAGGATCTTCGTACTCAGTATTGGTAGCCTGGTATGAAGAAAGACATTGCCTTGTATGTTTCAAAATGTCTTACTTGTCTTAAGGTTAAAGCTGAACACCAACATCCTTCTGGTCTTTTGGAGCAACCAGAGATTCCATTTTGGAAATGGGAAAACATTGTTATGGATCTCGTTACCAAACTTCCGCGCTCTAAGAAATGTCATGATGCCATCTGGGTAGTTGTTGATCGTCTTACTAAATCAGCGCATTTCCTGCCGATCCGTGAGGATCTATCTGCTGACAAGTTGGCTAGAATTTATGTGGATGAAATCGTGTCTAGACATGGTGTTCCTTTGAACATTATTTATGACAGAGATGCTCGTTTCTGTTCTCGTTTTTGGAGAACCATGCAATCTGCTATGGGGACCCAACTTAATCTGAGCACTTCTTATCATCCGCAATCTGATGGTCAATCTGAAAGAACAATCTAGACTTTGGAGGATATGCTTAGAGCTTGCGTGATCGATTTTGGTGGTAGTTGGGATTCACATCTTCCATTGATTGAATTCTCCTACAACAACAGTTATCACTCCAGCATCAACATGGCTCCTTTCGAGGCTCTCTATGGTCGAAAATGTCGTTCACCAGTCTGCTGGAATGAGATAGGTGAGGCTCAGCTTACTGGACCTGACCTCATTCTAGAGACAACAGATAAGGTTAAGAAAGTTCGTGATAACCTTCAGACTGCTCGAAGCCGTCAAAAGAGTTATGCGGACCGATAACGCAAGCCCTTGGAATTTCAATTCGGTGATCGTGTATTACTTAAGGTCTCACCTTGGAAAGGTGTGATCAGATTTGGAAAGACAGGAAAACTTGCACCTAGATATGTTGGACCATTCAAGATCGTCGAAAGAATCGGTAAGGTAGCCTACAGACTTGAGTTACCTCCTGAACTTGGAAACATTCATCCAACCTTTCACGTGTCCAATCTCAAAAAGTTTCTAGCTGATGAGAACCTCCACATACCACTTGATGAAATTCGTGTTGATAAAACACTACATTTTGTTGAGAAACCTGTGGAAATTATGGACCGAATAGTCAAATGGCTTAAACGCAAGCGCATTCCTTTGGTTAAAGTTCGCTGGGAGTCTAAACGTGGACCTGAGTTTACTTGGGAACGTGAAGATCAAATGAAGGCGAAGTATCCGCATCTATTCTCACGAGTTTCCTCTAAATAAATTTCGGGACGAAATTTCCACAAGTAGGGGAGACTGTGACATCTGTGCTTGTAATCATTGTAAACAGTTCAGTTATCAATGAAATAAAGTTATTTGATCCCAATGTTTATTTGTTTATGTTTGACACTTTTCATATTTTGATTTCTATTCAATTTCAAACTCTATATCGCTTTCTGGAGAGTTATACGCAAACTAGTGCGTAAACGTAATCAGTTTAATGTGATAAATACTCCGAAACATCAACTTATGCTAAACATACCTTAAATAATCTTTACATAGCTTAGAAATAAGTTTTGAAGGTTTTGGTATGGCAAAATCAAGTCTATTCACTTACAGGGACTAAATTCGACAAACTGCGAAAGTATGCCGATTTGAACTGTAACGGACATTCCGGAACTTGATCATAAGTTAAACACACCCTAAATATCCTTTACATAGCTTAGAAGGCTTTGAGGGGTTCGGTGTGCTAAAATAAACTTTATCCTCATTCAGGGACTAAAAGCGTCAAAAAGTGCATAAGTTTGCATTTTCACGCATAATTTACATTATGAATACATCCGGACATCCAAAAATTTATGTAAGCACTAAAATATTTTATTTTATTGTTTGGCATAAGAAAAATCCATTCGTCGCGCAATTTGGATCGTTTTTCGCGTTCGTGCGCATTTCGTCGTAATTAAGCGAACATCGTGATCGTACGACCAAACGAACCGACATCCGGCATATTTTTGAGCATGTTTCATGTTCATAATGTTTAGGCATCATTTTAGGGCCTTAAAGTTGGCTTAACGGGCCTTAAACATGTCGGAATGGAGCTTAAACCATAACATGGACCATTTCTGCAATTTCTGAAAGTTGTTGCTGATCAGAAGACTCAGGCGGCCCGCGTAAGCCCACATTAAACCTTACGTGGCCTGTGTGAGACTGCCAGATGTGCAAAAAGTTGATTCCAGCCATTTACAGCCTGTTCCAGCCATGTTTCCCACTTGCAAATGGTATTTCTGAAGCTATGGGCCATTTCTAGGGGTACCCAAGGTTTCACAAAACAAGGGGCACACATGTACGGTTGAGATCGAGGCACGTTATTCGATGAACGATCCTAACGTTGGTCCTTTTCCTATAAATACCCCCCACCCCATTTGTTGCAACCCACTTAATTTCTGAGATTTTCTCTAAGTTGAAGTGTGAAACACTTCATACCTGAGAAATACTTGGAAAATCAAACTTGCGGGGACCCTTTGTAAGTATTCTTTCGTTCTTTTCATTCGTTTTAGCGTTAAAGTCAAACTGCGTTTGACTTTCTGCATTCACCAGCTTATGGTCAATGCAAAGTTCGTTTGAACTTCATAACGTGAGCGTAATCGCGATGGTTATAGTCCCTAGTGACTATACCTACTGATTACCACGTTATCTAGGCTCAGTGACGAGTCGTAGTTTCGGCCAAAATGCGTATTCTTGCGTGTTTTGTAACCAAACTACTTTTGGGTATCAAGACCCTTTGTCTTGATACCAAACCTGTTTTTAAACCTCGTTAAACATGTTTTGACATGTTTAGCTCGTCACTTTTAGATTTGTGCTTGTCTAGGGTCGTAAAGGTAAGCGATCTAATCAATCGCTTATACTTTTGAACCCGACCCATTTGGTCGATCATTAGGATCCGACCAAACACTTTAGGTGACCATAGTTGTATAGGGAATAACCTTCCGAGGTTATACCTTATGGTCACAACGTTTAAGTAGTTGTAAGATAAGTAGTTTATATGCCTTAGGTAAATTACCAAAATACCCTTTTTACGCCAAAATTCATTCTAAGCATATGTAACATAATTTTTGACATCTAAACTGATTTGGTAACTATATTAGACATGTTAAGGCATATTTTACTTATCATAGGACTAGTTAAGCAGTCCAAACGCGTTTTACACAAACGACGCGTTAAAGTAGCATAAGCTACCTAAACGGGTCGTAATGGGTCAAAAGCACTTAGGATAGGTTCCGTTTTAGTATGTAGGCTTTGTTAAACCATATCACATGAGTTCTTACACTCATTTGGTTTACGGACCCTCATGCTACCCGATCCTCCGAATAGGTCCGTTTATTGATGTAGTTACCTATATTTGGTGCCGTTTGATTCCGTGATCTTCTAGCTTTGCTTGGTGGTTATCTTAGGACTTCTGAGCAATCTCAAGTGAGTACATAGTCCCCTCTTTTACTGTTTTTCAAACGTTTTGGGGTGAAACACATGTGCCTACTTGTTACTTTCGTGCTTTCCATGTTTTCATATCATATACTTGCTATGTTCATTAGTACATTATTAGTACATGATTTCATTTTGTTTTGCTATGTATGTTTACTGAGCATGCTAGCACATTGATTTACATGACTTTTCTGCTTTGTATGTTAACTTAGCATACTTAGTACATTACTTTCATTACATGTTTACATGTGATATGACATTTGGTTTGTTCAACAGGTCTAAACTACATTCATTAACATTAGCTACGCCGCTCGGTAGTAAGTAATGGTACCATAGGACTTGACAAACCCCGTTCTTGACATCCTAGGTCTGTTTGGGTGTAAGGAATGACTGAATCCGAAAACATTTTTTTGATAATCTTTACTCTAAGGTTATCCTGCTGTCTCAAGGCTTGAATGTATGCGTTAACTTACTACATAAGTGTTTGTATCAGTAAAACATGCATTTATTTTACAAAACATAACTATTGATTTATTCATAATACTTTGTTTTGTACATTTTTACTTGTGGTATAAGTAGTCCCATTTTACTTACCATACATAACTTTTGTTTGCACATTATAAGATTCATATTTAAACTTGGGTTATACTATGACATTTGACTATTGGATTAAACATGGATATTTTACATTGTTGGTTGGTTTGAGTGACTTAAATAACGAGGCGTGTGTAATATGATACAAGCATGGTGGATACGCCGCTGGTACTTCCTATATATAAGTGCTTGTATGATATTACATATCGTAGCGTTATTTAAACCATTTCAGTTTAGACATATTACATTTACAACGCATTTTCACTTAAACATTGTTTTACAAATAACTTGGTTTACACAAATCCTTTTTACTTGGTTATTCTTTTAACCATACATTATTCTTTTATACATACATATCATCTGATTTTGCTAACGTTTTTTAAATGATTTATAAAACAAAACAATTGACAAGGTTCATGACTGAATTTTATTAAACATTTCTTTAAACTCAAGTCATGAATCCTATTTTCATAAAACCTATGTATCTCACAAGCATTTTATGCTGACGTACCTATTTTCACATGTGTTTTCAGGAGCTGTTGCTTAGGATGTTCACGACACACTAGGGCGGACCTGTGCCTTAGAGACTTAAAATGAAGATAGATCTAGTTTAATTATGTGATGTACTCTTTGTTTCAGTTATTTTAAGACAATGTAACTCTTTGTTTGATGAATAAAACATAACTTTTAAATGCCATGGTTGTGAAACAATAATTCTGTTACAACACTCCCCGACGTTTCCGCCACGATTTGATGATTTACGTGGTCCGGGTGTGACAGGTTGTCCTTCTGTTTATATGCAGACCTAGGCACAGTCAGGATATCTTAAAAGGGCCAAAACCTTAAAAGGAAGAAAATCTAACAATGAGAGAATTCTGTGTGCTTTTAAAGCTAAATTTGTACCGTAAAAGGTATTTGCCTGACCCTCCTTAGACTTTATTGGTCACTCTACTGTACGAAAGTACTGACTTGTTCACCAATAATCTGACGTTGTAAAAATGAAAGGATGGACTCAGTATACTCACCTGCTACGATGAATTGTTGTGGTTACCTTGATCATGGGGGTATGTCATGGTATTGGACACACGGGTGTTATAGTATAATTTTACCTTAATCGTATCATGAGTTTGAAAATTGAAGGTTGAGCATTAGATTTAAGTGGAAAATATATTGGCAATCACGTGGACCAGTCTGATTAGGCATGTGCTGAAAAGTGTTCCTTAATCAGTTCGAGAACGATTTGATCCCGTAGCATTTTCTCTCATTATTATGTTATTTTATTCTATTTTATCTATGTGAAGTTATGTGTTTGTGTTAAATGCTCGGTTGGTTGGATCCTTGATTTTGAGAAAGATGGTTTCTGTCTTAAAAAGGAATAAGGTATTGTTCAGATCAGGCCCACTAATTTTGGATCAGTCCCACTGATTTTAGATGAAATATCATTCTGGATCAGTTCAGGCCCACTAAATTCGAATGTAATTCGGATCACTGTTCTGAATTGGGCCTGAGTTGGACCAGGCCCAGCCCAATTCGAAACACTATATATAAAGTCAATTCTTCTCATTCGAGTCACACTTCGAACTTATCTGATTCCTAAGCTCTTCGGATTCTCCCTGATTTCTCTTTGGACTACTAATTCAAATTTCAAGGTTTGTAGGTTCCTTATGCTTTTCAGATGGATTTCTAATGGACTTCTGATCATCAACTTGCATTTTGGATGTGTTTCGGATCATCAGCCTGCGTTTCGGATGGGTTTCGGATAATCAACATGCATCTCGGATAATCAGCATGAATATCCGAAATCTGACATATATTATCCAAAATGTTAGACTATTTCGAAAAACTGACAAGGTTTCTTGAAATAGTGCTTCTGACCATTCGAATTGTCGTTAACCCTTTGACCATTTCGAATTGCAGTTGACCCTTGACCATTCGAATTGCTTTTGACCTTTTGACCAATTCGAATTGTTTTTGACCCCTTGACCTTTCGGATTGATCTATTGACTTGTTGAATTTTGTTGACCAGTTGACTTATCAACTAAGTTAACTTCGATTCAACGATAAATTTAACTTGGTTAGTTTTGTGCAGAAAAATGGCTCAGATAATGGAAGATCAGCGTAAACTGGATGTGGAACTTTTCTATAATCAGGCTGGATATTTGTCGGATCCACCTACGGAACACTTTGGCATGTTCCACTCGATTATCGCCGGCTTAAATGATTGCAAAATCATGCATTCTTTAAATACCAATCCTGTGATATGTCACGATACAATTCGAGACTTCTGGGTGACTGCCAAAGTTAACAGAAAAGGAGGCGATGGTGCTGGGTTGGTCGAAGCAAAAGTGCAAGGAAAAGAGATAATTGTTACAGAGGCGATCATTCGTGAAGTTCTCAAGTTTGGAGATCAACCAGAGTATCCGACGTATTTTGAGCGTGGAAGAGTGATTAAAGCTTTAAGGAGGATTAGTTATGAAGGAGAGTACCCGATGGTGTTGAAGAAGCTGTTTCCACCATATTGGAGATTACTAGTGCATGTCTTCCTATTATGCATTTCAGAGAAGAAAAGGTGGTCTTAATCAGCTAAATCAAACTCAGACGTCTGCAATGGTAGGTTGGTGAACAACCGTTAGAGACTTAACATTAATGACTTCTGAAAATCTTCAAGCGTTAATTGAATCGTTGAAGGATAGTGTCGGAAACCCTCCTTTTGCAATTATTCCTACACCTGAAGTACGTGTTGAAGAAAACACAACTGAAGATGTGGAACAAGAATCACGCAAGAGACCAAGAACCAAACCTGAACAAGTCATGACCAAGTAAGTCCAAGTACCAATCCTGAGCCCGTTATGCAAACAGAGCCTGAAGTAACTGCAACAACACAAGATACAGACATACCAGATTTCTTCAACTTTGATATGCCAGATACAACTGCTCGATCACAACCAAAAAGCTCTCGCAGCGTTCAGTTTGATGTTGGTAGTTCCAGTGGTGGTTTTTCTGAACATGATGAAGCGGCGATGCGAGTTACTATAGAAAATATGAAATTCATTGAACAGGATGATAGTGACGAGGATGTGGATATAGACGATGCGAAGCTGCAGAGAAGGGTTATTTTGTTAGAACAAGACTCTGTTTTGAAAGATGCTCAGATCTCTTCCCTGCAAGCGCAAGTAAACAGCAAAGAGCAAATGATAGAACAGCTTTAAGGTGATGTAACGTCTGTGGTTTATGATCTGAAAGTGAAGCTAGAGAAGAAGTTTGAAAGCAAGTTTGCTGATAAGAATGATGATCCAATGAATGTTGCCCAACACGAACAAACGGCTGAAGAAAGGGTTGCTGCTGACGCTGAATATGAAGCCGGCCTGAATGCATATTTAGCAGCCAAACAGAAGAAAAAGAGGAAATTGCCAACAAAGAAACAAAGCAACAAACAAGTGCTGATCATCAAGAACCAAGATGTGAATCCTCTAGATGAAAACTTCCAAACCAAAGATCCAACAAACAAGTCTGACTGTTATGTCATGCAGTTAGGTTCGAGTCATTACGATAAGATTGGAAACAAGTCAAAAGTTGCAAGCTAGAGATTTGTTCATGATAAGAATCTGTGGTTGATAACTCAAGAAAGTGGACACATAGAGTATTACGCAAAAGAGTCTCAATTCGAATCATGGACAAAGATCGATCTGCATAATTTATTACGCGCCCCTTATCATGATTTGGACCCAAATCAACGAGGAAGAGGTTGGGCTTTCCATTCGAAGCTGGAAAGGGAAGTCAAGAACAATTTTCAAAATATGAAGGTGGTTGAATAGTATCTGAAGAAAAGTCATGGTGTTCGTGATCCACATACCAAGCGAACTATCAAGACAGTAATCTTGCCACCAACCGATAAAGAAAAGGTCATTCTAGTCGCCCCTAAATTTGCTAAAGGTGTGCTCAAGAACTTCAAATTCTGGGCATACATCCAAAGATAGCGGAGGCGGTGATTGTGACAGAAGAAAATTCATTCCGGTTAGCAGACACGCTGGATCTAATAAGTTTTCCTGAAGAGGATATTAAGATCTTGGGTCAACATCAAATCCGCACCAAAGAACAGTATGAACAATGTGCTAAATCCTGGACGATTGCAGTGGTGAACGTGATCGAAAGCAGGTTGTTTGTTGATGTTGCTCCTCTGCACGGCAGCAGTGCGCCTGGTGGACCGTTGAACTGATGCGGCACTAATGATATAAACCTAGGTGGAGATTGTTAGTCCCTTAAAGTTTATACATTAGTTAATTAATTAGTGTTCGGCTAGTTTATTGGTTATTAAGGAAGGCTTGTATTAGAATGGGCTTAAGGGGCTGATGGGCTTAGGGTTTAGGGGGTGCACCTCTAAACCTTTAGTATAAATAGTTAATGATGTTTAGGGTTTTGGTGGTTCTTGGGATTTTTCCATAACTTGTATTAGACAATCATTTGTATGTAAGTTAACTTTTGAATCAACATTCTACTCCATCTTTATTTCTTTTTGCTTTTTTCTTGAATCAAGTTTGATTGTGTGATTCCGCCACCAATCAAACTTTGTGTGATATCATTGTTAGATCCATTTTCGGGACTTACAGACCCTTTTACATGTGGCGCACCATGGAGGCATTCCATGGATTATGAATTAATAAAAGTAGTTTACTTAAACATACTTGTTCAACTTTCAAAAGTATGGCTTCCTTTTGGAAACGACAATCATGTTTAAGATTTAGTTTTATTTTTAGTTAATGCTTTTGTGTGAATGCATTAATGTCTATCGCCTTCGTCAATCGTACATCGTAGCAGAAACAGAACAAGATGAGACTTAAATGAATATTTGTTACAAATAGAAGTCCATCCAGACGGATGGAACATTGCCCATCCAGACGGATGGAGAAAACCCATCCGGATGGATGAGGGAGCTTCATTTAAGTGTTGCCTATAAATAGGAAGGTCTTGTATTCATTTTAGAACTTTTGCCACTTTACACTTTAGAGAGCTTTTGGATTCTAGAGAGAGAAAGTAGCAAAGGACTAGATTCAAGGTGTAAACATTGTCAAATCTTTAATCGAATCTTTGGTTAATTACGTTCTTGTGTTTGGTCCACACACGTGCACGGATTCCGCACGTCGTACGTGTCATTCACAATCATTCAGGAGTCAAACACGATCCAACAATGCGTTCACAAGTGATATCAGAGCGGGAGATCGATTGCACAGATCATAGATACAAGTTCTTACAAAATTTCATCAGGCTCGGAGTTGATTTTACATCAGATTCATCATTTCTTCTACATCTTTTTTTTCACACTTTTTGAACCAAAAACTCAAAATTAACAAGGATATCACGGTTAAAAATTGCTGAACTTTTGATATAATATGCGCCATACATAAGTTTACAACCCTACAAATTTTCATAACAAAATTCAAAGTTTAAAGGGTTCAAATTTTAGATTTTCGACCGGAAAATATGGTTTTTCATAGCTGTTCTTGTTCATCCGGGTGTCCATTCGGACGGATGGACATGTTTTAGTCCATCCGGACCTCCATCTGGACCAAATTTAGCCTCCATCCGGACATAAGTGTCCATCCGTATAACATTGGATAAGTTCATCCGGAAGAAATATAAAAAATTTGTCCATCTGTAAACAGTGAAGTACATCCGGACCCAATTTATTAACCTTCCGCTCGGATGTAGGTGTGCTTTGTCCATCCGCTGATTCAATTTGTGTCCATCTGCTCATATTATATACTCATCCGGACGACATAAGTTTTGGCCCAATAGAAATTAATATCAGTGGATCAAAAGTTGATTGTCGGTCCATTATTTTTCAATAACAATCAATACATGTCAGGAATATTTCGAGTGTAGTGATAAGTTTTTGAAAGTTTCGTAGGCAACAATTGAGGTCCAATAATATTCTATTTGTTGTCAGATATTGTCGCATATGAATGAATATTGTTGAGTGGAGTCTTTTGATCAAATGAATCATTATCTCGGTCAAATCAAAACAAAGAAGTTTGTGGCCCAATAAAGCATTAAGAGTTTCTCGGTCCAATAGGGTGTTGTCATTGCAGTCCATAATCACGTGGTTTGAGAAAGTTTATTAGTAGATATTTTGGTCCAATAAGTTTTTGCGGTGGATAGTAATTACTTGGATATAATCAAAAGCCTTTTAATTTCTTGAAGTTCATCTGATTTGTGAGTCCAGCCGAAGCAGTGATTAGGCCCATCCGCAGATTGAAAATTTGGTCCATCCGGAAGCTTGTGATTGTCATTTGGAGTCCATCCGTAGACTCTCCATCCGGGCCCAACATTCATCCGATTGAATGATATAAGTAAATAGTTTATAAAGAAACAAAAGTGTCCATCCGTTTACTATTGGCCATCCGAACAGTGGTTGTTTCAATAGCCCATCCGAGCCCATTCACAAGCCCATCCAAGAAGTGTGTTTATTCATCCGGGTGATTGATAATATTAGCCCATCCAAGAGTTGGTTCTTTCCGAAGAAAATTTTGTTTATCCGAAGCATTTCATAAAGTTCATTCGGAGTTCGTTCATATTCTCAAAAAGTCACGTTGACCATCAGTCACACATTTCAAGTGGTTTATGTGTTTGTTTCTAAAAAACTTCACTTAAACGTTTGTTTTATTTGTTTGCAGGTGTGAAAATACAAGGTGATACATGAAGGAGAAAAACGAGGAATCAAACATCATGGCTGAAGAATTCTATAACACTTTTTACAAAGCGTTTACATCTGAGTCTTCTGAAACAACAACGGCACCAAAAAGTATTTCTAAGGTCATAAACGATAATATAATACATGAAAACTTTTATGGAACTCATTCCAAACCACCGAAATTGGATAACATCGAAGATTACACTTGGTGGAAAGAAAGATTCCTTAACTGGGCAAAGGCGTATGTTCATGAAAGTTAGTTCTGCATGGAGTTTGGATACAAAAGACCGAAAAATGATAAAGGCGAAGAACTTGCACTTGGAGATTTGGAAACTGAAGATCGAAAAATATTTTCTCATGAACAAAGGATGATTGCATTAATCCAACAATCGATCAGAGATGATATTTTTGCACTTCTTAATCATGATGGTTCTTCAAAATCGGTCTGGGAAGCATTACGGGTTAAAGTTGAGGGTGGCAAACAAATTAAAAAGAACAAAATTTCACTACTTAAAAAAGAATTTGATTTGTTTGATTCTATAAAAGGTGAAACTGTAAGACAAATGATTGAACATTTTTGTCACCTTAAAATAGAACTTGATAGGTTTGGGATAGTTAAAACCCATGAAGAAGTCATTGACAAAATCATCGAGGCTTTACCACGTGCAGATCAGTGGCAAACATTTGTGTTTATTTTGAAAAATGATGTAATGTTTGATGAAATTACTTTGGATGCTTTGATAGAAAAGATAGAAAGTCATGAGCTCGAGTTGCAAAAGCAAAGCAAAATGAGTAGCTCCACCTATCAACAAAATGTGGGTCTATATTATAAGGGAAGCTTACCGTCAACTATTGAATCACCAAAGACTGGTACAGCTTTCAGTGTTGAACAGTCAAAAGACTCATCAAAAGGTAGTTCATCAAGTTACAATCCAGGATATCATGCTTCTTCTACTGCATCAAGTGTCGGAGAACCTGAAGAGATTCATTGCAACATTGCATTAAAGTTGAAAAGTTCTCCGAAGATGAGTATCAATGATGCTAAACAGCAAATGAGTTTCTTAGCTTCGATTCTGGAGTCGTATGAAAGTTTGGTGGCAAGGCGAATTGGAAACCCCGAAATGACAAAAGAAGATTATGACCAAATAGACCCAGAGGAGATGGAACTCATCGATATCAGATGGTGTTTAGCTAGTAGGATTAGAAGAGCGCAACAGTTTATGGAGATTACAGGCAGGCAATGTATTGAAGGGCCAAATACAAAGCTGGGATTTAACAAATCAAAGGTTACATGCTTCCGATGTAAACAAAAAGGGCATTTCAAAAGAGTGTGTCAACAGGGAAGTAGGTGATCATGTCAATCCATTTCATGATGATTACTATAAGAAAGCAATATATCATCAAAATAGTGATCAATCGTCAAAGCCAGTTCAAAAGCAGATTGCTGAAGGCTCTTCTAGTAAAAAGAAACAAGCTATGCTGACGATTCAGGAAGATGAAGGATTTGACTGGAGCAAATACACACCGGAAGATTGCCAAAAAGCATTGATTGCTGAAGTGAGAGAGAAAACAAAAGAGGAGATTCTGCAAGAAAAAACATACAGAGAAAGGTATTTTGCAGATTGCAGAATACAAGAGATGCATGAAGAGTATGAAGATGCAAGAAGCAGCAAAAGATGGGATAAGAAAAGAGAGTATTTTGTTAATCGAAAAGGAGATCCAGATGTTGATAAACGTGAAGTGGGATACAATGATGTGCTTGCGGTTATTCCTCTATCTGGCGAATTCTATTCAAAGAAAGCATTAGATAAAGATTATCTCAAGAAGTTGGACAAGATAATCAGAGGAGTGATGACAGCAAGTGTTAAACAAAGAGAAGAAGAAAAAATGAAGAAGAGTGTTGAAGTATTGGTTGAAGAGTTGAAGAAGACTGCAGAAAAAGGCAATGGTGAAGAGAAAGTTGAAGTGGTAAAGAAAGAAGAGGTGGTTAATGATGAAAGCCAGAAAACAGTTGATGATAGTTTGAAGAATTCAACATAAGAAAAGAAAGAAGAAGAATCGGGTGAAGAGAAACAGAAGAAAGTTGATGTAAAAGAAAAAGAGTCAGTTGGTGAAGCTGATAATGGTGAAGCTGTTGCTGAGGAACAGCAAGGAAAAGAAGCTGATCAAAAGGAAACGGCAGAAACAGCCAAGGTGCCAACTACTGAGGTAAATATTTCAACTGAACCTTCTGAAGTTTTAAATAAAACTGTTGAACAGTGCAAGAAATGCATGGAAACGTGCAATGCTTGTACTGAAAAAGATGAAAAGCTTAGAACAAGAGACATAGAATTTACCAAAATTCTAAAGGTTTTCAAAGATAAATGTAAAGAAATGTTCGAAAAGGAAAAGGTTTTAATAGATAATGAGGAAAAACTGACACAAAAATGAAAAATTTTAGAAAAAGAAAAAGTGATTTTGAAAGAAAAGTGTTCAGATGTGGCGCCTGGGTTCCGAGTCCTGCAGCAAAAACAGAAAAGAACGCTGGTCAGAATGTTTACCACGGCCCCGTGCTCAGTGAGCACGGCCCGTGTTGAGAGATACAGTAATTGTTTTCTGGATTCCCAGATACTGGGAGTTGGACACGACCCCGTGTTGCACCGACACGGCCCCGTGTTCAGCTCCCTGTAACTCAGAAAATAAAAACTGCCAGTGATGATGCTGGGCACGGCCCGTGTCTGACCGAGCACGGCCCGTGCTGAGCTCTGCAGAAGCTGAAAAACTAAGAAAATCCTAAAAAAAAATAAAAAGAAAAATAAAAGATGATTAGGCCGTTGATTCCTAACTTTCTTAAAATCCTTGTGTCCCCGGCAACGGCGCCAAAAACTTGATGCGTGTGAAGTGTCGTATATATTAGGTGTATATTTTAAGCCCTTTTTAACACTTATTTTAGCCAAGTTTTAAATTTATAAAACACGATATTTCACTAACACTAAACACACATATGGGCAAGTGCACCCATCGTTGAGTGTAGCATAGCGTTGGTAAGATACCGAGGTCGTCCAAGGACACAAGAGCTTTTAGTACCGGTTTATCCTCAACGTCTAACCAAAAATAAAAGTTTAGAAAAAATGTTTTAAACTAAGAAAAATAAAAACTAACTAAAATGCTGAAAATAAAAATAAAATAAAAACAGATAGACAAGATGAATCACTTGGTTCCGACTCGTATCTAGTATAACCTTTGATTATTTCCGCACTTTTGCACATAATTAAGAGATTATCTTAGTTAATGTAGTAGGCCCCTCTTTTGAAGGTGACGTTACCCTCACCCCAGTAGTTTGAGTCAGCAGGGATACAATCCTAAAGGGGTGGATTATTGGAAGATAATGAATTAAGTTATTAATGCAGTATTGTGGTAGGCCCCGCTTTTGGCGGTGACGTTACCCTCGACTAAGTAGTCTGAGTCAGCAGGGATACAGTCCTAAATAGCCGGGTTATAGTATTAATAGTAGTTAACTTATGAGGGGATCAAAGAGTTTGGACCCCCGCCATCCAATACCATGAAGTATTGAAGGAGGTCCTACTAAATTTGACCCAGGTCCATTGCAGGACCTCTAAACGCTGAACAATGGCAAGACCTTTACCAAACCGTTCCCTTAACCCCCGACCAGGTAGCCAACATACCTCCATATAGACCGTGGAGATATGAATGGTGAAAATCCTTTATTTTATATAGACAGTAAAATAATGCCAAGACACCACGGACAAACGATAAGGAAAGATCACCTTCAACATAAGTAACTAGTTATTAAAGTCATTAATACAAAACCAAATAAAAAGTGCAAAAGATTAGAAATAAAAAGTATTATACTAGACACTTTGTCTTCACCAAGTGATGTAAGAGACTTAGGCAAACATGGCCTTGATTGTCAAGAACTCTTACGATCAATCTTGGATCCCGAGACGACTCACACACTCTATGATGGACAATGGATGATGGTGGTGAATGATGGTGTTGTGATGGTGGTGGGTGGTGGATGAAGTGTGAGAGAGGTGGTGTGCCAAGGGATGAGTTGCAATGAAACCAAGCACTCCTATTTATAGGCTGAACAGAGGCCTGGGCACGGCCCCGTGTTCGCTGGGCACGGCCCCGTGCCCGTCTGACACTCTCTCTCTTCATTAATTGTAATTCGCAATTACAATTAATGCGCCTGCAGTACTTTCGGCACGCCCCCCGTGTCCGCTGAGCACGGCCCGTGGTGGGCAATAGAAGCTTCTATAGGTTTGTCTTTTCTGCTGCTTCTTGGGCACGACCCCGTGCTGGCTGAGCACGGGGCGTGTTCAGCCTTCTGTCTTCTCTATTTTGCTTTGGAAGGTGCCGTTGAGGGTTCGGGCAATCCACTAATGTTCCTTTTCTTGTATTTATGTTGGATTTAGCTGTCTTTTTGCTTCTTTTGCGTTTTTTGAGCTCATTTAATCCTGAAAATACAAAAGGAAGACAAAAACACTCTTTTTCCAATATTAGTACTAAAAAAGGGTTAGTTTTATGCCTCATTTGATGTAATTTATATGTTGCATTTTACACACATCAAATACCCCCACACTTGAACTTTTGCTTGTCCTCAAGCAAAACTCTTTAATATTTGGCTTACAATCCCAAATGGAATAGGTAGAAGAGAAGGTTTTGGGCTTGTCATAGAGTGTCGGGATTTCCAAGATCTTTTTGGGGTTTTATTTTTATTTATTTACACTCCTATTCGTAATGATTTATTTAGAACTGTTCATAAAAGAAATTACTTATTTGGGCATAACATGCCTTTTTAAAATTCTATTTATATACAAGTTCACATACCTCGCGGGGAAATCACTCACACTCGGCCGAAGGTGTATTTTTAGTGAATCACTCGAGAGCGGCATGGAACTTATTCCTACCATAGGCTTGCCAAGAAATCAATCCTCCTCCTTTTTAACTTTTATACCTTTGTAGATATCAAGAGGACTTTGTGGGTTAAGGGTTGGCTAGGGTTAAAGGTAGGTGGTTGGGTTAGTGGTTAGTAGAAAAAGGGCTAAAAAGCGTAACAAGTGTCGGTTTTCGTATTTTTGCAACTTTTTTTTTTTTTTTTTTTTTGATGAAGCTTTTATTCAAACAAAGTTATTTTTGATTACTTTGTTTGTTTATTTTCTTTTTGCTTCATTTTTTTTTTTTTCGAAGAACCGAACTTGTTACTAAAATAAAGGGTTAAAAATGAAAAAGGTTTTGGTGGGTGAAAGGGTTTTTGTTTTGGGTGATGAAACGAAAAGGTTTAGGCTCAAAGGGGCTAACTAGGGGGATTTTTGGGTAGGTGGTAAAAGAAAAAGAAAAATAATGGTGTAGAAATGAAAAAGGGGTTAGTCCTAATGCCTCCATCATGTACTTACTCGGGTTTAAGTTGATAAGGACCGGGAATGTATTGTCATGGTAAGTTCTAGAGTCGTAAGAACCAAGCGGCTATTCACACAAGAAACGAAAAATGAGCATTTAGTCAAATGGTATAAAATTGAGTGCTCAATAAAGGCTCAAAACTCACTTTTGTGGGAATGGGTTTTTATGTGATCAAGTATATATAATCAAATTTTAAATAAGTTTGTCATGCCTTTTCATAATTTTCTTATGTTGGTTCTTTTTATCACTACGCTATCGGTTGTAAATTTGTAAAAATATAACCTTTTTGAGAGCTTGAATTTCCCGAGTTAAACCTAGACAAGTAAAAAAAATTGAAATTTTTGAAAAAATTTGGGGTGATTAGCGGTTCCAATAGAGTTTTGTGTAAGGCTTGTATTTAGGACTTGCAAAATTCAAGGTTTTAGCATCCCCCCCACACTTAAATTACACATTGTCCTCAATGTGTCCCAAAAATAAATTTTTAGGTTGATTAGATGTGTAAAATAGTGTTTAAAAAGCAAAAATTTGTGTTACTGGGCACTGAACACGGCCCCGTGTTATCCGGGCACGGCCCCGTGCTTAAGTGCCAGTAACAAAATTGAAATAAGAGGAACAGAAGTCTGGACACGGGGGCGTGTTGGGTGAACACGGCCCGTGTCCAGTTACCTGTACTGGGCGTTTTCTGCAGGTGGTTTGACACGGGGCCGTGTTGGTTGGGCACGGCCCGTGTTGAACCTTCTGAAAGGGAGAAAACTGTCGGGTTGCCTCGTTCTTGTGCATGGGATCATTTTTCTCGTTCCCCTTTTCATCCTTTACCACCATGAGTGTGCTTTATTCCTGAAAATTAAACTAACTAGAAAATATAAAAAGTAATCTAAATTAAACTAAGGATAGTTCCGTGGAATGCCTCCATGGTGCGCCACGTTTATAAGGGTCCTTGGCTAGACCCAAAGCCTGGTCATATGCTACCCAAGTGGGATGTGTTGCATCCCATGTTACACCGTCGGAGAGCGTCATCCAAACTTGAGTCTATGACCTCCATGTAGTTGACCGGATCTTCTTCCTCTACTCGCTTCCCACATTCAAATTTCACTTCCTCATTCCCAAACTTCAATGTTAGAGTTCCGTCATTCATATCCACCAATGCTTGGGCGGTGGCTAGGAATGGCCTCCCGAGGATGAGGGGGACCTCGGTGTCTTCTTCCATGTCTAGGATGACAAAGTCGGTTGGAAAGACGAATTTGTCAACTTTGACTAGCAGATTTTCGGCGACACCATGTGGGATCTTGACGGACCTGTCGGCGAGTTGTATGCTCATCTTTGTGGGGCTTGTTGTTCCTAGGCCGAGTCGCTTGAACATTGATGTGGGCATGAGGTTGATGCTAGCTCCAAGATCGGCTAAAGCATTTCGGACGGGGGACTTCCCAATCGAACAAGGGATTGTGAAGCTCCCGGGATCGATTTTCTTTTGTGGAAGTTTGTTGAGTACTAGAGCTGAGCATTCTTCGCCTAAGTTAACTAATTGCAATGATTCAATTTTCTTTTTGTGAGTGAGGAAATCCCTCATGAATTTTGCATATTTAGGCATTTGGGTTAGGACCTCAATAAAAGGAATATTGACATGCAATTGTTTTAGTAAGCTTTCGAATTTTGCGAATTGCTCATCGGTCTTTTGACGATTTAACCTACCGGGGTACGGGATTGGAGGAGTCTTGGTGGGCCCTTGATTTGGTGTAGAAGCTTTTTCTAGCGCAGGAGGAGTTACAGACTGACTAGAATGGCTTCTTTCATTTGGCGATAATGGAGCATCCTCGGGACCCACGGTTCGATTTCTCAATGTGATGAGATGTACTTGTGCCTTTGGGTTCGTTTCGGTATTACTGGGTAATGCGCCTTGCGGTCTCTCGGAGAAATTTTGAGCTAGCTGATTTAATTGTTTTTCAACGTTTTGAATGCTAGCTTGTTGATTTCTGAAATTTGATTCCAATTGTTGAAATCGATCCGAGTTTTTCTTTTCAGTGTCAGAGATGAGGCGAGATACAGTATCTTCAAGCCTTTCTCTTCCACCTTGTTGTTGAGGAAAATTTTGCGGTTGTTGAAAATTAGTTCGTTGATTTTGTTGGTTACTACTATTGCCGGGATCTCTCCAACCAAGATTTGGGTGGTTACGCCATCCTTGGTTGTAGGTACCCGTTGGAGGACCCGACGGCCTAGGTCTATTATCCATGTAGTTTACCGTTTCAGTTTGTTCATCTAATTCTTTCATACAACTCCAATTTTCATGTGACCCACCACACCCTTCACAAGCCATAACCGAGGCCGTTTTTTTGTCATTTCTAACCTTTTGATTTTTGAAGAGAGGGCCTCGATTTGGGCTTGTAAAGAGGTGCTTTCATCAACCTTATGGGCGCCCGGGGCAATAGATTTATTACCTCGGGGAGTGTGCCATTGAAAATTGGTTTGAGCAATTTCCTCAATTTGGTTATATATTTCATTTGGGCGACGATTACCTAAGAGTCCCCCGGAGCTTGAATCAAGTGTTTGTCTTGTGTGTGGCAACAATCCATTGTAGAAAGTGGATACTTGTTGCCATACCGCTAGACCATGGTGAGGACACTTTCTTAGAAGCTCCTTGAACCTTTCCCAAGTTTCATATAAGGATTCCCCATCCTCTTGTGAGTATGTATTAATTTCAGTCATTAATTTAGCCGTTTTAGCAGGAGGGAAATACTTATACAAAAACTTTTGGGCGAGTTCATCCCAGGTGTTTACCGAACCAACTGGGAGGGTGTTAAGCCAAGCCTTGGCTCGGTCTTTTAGTGAGAAAGGAAACATTCGAAGGCGGATGGTGTCATTTGATGCTCCATTGATCCGAAAGGTATCACATATTTCTAAAAAGTTAGTAATATGTAGATGGGGATCCTCGTCCGCAAGCCCGTGGAAGGTTGCGGAGTTTTGGAGCATTTGTATCAAATGCGGTCGAAGTTCGAAGTTGTTGGCCTCGACATTCGGTGCATTGATAGCAGCGCCAAGATTGCCTACGGTAGGTCGTAGGTAATCCATGAGGGTACGTTGGTCCGCCATTGGAAGTGGGTCCCCCGAAGCTTTCTCTTGATTTTTAGCTTTTAGTCTTTTTCTGAGAAAGCGCTCGGGTTCTTCTAGGGGTTCTTTTATGTCTCTACTAGAACTGGAGCTCATGCACTACGTAGGAGGTTCAAATGTGGCGCCTGGGTTCCGAGTCCTGCAGCAAAAACAGAAAAGAACGCTGGTCAGAATGTTTACCACGGCCCCGTGCTCAGTGAGCACGGCCCGTGTTGAGAGATACAGTAATTGTTTTCTGGATTCCCAGATACTGGGAGTTGGACACGACCCCGTGTTGCACCGACACGGCCCCGTGTTCAGCTCCCTGTAACTCAGAAAATAAAAACTGCCAGTGATGATGCTGGGCACGGCCCGTGTCTGACCGAGCACGGCCCGTGCTGAGCTCTGCAGAAGCTGAAAAACTAAGAAAATCCTAAAAAAAAATAAAAAGAAAAATAAAAGATGATTAGGCCGTTGATTCCTAACTTTCTTAAAATCCTTGTGTCCCCGGCAACGGCGCCAAAAACTTGATGCGTGTGAAGTGTCGTATATATTAGGTGTATATTTTAAGCCCTTTTTAACACTTATTTTAGCCAAGTTTTAAATTTATAAAACACGATATTTCACTAACACTAAACACACATATGGGCAAGTGCACCCATCGTTGAGTGTAGCATAGCGTTGGTAAGATACCGAGGTCGTCCAAGGACACAAGAGCTTTTAGTACCGGTTTATCCTCAACGTCTAACCAAAAATAAAAGTTTAGAAAAAATGTTTTAAACTAAGAAAAATAAAAACTAACTAAAATGCTGAAAATAAAAATAAAATAAAAACAGATAGACAAGATGAATCACTTGGTTCCGACTCGTATCTAGTATAACCTTTGATTATTTCCGCACTTTTGCACATAATTAAGAGATTATCTTAGTTAATGTAGTAGGCCCCTCTTTTGAAGGTGACGTTACCCTCACCCCAGTAGTTTGAGTCAGCAGGGATACAATCCTAAAGGGGTGGATTATTGGAAGATAATGAATTAAGTTATTAATGCAGTATTGTGGTAGGCCCCGCTTTTGGCGGTGACGTTACCCTCGACTAAGTAGTCTGAGTCAGCAGGGATACAGTCCTAAATAGCCGGGTTATAGTATTAATAGTAGTTAACTTATGAGGGGATCAAAGAGTTTGGACCCCCGCCATCCAATACCGTGAAGTATTGAAGGAGGTCCTACTAAATTTGACCCAGGTCCATTGCAGGACCTCTAAACGCTGAACAATGGCAAGACCTTTACCAAACTGTTCCCTTAACCCCCGACCAGGTAGCCAACATACCTCCATATAGACCGTGGAGATATGAATGGTGAAAATCCTTTATTTTATATAGACAGTAAAATAATGCCAAGACACCACGGACAAACGATAAGGAAAGATCACCTTCAACATAAGTAACTAGTTATTAAAGTCATTAATACAAAACCAAATAAAAAGTGCAAAAGATTAGAAATAAAAAGTATTATACTAGACACTTTGTCTTCACCAAGTGATGTAAGAGACTTAGGCAAACATGGCCTTGATTGTCAAGAACTCTTACGATCAATCTTGGATCCCGAGACGACTCACACACTCTATGATGGACAATGGATGATGGTGGTGAATGATGGTGGTGGGTGGTGGATGAAGTGTGAGAGAGGTGGTGTGCCAAGGGATGAGTTGCAATGAAACCAAGCACTCCTATTTATAGGCTGAACAGAGGCCTGGGCACGGCCCCGTGTTCGCTGGGCACGGCCCCGTGCCCGTCTGACACTCTCTCTCTTCATTAATTGTAATTCGCAATTACAATTAATGCGCCTGCAGTACTTTCGGCACGCCCCCCGTGTCCGCTGAGCACGGCCCGTGGTGGGCAATAGAAGCTTCTATAGGTTTGTCTTTTCTGCTGCTTCTTGGGCACGACCCCGTGCTGGCTGAGCACGGGGCGTGTTCAGCCTTCTGTCTTCTCTATTTTGCTTTGGAAGGTGCCGTTGAGGGTTCGGGCAATCCACTAATGTTCCTTTTCTTGTATTTATGTTGGATTTAGCTGTCTTTTTGCTTCTTTTGCGTTTTTGAGCTCATTTAATCCTGAAAATACAAAAGGAAGACAAAAACACTCTTTTTCCAATATTAGTACTAAAAAAGGGTTAGTTTTATGCCTCATTTGATGTAATTTATATGTTGCATTTTACACACATCATAACCTATTCCAAATCTGATGAGTCTGGTGATTCAGAGGTGGTAGGTAAGGTCGTTGAAAGTGTTTTGAAAGAGGAGTCTACTAAAACAGATAAGTCTGAGTCAAAAAATGAAAATGAGGGAAGTTTTCATGAAAGTTTTCTGAAAAAGTCAAAATCTGAGAAAGATGTGAATGATGATTCAAAAGGATTGGTATATACCATGATTGGATCGGACAAATTATTCTCAGATATTGAAATCCCGATTCAGAATGTGATTTCAGAAAAGATTGATAAAGTGTTCAAGTTGGTTGAAATTGAAAAGTCAGAAATATCAAAATTTGCTGGAAAAAGAAAAGAAAATTTTCATAACAAACCTAGTTACAAGAAGAAAATCTTAAAGGTTGGGTTGGGTTATAAAGAGAAACGAAACCAAAATAAACATTTTGAAAAGCCAAATTACCAGAAAAAGGTAAATTTTGTTCATGGATAAACTTCTGAAGAAGAGAACGAACTCAAATTTAGACAACAGTTTAATGAAGAGTTCTATGCTCAGAAAAAACAACAACAACAGGCCAAAGATGTTTCCAAGAAAAAATGTTTGAAATGTGATCAAATTGGACATGTTGGTCGAAAATGTCCAAATCTAAAGCATGTTTACGTTGAAAATAAAAAGAAGTCTGATAATGTGAAACAGAGGTCAACCAGGTTTGATGCAAAATAAACCTGGAGGCACAACTCAAACAAGTTTTATTTGAAACAAACATGGATATCAAATCCGACCAGGTTTGATTCGAGACAAACTTGGAAATCAAAGCCAACCAGGTTTGATTCAAGACAAATTTGGAAAACACAACCAAAGACATCCAAGTTTGTACCAAATCAAAATTGGAGATCAAATACATCCAAATTTGGATCTCAACAATTTCAAAAACCAAAGGTTGATGTACCAAAAAGAAATGATCCAAATGATCCAAGATTCTATAAAAGATCGATTTCAAAAAGGACAAGTTTGGGTTGTTAAAAAACAAACTAGGTCTACAAATAAAAAAACAGAAAATGACTTGGAAATAAATGATAAGAATTTTCCAAAATTATCTAACAGCAATGTTAAACAAACCAAGACCTTGAAAGAGTTGAACAAGGCTTGGGATTCATTATTCAAGTAATTGAATTGGCTGTATGTGCAGGTGCTCCAAAAGATGATTGATTGTCAAGATAAAGGAGGGAGCAGCCTGGCATGAGAGGAGGCTGAACCCTGAGAACGAAAAAGATGGAGTTTTATATGTTTTTTGTACATAAATAAACCATATTTCAAAAACCCTAAAAATTGAAAAATTTTAAAAACCAAAAATATGTTTTTATTCTGACAAAAAATTGAAAAATGAAAAAATATGTTTGTTTTTAAATTGTGTCAAAAATCAAAAATTTCAAAAATATGTTGATTGAATATGCCGAAACCCTCACAACTGAACAAACATGATTAATTTTACAAGATTGAAAAACGGTTTTCAAACTGTCAAAAATCAATGTGTTGTAAATCATGGGGGTACTTTCTGCAAAACAGAGTATGTGAAGCAGAAAATGGATGGCGAGATAAAGCTATCTACACCGGTTTTCAAATTTATTTAAATGTTTTGAATTTTAGGGGGAGTAAGAATTTCAGAAAATACAAAAACATTAGAAAATTTGAAAAAGCCAAAAACATGATAAAATTCAAAATGAGTTTTATGTAAAAAGAGGAAATGGTAGTACATCAGTAGACAGTCACAGTACGCTAAAGAAATGAAAAGCTAAAATGTGATAAACGGTCTCACTGATGATATACCAGTAGGTTTTTACACATTTAGTAGATTGATTTCGAGATAAAAACCTAAATATCAATAACTTGCTTATCTCGTGGGGAAACATCTCTCGGATATATGGGTAACCCCCGAAATATTGTTTGAGAGATTGCCTAATTCTGAGATACTAGGTCTTTATACTTATTGATATCTGGGGTATTATACTTGGTCTTCTGATAATGCGTGAGCAATGGCCTAGACCTCGTATAATACTTTCGCATGCTTATTAAAAAGCTCACTCTCTACTTAAAAATTGATAAATATCAAAAGATACAAATCGAGAGCAGTTGTAAAGAAGATCCCCAAGGGAGACACACCTAAAGTCGAGCCTATATCTCTTTGTCTAAACGGAAGTTCTAACCTGAGCTCTCAAGGTCTCGCATTTACCCCTATACAAATATCATTTAGGTATATTCACCTGTAAGACTGAATCTAGGGAATCTTGGTACGGGAGTATATTCTGAGGTGGAACACGCGAATAAGTTAAGTTCCTAAAACACTAAATCTCGTATCTCGGAACAATTGAAGTTTGTGTGAAAATTTAAGTGGATCAGTATACTGACAATCTAAGTGAATTGTTTAGAACTTAAAGTGTAATTTATAAGCTCAACGGTGCTAGTGATTTGTCATAAACTGATATGATTCTCTAACGCAAACTCAAACAAAAATATTGTCTGTAAATATTTGTTTACTGCTTTATGTTTCAGAAAATCATAAAAATACAAAAAGATTGTATTTCTGCTTTATTTTCGACAACCGATGTTTGAATGCTGATTTTCAAAATCTAAGTATGCTGAACATGTCTCGTAAAAATAAACAAGTTCATTAATTTGAAACTTGAGTTTTTAAATGAAATTTCAAAAACAGTTTGTGAAAATCTCCAAGGTCGTTAATTTGGACTTGGTAGATAAACTGGGAGAGTTTTGGAAGTTGGATACTCTGAATGTCATACATAGTTATTTGATAGGGGGAGAAGAGTCGGGAAATTATAGGAGTTTTCAAATTGTTATATCTGTGCTTAGAGACAGGTTTTCAATCCTAGAATATATTGAGCCAGGTCACCGATTCTGAAAGACCAAAACCTTTCACTGTTAAATTTGTGATTTTCAGATGATAAGCCAGATTACGATCCTGATAGTTGAGGCTAAGGGGGAGTCTGAAGATGAGCTCGACGCAAGGGGGAGCTTGTTACCGAAGAACCAGGTGTCAATCCTAAAAGCACGGAAGCTTTACAAAAGGGGGAGCCTGAAGAAAGAGTCAACCGAAAGGGGGAGCTGATTCAGAACACAAAATCAAGAGTAGCTTGAAGAGGGAGTCTGTGGTTGCTGAAGATGTCAAAGCTTCGTGAAGACTCAGAGAGGGAAAAGACAAAAAACTACGAGATTGACTGCGGCAATATCCAATGGGGAGTCTGTGAATACATTAATGTCTATCGCCTTCGTCAATCGTACATCGTAGCAAAAACAGAACAAGATGAGACTTAAATGAAGATTTGTTACAGATAGAAGTCCATCCAGACGGATGGAGAAAACCCATCCGGATGGATGAGGGAGCTTCATTTAAATGTTGCCTATAAATAGGAAGGTCTTGTATTCATTTTAGAACTTTTGCCACTTTACACTTTGGAGAGATTTTGGATTCTAGAGAGAGAAAGTAGCAAAGGAGTAGATTCAAGGTGTAAACATTGTCAAATCTTGAAGAAACACGGAACTAATTTTAGGTTTATTAGTTGGGTTTATGTTTCAAACATGAGGGTTAATCTTCTCAATCCTTCCTGAGCTCAAGTGTGATCCTTCCTGCAAAACAGCAGCACCCCGTTAAGCTCGTTAAGAGGGGAATATGGGGGTTTCCCTCTTAACCACTCTCCGGTGTGAGAATAAGTAACTGCTTTGAGGAAAATAAGTGTGTGTTAAGAGTGAGATTATAGAGAGCAGAATGTTTAACCTGTGTATGAAGGTCCCTATTTATAGCCGGAGTGGTGTAGGAGGAGATGGGCTGATAGGCCTTGGACCGGAGGGCGACAACAAGGAATATCCTCTTTGTCTCTCTGGTGTCGACCGTTAGTGACTTCTAGAAGATCTTCGGTGCTGGCGCACCTTGATTGGAGCCACGTGTCCGGGTTGTCGACCCTGTTGTCCTTCTGACATCAGCAGGTGAGTGGAAATCGTGGGGCAGTTGTCGCCGCCCCCTGATTGGTGCCACGTAGGCGTCCTTGTGTACCTTTTGTCTCCTGCACGATCGTTAATCGTGGAGCACGATAGGGTATAGCCTGCTGAACGCTGATTGGCTCATTCTTCTGCCACTTATACATTTGATGCTTCCTGAAATGGCCCTGCGCCTCTACCCTCGCGCGACCTTTTGTGTGTGTCCAAGTAGTCGGCGCAAGGTTCTGGGTTTGAGGGCTCTTATTCAGGATGCTAAGTGTGAAACCTGATTGTTATGTCTTGTTGGACCTCACGCGCGGCTTAGGTATGAACAAAGTAGTTCGCGCGGGGTCTGCAGAATAATCAGATTAGTGAATAAGGAGTATGGTTCAGCGCGCGACCTGATTGGTCTGCGCGGCTTTTTGGGACCATACCCCTTCAAATCTTTAATCGAATCTTTGGTTAATTACGTTCTTGTGTTCTGCCCACACACGTGCACAGATTCCGCTCATCGTACGTGTCATTCGCAATCGTTCAGGAGTCAAACACGATCCTACAACGCGTTCACATTTTGTTTAAGTTTTCTCTTTGTAAGGAATAAAATACACTCAAAAGGAGGATGAAAATGGCCAAAGGACATTGAAACAGCACCCCATGTACAAAAACAGATGTCTCCCTATGCAAAATCTTCAACACAGTAAGTGCAGCACGGGGACATGTAAGGTAAGCACGCCCCCGTGCCTCAAGTCTGCAAAAATAATTTTGATTATGGAACCTTCACACGGGGTCGTGTCCTATAGGCACGCCCCCGTATTTGTCTTCTGTAAAATTTCGTTACTGGCACTTTTGACACGGGGCCGTGGCTCCAACACACGCCCCCGTGTCCAGTGCCTGTTTTTTTGGGAAAAAAAATTGTTGTTTTTAACACATGTTTTACCATTTAATCAAATCTGACCAATTTTGGGTACATTGAAGACAATGTGTATTTTAAGTGTGGGGGGAACTTGAATTTGGTTGTCCTAAAACAAGCCTTATATAAAACTCTACTTGGAACCGCTAAAACACCCCAAATCTTTTTCAATTTTTTTTAGTTTGTTTTGTCTTGTTTATAGTTTAAGTTAGAAAACCAAGTTCTAAAAAGTTCAAGTTTTTACAAATTTACAACTGATCACGCCGTGACAAAAAGAACCACATAAGAAAAATTCATAGAAAGGGTATGACAAATTTTAAAATTTGATTGTATATATATTTTCATATTTTTACCCTTTTCCCATAAAATTGTGAGTTTTGAGCCTTTAACGAGCATCCAACATCATATCCATACTAAATGCTCATCTTTCATTTCTTGTGTGAATAGCCCGTACGGTTCCTACGAATCTAGAACTTGACAAGACGATACATTCCCGGTCCTTATCAACTAATCCAAGTATATGATTGAGGCATTAGGACTTGAAACCCCTTTTTCCTTTTCAACCTTATTTTCTATTTTTACCTCCCCACAAAAACTCCTCCTAGTCAACCCCTTTGAGCCTAAACCTTTTCATTTCAAAACCAACAAAACACCATCACCCAAAAACCATCTTTTTTTATTTTTTACACCCTTTATTTTAGTAAAATTCGTTTCTTTTGAAAAAAAATCTAGTTTCTTGAAATACATAAGCAAATCCATTGCTTATAAGCACTTAGCTAGTTCATAAAGTCACAAATAAATTTTCAAAAGAAAACCGATATTTTATGCCTTTAGCCACTTCTTAAATAAAACTACCATACCCTTAACCAAAAGACTACCCACTCAAAGTACTCTTGATATTTACAAGGATTAAGTTATAAATGAGGAGGTTTGATTGTTTGTCAAGAATATGGTAGGAGTAAGTTCTGTACCGGGACCAAGCATTTCAACTATACATCTTTGGCCTTGTGTTGAGTGATCACTTGTGAGGTATGTGAATATATATATATAGCTAAATGAAATTTTAAAAAGATATGTTATGCTTAAAAATATTTATTTTTCTTAAAAAAGTTCTAAATAAATCATGTCGAATAGGATTGCAAATAAAATAAAAACAAGAACAAAAAGAATTTAGATTCTCGACACTCTACAAACTAGACCAAAAACTTCTCTTCTACCCATTCCATTTGGGAGTGTTGGCAATATTAAAGAGTTTTGCTTAAGGACAAGCAAAGATTCAAGTGTGGGAGTATTTGATATGCACCAAATGCAACATATAAATTGTATCAAATAAGGTATAAAACAACCTTTTTTAGTACTAATATTGAAAAAAAAAATGTGTTTCTTTGTTTACTTTTGATTTTCAGGATTAAAAGAGCTTAAATGTACAAAAGAAACAAATTAACAGCAAAAACCAGCATAAGTACAGAAGAAGGGAAGTTGATGCACTATACCGACTCTCCAAGCTTCACCCCAAGAACAAAAACAACAAGCTAGAACCCAAGCACGGGGCCGTGTCTGCCGGGCATGAGGTCGTGCCTCATTCTAGATTCCCTGAAGAAAAAGACAAACAGAAGCCGACAAGGGACACGGGGCCGTGTCACCTAGACACGGGCCGTGGTCAACTCTCAGATTTACAAATATGGTTTCCTACAGCAAGCACAAGGGTCACGGGGTCGTGCCGTTGACACACGGGGTCGTGTGTGCAGTTGGACTGACAAGAGCATTAAATAAAGACAGAGAAGGAGAAGGACACGGGGCCGTGTGAACCTACTGTTTCCAACTATAAATAGAGGTGCTTAGCTCACTTGCAACTCATCCCTAAGCAAACCACTTCTCTCACACATGCCATCATTCCACCACCACTACTACCATCATCCACCACATTCGTTCATCATCCATCCTTAGAGTGTGTGTACTAGTCTCGGGATCCAAAATTGATAGTAAGAGTTTTTGTCAAACAAATGTCATGCTTGGCTAATCTCTTACATCACTTGGTGAAGACAAGTTATTTATGTATTACTTTGGATTTCCAAGCTTTGGTAACTTTTTAATTGGGTGTGTATTAATGACTTTAATAACTAGTTTTTTATATTGAAAGTGAACTTTATTCTATAATCTCTTCATGTTTTGTTGATTCACTCATTCGTGTCTTTACAGTCTATATAAAGCACGTTAACTGCCTGGAAGGGGGTTAGAAAGGTGGTTTGGGTAAAGTTCTTGCCTCGTTCAGTGTACAGATCCTGTGATGACTTGATTCAAGATTATTAGGACTTCCTTTGAGGCAGATAGCATCAAATCGGGGGAAGTAAGAACGACTTGAATCCCTTATAAATAAACTACTATTAAAACTTTAAACCGGCCTTGCGGGACTGTATTCATGCTGACTCAGACCAATATGGCCGAGGTTAGCGTTGCCTCCAAAAGAGGGACATGCCACATTTTGCATTAATAACTTACTTAATTATCTTTCAATAATCCGGCATTGCGCGACTGTATCCCTGCTGACTCAGACCAATATGGCTGAGGGTAGCGTTGCCTCCAAAAGACAAATATGGCACTATAACTAAGATAATCTCTTAAAAAACCCAAAGTGCGGAAATCATCAAATGATACATAAATAACGAGTTGGATCCAAATGATTCTATCTTGACTATCTGTTCTTTTATTTTTTTTATTTAGTTTCTTTATTTTACTTATTTGAAAAATCTTTACTCAAAATTTGGTTAGATTGGACGTCGACAATATTCCGGTATTAAAAGCTCTTATGTCCTTTGTATATTTTTTTTTGGTGTTTTTAAAGCACCAAAATTGGTTTTAAATACCTTGGAAAGGATAAGACGTATCACGTACGTTTATTTGGGGTAGAATGGGTTTGAAAAACAAGATTCCTTGGGTGAGATGGGATAAAATAACTAGACCTAAAAAGCTTGGGTCCTGGGGTAGGCAGTTTAGAAGAATTTAACCTTGCAATTGTGGGAAAATGATGGTGGCGTATCAAAGATGAGCCGGGGCAGCTTTTGGAAGGATTTAGGGGAGTGCTTGTTAAGTAACAAAGCTGCTGTCCATAGTGACGCTCTCGAAGGTTTGGATGGCTGAGTTGGGCTCCCTTAAAAGCTACTTTTTTTTCGTGTGGCATACCGAGATGGGAAAGATTGCGTCTAAAGTGGGGCTGTGTAATTGAGGTGTCCCGGTTGCAAACATGATGTGCATAAGATGTCTTACGGTGACCATCTCCTTGTCTCTTGAGCCGTGTGGTGGAATGTGTTTAGATGGTTAAGAATTCCAATTATGATCGACCCCAAGCCAGTGACCCAAGTGCTCAATACAGTCGCAGCTCAGATTGGTTCGAAGAAATGGAAAAAAAAACCATCCTAACTGTTGTTTATGCGACTCTTTGGAAGATTTGGCTTGCTCGTAATGAACTAGAATTTAATGGTAGACCGCTGACGTGTATAAAGCTTGTAGATTCAATTAAGACCACCCGTAGTGGTTGCCCAAAGGGGCGTTTTTGTGACAAATAACGCCCAATCTCGCCCCGTAGCCACTACGTATGGGCGTGTTTGGCAGTTTTGTTGTTGAGGCATTTTTTAAATCACGCCTAATGGGGGGTTTTTGTTGTCCAATCATATTTCAGCTTCTATTATTTGGCCAATAAGATTTTTTAAGTGTTTTTTTTATTTTATTTTATTTTATTACAAACATAATGTCCCACCACAATCCCCACTACACCCATTTAGGAAAACGCCCAATAACGCCTCATTGCTGACTGGGCTGTCACATGGCGCAAAACGCCCAAGGGTGAATATTGTCCACTACGCATGGTCTAAGGAGAAGTCGTTTCTTTGAGTTAAAAATAGGTCGGGTTTCTATAATATTGTACTAGTTGATGTCCGCCCGCGTTGCGGTGCGATGGCCGAATAGTTCTCAATCAATTAAAAAAACACTACTATAATTTTGCTAGGAAAAAAACTAAAACGATGATAAGACCGTAATTTTGGGCTCAGAGAAAAACTGTAATTTTTCAGGGCTAATGAGTGAGTGTTAGGCAGCTCATTCAGACGAAAAAAAATTAAATTGAGTCAACCAATTAAAAAAAAAAACTTTTGTTTCAGGGATAAAATCGTAACTTTGAACTGAGGGGGAAATAATAATTTTGTTTCAGGGATAAAATCGTAAATTAAATGGACCAATGGGGGAGTGGCAGGCAGCTGCCGGTATGACTATAATTTTACAATGGGGGCAAAATTGTAATTTAACCAGGAGAACAAACAAAAACGATGGAGAAAACGTAAATTTAAGGTGAGGGCAAAATTGTAACTTGGCTGTGAGAAAAAAACTAATGGCAAAACTGTAAATTTAAACGGGTCAAAATCGTAAATTTAAACCGAGGACAAAATTAAAATTTTTACCTGGGAGCAAAAGCGTAAATTTATTTTTAAATGGGGGAAAAACATAATTTTGAACAGATGGAAAGATCGTTATTATAAGGAAATTAAGGGCAAAATTGTAACTTGGCTGTGAGAGGTAAAAACTAATGGCAAAACTGTAAATTTAAACGGGGCAAAATCGTAATTTTGAACCGAGAGCAAAATAGAAAATTTTAGCTGTGAGCAAAAGCGTAAATTTATTTTTAAGTGGGGGTAAAAGCATAATTTTGAACTGATGGTAAAATCGTAATTTTAAAACGGGATAAAATCATAAATTTGTTGAGCCAATAGGGGAGTGTAATGCATGAGTATAAATAAAAACGGAGCAAAATCGTAATTTAAGAAAAAAAAAGTTGTTGGTGGCAGTGGCCGCCCAGGTCAACCAATCCCACAAACACACTATTCCCGGCCATCTTTTTGTATATGTTGAATAATAATAATTAAAATATTAATATAATAATAATTAAAATATTAATATATCACTATTCATCCAAACTTTCTGTTAAGGGTAAATTACACTTTTCGTCCTTTATGTTTGTAACGAATTGCAATAGATAACCTTTAACTTCAATAATTACAGTCACAGTCCTTTATTTGGAAAACTCGTTACATCTTTCGTCCTTTAGCATTAACAAGGTTAAAAATTTCAGTTAAATCTATTTGTATAAGGGTACTTTGGTCTTTTTACCAATCTAATTAAAATATTTTATAAATAAAACAAAAATCAAACAATAAATACACATTCAACTTCATCCCGTCACTCTAATCCACATCTTTTCTCTAAGCTACATAAACCAACTCTCAAAAGTCAAAATCAAAACTTTTTCAACAACAACCACTTTCACAGTTGCAGATCTTGAACATCAATGGGTTCCGTAACCCACCACCCCTAACCACCACCACCACCACCACCTATCACTCCTTCCTTTCGCCGGAAGACAAATAGATCATGTTGGAATTAGATCTGAACGGTGACGGATCCAGCCCCTCTTCCATCGTCATCGGCAAGCGGTGTTTGAATCTTGAATGGGTTTCTGGAAACTTGACCGGGTTTCTTTCAATCTTGATGGGTTTCCGGACAATTTTCCAGTGACTTGTAACCCCTTCTGGTTGTTTAGATATCTTTTGAAGCAAAACCTTTAATGGGTCTCTTTGAACACCAACAAGGTTTCTTTGATGAAATGCTTGACTCGTGTAGTGTGTTTCTTTTAATGGGTTTCTTTGAATACCAATAAGTGGGAGAAATGGTGTTTGCTTTAATGGGTTTCATGTGAAAGTGAACAAAAAACCAGAAGGTGTTTGACCGGAAACCTATTAGATCTGAACACCAACAAGTTTGAATCTTGATTTGGGAATTTGTTAAAGTATGGCCGGAGAAGTAGCGTTTGCTTAGGGTGAGAGAGAGAGGAGAACGAAGTGGGGGGTTTGTTATAAAGAGGAAGAAGTGGTGTTTTTTAGATACGGTGGTAGTGGCGGCGGCTAGCATATGGTGGTGGTGGTGTAGGTCGGTTGAAGAGAAAGAGGGAGTAAGAGATGTCGTAGAGAAAAAAATAGGGTGAAAGATGTAACGAGTTTCTAAATAAAGGATTGTGACTGTAATTATTAAAGTTAAAGGACATCCATTGCAATTCAATACAAACATAAGCAATTCAATACAAACATAAAGGACGAAAAATGTAATTTACCCTTCTGTTAATATGTATAATGGGACTATTGAGTGGATTTTGATGTTGTTGCGTTACTGTAACTTTTCTTACGGCTGTGTGATGTTCTCCCAGCCCCTGGTTGTGCACTATTTAAAAAAGCACTATAGTTTGTTGCTGTTAAAAAAGCATTATAACAATCTGATCCAGATTTGCAATGTTTGAGAGCATATGAATTTAAGTGCTTATCTGATATGAACTCTCATAGATATTTTAAAATATTGTGCATCGGTATCCGTAAGATTTTGAGAAGTCGAGGTAGAAAAAAGGTTGCTCAAATTGCTTATTTTGAGAAGTCAAGGTAGGAAAAAAGGATGCTCGAATTGCTTATTCCTTTTTTTGGGAAGGCAAAGTTCATTAAAACAAACCGGCGGAAGCTGAAAAGAGAACACAAAATCAAAACACAGAACAAACAAAATTAAGAAAAACATGACACAGGGAAGCGACACCAATTTTGCCAACACGACTTGTGCTTTGTTCTGTTAACAATACATGTGAAGATCTGAACGAAACAATTGTCAATTATAGAGTCAATATACACGCTTTGCATCCTAAAAACTTCGTTGTTCCGCACCTTCTAAATAAACCACAATGTGGAATGGAGGGGATGTTTGGGTTAGCTTATTTTGGAACAACTTATAACTTATTGACCTGTAAAAGTTAATAAGTTGTTTTATATAGTGTTTGGGTTAGCTTATTTAAGTAATTTTTCAGTTAGCAAATTAAAAAAAAAATACTTAATAAATTTTGGAATAAAAATGTGATTTTTAATTGAAAAATTCATGTCATCATATATATATTTTTCACATCATATCAAAGATTAAAAAACTTTAATAAAACCTAACATATCATCATTGGTAATCTCATAATTAAATAATATTGGAACAATAAACAAAAGTTCAATACTTAACTGAAACAAAACAGTTGGACAAACTTGGTTACATTTTATGACAAACTTTATTACAATTCTACAAGTTACCCTTTTATTTTACAGCAAAGTTTAAGTAAAAGTTGTGGGATACCGCTAATCAGTGACCAAAACAGTTGAAACTTACAATATGGTGGGTAAAATACAACCTACTACAAGCTTGAAATGGATCAATATCACTGCAATGATAAACTAGTTAGATCTAGTTCTGTGGCTACAATTCTGCACTAGCATAATCTTGTTTGCCAAAGCTTCTTGAAAAAAAAGCTTGACTCAGGTTTCTCATTCTAAAACGGAGAACGATAATATAATAACTTAAAAACATACTTGTCATCATCCTTATGATATATATCCTTTACATATAATCATTTAAAGTAATAGTTAGTTACAATTGATTCCATATTTAGTGTAGATTTAAAATGTATGAGGTGTTTCCAGGATGCAATGGTACTGAGAACCCATTGATCAGGATAGCCACAGATATTAATATGGCGTCCGAGCCATTACACCGTGAGGAACCAACTTATCCTCCAGAATTGGTAAATGGACGCAGCATATCTCTTCCAAAATATACATATATGTAAAACAAATTAGACAAAAACTGTAATTTAGTATAAAAGTTGGAATGAAAATAAATAAAAAAAGCTCAGTGGAAGGAGAAATCGTTTAAATTGGGGATCACGGCAAAACGGTTTTAATCGTTTTGTCCACTGCCCTAAACACATCCTCATGTGTTTTGCCTCATCACTGCTATTATTATTATTTACATCCCATTTCATACAAATAAAAAATTATTAAGAGCTTCAGTGTGTGTAACAATCAGATCATTGATTAAAAGTAAGTAATCTCACTGAAATCCGCTAAGATAATTGTATTTCTCATCATAAGCCCTCAACCTAATTTACAAACAATCAAAATTTTGGTGAAAACATTTTACAAAATTAAGAAAACTTGGAGAAAAAAAAATTATTGATAATTTGTGCTCAGACAGCCAAGGGTTTGTCGTCAAATGAAATGGGAAGAAGAGCCCAACATCAGAAACTCTAGTCCACAATATATATGCTTCATCACCGCACAGAATAACAATTTCATAAACGATTTGAATACAGAAATTAAGAAATGAAGTTACCAGTGATGGTAAGGGGTCCAGCCATTAGAGAAGAACGACGAATGATGGAAGAAGAGAAGATCACTATGCGTATTTATGGCGTTTGAGTGTGCCTGATTAGGGTTTTAGGTGAACGTTATGGGCTTGTGTAACCCAGTATCGTCTGGGCTTTTAAGGATACACACTCACATTCAGCCCTTTCTTTAATCTAATCAAGTTCTACACACTATTTAATTTGTTTAATGGTTATTTGATTTATAGAGTGAGGATCAAATAGAAAGTTTATTTTGACTAGAAAGGATATGAATCAATAATATTATGATATGTAGCAAAATTTAAAATAAAGATAAAGGGTAATTTAGTCAATCGTATCCTTTCTTTTTCCTTTTCCTCCCCAGTAACTTCAAAACCCACCTTTTTCAAAACCCACCATCTTCAACATTTTCTTCACTTACTATCTCAATAATCAATACATTATAGTGCGATTTTCGTCACCAATCAATGATTCAAACACCCGATCAACATGTTCTTCAGTTTTTTTTTTGAAGAAAACTCAGTTTAATTTCATACAAAATCTTGTTTTTTCCCGTGATTTTGAAGATAATCACTCGATCCGTTCAATTCGATCGCTGAAAAGTATTTCTATCATTCAAATTTCGTCAATCGTTGAAGAAATCAGCTTCGATCCATGTAAGAAATTCTTTAACTTCATTTTTACGATCTGGGTTTTTGATTTAGTCATTGCGTTTTACGATCTTGGCGAGGGTCCGGGGGCAGCGCCCCTGGTAGCAGGGTCCAAGGGGCGGCAGGCCCTGGCGGGGTCCAAGGGGCAGAGGCCCTGGCTGGGGTCTTCGATTAAATTGTTTTAATAAAAATGCATAAGGAAATTTAATTTTCTGTAAATTGCCTCTGGAAAACTTCATTCGTAGACAGCTTTTGATCTCCTACTTCCTGGTTCAGATAATTCACAGACAAAACTATTGTCCTGGTTCAATGCGTTTTAGATATAACACTTTCTTTGGTGTTTTTAGGTCATTGTGTTTTAGAACTAAGATATTTTTATGTGTTTTCTGGCCATTGCGTTTTAGAAAAACACATTTTTGAAGTGTTTTTATTCATTGCGTTATAGGTAAAACACATTTTTATGTGTTTTCAGTCCATTGCGTTTTAGAGAGAACACTTTCTTTTGTTTTTTTACGACATTGCGTTTTAGAAATGAGACATTTTTAAGTGTTTTATGGCCATTGCGTTTTATAAATAAGACATTTCTTTGTGTTTTTTGTGCATAGCGTTTTAGGTAAAAACACATTTTTATGTGTTTTCAATCCATTGTGTTTTAGAAAACAGACATTTTAAGTGTTTTCTAACCATTGCGTTTTAGAAATAAGACATTTCTTTGTGTTTTTTGTGCATTGCGTTTTAGGTAAAACACATTTTTATGTGTTTTCAGTCCATTGCGTTTTAAAAAGTACACTTTCTTTTGTGTTTTTAGTCTAATGCGTTTTAGAAATAAGACATATCTTTGTGTTTTCTGGCCATTGCATTTTACAAATAAAACATTTCTTTGTGTTTTTTGTGCATTGCGTTTTAGAAAAATGTCATTTTTAGGTTTTTTTTCCCATTGCGTTTTACGCAACTGGGTTTTCGAAAAAAAATCGAAAATATAGAAATAGTATACTCGTTTTAAAGATAAAAAGCGCTCTTTTTTGTGCAATTTTTATAAAAAAATAATGTCGTATGAAAGAATTATTAATGTTTAAAAAATGGGGGGGGGGAATTGGAGGAGAGAGAAACTATTGTATTTGATTGACTAGAATACCCCTAGACAAAACCACGCGTCTACTTTTTTTCCTTCAATTTCACTCATTTAATTTTAGTCCTTCATTAAATAAATGGATGGTCAAGATTACTTACTATACTTCCTACCCAAAATTACTTTCTATACTTCCTAGCCAAATAAACTTTCTATTACATCCTAACTCTTAATTTATAATATAATTATAATTATAATTATAATCTATGCTATACCAATTGTAAGTTATTCCCATCTTAAATCTCATAAATATCTTGGAGCAATTTTTGCCAACACATAGGGATGAGATGGGTTTAAAAGCTTTACACATGTAATACTTAAATATGGGTCAACTTATTCTACAAAGGCTCCTAATTGTAAGAAGTGTAAGAAGGATTTATAGAGTGACAAGTGTTCAATAACCTAAAATTAAAACCACTACATTACCACCCAAAACCTAAACACCCACCCACCCCACCACCACCAAAAAACCTAAACCCCCCACCCCCCCCCCCCCCCCAAAACCTAACCCCCCCCCCCCACCCCCGAAAACCTAAAAAAAATCTAAAAAAACTAAACACCCACCCCATCACACCACCACCCAAAAACCTAAACCCCCACCCCCCCACCCTCTCGGCAAAAAAAAAAAAAAAAATTGTTGGGGGGTGGGTGATGGGGGAGGGGGTGGGTGGGGGGGTTAGCTCCGTATCTAGATCCAAAAGGTTTGAAATCTTAACATTTTCATCCGGCTCGTTAACTCCTTCCGTTTTTCTCCGTTAAGTCAGAGGTATTCCCATCTTTTTAGTGGGTGGGGGTAGGGGTTTAGGTTTTTGGGTGGTGGTGGATGTTTAAGTTTTTTTTTTTTTTTTTTTTTTTTTTTTTTTTTTTTTTTTATGTAGTGGGTTTTTTTAGGAGCCTTTGTACCCCTTCTTACAATTAGGATTTTTTGTATTTGATCCTAATCCCTTAAATATATATATTTTTAACTAAAGAAATAAAACTTTTATTTTTAATATTGTCTCATAAAAATATCTAATCTAAAAATCTAAATATAGAACAATGTATAATAAAAAATAAAGTTGATTTGAAATTATATATAGTAAAACAAAAAAAGAGGACCACGTATTTTGTCAATTGACAATTCCTACACTTATCAATACTATCAACTGCGTGTTCATAACACACGAGTTTGTGACGGTTTTGTTTGTATATTGCGTCCAATGTTATCAACAACGTCAATATTCTGTTTTTTTATATAATACTAGGTTATAACCCCGTGTATTACACGGGTTAAATAAATGAATTTTATATACTAAATAATAAAACATTATCTTTTTAAAAGTCTCATTTATTGCACGGGTTAAATAAATGTAATTTTATATATTAAATAATAAAATAAGTTTATCTATAAGAACCATATGTATTGTACGGGTTGAATAAATGTAATATTATATACCAAATATTAAAAAAATTATATCTTTAAAACTATTGTATTACACGGGTTGAATAAATGTAATATTGTTTACCAAATAATAGAAAAGTTATATTTTTAAAAACCCCCGTGTATTACATGGGTTGAATAAATATGATTTTATATACCAAATAATAAAAAAATATATTTAAAAAAACTAACGGATTTTTTTTATATTTAAAGTAGGATAAGATTGAATATTAATCTGAACTGACGGATTTTTTTATATTTAAAGTAGGATAAATTGAATATTAATCTTTACTATATAATAAAAGAAACCTGTTTTGGGACACTTGTCATTCTTTCATATAATTTATTAAAATTATTAATAATACTAATAATAATAATAATATTTAATCTAAATTAATACAAATTTTTATTATTAATAATATTTAATCAAATCTAAAATCAATCATATGATTTTTCAATCTTATATTAACTAAAAAAATAAAGATTAATATTCAACCATTAAAATTCAAAATATGTATTGCTAATAACTAATTCAACCATTAGAAATATAATATTCTCTCATTTAATTGATTAAAATTATTAATAATACTAATAATAATAATATTTAATCTAAATTAATACAAATTTTTATTATTAATAATATTTAATCAAATCTAAAATCAATCATATGATTTTTCAATCGTATATTAACTAAATAAATAAAGATTAATATTCAACCATTAAAATTCAAAATATGTATCGCTAATAACTAATTCAACCGTTAGAAATATAATAACTAATTCAACCATTAAATATTTATCATCAAACATGTCCACATATATCAACGCTTCATCGTATAAATGGTTCGTTGTAATTGAAAAATCATATGATTGATTTTAGATTTGATTAAATATTATTAATAATAAAAATTTGTATTAATTTAGATTAAATATTATTATTATTATTAGTATTATTAATAATTTTAATGAATTAAATAAGAGAATGACAACTGTTCCAAAACAGGTCATTAAATATTTATCATCAAATACGTCCACATATATCAACGCTTCATCGTGTAAATGGTTCGTTGTAATTGAAAAATCATATGATTGATTTTAGATTTGATTAAATATTATTAATAATAAAAATTTGTATTAATTTAGATTAAATATTATTATTATTAGTATTATTAATAATTTTAATGAATTAAATGAGAGAATGACAAGTGTCCCAAAACAGGTTTTTTTTATTATATAGTATAGATTACGTATGTTATCAACGTCTCCTTCAACAATCAACTTTTCTGAAACGTTTAGCGTTAGCCTTTTTTATTGATTTTACACACCTGACGCAACAAATGAGACTTATTACTAGTTATGATTAAGATTCAAAGGGTAAAAAAATACATGAGCATACAGGGGTCCTTTTAACCATCTAACGAAGCAAATACTTCTTCTACTATGGGTTGCCAACGATTCTTTTAAGTTGACACTTTAAATTTTATCTTTTAGAATTTGCTAAAGCGGAAAAAGAAATAAAGAGAGGAGAGTGAAGAGAAGAAAGCGAAATCAAGTTTTCAAACTATTATGGTCGGGTTGTTTTTGTAATTTGAAGTGAATAAGAGCTAAAGAGAGAATAAAAAATGATAATTATTATGGTGAGTCTTCTTGACAAAACTAAGGGGCAGTTTGGTTCGCGTAATGTGTAGGAATTGAAATTGGAATCCCTTTGTGAATTGGAATTTGATGGATTCCTTTTAAATCCATAGATGTGTTTTGTTGATAAATGTATTAATGGAATTACAATTTAAAAATACCTAAAAAGACAAAATTACCCCTACTTATAAACAATTGGCAAAAGTTTTAAAAACAACTATATTAGATAAAAATTCAAAAAAAATTCTAAAAAATCCAAAAAATTATAAAAAATTATAAAAATTCAAAAAAATTATAAAAATCATAAAAAATTATAAAAATTAAAAAAAAAATCCAAAAAATTCAAAAGTATAAAAAAAAATTAAAAAATAAAAAAAAAATCTAAAAAATTAAAAAAAAGTTCAAAAAATTCAAAAAAATCAAAAAAAATTCTAAAAAATCCAAAAAATTCTAAAAAATAATAAAAAATCCAAAAAGTTCAAAAAAAATCTAAAAATTAATAAAAAATCCAAAAAATTCTAAAAAATAATAAAAAAGCCAAAAAATTCTAAAAAATAAAAAAAAATCTGAAAAATAATAAAAAGTTCAAAAATTCTAAAAAATCAAAAAAATTCTAAAAAGTAATAAAAATCCTAAAAATTCAAAAACAATCTAAAAAATAATAAATATCCAAAAAATTCTAAAAAAGAATAAAAAATCCAAAAAATAATTCTAAAAATAATAAAAAATCTAAAAAATTATAAAAAATAAAAAAAAATCTAAAAAATAATAAAAAGTTCAAAAAATTCTAAAAAATCAAAAACATTTCAAAAAAATTCTAAAAAATAATAAAAAATCCTAAAAATTCAAAAAAAAAATTTAAAAATAATAAAAAATCCAAAAAATTCTAAAAAATCAAAAAAATTCCAAAAAATAATAATAAATCCAAAAAATTCTAAAAAAATAAAAAAAATCAAAAAAATAAAAAAAAATAATTTTTTGAATTTTTTTGAAAAAGGTTCTAAAAAATCCAAAAAAAGATTTTTTTAGATTTTTATCTAAAATAATTTTTTAGATTTTTTTAGATTTTTAATTTTTTTAGATTTTTTAGAATTTTTTATTATTTTTATTTTTTTTTATTTTTTAGAATATTTTGGATATTTTATTCTTTTTTTGATTTTTTAGAATTTTTGATTTTTTTTATTTTTTAGAATTTTTTGGATTTTTTATTATTTTTTTTTTATTTTTTTATTATATTTTGGTTTTTAGACAAAAATGAAAGAGGCAAGGGGTTATTTCCGTAACTTTGGAAACATTCCCTTGGATTTTTAAACTTTTCTTTGAAATTTAGAAGGAATCTGAATTACATTAAATAAGGGATTTTGTTGGAATTGAAATCAAATTCCCTTCAACTAATTTGTCCAACCAAACACACAAAGGAATTGAATTCAAATTCCAATTCTCTTGAAATCCTATGGATTTCTGTCAACCAAACAGGCCCTAAGAAATACCTGAAACAAAAACAGTAAGTAATACGAGCTAATGCTATCAACGTTGGTCGAGACTACAAACACCCATAAATGTGTGGCAAAATCAGATTTTCACAAGGTTTTTTAAAACCTCCCTTTCTCTCCATCTTACAAGTATCACAGTGTATCCTTGCATTTCCATTTCATCAACCTTTTTTACATTCATTTTTACTAAGCAATATTTGATAAAATTAATTAATTGTTCTATTTTTGTATTATATAAAGAGTTAATTACATAGTTAGTCCCTGTGGTTTACACAAAATAACACTCTAAGGTACTAATAGTTTAAATCACTTTCTAGGGTATTAACTTTCCATTTTGTAACGTTTGAGGGTATTAACGTTAATTGTATGTTAAAACTTAACCCTGCCACCCTTATGTTCAAAATACATGAGGGTATTTTCGTCATTACAACCCCTTTGTTTAAATAATGATAATATACTGGATAATAACAAACAGGACTCTATTCTCTCTTCAGCATCTTTCAAACCTTTTTCAAAATCCCCAATTCAAACCCTAAACTTAACCATGGTGCCGCATCACTGATTTAAGTGGGGTGCAACGGTGGTTTTGTTTTGACATCGATCACAACAAAAGTGAAGTGCGGTGAGGTGCCCACCCACCATCAACGATTCCGACATCGATCACAACAAGGGGCTATGTTTGGTTCAGCTCAGATCTGGGTCTAATCGCAGTTGTGGTGCAACAGTGGTTTGGTTTAGTTCAAAACCGGTTTTGATCTTGTTCATATCGCCGTGGTGGTGCCTCAATGGAAGTGGTGATGCAACGATGGCTTGGTTCGGTTCAGATCTTAAGTGATGATGGTGCAACGATCACTCTCCTCTCGCACTCTCTCTAAGACTCACCAGCAATCGCTCCACTTTTCATGGCCGATTCGCCGCACTTTCATCCGGCATCGGCTAGGGTTTCACTCACCAGCAATCGCTCCACTTTATGTGTGTTAATTGTTACGGTTTTAAAGATCTTTTGAGGAGATACTAGCTTAGAAGTTCGTTGACAGATGTTCTGGTGGTTTTGATTGTCAGATTATTCATAATCACCTGTATGTATGCGATTCTTGTTAATTCGTTTTGGTTAAATTTGTTAACTACTGCAATTGTTTTGATTATTGGCTGAAGTTTCAATTATATTCATCATAATGTACATGTTTGTATGTGTATTTGGTATTGTTTTTTGTTGTTTATAATCAACTATGAACTTCTGGATATTGTAAAATGAGGGGAAAACACTTGCAGCATGTAATGACGAAAATAACCTCATGTTTTTGAACATGAGGGTGTCATGGTTAAGTTTTAACAGACAATTAACGTTAATACCCTCAAATGTTACAAAGTGAAAAGTTAATACCCCAGAAAGTGATTTTAAACTATTAGTACCTTAGAGTGTTACTTTGTGCAAACCACAGGGACTAACTATGTAATTAACTCTTATATAAATTAAAGAATACATTTAAAAATAAATTCTATTAAATAAACAAAAAGTATAAAATTAAAATATAAATTGGTGAAATAAAGTATGAAAATAAATGTTTTTATGATCATTTAGAAATAAAAATAAATATGTTGTACATATAAAGCGTCTCAACAAGTTATCAAAGTATATTAAATAAACTTGAAAAAACTAATCAAAACATCCTTTACCTACGTGGCCCTATCTTCACCTTCAAATTTTTAACGTCTTAAATTATACAAAATTCGTCTTTTACGAGCCTTAGGGATGACAATCAAACCCAAACCCGATTGATAAACCCGAAACCCGGTACATTCGGGAAGAGTTTAGGGTCGGATAATCGGGTTTGGGACTAGTTTTTACTTTTTTTTCGCGGGTTTGGGATTTGGTGATATACATTTTTATCCGACCTAGTTACCCGATAAAGTCTACCCGTTTACCCGATATATATATATTTTTTTCGCGGGTTTTGGATTTGGTGATATACATTGGTAAACGGGTAGACTTTATCGGGTAACTAGGTCGGATAAATATGTATATCCGGTAAACGGGTAGACTTTATCGAGTAACTAGGTAGGATAAATATGTATATCCGTTATAATTTGAAATGCCCAACTTTTCACATTCGACTAATAACATAAAGTTCATACGATTTTACAAAATTTTCGGCATGACCCGTTTGTAATAAGAACTTACCCCCTGTTTTAACAACATAATTTAAATTAGGTCCTACGATACTTTTCAAAATATGTTAAGGTTATGACCATACAAGGTCCATCATAAGTACTTTATCCAACTACCCAAAAGAGTTAAAAACCAAACTAGTTACAAACATCCTAACCATAAGCCTTACATTTACTTAACAAAAGCTAGTTTGACCCTTTTTACAAAAGACAACATTAATCGGAAGCGTGTGACGGGCGATGTGGTGTGTTCGGTTCGAGCGCGCCGCGATTAAGCATGGGATTTACCTATCATTCATAACCATAAAACATTGTTAGTTCGTAATACATAACAATTGAAATCCTTTAATTCTGTATCATTATTCGACCCATTAACATAACATATTACTTTACTAACATTATCATCTTCATTTGGAAACATTCATCATACTACTTTCCGATTCATTTATAATGAACCGCTACGTACCATATCTTTCACTATACTTACATTATTTGACCCGTTATGAACAAGTCAAATTCTCAAACATTCTAACACTCATTCTACTTATCATTCCAACCCATTAGACGGGTTATTTCAAATTTACTTCAAACATTATCTTTTGGACATTTCTCCATATAACTCTTTGCATCTATACAATCATGAATCATAAAGGAAACTTACACTAAAATCATAGTACTAAATATTATCATTCATAAATCTACAAGTAGAGTACATAAAGTTCATATGAACTTACCGAGGTCTTGCATTTCTTGTGCCTTGGATAGACTTGTTCCTTCTTCTTTCTTTGCCCCTATACATCATAATTTCATATGCTTAGCTTTTATTGCTTTCATATTCTTTACCGCACATTATGATGTCTACTAGTCACATACGTCTTTACCATAAACGTGTTACATCAACTTATCAAGTATTCATATAAAACCATAACTAAACCCACATAGGCATTTCATCGAACATGTTGTGTGCGTATCGTTCATTTAGCATAATGTACAAGCATCTTAAGCACAACTTCCATAATTCATTCATTTATTAACATAAACATCCCAAATTCCACAATTTACCATCCTAACTATGAATATATAGTTCTAAATCCATTACTCATGAAAATTTCATCCACATATTGCTCAATCATCAACATCATACTAATTAGCCAAAGGGTTTCACAAATCTTTGATCATTTTATGACATTCAAGTGGGTTTTTACCCCAAGTTCATCAACATAACATATTCAAGCATAATTTACACCCCTAGTTGTTCATATCATCTAGCAAAGATGTTTAATTTCATACATAACCACAACTTCCATAACCCACTTTATCAAACTTTACAAAAAACGTAAAATTAAACTTACTTGATATCAAATTCACTTAGATAATCAAAGTTACTGGCTCATGCATTCGATAAATCTTTGATTCCCCTTTCAATTTGAATGATTTTAGGATGTTAGGGTTTTCCCCCTTGGCTCCCCTTTCTTGATCGATCGTACATAGCCAGGAGAAATCACTGGCTCTTTTTTTTTTTTTTTATCAAGTTTCACTTCAATTTACACATTTAGCCCCTTGTCTTTTAAGGTGTATCCAAATTGTTGTTTCCCATACTAACTTGGTTACTTTTCTTTGGTTAACTTCATTTACATAAAAGGGTTTTAAGCTTACTATTATTTATAAAACTTTCAAAATGGTAAAAATCTATTTTTACCATTCCTTATTATTAAATCATCACTATTAAATTATTATACTACGACATACGAAATTTGGGGTGTTACAAGTCTACCCCCCTTAAAGAAGGTTTCGTCCCCGAAACCTGAATACATACATTCTGACGAGTTTATCTGTATCCCTTCGTAATTTCATACCTCGAACTTCGATAGCCTGTTTTCATTCGACCATCCCTCGTGGTGAATCGGTCGTTACTATTTTAAACTTGTCTAATACCTTTGGTAATTCAATCTTGTATGAATCAAAGCGGTCATATTACATTATTTCATGATTATCGTTCGATTGTTCAAGCTGATTTCTTAAACTTATCCGTCAGATTATTCATTCCCGCATACCTCTAACATCTGCTTAGGGGAAAATAATTATCATAATATTCATACTTGTTCATTCCTATTCATTCATATAAAATCACGATTCAAACATTATTCAATAGTTCCTTACTATTTAGCTTCTACATACTCTCCATCCTTTCAGGGCCAATACCAAGCAAAATTTCTTTCATGTCACTTGCTTGATAGTTCTTTTCATATTTTTCTTGCAATACCTACACATAATCTTTACCCAAGACCAATATTTCATTCACTGATGATCTATCATAACTGCGTGGTTAACCACAACTTAACGTATACGTTTATACAATCGTGTACATACTATCTTGCTCTAACCTCTTTACCGTCTGCCCCTAGGTTACAAGGGTCAACATAAGTCTTTAATCACACTATCAATATGATCGTGTAATCAATACTTATGTTTAAGTAACTCATATTACACTTGAGGTGTCATACTCAGCTATACTTGTCATCACATTTCATAGCTGTCATACATACGTCATTCCTTCTGACAATTGTAATACTAAGGCAATTACCTATCACTGTACCTCAAAAGGTTAATTCTTATCAACATAGGTTTCGCCACATACGGAATTATAAGTTTATTACATATGCCCCTCCATTTTACGTATGAGTTACATAAAACTTGGCACGACCATTCATTCGATAATTGAGATTACACTCTACCACGTAGGGTTGTTTCATAATACGAATCAAGAATCATGCGTATAAAACTTTAACTCTCGAACATTTCTTTAGAGGTTTATCTTCTAATAATTCCTCACATACGATAGGGAGCTCGACAGAAGGTAAGACTTATTCAAATATCCATTCAAATGTTTATTATATTTTTACATTCCATTCAACCCCTCTTCATGTAACATTCCACCTCTGACAATTACGCATTCTTATATTTTCATTCAAATTTCCTTCGACGTTAACTTTTTACATCTTTCATACAGTTCTTTCTAATTATTCAAAACTTGGCGTACTAAGTGTGTACCCCGCTTTCTTAACAGTTCCTCACTTTTCTTTCCTTTCTACTACCCATTTTCCGATATGCGGATCAACTCTTACTATCTTTCCATCATGACATTTCAAAATATATAATAATCGCACTCTACAATAAACAAGAATTTAGAGCCGCCATTATTTCCTGTATTGATATGAAAATTATAATTTACTAACTAGCGTTATGAGTCATTTACTTCTGCCTTCCAAGTTACTAACCATACTTGTTATCCTTTTACCATCTCTTTCAAAATCTCTATTCTCGTCGGTGCTTAAATCATCCATCTAGATCTTAGCCCATTATTCATTTTAGTTCTCATAAGTCGATCATCACATGCTTAATACGCAACGTGTTCGGTGCATACCTCTTTCATCATAATCTTATTACCTCAACATCTTCTTATGTATATATATATTTACTTACATCATCACATGTTTACCACATTTGTCATATGTTTTACTCTTACTCGTATTTCCCGTTTAGGTTTACGACGATTAACTATCAACATATCCCTACTCGTATTCCCACAACCAGCGGCAACATATCTCCCATACGTGCACATGCACATCACTTATGTGTATATATATATATATATATACATATAGGCTATATGTGCCACTTACTTGTTATGCTTATACTTATCTTTAGTTAGGTAGGGAAAAAACATCTCCTCAATTGCTTTCTTACTTTCCTTCCCACCTAACGACTCTAACTTTCATCTGTCTACAACCCTTCCTTAAGGCTCTATCCCTACTTACCACATAAACATCTTCCTTTAAAATTTTAATTCTACTAACATTTATTTTTGTTCGACAAATTTTCATCCTTAGGACCAAATTACACTCGAAATTCTATCATCCTTTCATGTTCAATATTTTCTAAGCTTAATCGTACTTATCATTCCTACCTTTCATTACATCCTAGGACCATATCGTCCTCTTCCGTAATCATTGCTTTTATTCCTTCCTACTGTGTCATTTATTATCGTTTGTATTTCTTTTGTCCGTCATCTACATTAGGCATTTTCTACATTCATTACTTCATATACTTTCCATGTCATCTCAAGTTACATTGATGTATTCATAATCATGTTTTAATAACTTTCATTCCACTTGTACATCATCATCAACATCGGTCACGATAGGCCACATTATGCATGCCTTTCGTTCATAGGGGAATAGAATCCCTCATCCTTCTTACTTACTTTCTCGCACCATCCGCTACTCGGAACATATTTTCTTAACAATTTCTTCGTTTTCATCAGCCACCTACTATATTATTCGAGATCATTATTAAAATTTATTCTTTGTCATTTTCATTTTCATTTCATTCTAACATTTTAAATTTTTATACTTTTCTTTCTTTCATGCTAGGTGTTAACGGTCCTTTATGACCACACCACATATCTCTCATTATAGGGTTGATAAACACAACTAGAACTTCATTCACAACCTTCCCATCATATATGTTCTTACTTCGAAACATTTCGACATGACCGGGTTGACATTTAGAGGATCCTAATTATCATAGGTTGCATTTTCGGAAACTTTAACGAAACTATTGGATTTTCCTTAAGAAATATTCTACATCATAGTTTAGGAAATATGTTAGTATGCCTAACATATTTCAATGACTTTCATTCCCTTACCTATTACACTTTCGTTAATTTTATATATACTTTTCACTTCATTATATGTTACTTCATGCCATCATGCTTACGTCTTATTGACCTTTGTCATTTTAATTATGGTTATCATGCTCTTATTTCATAATTCCGGGTGTTAATAGCCACTTAGTGACCATGTCGCATCCCTTTCATCATCCTCGGTGTTGACGGCTACTTCGTGCCCACACCGCATACCATTCATCATCCCTGGTATTTACGGTCACTTTGTGACCACACCGTATAACATTCATCATTCTTGGTGTTAACGGTCATTTCGTGACCACACCATACCATTCATCATTCTCAGTGCTAACGGTCACTTCGTGACCACACCGTATACCGTTTATCATAGAGCATCATCTTTACCATCATTATTGGCAATATCATTATCATCATCATTTACACTCACTGCACCCGCCATCTACAATTACATACTTTATTAGATACCGTATCATTCTTTTATTTATCATTCATGCATTACTTGCTTTCAATAATTCATTTCCGTAGGTCATAAAACCATACTATCCTTCATTACGAACATTCTAGACATGTTAATCAAAACATACATTCATTCTTACACTTACTTCTTATTCCTTGTTCTTTAACTAATAGCCTTCGTGTTAGTCAACTTATATTCATGGTTTCATTATCATTCACGTTTACATTGTCCGCCATCTACATAAAACATTCATTACATTCATTAGATTTTTTTTATTATGCATCTCTTCATCATATTGGAACTCATGTTAGCATATTACATTCACTTTATAATGCATACTTTATACATCATCGTCCTTGACGATCATACCATATCGTGTAGATCATAATCTTAGATCACAACGATTTACATTCTCAACCTTTCATAAATATACATGCCTTCCCTTATCTTTCTTAATATCAAATTTATCTTAAAATTGTTTATAAGGCTTTAGAAATTGATTAGAACGAGTTCCCTATACTTAGAGACCTAAACCACATTTAAAAAAAAACTTTAAATGTTAGTATTATAAGTGTAAAAAGTTGTTAAATATCATAATTTACCTCATACACCATCAAACAACAACATATAACAATTTTATCAATCCTGTCGTAGGCTATGGTCTACAGACCGTAGCTTACAGTCCATTAATAATCAACAAAACAACCCCTCCAGTACCGTAGCCTACGGCTGAGCCGTAGGTTACTCTGCAGCCCAGCTACAGAATAATCAACAAAACAGCCCCTCCAGTACCGTAGCCTACGGCTGAGTCGTAGGTTACGCTGCAACCCAACTACAGATTTTTCGGTTTAATCCTTTTTACGAAAACGGCCGTAACTTTCAAACCGTTTATCCGTTTTACCTCCCGTTTCTTCCTACATGATCGTAAATTAACATTCTATCATGTGAACTTGAAATTTAACATTCGGGTTAAGGAAATTCTTAACTTATACGTTTTCGGCTTATTATTTTTTACAAAAACGGCCGTAACTTTCAAACCGCTTATCTGTTTTACTTGATTCTTTTTCCTACGGGTCAGTAATTCAAACACGGACCCACTTAACATCGTTATTTACCTTAAATCTCAGTTTCAAAACAATAACCTATAAATTTCTTTTCATTTCTTACTATAAACGTATCAACTTTATTATTTACTTACTTGCATAGCGCCGCGGAACGAACACACCTTCATACGAGCTTTTGGTTTGAGTTCAAGCATCTTACTCTAATACTTGAATCTCTCAAACCTGGGCTCTGATACCAACTTGAAACGCCCAACTTTTCACATTCGACTAATAACATAAAGTTCATACGATTTTACAAAATTTTCGGCATGACCCGTTTGTAATAAGAACTTACCCCCTGTTTTAACAACATAATTTAAATTAGGTCCTATGATACTTTTCAAAATATGATAAGGTTATGACCATACAAGGTCCATCATAAGTACTTTATCCAACTACCCAAAAGAGTTAAAAACCAAACTAGTTACAAACATCCTAACCATAAGCCTTACATTTACTTAACAAAAGCTATTTTGACCCTTTTTACAAAAGACAGCATTAATCGGAAGCGTGTGACGGGCGATGTGGTGTGTTCGGTTCGAGCGCGCCACGATTAAGCATGGGATTTACCTATCATTCATAACCATAAAACATTGTTAGTTCGTAATAAATAACAATTGAAATCCTTTAATTCCGTATCATTATTCGACCCATTAACATAACATATTACTTTACTAACATTATCATCTTCATTTGGAAACATTCATCATACTACTTTCCGATTCATTTATAATGAACCGCTACGTACCATATCTTTCACTATACTTACATTATTTGACCCGTTATGAACAAGTCAAATTCTCAAACATTCCAACACTCATTCTACTTATCATTCCAACCCATTAGACGGGTTATTTTAAATTTACTTCAAACATTATCTTTTGGACATTTCTCCATATAACTCTTTGCATCTATACAATCATGAATCATAAAGGAAACTTACACTAAATTCATAGTACTAAATATTATCATTCATAAATCTACAAGTAGAGTACATAAAGTTCATATGAACTTACCGAGGTCTTGCATTTCTTGTGCCTTGGATAGACTTGTTCCTTCTTCTTTCTTTGCCCCTATACATCATAATTTCATATGCTTAGCTTTTATTGCTTTCATATTCTTTACCGCACATTATGATGTCTACTAGTCACATACGTCTTTACCATAAACGTGTTACATCAACTTACCAAGTATTCATATAAAACCATAACTAAACCCACTTAGGCATTTCATCGAACATGTTGTGTGCGTATCGTTCATTTAGCATAATGTACAAGCATCTTAAGCACAACTTCCATAATTCATTCATTGATTAACATAAACATCCCAAATTCCACAATTTACCATCCTAACTATGAACATATAGTTCTAAATCCATTACTCATAAAAATTTCATCCACATATTGCTTCAATCATCAACATCATACTAATTAGCCTAAAGGGTTTCACAAATCTTTGATCATTTTATGACATTCAAGTGGGTTTTTACCCCAAGTTCATCAGCATAACATATTCAAGCATAATTTACACCCCTAGTTGTTCATATCATCTAACAAAGATGTTTAATTTCATACATAACCACAACTTCCATAACCCACTTTATCAAACTTTACCAAAAAACGTAAAATTAAACTTACTTGATATCAAATTCACTTAGATAATCAAAGTTACTGGCTCATGCATTCGATAAATCTTTGATTCCCCTTTCAATTTGAATGATTTTAGGATGTTAGGGTTTTCCCCCTTGGCTCCCCTTTCTTGATCGATCGTACATAGCCAGGAGAAATCACTGGCTCTTTTTTTTTTTTATCAAGTTTCACTTCAATTTACACATTTAGCCCCTTGTCTTTTAAGGTGTATCCAAATTGTTGTTTCCCATACTAACTTGGTTACTTTTCTTTGGTTAACTTCATTTACATAAAAGGGTTTTAAGCTTACTATTATTTATAAAACTTTCAAAATGGTAAAAATCTATTTTTACCATTCCTTATTATTAAATCATCACTATTAAATTATTATACTACGACATACGAAATTTGGGGTGTTACATAATTTCTTTTATATCTTTAAATATGTATATATATGATACGTCCATTTTTATACATGTAGGTATTTTATTTCATATACATTGTAGTTATTTGATATATTTTTAACACTAAATGTAACTGATTAGTAGTTATCGGATAGAAACCTGATGGGTTTTGGGTCAGGTATACCTAACGGGTAATATTTTTTTTAGATTAAGGGGTTTACCCGAAACCCGCGGGTATACCCGATACCCGATGAGTATTTACCCGCTAGAAACCCAACGGGTTTTGGGGCGGGTTTAGACAAGGTTATCTAACCGGGTTTGGGTTTGGAATTACCTAAACCAGTCACAAATCTGATCCATTGACATCCCTAACGATCCTTGAACCCTTGGTCTTCAAAGGAGCAACACCACACTAACACTTAATTCCAATGACATCAGCTCCAAATGCATGCCCCTAATTTCAATTTTAAGGCGCACAAAGTTTTCCATCCATTGGATTGGGTTGGTTTAGATGTGGATATGTAACACTCTATCCCATTTATACTGAATATCTTACATATTCGAACGATTTGGTCTCGATTTTTTTTTAAATAACTTACGAGTCTAGGTTAACTAATAATCCAGACGAACCGACGTAACTGATTATTACACTTAATTTACAGTATAAAAATAATAAAGTTTTAAACTCGAAAGTGTTTCCATGCATGACCATGCTTCATCCTTCCTGTGAACATCTCCATGGAGATAGCGATTTAATAGTGTTTGGTTCTTTACGTGCTTGGTCGTCCATCTGGTTCCCGCCTTTGCGAAAGCCTATCATAAACACCAAAAACAATTAGTGTTTAAGTTAAACGGTCAAACGCGTTTAAAAATGACAAAGAAAACAAGTTTACTGAAACAGGGTGCCCCTACGCCTCGCGATGGAGCACCCTTGTCCCCTTGCGTGGCGCGAGGGAGGCCGTTTTCGAGAAAGTTTCCAGATCTGGCAGTTTTTACCCCTATCTGAGTTTTCATCAAAATTTCACAATTTTTGCATACAACTTGACCCAAATTCAAGTTTACCGTTTTTAGGAATTTACCCACATTTACAAGTTCAAAACCTTGATCCGAACCCAAATTCTTTAGCTTTTCAAATCATTCTTTCAGTTTGAAGTTTATTACCCAAACCGACCTGTTAGGAGGCATTATGCATTCTAATTTATGCCTCCAATTTTCTTATGTTACCGGAATGATCAACTATATTAAGAAACTCATTTTTAAATCTAGCTTAGAGGTAGTATGCCCGAATCATTATCCGAGGGCGTTTTAGTCAATCTTAGCCATTTTTCAGCCAGAAAACTTTTTATAAGTTTTCAATGAAAACTAGCGGGCACATTTAGCTCGTTATTCTGTTGAAATTAATTAGATCCTTAAGGACATAAAGATTCTCAATGGACTACTGTTTTAAAACTCATTTAACCACAATTCGCTTTGTAAGCTTGTTCTCGGCTTTAAGGGTTATCTTTAAGTTTGTAAACGAACTGAACGTTCAACAAACAATTCATGAACCGTTTGGCGGGAAGTTCGTTTACATTCGTTCGTTTAATTAATTAACGGACATAAACAGAAAATTTTGTTCGGTTAGTTAAATGAAGAACACGAACAGATATCTTGTTCGTTCAATTATGTTCGTGAACATTCGTTCATGTTCGATTGTTTATGTTGTTCATTAAAGCTTTTTTTAGTATTTATGTATTTTATCTAAACTTTTTATATTCTTTAATTTATATTTATCTCATTATCCAAACAAACAAATAGGAAACCCTATCTTCACTTTTTTTATGCACTGATCCACTTTCCTTCTCATTATTCATATCGAAAAACACTATCAACCTTTGTTCAACGATTAGGGCTTAAAGGTCTAGCACTGCTCCCTCCCAACATCCACCTCTAGGCACTGTCGTCTTCGCTGATTTTATCTGTGTTCGTGAACATGTTCCTTTCCTTAATAAATGGACAGGAACAGAAAGTCTCATTCGGTAAGTGTTCATGAACCATTCGTGAACATATTATATCCTTAATGACTTGTTCATGTCCGTTCGCTTTGTTTACAGCCCTAGCTATCTTACCCAATTTCTAGTCATACGTCACTTGAGGTAGTCTAATACCAAATTCTGACCTAACCATCTTTAGTCGGGCCATAAGCCCTTATCGAAAGTATGACCCATTACACATACCTGGCGCGGGTCAAAGCAATGACCCATTATCAATATCTTGCGATTCTATTTGCTAATTCATGGCAATGCATGCCCATACATTATGCTTAACTGTAAGTATGAACCTTAAGAAACAAAGCATTAAATATCATATTAGATGGTGATAACATCACCATTTGGCTCGTTTGACCCAGTTGTCCATTTGACCCGTTCTTGGCTTACCTTTTTAGCATTTCTAACTAACCATGTATTGTTTATTGCCAAAAAGTGCATACTTACCATCTTACCCATTTTACCCGTCATGGCTTACACCACATGGTCTTATATTCAAAAATTCCTTGTTTAATCACTAATACGCGATTACTTACCAATTACTCATTTGACCCGTTATGGTTCACACCATAGGGTCCCATATCTAAAATTCATTATGTTAATCACCTATATGTGATTACTTGCCATTTTGCTCGTTTGACCCGTTATGGTTTACACCATAGTGTCCTAATTCAAGAAAATTCATTGTTTAATAACCAATTTACTCGTTTAACTCGATATGGTTTACACCATAACGTCCTACTTCAAAATTCTATGTTTAATCACCAACATGCGATCTAATTGTTATTTTACTTATTTGACCACTTATGGCTTACACCATAGGGTGTTCTTTTTTAAACTCTTTGTTTAATCACCAACACGCGGTTCAACATAATTTCATCCGTTTTGACCCATTATGGCTTACACCATAGGTTCTTATTTCCACAAACCTTTATTTGATCACCAAAAGGTGATTCGACATATCTCATTTGACCATTTTCACGGTAATCACTGTTAGGTCTCGTCTTTAACAAGTTATTGTTGTCACCAAAAGGAGATTTAATACCATTTTACTCGTATGACTTATTATGATTTATACCATTGGGTCTTATCTTCTGACATTAACATTTATTACCAAAATATAGTCTCGTTATTACTTTATCCATTTTGACCCGTTTCATGGTTTACACCATGGGGTCTTATATTATCAAAATTATCCGTCTAATCACATCCGATCCTTTTTTAACCTTATTCTTAACCAATTACTTCTCATTACATAAGCAGTGGTTCTATTTAGGTAGTGTAAGCTTTACTTACCTTGCGTCCATTCGAGATTTCTCGCATCTTTGACCCGTTCCTTTCCAAGCTCACACCCGTCACATAATATCCACAAGATGATTAGATTCGTCAATATCATGACCATCACCCTTATGGACTTTTATACCAGATTTCTCATTCGATTCTATTATACGTCAGTTTGACTTTTAAAAGTCACAAACTGCCAATTGACGTATATAAATACCCTACTAAGTTCAATAAAACTCGTTTAGGTATTTTATCAAACACTTGGTGGGCATCATTTTTAAGCTATCATATTAGCTAAATTTCTCAACCAAAATCACCGTATTTCTTTTAATTCAACAAGTTTATATATTTATTAACATCAAGTTAACATGAACTTTGAACTATCATATTCTAATTTATCCTTTTTACCAAATAATCATAGGTTCGTCTTTCATGTCAAAAACTCATTTCTAGTCTAGACATGTATGAACACCTATCCGAACCTCCAAACAATTCAAGTAATTCACACATACAAGTAAGTATGATGATCATAAACAATAATATAGCATCAATTTTACTATATGGTCAAAACCCATTTAACATAACAACTTATCATACACAAATTCATAACATACCTTGGGTTTAGATGATGTTAGAGGATTAAAATCTTCCAACATACAAGAAAATCACTCTAGATCACCTTGTGATTTGGCTAAATCTTTGATTTCTTATGAAAGAGAATCTTTCCTTCTCTTTGGTCGGCCTACACACATACACACATTATGTGTGTGCTTTTTATTTCTTCCATCTTTTATATATTCAACTTTCCAAAGTGTTCCATCTTTTAATAACTCACTTAACCTTCATCAATAACCAACGATGTTAACTAGGTTAATATTCACAGTTATATACTTTATGCCAATTATTAAACGAACATGATATTTCGATTTTACTAAGTTCGGGAATGCTACTACCCGACTTAAATTAAGTCCAGATAGCCCAGGTAAATTTATTGTTATTTTTTGTTTATTTTCTAATATATATATATATATATATATATATATATATATATATATATAGGACAAAGATCCGTTAGGAACCACCCTTTATTGCGAGAACCGTGAGAATCAGTGTGAACACAACCAAAAAATATCTAAAAAATCAAAAAAGCACTCAAAAAGTTTTTCTTAATATCTTTTTATAAAAAAAATCGCTATATTTCATTACAAAAAAAAAACCCAAAAAAAACCAAGTAACAATTATCCATGCACATGTGCATATGTATCATTTCTTTGTCAAATTCAGTAATACATTACTAATATTAGACAATTGCATCTTTCATTTACACTACCATTTAGAATACACTACTTTTTACATTAACGATATTAGAAATGCACATGTGCATCTATATGTATGAACTTGTTATAACATTAACAATATTAGAAATGCACATGTGCATCCATATGCATGATCATGTTATAACGTGTTTTGGCACACCACTTTGAATACACTTTCCCTTTCATCTATCATACCATCCACAATACACTACCATTACCTCCTACCATCCGTAATACAATACCATTACCTCCTACCATCCATAATACAATATCATTACCAATATTTCACTTTATTACATGTACATCAACACCCTTTATACCATCCAAACAACATATTACATCATGAAGTGACAAATATAATCAAACCATCAACCACTAGATATAACTAACCAAAAAACATGTAAATGGGCCTACTTTATCATTTAAAATCACAAACTTTTTTGTACCAAAACACGTTATATCATGGTTATACATAATGATATACATGAGCATTTTTTAATATTGGTAATGTAAAAAGTAGTGTATTACGGATGGTAATGTAAATGAAAGTGCATTTGTATACTACTGGTAATATATTACGGAATTTGTCCAAAAAATGATACATATGCTTCCATAATTGTTACTCGAAAAAAAAAAGTTTTTTTTTTTGCAACGAAATATAGCGATTTTTTTAAATATTAAAAAAAATTTGTGTGTTTTTTAGATTTTTTAGGTATTTTTTTGTGTTCACATTGGTTCTGCGGTTCTCGCAATAAATGTGGTTCTCGCAATAAAGGCGGTTCTCGCATGAATCCTACCCTATATATATATATATATATATAGGGAGAAGATCATGCGAGAACCACCTCTTATTGCGAGAACCGCGAGAACCAAGTGTGAACGCAACAATACTCAAAATACAAGGGCTGGAATGTAAAATACGATATTTCCAGATAATAGCCTCCGTCAACAATACCCAAAATCAGTCATCGTATATATTCAAAATTGGTACTATTCAATCATGTCCGACGCCGCCTATCGCCTCCGTCTCCGCCACCACGATTCCGACCACCGATCGAAGATTCCGACAATGTATCTTTAATTCCGGTCACAATCGCAACACCTCAACGACTTAATTCATGTATTTAGACAATTCATCAAATTTCTGCAAACCCTAACATTCCTACAGCATCTTCGTCATTTATCAGCTTACAAGGTAATGTATATGTCTTCAAAATGCGCATCTAATTGTGTAATTTAACACCTTCTTTTCAACAATCTCAACCTTATAATCAGATTCATAATAATCAGATTCATAATCGATATGTTCTATATGCCTGTTTAACACATCCGTCTATTTCATCATTAACTTGTATACATTTTACTGACAACTGTTTGTTTGCTAATAATTAACTGTAATAACTCAATTAATCACCATCGAATTGTTCAATACTATCAAATGCCCCATCAATCCTGAATTCAGATATATGTGCGTTTGACCTGTGTTATATAATTTACATTTTACAACATATCTTTCTGCCAATATTTGTTCATTAAGATCTGTATACATATTCACAACTGAAATGTTTTATGTTCTGTTAATACATACATTAAAATTACACTTGTTTCATAAACATTAAACTGATTTGTTAACATTTAACTATTACATTATTTTTTTTTATTACATATGCACATATGCATATACATTACTTTTTGCATCTATGTTCCTTGTAATACGATCACATTTGTATACACACATTTACAAATGTTACACTATTTGTCATTCTACCTATTGTTACATTATACTATGTTTTTTTTATATACTTTCATACATAATATACAACATGTGATCAATATAATAACAACAAATGTTACTCACATTAATTGCAGATATTATGGCATCATCTGATTCGTCTTCAGTAAACGCCCCAATCAATATTATTAGAAATGATCAACATTGTCCAACACCAATGCAATCTGATAAAGGGTTAATTTCTATAATTGATTCATCTTGTGCTGTTGCATCTATCGACCCCATATATGACATCGTGACATATGATAATGTTGAAATCCCGTATAACACACAATCATATTCTGATTCTGGTTCGTCTTCTTATGTGTCAACTTCATCAAAAACACCAAAACGACTACAATTCCTACATAAAGAACAGAAATGTATTACATTACTCCATCATCATTTGTTTAAAAACAATTTACATATATACCATTCATTTAATATCAACACTTGATTCATTATTATACACGTTCTGTTATAATACTTATAACAATATTCTAATATCATCTTTTCACAACAATCTAATCTATAAACAAACTGTTATACTACCATATGTCCATTATAATTAATTTTGCACAATTACATGCATACCATATTCAATATGCATATATGCATATGAATTATGTTCATTACACACTTCTACATACATGACCATTTTTATTCGTACATACATTATACTATGCCTATATAAACACATTCATGTACTACTATATCATTACATACATTCAATCACAAAATCTGACATTTCAACATCTTATTCCCAATCCATTAATACTTGCATTATTCATACATTAGGTTACAACATAATTTTGTTATTTTTTTTATAATATGCATTATGAACCTTATATTCATTTACTCATTCAACAGGTACATTTATAAGTTCAGTTTATTCGTCCCCCGATGGTACCAAATTTTGGACTCCCGACGTTGACATTCAATACATGCCATCAATTGGAAGTGTCTTCCAACACTGGGATGATGCTATCATGATGTATAAACAATACGCTTCAAAGGCTGGATTTTCTGTCCGTATTGGCACTTTGAAATCAAAGCCAGACCCATCCAATCCCAGCATAAGAATTCCTACACATCGGTATCTTTTATGTTCAAAAAATGGCAAGCCAAAACATAACACTTTCGATTCTTCACTACCACCTACAAACAACAAACGACATAGCCGATACACCGTCTCTAATTGTGGTGCATGTGCCCGTTTTCGATATTTGGAAACAACAAATCAATTTCAATTATATAGCATTGATGAGCAACATAATCATTGCATGATTAGTAATGAAAATGCTGATCTTCTCAGACAAAATAGACAAGTAACTTATGAAAATCAACAATTTATACATCGGGTCGGGTTAAACAAAATAGGGCCAAGCATTGCCCACAATATTCAAGTTTCCTTAAAAGGTGGACCACAAAATGTGCAGGGTACTACAGTGGATTTTAAAAATGAAAGTAGAGACTTTCGATTATTCGTTGGTGACCGCGATGCAAACCTTTTTGTTGACACCTTACAAGCAAGAAGCCAAAACCGTCAAGATTTCATCTTTGAATATGTTGTTACAAACAACGAGCTTCGTTCTGCTTTTTGGGCTGACTTTGTATCCTTACGTAATTACGAAGCTTTCGGAGATGTGTGTGGATTTGATGCTACATATGATACAAACAAGTATGTCAACTTTCAATATTATTAAATAACAACATATTTATAATCACATGTTTATGTGTAATTCATTCACATATGCGTATGTTATATATTCATTTTGTATATAAATATGTATACATATATGCATAACATATTTACTTTAAATTTATTATAATTTGCATGTTATGCACTTATGCATACACCATATATTCATTTATTATTTGCCTCATATCAACTTATGCATAACTGCATATAATCCTATTATGCTATTTAAAATACACATATATAACATTAACCACATGCATATATGCATACAATATCATCTGCATACATGTTTGTATTCATATCCTTACACATACATTACATCATATGCATATGTGCATATGTTAATATAACACTATATTCTATTTTATCATCATACACATAAATTCTGTTTATTCACGCCTACATACCACAACATACATTTTTTTACATACATGTCGTGACTTTATTTTATGATTTGTATTATTAATACATATTACAATACATATGTTGCAGATACAAGATGATTTTTGTTCCATTTACTGGTGTTGATCACCACAAACGTTGTGTAATTTTCGGTGCTGGATTACTATATGATGAAACAATTGAATCATACACTTGGCTGCTACAAATGTTCCTTAAAGCCCACAAAAAACAACCTTCACTTATACTTACTGACCAGGATGCTTCTATGAAACAAGCTGTGTTAAATGTATTCACCGAATCCACCCATCGTTTATGTATGTGGCACATAACGGATAAACTGCCCGCTAAGGTAACGATATTATTAACTTTATTCTATTCAATATTTCAATGTACATATATATCATCATTCTTTTACTAATATTATAATTTAACATTTTTTATTTATAAATTGTCAACCACTTTCAGATATCTGGTGATATACTTGCAAATGGGAATCTGAGAAAATCAATACACAAACTTGTTTGGAACTTGTTCATAACAGTTGAAACATTTGAAGCACAATGGCAACTTTTAATGAAGGAGTATAAACTTGAAAATCACAAATGGTTGACCGATATGTATAACATTCGCACACGTTGGGCACCATGTTATTTCAGAGATATTCCGTTATGCTGTTTGATGAAAACGACATCCAGGTGCGAAAGTTCTAATGCACGTTTCAAAACTAACTCTAGAGAAACAAACTCCCTTGTCCAGTTCTTAATGTGCTATGATACTGCTGTTGATTCCAATCGTAATAAACAACGTAAGAATGAGTTTGATAGTGACACACGCACACCAAAATTTTTAACAACCCTTCCCATTGAAATTCAAGCATCTGAGATATACACCTGGAATATATTTTTGGAAGTTCAAAAAGAGATTCATCGAGGAATGTTGCATTGTATCATTTCTGAGCGTCCCACCACGTCTGTCGACTCTATTTATAATGTTAGACATCTTAACAAACACAGAGTTACTGTCAACACGTTCGAGGTACCTATCTTGTTAACTATTAATCATTTCTTGTTTTTTCTTTTTTCTTTATTTTTTTATTACCTTAAATATATGTATATATGCATATGTGCATAACATATGTGCTGCATATTTATTATAATTTACATTTTATTCATATATGCATACATCATCTGATTACTTATTATTTACTTCATCCCAACTTATGCATACTTACATATATTCCTATTTTATTATGCATACATGTAACTAACACTACAATATGCATATATGCCTACAATACCATATGCATACATATTTATATTCATAACATTCCACAACATGTACACTGTATGTACATATGCATATTTTAATATACCGCTTTATGATATCTATATTATACTAATATACAACACACATTTATTACATATTTTTATAACTATCCATCAACAAACCTGAACATACATCGTACTCAATACGTAATCATACATTCTCCCATAAATTTTTTACATATTTTTATTATATTATGTTATATGCATATATGCATATATACCACTTTATTATGTTATTCAATACAAACAATACATCATTCATATTTATAAACATCCACTTCACTTATATAGTTATTTAACTTACACCATTCATATTCATGCAGGTTTACGCTGATATCCCATCACACACTTATACTTGTTCCTGCATGGGATTTACACGTATCGGTTATTTGTGCCGTCATATATTTTGCGTTTTTTGGTTCAAATCAATTGACCGTATTCCCATCAAATACATAAGTGGGCGTTGGAAACGTGATGCGGTCCCATCCAACGTGTATAACTTATCACACATGTATTCAACAGAGATGAGTGAGACTGGTACACTAAAAACTGAAATACTTGATTTACTTACCCAATGCATGAATCGGATTGGAAAAAACCCTGATCGACTTCGTTCACTATCTACACAAATACGATCCATCAGAAATGAAATATATAAAGATTTACCTGATGAACCAGAACATAACCCAAAGGCTGCTAACATCAGTGATATACTCAACCTTCCAATTCATTCATCTTCAACAATCCAGCCGCCTATGGGCATACAAAACAAAGGTTCGGGCACCAAGAAAAGACGGGTCGGTCCGAGTGAAAAAATTGTTAAACGTCGTAAACGTCCTGCGCGTTTGTGCAACCATTGTAACAAATATGTATTTGATCATGATAGTCGCAATTGTAGTAAAGTCAAAGAGGCAAAACGGGCTGCTTACAAGGCCAAATGCGATGCTGCGGCTGCTGCCAACCTTCCTCCTCCCTGATATGATGTATCGGACAATGAATTCGATGTTGAACCTACATATGCATCTTCCGATTCTGGTGAAGAGTTCTACAACGACAACCCTATTGATATAGTGTACGATACGATTGCAACAAATACTCAACAAGTCGACCCGGCACCTTCAAAAACATCTAACCAACCCATTAGACGTTCGTCCAGAACCCGTCGTGACCCCAAATATGTTTACAATACTGAAACAGAAGACGATGTTTGATATGTTTTTCCCATGTTTGAACTTTGCATTTTTTATTAGCAACATTTGATAATCTTTTTATTTGTCTCAACTATATCAAACATATCGTTTATCATGTGTTACATTCTGTTGTGTTTATTTTTTCAGTTTCATTCACATTTTAACATGCATATCATTACAATCTATGTTTACCTGATTAAATATGCATATATGAATAACTTAAGTATATATATATATATATATATATATATATATGCAATATGCATATTAACACTGTTTTATACCTTCTGTCATATTTATATAACTATTGCAACATCACATCCACCATTACAACCTTACATCTAATCGTTCCATATCTATATATGCATATATGCATAAACCCGTATGTACATATTGATATACATATGTACATATAAATTATTACATATTTCTATATTGTTATAAAAAATACATCCATTTTACATTATATTATTTATATTTACATAACTAAAACCATTTATACTACAACATACTACATTATTACACATCATATGCATATATGCATATACAACCGTATCTTGTTACATCCTATCTATATAAATTTATATATATGTGCATTCATTCCGTATGTATCAACATGATTTTTATATGCATACATTTATATTCTTCTAATTACCATATTCATATATGCATACATATATATGTCATTACGTATGTAGCAAACTAATTCTTATATGCATATATGCTTACATGTACATCATACTACTTTCCATATCTATTGTTCGCATTTACCCTGTTCATTTTACAATCTACATACAACATTATATATACAACAACATTCACCAACATCATTTAATATCAATCAATAAAAAAAATAATAATAATAATAATTAACAATCCATTTTACAAATTGCATATATTATCCTTGCATAACATATGCATACTTTACACACTACATATAAAACTCCAGTAACATCATAACATAACAACCATCAAAATATAAATATATATATATAATATCATATATCATTTCGCCATCAATCCAACAATATTCATAATATCATACCATTTTCCAATTGTTAGACTACCTATCCAATCACTTAATAAACCATATCATCAGTATATTTACCATTTTCTAACCCCGTTCAATAAACCATATAACTTCTAACCACCCTACTGTTTCGCTAATCCTCTCCAGCACTCCTCCTGCAGTTTTGCTACTGTTTTCAATTTACCCTCTATCTTAACATTCTTCACATTCTCAACCGCTACCTTCGCTATTTCTAACACCCTTTTTCTATAAATGTTTGACGGTGATAACATCAATGTTGTTGCTATTCGCATTCGCATGTCATTCAACTGATGTTGCTTCACATCCTTCAAATCACTGAATCCACAATCAAACTCCTTTGTACTCCCCTTGTAACATTCCATATGGCGCATTGCAAATACCCCCACAATCTTTCACATTAGCTTTTGTTCCCCACGTAATCTTCAATCTCTTTATTACACCTTTTCTAAGCTTTTCTGTATCCGGGTGGTTTACTGACTTCATGTATGTACACATGTAATTTTTCTGCATAATAAACGCCAAAACAAAAAATAAAAAATTAACATCAATTGAAAATATACATAAATATTACATTAATTTTACATACCACTTTGCATGGTGTCCCCATGTATCTAAACTCTGATGATGTCTTTACATGCACTGCATCTCTGTTTGTATCCATGTTATCTATCACCTGCACATCTCCTGTATCCAAATCCATACAAATAAGATAAAAATGTGCCTTCTCGATCATTGGTACCACTATTATATTAAAAGCTCTCAAATCCAACAGCGTGTCGTCCCTTTCAAATACTTCTCTCAAAAACTTTTTCACAGTTATCAAAGCCAACTCCTCATCTTGCTTTTTCTTCAGCATATATTCCGGCTGCAATTTGTTTTGTCACAACAATTATATATATTTATATATATATATATATATATGTAAAAATTGTAACAATAAACTTAATATTTTTATTTCTATTTTTTATTTTTTTTATAAACATATATTTTTATATATATTATTAATTTTATGCATATATGCATATAGAACAACACATAATATAACCCATATGCATATCTGCATATTATAATATAACCCATATGCATATATGCATATCATACTTTCATTCATATGCATACATGCATATCATACTTCAATCCATATGCATTATTGCATATCAGTTGTTTTATATAAATATATATAAATATATATATATATTAAATTTTATTCTATATGCATATATACATATCCAATCACTTTATTATTAACAATACTATATGCATATTATAATTTAATTCATATGCATATCATAATTTTCTTTATATGCATATATGCATACTACCTGTTAACTCGACATATTACATTATCCTATATATGCATATATGCATATTCACATATTATCTTATTATCCAACACATGTTTATATTTGCATATTATACATATGTATTTATATTAATATATAAACCTACTATCCACTTACGAAGTTTGATGTATAACAAAACAACCGTCTTTTCCCGCTCACCACCATCTTTTTCTCCTTAACATTTAACATTGCTGCCCAACAATCTATCAGATTCGTTGATATCTCCTTCCCGAAATCTAGCGTGTTCATTGTATGCCCCAATGCATACAATCCATGTTGTGTTTCAAACATCTTCAACCTGCATGCACATATATTTTTTCAATTATCCAATAATAATTAAATTGTTTTAACTCTGTTTTTACAACGCTATATACTTTATATGCATTACGCATATTCGTAACAAACATACATGCATATAAATTACATACATAATTATATCTATATACAACTTACATAAAGCTTAATCCGGATTTGTCCTTTTTCTTTTCTGTGTCAACTTCGCCTTTCCCATCTTCGTCATATACGCCTTTCCCATCTTCGTCATCCTTCTTCTTTCTCTCCATCCTACAATAGATTTTTTTGTTTTTTACAAATCAATACAAATAAAATCTACAACACACTACCTAAATATATACATATATGAATTCATATACATATTTATATATAACTATACACACACACGCACAACAAACAATAATTACCTTTTTTTTCCATCCCAATGACCATCACAAAATTCCATAACAATTTTTCTGTCTCGTCCAACGGTTTATTCATCGGTACTACCTCCTCGCACTCCTCGTCATCTGTTTCTTGCGAACTTGGGGTCAATAATACAAATGATGGCATTGACTTATCAACTACCTTATTCCCTTTCCTACGATACTTATCCGCCACATTTTTTTGTGCTGCCGATTTATCACCTGTCTGTACATCATTAGTACCCTCACTTTCATCAATTCCTGTTTTTCCACCTTTTTTCACATCTGTTTTATCCAAACAATATTTACTTACAATTATATCATCTGGATTTTCATCATTTTTCTTCCCACATTCCTCCCCTTCCTTTGTATCATCCGTCCTTACGTTTTTCTTCAACATACTAATAACATCATCAACAATTTCATCCACGTTCTGTTTAACCTTTTCCATCTTTACATCTTCCTTGAAAGACTCATTAAACATCCCAATCACCTTCAACAGTTGTTCATCGTCTGGATTAAGCAAAAACTGTCTTTCCAACTCTTCCTTTATGTCATTCATCTGATGCTTCAATGCGATTATCGTATCTTCTATAACATCCATATGTGTCTGCATTTATTATTTTTTATTCCTTTTTAGTATTCCAATAACAAATTTATTATATATATTATACAATATTAACATTATTATACTATTCACATCTTCCTATGAATTACACAACATTATTCAATTTATACATCATTATATGCATATATGCATATACTATAAATTTATTTATGCATATATGCATATACATTTTATACCCTCATATGCATATGCACATACACATAATCAACCAATTATGCACATATGCATATGTGATTTTACACTCAACTTATTATATTTAAAAAAATAATAATAATACTAACAATAATAATAATACTAATAACATATTTTTTACACATCTGTATATTCATTTACTACATATACATTCCCAATACATTCAAAATTTTTATTAATTTAACCATATTATTCATTTATGCATATACATTTCATATACTCATATGCATATATGCATATTAATTACATACCTACTATACTCCTCTGTTTATACCATTACCAACTAATATTCATACGTTTATATTCATAATTAACTTAATATACACATTTGTTTATACCATCATGCGCATATGCATATATGCATAGATACCATTTCAAATATTATATACATAAATACCTTTCTTTTCCCCGACACCTTTGATTCAATTTCACCTTTCTTTTTAACATCTCCTTTCTTATCAGCGTATTTCTACATTACATCAAACAATGCATCATATAACAATTTAGCATATTATACATGGAAAATATACATTTTTCATCACACAATATTTACATACCTCAAACGGTCTTCTTTCATTCCATATAACTTCATTCGCATCCTTCTTTGTATCTTCCATTTCAACATCCATTTCGTCGTTTTTGTATTCATCTTGTTTAAAGCTGTCCCTCACTATTGCCCTTCCAAACCCGCCATTCACAATCTCATATTTTTCCCTCCTACTCAGCATATCTTTTGTCCAAAACTGTAATGGACCATTCGTTCTTTCTTTATTCAATTCTCCACATACCGTCATATCCACATATAACATCTGCAATCACACATTAAACAACATAATAATCATCCAAAACAACCGATTTCATTCACAAACATACACAAATATACAATCATTTATTATAAAAACAAACTTACAGTCAATATTGGAATTGGCCCGTTGTACGAACTGTTGTTTCTTCCCTTTTTTCCAACCGTCTTTGCAACACATTATCTTATTGCATATGTATGCACACCAGTTTACGTCCTCCACTTCTGTACTCTCATCAAATTTGTTGAAATAATCTGTTATGCACCGTCCATCCATATTCACACCAACAAGAGTATTCATAAATACTGTCAAAAAATCGTATTTGAATTTCCAACTGACATCATCACTATTCTCTTCAATCCGTTTTACAATGTTTGCTGGTGTTATCAACTTCCCTTTGTACAATGCTTCCCATTCCTTTTTTTTTTCAAAACTTCAGCATCTTTCTTTTTTTCTTTGTCATCCAATACTATACCGACATTCTTTAATCCTAAAAGATTGCTCACCTCAGTCTCATTGACCTTTATGCTTCCATTTTGCAATTTAATCTCCATTGTTGATTCATCAAAACTATCCATTATGAAATACGCAAGCTTTGATGGTATTGAATCTGTATTAATTGTCAGCATCCTTCCAAAACCCATATTAACCACCGTTTCCCTTTGTGCTTTTGACAACATTTTTACCACATAGCTCAACTGGTGTGGTGATATCCTACACTGCAATGCCATTAAAATGTTCTCTTTTTTGTTTTAGCATTTGCTTTCTTCTTTGTCACACTCTTTACCCGTCTGTTCAACCTAACACCTTCATCGTTTTCTGCATTCAAACCAATAAGATATTCATTATACGTTTATGTTACATGGGATCCCTATGTTACATACACACTTAATATCATTATATTAAACAAGTATGTCGTACCTTTGCTTGGTTGTTCAACTGTTGTTGTGTTTTTTACATTCTCCACATCTTTATTTTTAACGTTGTTTTTTTTGTTTTCCTCATCATCGACATAATTGGTTCATTATCTTCTTTATCATCATTATGTTTCCTTTTTTTAATATGTGTTGGATTTGCATTAGTTTTCTTAACATCGGCTCTAAATGTCACTTTCCTTTGTTCCTTTTCATCACCTGTTGTACAAACATGCAATTAAACAATGTTAATATACTAAAACTGATAACATGTACGTTTACATATTTTACCATTAATTTATATGCATAAATGCATACCATTAATCTATATGCAACTGTACATGTACAAATATTGTATATGCATCAACATGTATGCATAAATGCATACCATTAATGTATGTGCATAAAATCATACCATTAATCTATATGCAAATGTAAATGTAAACATATTATATATACAACAACTTGTATGCATAAATGCATACCATTAATCTATATGCAAATGTACATGTAAACATATTGTATATTCAAAAAACCTTTATGCATAAATGCATACCATTAATAAATATGCATAAATGCATACCATTAATATATATGCAACTGTAAATATAAAACATATTATATACTAAACAACTTATATACATAAATGCATACCATTAATCTATATGCAACTGTACATATAAACATACTGTATATTCAACAACCTGTATGCATAAATGAATACCATTAATATATATGCATAAATGCATACCATTAATATATATGCATATATGCATACCATTAATCCATATGCAACTGTAAATGTAAAACATATTGTATATGCAACTGTAAATGTATACAAATTACTTTGCATACTTTATATGTACATATCACATTGTATGCATATATGCATACTTTGTCAAAACTAACATAATCATACATTTGTGTACTAAATGACCTGTGTATCAATACAACGTACAAAAATTAAGCTATGTTTCAATAATTTTACACAAAAATTGTAATTATTTAACTATCATCACAAAATATACAATCTACATCTATTAACATACTAAATACCGTATTTAACAAAAAAACACCATTAAAATACCATATTATTTTTCAGAATTGACCTAAAAATGTGTTATACGGGTGAAATGTGCCCTAATTTGTTGTAACAGTACAAATATGTGTTTCAATTTCAAATTACTGTATATTTTACATGTGTAAACTAAAAAATACAATAAATCTATGTATAATTTGTTACCTGTATTCTTCTTCCTCAGAATGCCCTTCGATCTACCCTGTCTGGTTTCACGTTTGTCATCCGATTCACTGATTTCATCTGTATTCATTATACTGTATTATCGGCGATTATAATACTCCGCAACAACTTAGAACAGCCGTAATCGCCGCCGGTTATCGATTGTAATCGCCTGAACTAGTTACAAATCGCCGCCGGATGAGTCGTTTCGCCGCCGGTTATCGATCGTAATCGCCTGAACTTGTTACAAATCGCCGCCGCCGGATGAGTCGTTTGTGTGTGTATTCGAATAGTTTACAATAAACCCTAAATACAATCCACATTTACGTGTTATTACAGATCTAGCCACCCGTCCTTTTTTTTACTACTTTAATTAAATTTCATATTTGGTCCTTGTAAGTGGTTCTCGCGGTTCTCGCAATAAATGGAGTTCTCGCATGAGCCCCTCCCTATATATATATATTCTCGCGGTTCTCGCAATAAATGGAGTTCTCGCATGAGCCCCTCCCTATATATATATATATATATATATATATATATAGGGAGGGGCTCATGCGAGAACTCCATTTATTGCGAGAACCGCGAGAACCAATGTGAACACAACCTAAAATAGCTAAAAAAACCTAACCCCCACCCCCCCCCCCCCCCAAGCTAAATGCTAAAAACTAAAACCCCCAAAAAAACCTAAAAAAAAACCTAACCCCCCCCCCCCCCCCCAAGCTAAACCCCCTCCCCCCCCCCAAGCTAAAATGCTAAAAACTAAACCCCCAAAAAACCTAAAAAAATCTAATTTTTTAATATTTTTTATGCTCAAATCACTACTTTTAGTGGCAAAAAAAAAATTTTAATTTTTTTTTTTAAATTTTAATTTTAATTTTAATTTTTTTTTGGCTTCGAAAAGTAGCGATTTTTATATAAAAAATATTAAAAAAAATTTTTTTGTGTGATTTTTAGCTATTTTTAGTCATTTTTGGTTGTGTTCACATTGGTTCTCGCGGTTCTTACAATAAGAGGTGGTTCTCGCGTGATCTTCTCCATATATATATATATATATATATATATATATATATATATATATATATATATATAGAGTGGGGATCCTGCGGAAAGTGTGTTCTTCCTAGAAAGTGTAGGAAGCGATCTGGGCCATCAAATGAGTGTGTTTAATGGCTTAGATCAAATGGATGGCATTTTCGTAATATCTGTTGTCACACCCCCAAAATACCACATGCGGAAACCCCCGCGAGGCGTGTGACGTACCAGGATCCAAGCCACCAATCACATTGAACTCATAAATATAATTAAATAAGAGTTTCATTCATTAACGTAAAGTATTACAAACGTTACATATCATTAATTGAATACAGCGGAAGCATAACTCGTCTGTTAAGTGTTTCGTAAATCATGTGTACATAAACCATTAAGCTTGTATTGAGATTCCATGTATATTGACCCATGACCACTCCAGCCTCCCAGACAACAAGTTCCAAATGATATAAGCCTATAGACCTGCAAGCATGCAGACAAGTGTGTCAGACGACGCTGGTGAGTTCAAAGTTTTGTTAACGCGTTTAGTTACCAGATGTGTGTTTAAAACAGTTCATCGTTATGTTTTGATGTTGTCATTAACTCGATTACCGTATGTGGCTACAAGATGTGTTTGCCCAACCCCAATGTCTCTATCAAAACATTGGTCATGCTTTAAGGAGATTAGTTCACGCCCGTCCTCCCCGGTACGGTGTGAGGGTGCCAAACCTAATAGCGCTATCAACTAATAACCTCGTTGCCTCCTCGGCAACTGTCGGTAGATGTAAGGGGTCTTATGTGATAGAAACTGAGTATAATAACAAACATCCCAATAAACAAGCATTCCTCCCCGGAACGTTACCCGATATCCCTCCCCGGGATGCATGCTTGGAAAAGAGCAGTGAACTCACCTTGGTTTGCTCGGTAAGAATTAATTACACGTATAACAACAGTGGTCAACCAAGCCCTATGTTATTACACATAACAATCAGTTCCACATTTACTCAGGCCACATGCTTCACAAATAGTGCACTTATTATTTGACAAGTAGTACCAGTAGCATCAGTTAATTAATGTTGTCCATGTCTCATGAAAACATTGTCACTCATGTCATTTAAACTATTCACATACTGTTCCCATAACAATTTTCATACCATAATTCACACCCTAGTTCCACATTCTACAAACATTGATTAACTACTTAGCATTTAAATAACAATTTGATCCAACCCCAGCCGGCCCAACCTGTCAACAAATTGTATCATGCAAAATTATTAAGTTGTATTGGCCCACTGACTTAACATGCCCATTAAGTACCGGCCCAGCCAGTTAAGCGGCTGGCCTCCCATGCACGTTCCAAATTAAGTCCCTTTTGACTAAGTATACACATACCCAGGAAGCCCAGTACCCATTAGCACAATCCAATTAATCAATATACAGGTCCGAGTCCGATTAGCATGAACATCAATGCAAGTATGAATTTCTTATCATGTATAAACATATTTACTCAACAAGTGTTCAGATTTATTCCAGCCATCATTCGATCAAGTGCATTTATCCTCATGCATATCATCTAGGCATAACAACAATCATTAATCCAGTAGGCAGCCTTAATATTCAAGCAAACATGACCATTATTATTCTTCATGTTACCCAAACAGGAACATGCTAACATATACTAGTGGTTATTACCCATTACATAGGAAACAGTCCACACCTAACCATTATGTTAAGATTAATTACGAGCGATAGAACCATCAGATCTACTCATCCCATTATTGCAAAGAATTGTCCGCATCTTATCATCATACCAATCTTACACGTTCACAACTCTAAATCACTTATTCATTAGCATGCAATCTGCGTTATTATTTAGCCGTTCGATATCGATAGAAACCGTTTATTCGCATCAGTTGTTTATCATATCTCATACGATTCAAACATGGATTCTAACTACTCTAGATCACACGAAATCACATGATCATAATCACAATTCACACAGATTCGCACAAAGTCGGCAACGATTAATCAGAATTAAAACAAAAACGCTTATACTAACCGAGCGATCGTGTGAGAGGGAGAGAGCCGAATCGAGAGAAGGAGAGCTTCGAGTTCCTCCAGCGACACCTTCGTGTCTCCGGCGAGTCGCGGTGCACTGCCGACATGAAGAGAGATGTTGTCAAACTGCCGTCGGGTTCTAAGAGGTTCTAGGGTTTCAATGTTTTCAAGTTCTAATTCACGTATTGCATGCCAATAATATACACAACTCTTGAAAGGGCGGCTCAAGGTTAGTTTGGGCCGAATGTGTGTGGGTGGCTGCGATGTGTAAGTGTAGCCCTTAAACAAGTGCGGTCCACTAACTCTTAGACACGCAACTTATGCAACCATTCATCATCATCTCGTGACTTAGGGGGGAGCCGACATACTTAATTTCCTGACTTTGGGCTTTGGGTTTGAAATTGTCAACAACATCATCATGGGCCACATCATCACTAAATGGGGCGGCACAATCTTGGGTTTCGGGAGGCACATGTAGACAACTTTTTGGTTTGGGTATTATTGTTAATAGTGGTCCGAAAGGTTACGAGTGAAAGAAATAATATACTTAAATTTAACGAAGTTATAACACCCCAATATGTTTCTCATTGGAAAGAGAAAACGGAAAGTTAAGGTCACACGATTAATCGTCACTAACCTTGGAAGTTCGGGTTGTCACATCATCCCCAACTTGAAAGAAATTTCGTCCCGAAATTTGACAAGTAAGCACAGTGGAATGAAGTGATAGATCAAGATTGTTGCAGGCTTTCCCCAGGTGCCACATCATCCCCAACTTGAAGAGGAATTTCGTCCCGAAATTCACCTGTAGTACCAGAATTAGATTGATCATCAGGAAATAGTTGAGGATACTTGAGCTTCATCTGATCCTCACGCTCCCACGTGAATTCCGGTCCATGTCTTGAGTTTTAACGAGCTCTCACGGTTGTCATACGACTTATGCCAACGGACCTTGACTTCTTGGTCCAGGTTTTCAATAAATTCCCTGATAAATACAACCGGTTCGATAACCTTAGACTCTGGTAAGGTATCACAAGTGTTTCATCGGACAAACACTGCCTTTCATTCGGGGTATATATATATATATATATATATATCATCGCGAACGTTATTCCATTTCGTTAGTTATCTCAAGTTTGTGAGCCATGTCACCGATTCGTATCACACCCTCCTAGGGTGGGACTTTAGATTATGCCATGTTCGCCTACAGTGAACTCCCAGTGTTTCCTAAGCTTATCAGCTTTCGTGACAGTCACGCGTTGCCGTCAACAATTTCCGATCCAAGCAATCTTTAAGAATTTCGGGTACAAGTCCTGGATCTGTGATTAGGTTGTCATCCACCTTAATCCAATCAAGGAGATTAGCGTTACTGTCCATGCGATGCCTCAAACAGAGCTGGATGCATACTAATACGGTACAGCTGTAGTAGAGCTCTCCCAAAGATAAGTGTCCTTCCCAAATGTTTACTAAAGTCAATCACGCACATGCTCGCAGCAGGTCTTCATGTGTCCGGATGGTTCGTTACTCTGCTCGGTTGTCCTATAATGATAAGTAATGCTCATGTCTAGATGTGAGCCAAGGGTGTTGCGTATTGCCTGCCTTAAACCAGGTATAGCTCAAGATCAAAGGTAACAGGAGTTGGCACCTCGTGCCTAACAGCCGTCTCTCCCAGAGGAATATTCACAAGCTGAGAAGACTCGTCAGTTCCCTTGACTGCAAGAAGGTGTGCTGGCTACATGGGGCGATCAACGATCACCCAAGTGTTACTGTTTCCGTTTCGAGTTGTAAGTAGACTAGTGACAAAATTCTTGGTAGTCTGTTCCCATCTTCCATATGGGTGTTGCTGGTTTCTGATACTTCGCCTTGACTTTTCCACAAGTCAAACGTCATACTCCTACATTGCTAGGTGGGTTTTCATGCCCAATCATTAGTACAAAATTTACAGATCCAAACATCTTTCTTCAAAACCCAGATGACTAGAATTTCGAAGCCGGTGTGCTTTGCTCAACACCATTTCCCTACCGTTGCCGTGAAATGAGATTCACATTCGTTACATGAGGTAGTGAATATCGTCCGTCTTGCCAAAGTTGCTCTTCCACGCCTCGCATGGACTCAATTTGAAAATTCTCCTCCGTTAGTTTTTCAGTTTGAACAGAACGAGTCTGATCAGGTAAGTTAGAGTCGATAGTGAGCTGCAAAGCTCATATATGTTCAAGTTCCACAGTCGTAATCCTCCCAAAAGTTCCACCCAGCGATGCCATTAACTGATTTAGCTTTTTCGAAACCAGGGTACACGGGAGGCCCTTGTGATCGGTCTAAGTAACAGATTCGGTACCGTCCAAGTAATGCCTCCAAGTAAATCCAAAGACCACGGTTTCCACCGCCGGTTGTGTGTCGTGCATTTCCTCTTTGCAACTCTATTACGTAAGTCATTACTCTCTCGAGTTGCGTCGACGTGTAACTGGGGCTCTGATTCGAACCAAAATGATATACCACTGAATCACCCACACCCTCGGGTAAAGGCGATGCTCTGTGCATTGCAGAGTTGGGATTCGAAAGCTGAAAAGATGTCCTCCTGTTCTGTCTTTCACGAACACAGCACCCGGCTGTGCTAAAGAGATTTAAGATGCGCAACCTTCGAAAATCCTGTGATTAATCTGTGATAGTATCAAGCGAGACCAAGAAGTTGCTGTACCCTCGAAGGACTCTTTGGTGTTGATCAGTTTCCAACCATAATGGGTCTTAGCGAGATATTCCCACTTCGTTGATTATATGACCCAAAAAGGGTACCTCACGCATTCAGAAGTTACCTTTATCAAGACTTCGTGCGGTGTGGCTCCTCCCTCAGGAGCTCTCAAATAAAATACAAAGCTGCCCATGATGTTCTTTTCTCCTGGAAAGGATTCAAAACGTCATCCAATAGCATGGTCGGTTCACATGATCCATAAAGCTGCTGGTGTGATGATTACCCCAAAAGTCAAGGAATACGAAGTCGTATGGCCAAATTGCGTCTGATAAGCCGCTTTAAGAACATTCCCCCCCTTGGACTTCCATCTGATAGTAGTTCGCTCGTGAATCAATTCTCGAATGAAAGCTCGTCCCTTGCAACTAGTCGACAGGTTGTCAATACATGGTCGAGGCAAACGGTTCTCCGCTGTCGCCTTGATGAGTTCTCGATAATCAGTACACACACAAAAAGGCTTATCTTCACGGATATAACTGGGGCTTCCCAAAGCGAAAACTAGGTCCGCCAAAACTCCTGTCCAACAGTTCTCGTAGTAGCTTATACAGTTCTTGCAACCCTCCTGGTGCGAGACGGTAAGAGTACGAGTATTCGGAGCTGCCTCTGGCGTGAGATCAACTGAGATTCCGACTAACAATTGTGGTGGTAAACCGGGAAGTTCCTCAATTAGCACACCGAGATGAGTTACAACAATTGGTGGATCCTCGATCCTATTTTCCTTAGCCTTATCATCAGAAACGGTTGCTAACATAGCGATGTCATCCCTCCGTAGACACTTCTGGGCCCTCATAGCTGGAATGGCGTTAGCCCTTGCACCCCTCCGACGCTTTAGAGCAGACAACGGTCCTCCGCTAGGGAGAAGGATACACAGAACTACCTTCTTACAGGGTATATCTGCGCGGTATTTATATAATCAATCCGCACCATCTACTGCATCCAACTATCAAGGATAGCAAAAAGGAAAGTCGACGTTGAGCACTTGTCCCACAAGTTCGAGTTTGCATCCCAACGAACATAGAAGGTTGCCATTGACTTGACATCAGTCAGTTCCACAACAGGTTGGGTTTCAAGAAACATCAGGGTTGAACAGAACAGAGATGAAATGATTAGTTACCCAAAAACATACGAGTTACCATATCGCTATACTCCTGGCGTCGCCCACGCCAAACCTATATGCCCTTCCATGAGCACCACTACCAGTGTTTTTACGATCAGGTGGGTTCCCAATGTTGTCATCGTTCCCCTGGTTGTTGACATTTTGATTTAATAACAGTCAATCCTTGTCGAAGTCACCTTTGTTTCCATACGGTAGGCTACGATTACAAGTATCTTGATGTTGCCGCGACTGTTTCCTCTAATGCCGTTGCTTGAAACGGTGCCCTACGATCTTTCACCAACAGGATCCATCTTGTCACATTTCCGTGCCACGTCCTAAGACGCTACTCATTGTGCTGGCAATTTCACATTCCACACCGTAGTCAATTGTCATCGATTATGTCCCGATTGATTCGTATGTGTTGGCTTCCATAAGTCGCTTACTAAGGTTAAGGATTTGATTGAAGCCAATTTGCTGGTGTTCGTTGCCAGTAACCAAGGCCGTGCTAATACTGAGGTCGGTGAGGTACTACGCTTATCCTCTTGCCCATCGATCTTGCAAGTTGATTGAATAATACACGGTATGTTGCTAGAGTGTTGCGGAAGTGATCGCACTTACGGAATCTAAGGCGTCAATACACAGAGTTCCAACCAATGAGAAGGAGTGAGAAGGTATCGACCAATCATTCGACGCTGCAACATCCAACTCAGGGACGTTCGTACAAGCACCTAAGATTCTACACAGCTCGCTAGGCGTTCAGGTGGGTGTTCAGGTAATACTCGATAGCATCGAGATTCGTAAGAATTCACAGAGAGAAGTGAAAAGATCATGCTCGGGTAGGAGACAATCACTGCTATGACTCCTATAGTCTGTTGTGTTTCACATTGTTCAAATAACGGAACGGAACCCCTTTTTCACCTGTTAAGCTTCACTGGGACTAGCATGCACCCCACATTATTATTATGTGTGCACCCACAATAATATTGTGTTTTGCATGCCCATCTCAGCTCCTCTTAACTCATGTCAAAGGGTTCCTCAAACTCGAGTAGCAACAAAGAACATCACAAAACATGAGTCACGAATGTCTAAGGTAACACCACACTATCGACCACTTAACACATGCAAGTATCACATAAATCCATACTGTTGTGCTAATGCAATGAGTAAACGTGAGACGAACCTTGCAATCTGGAGCTGAGTGTCATGGTCGTATTCTTGTTTTCAGAACTGTTCGGTTATAGTCCGGTTTTATAAAAAAAAACATTTTTAAAACCAAGTTCACTATAACCAGTGGCTCTGATACCAAACTGTCACACCCCCAAAATACCACATGCGGAAACCCCCGCGAGGCGTGTGACGTACCAGGATCCAAGCCACCAATCACATTGAACTCATAAATATAATTAAATAAGAGTTTCATTCATTAACGTAAAGTATTACAAACGTTACATATCATTAATTGAATACAGCGGAAGCATAACTCGTCTGTTAAGTGTTTCGTAAATCATGTGTACATAAACCATTAAGCTTGTATTGAGATTCCATGTATATTGACCCATGACCACTCCAGCCTCCCAGACAGCAAGTTCCAAATGATATAAGCCTATAGACCTGCAAGCATGCAGACAAGTGTGTCAGACGACGCTGGTGAGTTCAAAGTTTTGTTAACGCGTTTAGTTACCAGATGTGTGTTTAAAACAGTTCATCGTTATGTTTTGATGTTGTCATTAACTCGATTACCGTATGTGGCTACAAGATGTGTTTGCTCAACCCCAATGTCTCTATCAAAACATTGGTCATGCTTTAAGGAGATTAGTTCACGCCCGTCCTCCCCGGTACGGTGTGAGGGTGCCAAACCTAATAGCGCTATCAACTAATAACCTCGTTGCCTCCTCGGCAACTGTCGGTAGATGTAAGGGGTCTTATGTGATAGAAACTGAGTATAATAACAAACATCCCAATAAACAAGCGTTCCTCCCCGGAACGTTACCCGATATCCCTCCCCGGGATGCATGCTTGGAAAAGAGCAGTGAACTCACCTTGGTTTGCTCGGTAAGAATTAATTACACGTATAACAAGAGTGGTCAACCAAGCCCTATGTTATTACACATAACAATCAGTTCCACATTTACTCAGGCCACATGCTTCACAAATAGTGCATTTATTATTTGACAAGTAGTACCAGTAGCATCAGTTAATTAATGTTGTCCATGTCTCATGAAAACATTGTCACTCATGTCATTTAAACTATTCACATACTGTTCCCATAACAATTTTCATACCATAATTCACACCCTAGTTCCACATTCTACAAACATTGATTAACTACTGAGCATTTAAATAACAATTTGATCCAACCCCAGCCGGCCCAACCTGTCAACAAATTGTAACATGCAAAATTATTAAGTTGTATTGGCCCACTGACTTAACATGCCCATTAAGTACCGGCCCAGCCAGTTAAGCGGCTGGCCTCCCATGCACGTTCCAAATTAAGTCCCTTTTGACTAAGTATACACATACCCAGGAAGCCCAATACCCATTAGCACAATCCAATTAATCAATATACAGGTCCGAGTCCGATTAGCATGAACATCAATGCAAGTATGAATTTCTTATCATGTATAAACATATTTACTCAACAAGTGTTCGGATTTATTCCAGCCATCATTCGATCAAGTGCATTTATCCTCATGCATATCATCTAGGCATAACAACAATCATTAATCCAGTAGGCAGCCTTAATATTCAAGCAAACATGACCATTATTATTCTTCATGTTACCCAAACAGGAACATGCTAACATATACTAGTGGTTATTACCCATTAGAGTAAATTGCCATTTTAGTCCCTGAGTTTTGACCAAAATTGCCACTTTAGTCCAAATAGTTTTTTTCTTGCCATTTTAGTCCAAATAGTTTTGTTTTCTGCCATTTTAGTCCCTAAGTTTTGTCATTTGTTGCCATTTTCATCCAACCCACTAACTCCATTCAAAAAAAATTATTTAACTTAGGTGAATTTTGGTCGAACCACATTTTTCTTTCTTTTTTTGCAGGTGCGATGGTATGGGGATGGTGTTGTGCCAGTTTACAGTGAAGATGATGGCGGTGGTTGTTGGTTTTACGATGATGACGGTGATGTTGGTTAATGACGTGGGTGGCGTAAAAGTGCCCGGTGGTGGTGGAAATGGTGGGTGGTGATGGTGGTGGGGTGGGTGGGTGGGTGGTGACGGTGCAGGCAGGTGGTGGCGATGATAGAAGGTTATGATGGGGTGGATGGTGGGAGGTGGTAGTGGTGGTCGATGAAAATGGCAACAAATGACAAAACTCAGGGACTAAAATGGCAAGAAAACAAAATTATTTGGACTAAAATGGCAAGAAAAAAACTATTTGGACTAAAGTGGCAATTTTGGTCAAAACTCAGGGACTAAAATGGCAATTTACTCTACCCATTACATAGGAAACAGTCCACACCTAACCATTATGTTAAGATTAATTACGAGCGATAGAACCATCAGATCTACTCATCCCATTATTGCAAAGAATTGTCCGCATCTTATCATCATACCAATCTTACACGTTCACAACTCTAAATCACTTATTCATTAGCATGCAATCTGCGTTATTATTTAGCCGTTCGATATCGATAGAAACCGTTTATTCGCATCAGTTGTTTATCATATCTCATACGATTCAAACATGGATTCTAACTACTCTAGATCACACGAAATCACATGATCATAATCACAATTCACACAGATTCGCACAAAGTCGGCAACGATTAATCAGAATTAAAACAAAAACGCTTATACTAACCGAGCGATCGTGTGAGAGGGAGAGAGCCGAATCGAGAGAAGGAGAGCTTCGAGTTCCTCCAGCGACACCTTCGTGTCTCCGGCGAGTCGCGGTGCACTGCCCACATGAAGAGAGATGTTGTCAAACTGCCGTCGGGTTCTAAGAGGTTCTAGGGTTTCAATGTTTTCAAGTTCTAATTCACGTATTGCATGCCAATAATAACAACTCTTGAAAGCAGGGGCGGACCTGTAGGCTTAACGGGCGTAGCCCGGGCTACGGCTCAAGTTTTGACCAGTAGTGTAACAAATTTTTTTTTTCCGATTTTTATACACAGGACACCCCTTTTTTTCCGATTTTTATACACAGGACACACCTGAACAAGTACGAGAACACCCCTAAAAAATTTTGGGATACCCCTGAGTTGAAGGTCTAGTTCCGCCACTGCTTGAAAGGGCGGCTCAAGGTTAGTTTGGGCCGAATGTGTGTGGGTGGCTGCGATGTGTAAGTGTAGCCCTTAAACAAGTGCGGTCCACTAACTCTTAGACACGCAACTTATGCAACCATTCATCATCATCTCGTGACTTAGGGGGAGCCGACATACTTAATTTCCTGACTTTGGGCTTTGGGTTTGAAATTGTCAACAACATCATCATGGGCCACATCATCACTAAATGGGGCGGCACAATCTTGGGTTTCGGGAGGCACATGTAGACAACTTTTTGGTTTGGGTATTATTATTAATAGTGGGCCGAAAGGTTACGAGTGAAAGAAATAATATACTTAAATTTAACGAAGTTATAACACCCCAATACGTTTTTCATTGGAAAGAGAAAACGGAAAGTTAAGGTCACACGATTAATCGTCACTAACCTTGGAAGTTCGGGTTGTCACATCTGTGTTATATAATTAGAGACTTTTAATATAGTCAGGGTATTTTGGTAATTGGACGTGTTTTAAATTAGTCAAGGAACTGTCATATCAATAACTAATCCCTAATTTCACGTGATTTCCCCTCTCTCTCTCTAAACCCACCTCCAAAAACCTCAAGATTTCTCCTCTCTCTCTCTTTGTTCTGGTTTGCTTAAATGGTAAACGATCTCTGGACTTCCGTATACACTTTATAAATACATAAATATATAATCTTGTATTGGTAGTTCATATTAATCATGGTGAACAACTTGCAGGAAGGATGACAATTGGAGGCTTTCACGAGGTGCTTACGTGTTCATTATCATTGGTCTTCTACTCTTTTTCTTCTTAGTGCAATATAGTCATAATCAAATCATGGACAGTAATTTTACAAGATTTACATGTTTACCCTTTAGAGTGTGTAACATTATAATATTATATTATTGATGTTGTAGTTTGTGATGCATAAATTAGTTGTGTGAAGACATTTTATTACAGTTTTAGTTAACTGTTTGTTTGATTGCTAACTTTAGTTGTTAGTTGATGATAACAATGTGTTTTAAAATGACACCTGAATGTTTGTTTGATTGCTAACTTTAGTTGTTAGTTGATGATAACAGTGTGTTTTAAAATGACATCTGAATATGTTGTGTTATAAAGGTTGATGTGTTTTACCATTTTAAGGTTGATGATGACAGTGTGTTGAAGGCGAAGACACAGGGTTGTGTTGTAGACGAAGACACTGATTGGTGTGGTTGTTATTTTTTTTATTTTTTCTCTGGACATTATGTTCAAAGTAGTGTGTTTTATGTTATATTTCTTTGTTTGCATCCCTTTTTTATGGTTGTTGGGCAAACTGAGTATGTATTTTAATATAAATGATCTAAATTGTCTGTTTAAAATGGATACAAATGTTAGATAGTAGATGTACCATTAGTGCATTAAAAAAGTGATCAGTTATCAAGTGTTTACATCTGGTGTGTTATATACACTAGCACACATCGTGAAGAACCCAAAATACAAAAGAACATGCCATTTATGAATCATAACTGGTATAACACATTGTGATGAAACTAGTAATTGATAAAACACAACATCAAGAATGCCAAAATCATATCAACCAGTAACTGATAAAACACATTGTGATGAAACAGTAACTGAACCAGTAACTGATAAAACACATTGTGATGAAACCAGTAACTGATAAAACACAACACCAAGAATGCCAACATCACATCAACCTGATAAAACACATTGTGATGAAACAGTAACTGAAACCGGTAACTGATAAAACACATTGTGATGAAATCAGTAACTGATAAAACACAACGTGAAGAAATTGTTAATTATTTGAACTTCGTAATTTAAAGTAACTGTCAATTTCTGAATTGATATGAGATATCAAAGAGATATATGTTTCCATAAATATCTGGATAGTTAGTTTAGGATAATAATATTTCAAAATTAAATTAATAATCAAATTACCATCATGCCCTTTTGAATAAAAAAACTAAAAGCCACATGTCACCTCCATATTGCTTCCTAGACTTTCTAGGAAACTTAGGCTTTCTACCCAACTCCCACTCTCTCTCTCTCTCTATATATATATATATATATATATATATATATATATATATATATATATATATAGAGAGAGAGAGAAAGTGTACCGTACAAAATGGCTTAACATACGCTATGTACGCGATGTGAAATCGCATGTTATAAAATAGCATGGATGAAATCGCATGTGATAATTTTTGATGAAATCGCATGTTAAAAAACCAACATGCGAAATTGTTACAAAAAACCAACATGCGATTTTAACATGGGATGAAGATCTGACGGCTGAGATGGGCGCGTACATATTGTACGATAAGGGCATTTGTACGTTAACCTAACCCTATATATATATATATATTTCATCAAATTTTTTAAATATATATTCGTAGAGATTTTTTTAGATATCAATGAAATAATAATAATAAAACGGTTAGATAAAGTTTAATTATCCTTATATTAAAAAAGAAACGCAATGAACAGTTAAAGGTTATTTTGGTCAACTTTTTGTATAACCTGTCACAACCTAGGGTAATTCATATAAGACTGTGGGGTATGGGGCGGGGGTTGGGGCGTGGGTTGGGTACAAACGCCCAAGTCACCACCACGGGTGGGTTTGGACGTGGTCCCATGGGTGGGGGTTTCAGCCCGGGCGTTGGGCATGCCTAGCGGTCCTACGTGGCCGGCTCCTATTCGCTTGTTGGTTAGGTCATAGCGGGCTACATTTAAATTTCAAAATATAACCGTTTGGCCAAGCCAAGCGGTTCACCCACCCAACTGTCCACTTCGCTATATAACCCCTAACCCCACTGTCCACCCACTACCCCAACCCAAACACACTTGATCGAACCCGCTACCCCCACACACACTTGATCGATGGCCTCTTGGACACACGAGGAAGAGCTAGCTCTTGTCACGAGCGTCGTTGACACGATGAAGGGCCGCCAACCCGGTGATATGGGGATATGTGTTCGGTATAAATTGCTTAGAGGACGATATCACAACCTCAAAGTGAAGCGAGGATGCAATAAAAAGACTATTTCTTGCCATATAAGTGATAGCATTTGACGTACAAATTGTTATTAATAAGTCATCTTTGGAACACATATGCAATAAGCTAAATGTCGACTAAACCGACCATTTGAGTAACATCATATGGACAACTTTTGCAATTTACTCTTATGTTTCAAGGTTTTTGAACCTTTGTGCAATTAACTTGACCAAGACACACGTGCTTCTATATTTTATTCTTGGATTTGATGCAGCTTGCCATTGCAGCGCGTGGGTACCCGAATCCCCCTATTGTCTATAAGAATTCAATTTAGGTCGTTGATGTCGCCGCAAAGCGGCGACCGGATAAAAAACCTAGTTATTATTAATAGATGTAACTATTGGGTACCTGCCACAACCTATACAATTATTGATAGGCAAAAACTAATTGATGTACAATGATGAATGTATTTTCTTATTGTGACTGTTCAGATGAAAATTTATAGTCTCGCCAATGTATGAATTACTATGTTATCGCTTCATTTTCCTCTCATCTTCTCCTTTCCTTAAACTTCACATAAACTTGAGATTGTCAGACTATTCGGTGTGAGGGACGTCCCAGGTGCGGCTTGGTGCGGCGCCGCACCTTCACACCGCCCCCCTCGGGGCGTCCCCGTCCTCTCCGTCTCCATCTCGATGCCCAAGTCGGGCCTCATTTCAAATCTCTATCAAGATTTCACAACCCCTCAAATGTAGCTCTAGTTGACATAAAATCAGAAGAGATGAAGTTAACGTGTGCACTCGCGCAAAATTTCTTTCTCCGGTGAGGTGTGACGGCAGTTAGCAGGGATCCTAGTTAGGATTAGATATTGAATACGATGAGACAAAAGTCAAAAGTGCATGCATGGGCTTTTTTGAAGTCAGTGGCCCAATTCAAAACCTGCAATTCAAAACCTATTAAATGATATTTGGTATTACTTTTTTTTAACGGTAAATTTGGATCACTGACAGACTACTGGAGTATCATCGTGCCACCAGCAGAACCACTCGATCATATCCATCTCCACTAGGCATAATGCCTATACACCAATTCAGGAGGAAACCCAATAAATATGGGAAAACCCCCCTTGTGGGAATCGAACCCAAGACCTATTGGTCCCAAAGTCTTATCCCACCCCAAGATGCCACTAGGCTATAAAGCCATGGACATTTGGTATTACTTAAGTTATGTAATTTTTTAAGTGTATGTAATGATTTTATTTTTACAAGTAATGTAATGTTTACAAAAATGTTGATTTTTTATGACAACCGATATCAACTCGTATCCGGAAGAAGACCATTCAGTTTTGCATAAAATGAAAGAAAGGATCGCTAAAAAATGAAATTTTTAGGATATTTAATTTTTACCAATCTAGTATTTTTTAAGTTATGTATTTTTTTAAATTATGTAATATTTTTTTAATATTAATGATTTTATTTTATAAGTATTAAATGTTAAAAATATGTTGAATTTAAAGAAAAATAGAAAATGGAGGTAGGTCCATCCTCCACCCCCTTGGTCCATCTTGGAGGGGCATCCTTCTTGGATGTTGACGTGGAGGGGCATCCTCCAAGAAATAGCCTCCTCTACACCCCATAATCTTAAGTAAAAATAGAGAATTTAACATTGATTGGAGCACTAAAATTAACAATAATATAGAGCATATGCCATATGGCTTGTAGCCTGGATATGTTAATGAGGTCTAATAAATGTGTTACTTTTTATGTGATTGAAATCCATGATGGACATTTGTATAGATTGTATGGTCATCTAGTCCTCTCGAATATGGATCTTTTGCTTGAACAACAACTCACATGATGTGCGAAACCACCATACATAACGTACCGCTGCGTAGGTCAAGAACCAGAAGGAGTAGAAAACAAAGATGAACATGATCTGAGAATACACTCAGTATTCTCGGATGATCAGCATTCACACACATAGTGAAAACATACAGTTAGCAGGGTATCCCTCTCTAGGTTTCTTGTGCAAGAATGTTTCCCCAAAAGTCTCCTTGTCATTGAATTAACTTTCAGTATTTATACAATGACCAAATCTGGAATACAGGAGTTCCAGATTATACATAACAAACTCAGACAACATACTTCAAACAAACTTCCAAGTTTAAGCTAACAAAAATTCGAACAACATCTAACAAATAAACCTATCCGAGTTTAACTTACAAACTCGGACAATCATATAAAAGACTTACTTCTGGATTTAATATATAAAGTCGGATAACATAAACCGGTTACAAACTCGGAGTGTGTAAAAAGACTTAAAAAATTACAACTTTACAACCCTTGACATCTTCAATAAGGTAAATCCAGCACTATCACCAAATAGTGCATTTACAGACTCCCCGTTGATATGTGCGGATCTGCAAAACAAACTGGTAATAGTCTTCAACCTTACCTTGAAAATGAGCTTCCGGCGCCGACTTGATTCTTTACACAGAATTGAACAACTCTGATATATTATAGAGCCAGTTGTTGATCAAATCCGGAACACAGGAATTCCAGATTATACATAACAAACTCAGACAACATACTTCAAACAAAATTCCAAGTTTAACCTAACAAAACTCGGACAACATCTAACAAATAAACCTATCCGAGTTTAATTTACAAACTCGGACAATCATACAAAAGACTTACCTTCCAATTTAATATATAAAGTCAGATAACATAAACTGATTACAAACTCAGAGTGTGTAAAAATACTTAAAATTTTGCAGAGAGTGTCTCTTCAGCTTCTTTAAATCTTCGTGCTTAAAATTTACCAGCCAAACCAAATCCAAAATCTTGATTATTTCATCTGTAACTTCTTTCTGGTATTCACAGCTTCCCCGGTCTTTCCAACAATGAACCAGTTCTTAAATCCTTCCAAGCTAATCAGATTGAACTATCTCATCGGAATCTTCCTTAAGCATCTAGCAGGCTTGTACACCATTTTATAAATGACCTTTCCTGTAAACTTGTCTCTGCTTTTTACCCGTCTGCCCACAGCAAGTTTAAATGTCTTCCACTGGTTATTCCGACTTTCTTCTTCAAGAATGTTCTTCAACCCGTTCATGTTTGCGTTCGTGGTTGGAGTGTTTAGATATAGCTGGGCAATGTGATGCTGATCACCTGAGGGAAGGGTCCTTAGATATTTGACGCGAGCGTTGAAGTAGTGCACTTCATCAGTTCTTTTAATCATGATCAACCTGTTTCGTGCGTCAAAATCCCAACTTCGAATCTGCCCTGAATATTCACCCCTTGTGTTAATCTAGCCTTTCTTCTGAGTCAGATCTGGTGGAGGTGCCTTTAGCCACTTGTGTAACACTTTTCAGGCTTCCTTAGGAACCTCTTCAGGATTTGAGACTTCTTCGATAGGTTTCTCAGTGAAAACATGTTCCCTGAACTCTTCAAATTCAAAATCAGCAACTTCAAGTGCACCTACGTTCATGGTATAAACGATATCTCTTGATACACAATGTCTGTTGTATTCTGCATACGTCTTCGAGTCGTGTAGAGTATGTAATATGATATATTGTTAGATTTCATGTTTTGTGTATGTAATGTACATCCGTACGGATGTAGCCACATCCGCACGAAGGTGATGTATCGTAGTATAAATAGTCATGAGGACTTAGTGTTTGGTAGATTTTGCGTAACTGATGGCGAAGCTCTGTTGGATTGTTTTATTGAATGTAATCGTTGACAAATTAATGAATACTTTGAAAAATTAAGTAATCTTGTATTGTCGCCAAATTAAATTGGATTCCGCACAATTTGACTAGGTTAGAGATATTACCTAAGCTAACGTCTATGGAAAAAGGTCATTTCCAGTGGTATCAGAGCTAGGAGGTTAATATCTGAGACAATTCTACAAGATCTAGACATTGAAGACTTCTTTTCTACTCATTTTCTTAATTTCTCACAAATTTAAACGTCAAAATGGACTGATTTTTCCAAGGGTTATCAAAAACACGGTTTTAACAAAGCCTCTAAAATTTTAGCCTAAAATTCAATCAGAAACATGTTCAAAATGTAAAAAAAAAACGAGAAAAACTGAATTTTTCACTTGCATGAAAGAACTACCTCTGTACGAACCTATTACGTCCACACGGAAGTGACTTCATCCGTCTGAAAAATATACATTCGCACGAACGTAATCAAATTTGTTTGTTTTTGTCTTAGTTCACATGAATCTGCTACATCCGCACCAAAGAGGAACTTTTCAATCAGTTTCTTGTTACATCTGCACGAACTACTCTTTTGCACCAAAATCGTTACATCCATACCAAACTACTTTTACAATGGAAAACGAGTTTTACAACGTGTTTGCCACTACCCCCACGATCGTGGTTCAGAATCTTAATTTGGGCAACAAAATGGGAACTATGACCAAGCCACCGAAGCTTACGAGTATGGATGATTACAAAGGATGGCACGAGAGGTTTGAAAACTGGGTACATGCCAACTATCTGGATTGTTGGTATTCGATAGAAGAAGAATATACCATTCCCACCGGGGAGAATGGTCAAAAGAAAAGCCTAACCCAGATCACTCAAGCTGAGAAAGAAAAGTTCGTGAGAGAGAAAACGATGTTTAATCTTCTTTAACAAGCTATCAAGGAAGATATATTCACGCTACTCCAAAATCAGGGAACTGCCCAATCCATCTGGATAACTTTGAAATTGAAGTATCAAGGGAGTATTACTATGCAGAAAAGCAAGAAAGCTTTGTTGAAGAAAGAATTTGATATCTTCACAACTTTGAAAGGAGAGTCACTGAAGCAACTTCTTGAAAGATATTGTTATCTTGTTGCTAAAATGAAACAATTGAATATTGAAAAAGAAGATGAAGAATGGGTGGATAATTTTGTAGATGCCCTACCACAATGCGAATGGTCAACTTATTTGATGATTTTGAAGAATAATTCTAAAGAATATAATGATTTAACTCTAGCAAAGTTTATTGAGAAGCTAGAAGGGCATGAACTCGAATTACGAATGTAAGTCCCGAAAATACGGATCAAACAACGATATCAAACAATCACCAAGGATGGGCAGAATCCAAACTTGATGATCTTCAAGAAATCAAGAACAAGAAGATGAAGATTTGAAGATTCAAATGTTTAAACTTGCATACAAAATGGATTTGTCTAATACAAGTTTCTAAAACAAAATGAACCAACCTAACTCCTCATTTCTAACATTTATTTATAGGGAGGGTTTCCCCCTAAACCCTAGGCCCATATTCCTAAGCCTACTCTAATACCCCCACTTTCTAGAAGCCTTATCCACAATTACTAATCCATAAACCTATAGGGCCCAACAATCTCCCCCTAGGTTTACTGGATTAGTTGCTGAATCCGTTAGGAGGACCACCAGGCAACGGAGCCGGATCAGCAAATAAATGATTCTTGATTACGTTCTTGAACTTCTTCCTGTTGGCAGCAAAACGCAGGGCTGCTTCGACATGCTCAGAGAAATCAGCACCTCTGGAACTTCCTACATTGAACCTGATGCCGCTTGAGCTTTCTGGTTGCAAATGAGTTGTTTCAGGCAGATCGAGATCGAAATCGAATTTTGAATCAAAATTGAGATCTTGCGTGCTTGTTTCTTGAGTAGCAGCAGTGACTTGTTGATCGGTGGGCATAGTAGGCTATGGTTTTGAGCTTGGGCCAATAGAATGAAAATCAGGAGCTGTTTCGGTTCTTCGTTTCTTGTTGGATGCTTGTTCAGCATCATCTGTCGCATTATCTTCACCATGAACTTCTGTTTCAGGAATAGGTACGGAAGGAGGGTTTCCGACATTATTCTTCAAAGACTCAATCAGGGCTTGAAGGTCTTCAGTCGTCATTTACGTTGATTCTTGAATGGGTTCCTCAACATTCTCAGAGACGATCACTTCCGCATCACTGTCGTTGTTTGTTTCCTCTTCAACCATCTCTAATACTTTAGTTTCTATCGCAGCTTTAGCAGCAGCATTCATGAGTTGCACGCCATGTTCTTCGGCAACTGTGGCATTCAAAGGCTTTGGTTTGATAAGTATAAGAACCTGCACACCTCGTAATTCGAATAAGTGGTCTGGGAATACAATGAGAGGATCCAAAATGCTTAAGAAAAGAGATTAGTTCAAAATGTAACTCGAAAGAGAAATGGTTGACAATTTATAGAGTTTCGGATTTGGGCCTGAGATCAACGAGCCAGCCCCAATTCAGAACAGTGGTCCGAATTACATTCGAGAGCAATGGGCCGGATCTGATTTGTTTTATCTGAAATAGTGGGCCCCAATCCGAAACAGTGGGCAAGATTATTACTTTAAGATTTTGCATTTTCAAGACAGAAAACATCTTTCTCAAAATCAACGATCCAACAAACCGAGCAACCCCTTTTTGAGCATAGAAATAAGAAAGACAATAATAACACAGAAAAATAATAATAGAATAATAGTAGAGGGGTAATATAGGGAGAACCTGCCATGGGATCAAAATTGTTTTCGAACCGATTAAGGAACATTTTTCAGCTCTTCGTTTACTTGGACCGGTCCATGCGATTGTTGATATGTTTGTCCTCTTAAATCCACCTCTCAAACTTCAACCTTTTAGCTTTGTGATACTCTTTAGGTAGATTTATACTAAAACATCTATGTGTCCCATTCCAAGGCATACCCCTGCGATCAAGGTAAGCACAACAGTTCATCGTAGCAGGTGAGTATACTGAGATCATCCTTAAGTTTTTCAACGCCAGACTTCCTGGTGAACAGGTCAGTACTTCCGTACAGCAGAGAGACCAAGGAAGTTCTGACGAGGGCGAGACAAATACCTTTTACGGTACGAATTTGGCTTTGATAGCACACGGAATTCTCCTATTTGTGAGATTTCTTCCATTTTCAGGTTTTGGCCCTTTTTGTGGCTCTTTTTGCAAGATATCCTGACTGTGCCCAGGTCTGCATATAGTCTGGATGCAACAGAGGGACAACCCTGATATCCCGGATGATTTATCAGTATAAAGACCCGAAACCTCAGATGTTGGCTATCTATCAATGCAGGATTTAAGACCATGAAATCATACACCATTGGTCTGTTACCCACGAGATGACCAGTCCATTATGTTTGTATGACTTTACTTCTTTTTTATTTTCGAGCGGTAGACCTATCAACACATCGCAGTGGATCCTAGCCTGTTCAGCTTCAAACCTTACATGTGTTAATCAAGTTCTTTAGCACGAAAATTCATTTCTTTCCTAGCAACTTTTTCTCCCCCTCAAACAATGCTACATATATGTTTTTTTTCTTTTCTCCCCCTCAAATTATGCATATGTACATATATGTCCCTCTCCCCCCTAAATTTGAGAAAAACCTAATGTTCGTGATCCTTTCTCACCAAGAAGATAGTTAAAATCTGACATCACTAAGATTGAAGCCACTCCAATAATGAGCCAACGCCGCTCAGATTCCTTGTTAGTCCCGAAAAACCTGTGACATCACTCGACGGTTCAATCGAACGCGGAATATAAGATCAAACCGTATGAACAAAAAGAAAAATTTCATTACAAAACTTAGTGCCGCTGCTTAGATCGCACACAGTCTCGAAGGACTGTCTGGTACGATCTTCGAGAACCTTGCACACAATCTCTAGGATTGTCTGGTACAAGGTTCTCATTTGGGGATTACATGATTACACAATGGGAGAGCTCTACTACAATATTCTAGACAAGACTATTTATAGGGACCTCTACCCCATTGGCCCACATGGCCTAGCCCAAGCCCAAGACATAATTTAAAACCAAATAAACATAAAATACCGTAATAAAGATAAGCTTAAAACTCTGGACCTAACAATCTCCCCCTAGTTTTATGCTCTCTTTATTACGGTTTAGACGATCTCCAACCTTGGGTGTTCTCCTTTAGTGGCCCAGCAGTAAACGAGCCCATTCTCCATAAACCTTCCGGTCCAACAAAGAACTGATTCAAATATGCTCCAAAATATTCTAGTTCAATCTTTAAATCAAACATGTGGGCCCAGCTACACTCTTCAATATTCCAAACGGATGAAATGAACCAACACAATTGTGACCATCATTATCATGGTGGGCCATAGATTTAGCAAAGGACATACAAATCTACGAATTATTTGCATGACCCCCAAAAAAATATGTACCACCCGATTAGTGGGGCCCAAACCCATTCAGTTTACATCTTGCAAATCCTAGCCATAAATTATAACATCTAGACCACATTAAAAATGGATTCCCAATAGAAATCGATGGGCCCACTCACAAAATTATCCATCCTTACACAGCAGGTTTTCCATATTTGTAGCCAAAAGAAAATAATTTAATTACCTGACTCCCATTTTGTGGCCCACTCTGATGTTGTATCGTTATAAACTTGGACCCTACTAGCATAAAATGACGAAACGATAATTGATCAAATGTTATTGGGCTCTGGACCAACCAAACATCTCATAACTTGTGCCAATCATTAGCCCAATCATGGCACCCAAGCCCATGCAAAAGCTCATACCAAAACCTAGCTGAAACCTTTTGACAGCCGATAACATTCTGCAATCTCGACCGTCGATGAGCTCTATCATCCAACGATGTAGTTCTTCTAGGGTTTTTGACAATTTGATGTGACATCATGTGCACAGCCGCCATAGAATGTTCCCCTGACGTCAGCAATATGAAATCCATCTTCATCTTCGTTCACTGATCACCGGACCTGCAACTGCCATTGCCACCGTTATCCTTCGAGCTCCACCAATCGTCATCGTATCATTTTTTATCACGTCGTTCATCCACCGTTCAACATTCTGTTGAACCACCGTCTCTTAATCCCTCCGTCATCACCGCACACTCCGCCATCTTCTCCGAACACCGAACAACTAGCTGCAACTCCGACGGACACCAAAAACCTACAACCCTTTCCGTTCATCTTCACTGTTTATCTTCTCTTCAACCTCCATTCTTCTCGACCATCACTGTTAACACCATTCTCCATTCTCCGACCTTCAATCTCTCGTTTCCGTCAATCATCTCCGTCGACGGCCTCCGATCTCCGATCTCCGGAACCTGCAACTGTCTTCATCTCTTTGTTTCTTCTCCATTCTCCGTTCACATCATCATACAACGTTCGAAAACGATCTCCGCCGTCACCTCTGAACACTGAGTTGTCTGTCGACCTTCCATCTCCGTCCGAAGATCATCATCTATTCATCATCCGAGATACATAACTTCAGCAGAGACACTTCTATTTAAAACACAAATCATTTTTTTTCAAAACCAATGTTCATCATAATCGATCCAAACCACCACCATCGACTTCAGCCGCCATCATAACAATAACCTCACCAGATCTTATATTTTTCAGATCTGTGGATGAAAATCAGATTTCATGAACTGAGATCTCTCCTTTGATGAACAAAATTCCCCCGACACTGTGTAAAACTTCTTGTTCTTCGAGTGATATCAAAACCGAGCCTTTGAAAGACTTCAATGGCTCTGATACCACTTGTTAGTCCTGAAAAACCCGTGATATCACTCGACGGTTCAATCGAACGCGGAATATAAGATCAAACCGTATGAACAAAAAGAAATTTTTCATTACAAAACTTAGTGCCGCTGCTTAGATCGCACACAGTCTCAAAGGACTGTCTGGTACGATCTTCGAGAACCTTGCACACAATCTCTAGGATTGTCTGGTACAAGGTTCTCATTTGGGGATTACATGATTACACAATGGGAGAGCTCCACTACAATATTCTAGACAAGACTATTTATAGGAACCTCTACCCTATTGGCCCACATGGCCTAGCCCAAGCCCAAGACATAATTTAAAACCAAATAAACATAAAATACCGTAATAAAGATAAGCTTAAAACTCTGGACCTAACAACGAAAGATAGCCAAAATGAAAAACTCAAATGTTCAACAAGATGTTGATCTATATTACAAGGGTTTGGAAAATATTCAAAGCCTAAAGATCCAAACAACTTTTAGCGCATACACATCATCTAGAAGTTCATCTAGCAATTCAAGCAGTGGTGGTGGTTTTTTCGTCCTACCCAATTTTTGAGCCGAACACTCAAATGCAAAGTGCTCAATACTCGTAAAGCTCAAACAACTACTCAAACCAGAATAATTCAAATCCACATGTCATCCAGTGCAACATTGCTGTTAGTTTGCAAACCACTCGAGATTTCATTGAAATGACAGCAGGGAACACATGACGTTTCTTGCTTCTGTCCTAGAATTATATAAGAGTCTGATAGCAGGAAGGATTGGGAATCCTAATATGACCAAAGAGGATTATGATCAGATAGATCCTGAAGATTTGGAACTGATCGACATCAAATGGTGTATGACGAGTGTGGTTCGTAGAGCGTAGAGATTCATGGAAATTACAAAAAGAAACAGTATTGGAGGGCCAGACTCGAAGTTAGGGTTCGATAAATCTAAAGTAACATGCTTTAAAAGTAAAGAACAAGGCCACTTCAAGTGAGAATGCACTAACAAAGAAGTCAATGACAAGAGTAATCCTTTTAGTGGAGACTATTACAAGATGACGATCTATCACAAGAATTACAAGCTAACAGACCCATGTTTTCTTCAATTAGCTTTAAGTAGTGTGGGTCTAATCTTGGTACATTTACACTTTGAGGATTAGATCTTTGATTCACATTTGCTGATGATGTTCCTTGATGAGTATGTGGAACCCAACCATGGAACCTCCACTGTTGCATACGTAAGTACACTGACTCGAAGTGTCACTCTGATTGCTATTATTTGAGTAAAGAGCAACTCCCACTCCACTACTCTTATTCGCTTGTTTCTCCTTGTATAAAGCTAGATCTTATAATTTCTCAAACTTGGCAGTTTGATCTTCCATACTCTGTGCGTAGCCTTTCATATTTTGAATAACTTGTTCTAATATGAGCTATTTATAGAGTGGATTTTCCTTTATAAGTGTTGTGTATATATTCCAGACTTTCGGAAGACAGTTCAGAAATTTCTCAACTTTCTTGAACTCTGAATATATATCTAATTGACTCCTATCGAGCTCACATAAGAGATGATAAAACGTATTCACCACATCGTAAAATGACTTATTCTTCATCTCTTTGAACACGGCGAATTGCTGGCGAATACATAGGTTTTGTTAGCCAAATAAATGGCAAAAGTTTGATATTGTAATACTTTTACAACTACAAGAGTTGTCGATTGAAAATGAATCTTGAAGCCAAAGAATGGCAAAAGTTTAGTATTGCAATACATAATCTTGATTGTGAAAAATCATGGCAAAAAGTATTGTATATGGCAATATGATTATTACTAAGTAATTTTTATGCCATTTGAAATTGTACATTATAACCTCGTTGAAATCATTGTAAAACTCGTTAATGTATTATTAGATAACCAATCAAGGATTAATAATAACAGTTTTGAAATTAATCAAAACTTGTGTGAGTATTATATAAATCAAGTCAATGATTTATAATAATACTTTAGACATCCTTCAAAGAATCTAATATATAAAGATATGGGAGATTCTTCAAGGATTTGGATAATCGAACATTGGATCAATTGTACACAAAATCCTAAAGTGATTCGGATAACGCTACAAGAGTAATAAAATAAGAACACGTATATATAGGAAGTACCAGCGGCGTATCCACCATGTTCTTATTTTATTATACTCGTTTCGTTATCTAAATCACAACTATCACATAAACACATAAATTGTTAATCTGTCAATCAGCTTGTAAACACGCATTAAAGCACACAATGAATCCAATCAAGGACTCCAATATTAGTACTTTAAACATCCTACAAGAATCAACCTATGAAGATAGATAGATGCTATAAGGATTCGGTTTCTGTTACATTGTCTACTCACATACGCATTAAAGCACACAATGAATCCAATCAAGGACTCCAATATTAGTACTTTAAACATCCTACAAGAATCAATCTATGAAGATAGATAGATTTTATAAGGATTTTGGGTTCTGTTATATTGAATCATTGAATCAAAACAATCCTAAATCCTAATGGTGATTCGGGATAATGCTACAAAGGGTAATACAATAAACACACTTATATATAGGAAGTACCAGCGGCATATCTACCATGTGTTTATTGTATTACTCTAGTTTCGTTATCTAAATCACCAACAATCTACACATAAACCATAACCGTCGTCCTGTAAAGTACTTCTTAAAAATCTCACTATGAAGATAGGAAGATCTAAGACTGTACTTCAAATATCCTATAAGAATCTAACTATGAAGATAGGTAGATCTTTTAAGGATTTGGATAAATATCGTATTTGCATAATCGGAATAGTACACATAAAAGCACTTAGTAAACACATATATGCCATACATTTGGAAAACAAATCAGTTACACATATGAATCACCCCAAAACATTTGAAAATGGTAAAAGAGGGGAACTATGTACTCGCCTGGGATTGCGTATAGTTCTTGTTCAAAAGATATAACAAAGCTCAAAAGACCAGGAGTTCAAGTGTTGAAGCGGTTCCTAGTGTAACGAATACTATGTTAGTGAATCGACACCTAAATCGGAAGATCAGATAGAATGAGGTTTCGTAAACCAAATGAGTATTGGAACTCATGTGATATGGTTTAACAAAGCCTACATTCTAAATCGGAACCTATCCTAAGTGCTTACGACCCGTTACGCCCCATTAAGGTAGCTTACGCTACTTTAACTTGTCGTTCGCGCAAATGCGCGTTCGAGACGCCTAACTAGTCCTATGACAAGTATTATATGCCCTAACATGTTTAAATATGTTGCATAATCAATTTAAGTGACAAAAATTAAGTTACATATGCTTAAAATCAAATTATGCATGAAAAGGGCATTTCGGTCATTTTCCTAAGGCATATAAACTACCTATCATAACAACTAATTAAACTAAGTGACCATAAGGTATAACCTCGGAAGGTTATTCCCTATACAACTAGGGTCACAAAATATGCTTGGTCGGATCCTAACGATCGACCAAACGGGTCGGGTTTGAAAGTCTAAGCGGTTGTCAAGACCGCTTGACTTACGACCCTATACAAGCACTAGATTAAAAGTGATGAGTTAAACATGTTAAAACATGTTTAACTAAGTTAGAAAACAAGTTTGATATCAAAACAAAGTGTTTTGATACCCAGAAATAGCTTCATTGCAAAATACGCATAAATACGTATTTTGACCGAAACTTTGACTCGTCACTTCGACTAATCGACGTGGTAATCAGTAGGTATAGTCACAAGGGACTATAACCATCGTGATTACGCTCACGTTGCAAAGTTCGAACGAACTTTGTGTTGACCAAATTGTGGTCAAAGCAGAAAGTCAAACACTGTTTGACTTTCACGCTTGAAAAGCATAAACAAGCATGAAAGAAGCTTACAAAAGGTCCAAGCAAGGAAGAATTGATCCAAAAACACTCAGGTATGAAGCCTTAGCTTCACATTAGAGCAGATTTTGAATCAATGTGTGAGGAATGAATGATGAACAAGGTGGGTATTTATAGAATTCTTGACCCATTAGGATCTTTACAAGTGTTTTTGAGCAAATCTAAGCTTGATCCTAACCATACACTTGTGGAACATAGTTTAGGATACAATAGGAGTTCAAAAACCAGCCTAAAGTATTGAGAAAATTGCATAAAAGACCCTGAATTTCAAGATGCAGCTCAAATATCGAGTTTCTGTCAATATAGGGGCGTCGCGTGCCGCGACGGCAACACCCCTTTGCTCTGGCGCGACGACACGGCCTACCTGAGCCAGAAACTTTCAAAAATTGGCAAGAATGGTCCCTGCAGCATGTTTAAGCCATTTTTGACGCGTTTAAGCCCCGTTAACCTCATTTCAAGGCTCTATAATGAAGTTAAAGCATAGGGAACATAAAATATGCTTGAAAACATCTCGGATGTCGGTTCGTTTGGTCGTATGGCCTCGTTGTTTGGTAAATTATGACGAAAACTCGAACGGACGCGAAAACGATCCAAATTTCACGACGGATGGTATTTTTGCATTCCAATCACTAAAATAAAATATTTTAATGATTACAAAAATTTTTGGATGTCCGGATATGTTCAGAACGTAAGATATGCGTGTAAATGCAAACTTATGCACTTTTGACGCTTTTAGTCCCTATTGATCAAATAAGCATATTTTCGCATACCGAACCCCTCAAAGCTTATTTCTAAGCTATGTAAAGGATATTTAGGGTATGTTTACCTTATGATAAAGTTCCGGAATTTTCGTTACAGTACGAATCAGAAGACTTTCATAGTTTGACGCAAATAGTCCCTGTGATCGAATAAACTTGTTTTTGACACACCAAAGCCTTCAAAACTTATTTGTAAGTTATATAAAAGTTATTTAAGGTATGTTAAGCCTATGTCACTTTTCCGGAGTGTTTTTCACATTAAACGGATTACGTTTACGTACCAGTTTGCGTATAACTTTCCAGAAAGCGATTTAAAGCTTGAAATTGAACTTAAAATCAAAACGTGAAATTGTCAAACATAAAAAGCAAACATTGAGACCAAAAACACATTGTTTCTTTGATAAAAGATATTGTCCTACATCGTGCGGTGTTTACGGAGCACAAGTGTCACAGTCTCCCCTACTTTAGAAAATTTCGTCCCGAAATTTATTCGAAGGAGACCGTAGAGTGTAATTGAAACAACAGATGGATAAGCAAATTGCTAGATCCCAAAGATGCGCAGCATCGTTTGGTGTTGGAAATTTTTAGGGGATTCAAAATGTGATTTGGGATATTCAAAGTATCTCAAGGTATTCAACCCTTTGAAACTTGTGAATTTAAAGAAAAAGTCGATCAGTGTTCAAAAATTGTTTGGGTATGGCACCATGTTATACTAAGCTCTTAGTGTAATTCCTAGCAAACAAAGGGGTGTACATTCAAGCCCTACACGTACACGGTTTCTAACGTACCACGAGGTACATCCCATGTACCATGAGCATCTCATGCATAGGAGACGGGTTAACATACCTATGGCATCAAGATCGTCACCTTAAACACCATAATATACTCCCGGTCGGCTCGATTTGAGTTAATGAATGTACCCGTCATCGTCCATTGAAAATAACCACACAAATAACTATTAAGCACATAATCACATAATGGTCCAAGATAACATAAAATCACCAAGTGATCTTAGTGACGTTCTGAAGAATAACACAATAAGAACACTTATATATAGGAAGTACCATCGGCGTATCCACCATGTTCTTATCGCATCATACTTCTCCCGTTACCTTCATCACTCCAGATCTTATGCCACCATACTTAACAAGGCTTACTATGATTCTCATGCGTCGAATCTCATAATTAAGTGTGCACCCATAATTACTCGTTTCGTCGCATGGTCCACATAGCTCCTCTTGTTAAGCGAGGGTAAACAAATAATAAAGTCGAACTATCGTCTAAATCAAATAAACATCATCATAACATAACATTTGTTAAATCGATTCGTGTTTCATACTAGCAATGATAGCACTACTTGTTTTGCATATAACAAATTTAGTAGTAGATATTTTATTCTAGTACGAATGTTTATATATGTTTCATACTAACCAAACAGGTAGAATGCAACATAAACTAATTATACATTGTCATCATAATGTCAGCATATCGAGAAAAATGTTTTCAAACCATGCGCTAGGTATGCTAAGTTAACACACTAAGCAAAAATGTATTTGAAAATAATGTACTAAGTATGTTAAGTCAACATACGAAGCAAATTGTATTTGTAATCATGTACTATACATATTAAATAAACAAATCATGTATGTAACGCCATAATCACAAAATAGTATTAACTTGTTCATAGTATTCGTATCGATCGTGTTGCCAAGTTCGTATGAATGCACTAGAGTGCAATCATGGTATGCTAATTTACATGATTAAGTTCCTAAAGAACGGAATCCTCAAAGTCAGCATGTAGTTGTAATCACACATAGTGTAATCACATTAGAGTTTGTAATTGGAAAATGAATAACAAGGATAAAGTTGAACTTCTTGAAACTTATATTGTCATTACAAACATAGTTGAAATATGTACATTGTTTTAAAAAATAAACAGAAAATATAGAGGTTCAAATGATCATAAGTGCTTGATCATTAACTTGAGCGTCATTGACGTTGAACACTCGTCCATTAGCATAGGCAAGCTTGGGGCAGTTTCGCTTGAAATGATTTCGATCACCACAATTGAAACATGCTCGAGGGCGAGTCTGAGTAGGGGCTGTTCGGTTCTGGATACGACAGGTCACAGCTATATGTCCAAATAGACCACAGATTGTACATTGGCGGCAAGGAGAATTTGAGGCGTGATGATAGTTGCAATGATTGCACCGAGGTTGCCTTCCACGATAAAATCCCTTAAAGGGTACTGAGTTTAATGGAACAGGTGTAGGAATTGCAAAATTCTTTGAAGCCTTGCGCTTCTTAGAATTTTTAGAAGATTCGGCCTTTGTTCTTTTCGAATTTCCATTAGTAGTTTCGGTGTTTTGTTTCTTGTCTCCTTTTCGAAATAGTTTACCTTTTCTAACCTGGGAGTCAGTTAAGATAGCGGCTAATTCCTTAGCTTCCCTAAGTGTTGCAGGTTGGCTGCCAGTGACAATGTCTTGGAGAAGATCAGGTAGGCCATCAATGTATTTCTCAATGGCCCGATCCAAAGGTGTGACCATAGTGGGGAAAAATAGGCTTAACTGTTCAAACCGGTCAGTGTAGGCACGATTTTCCCCACTATCTTGTTTTAGATGATATAATTGGTTTTCAAGTGCCCTTATTTTGCATCGTGGGCAGAATTCTTTCTTCATAAGATCCTTAAATTCTTCCCACATCAGTGCCATTGCTATATCGGCACCTCGGTCTCTCATAATACCATTCCACCAAGTGAGTGCTCTCCTTTGAAAGACATTCGAGGTGAAATCCACCTTGTGCTCATTGGGACACTGAATGTCACACCCCGACCACGATAAAACAACAAACCGCGGCGGAAACGTCGGGGAGTGTCGTAACAGAATCATTGTTTCACAACACATGGATAAAAGTTCTGTTTTATTGAATTAAATTTATTACATTGTATTGAAATTAGAAACAAAACATGAACTAATTAACTTCCATTGTTATTAAGTCACTAAGGCCTTGTCCATTCCTACGTGAGCATGCACCAATAACATCATCAAACATCATCAACTATGGTACCTGAAACACATGTGAAAATACGTCAGCATAAAAATGCCGGCGAGTACATAGGTTTTATGTGATTGTCAGATTCATGGCTCGTTTTACCTTTTGAAATAACTCAAACAACTTTTTTATTCGATATTAGAAAACTTAGTTTTGTAAAGTATTTATATTGTGAATTGAAATAACCAAGTTAAAACAGATTTGTTATAATTTATAAAACCTCTATGCCATGAATCTTAACTCCAAAACATTTGTTTATGTAGACCCAGATCAAAAATCGTTTTTGTAATAAAACTCGAATTGTTTATATTGTTAGAAAAACCTTGTAATATAACTTTGTTTTGATAACATTTGCCCAAGTGATCTAGATAACGCAGCGAATTATAATGTGTTAAAAACACTTATATATAGGAAGTACCAGCGGCGTATCCACCATGCTTTTGACACATTACACCCGCCCCGTTACCTAATCACTTCCCTAAACCAACGGTTCAAACAATTCCAAACGGTTCACATAAATCAAACAGTTCCAAACGGTTCACAAGGATCAAACAGTTCAAATAATTCACATAGATCAAACAGCTTCAAACGGTTCAAACAGTTCAAAATGTAAAACAATGTGTCCATATGTTGGATGAGCATATGCAACAAAATGTAATATATGAATATCAATGTGCTAGCATGCTAAGTGAACATATATAGCAAAACATAATGAAATCATGTACTATATACGTACTAATGAACATAGCAAGTATATGATATAAAAGCATGTAAAGCACGAAAGTAACAAGTAAGCACATGTGTTTCACCCCAAAACAGTTGAAAACAGTAAAAGAGGGGACTATGTACTCACTTGAGGATGCTTAGAAGTCTTGAATAAAAACCAAGCAAAGCTAGAGGGATCACGGAAATGAAACGACACCTAATATAGGTAACTATGTTAATAAACCAGACCTAAATCGGAAGATCGGATAGGATGAGGTTTCATAAACCAAATGAGTGTTAGAACTCATATAATATGGTTTAACAAAGCCTACATACTAAAAAGGAACCTATCCTAAGTGCTTACGACCCATTACGTCTCGTTTAGGTAGCTTACGCTACTTTAACGCGTCGTTCGCGTAAAATGCGTTCGGACCGCCTAACTAGTCCTATGACAAGTATTATATGCCTTAACATGTCTAATAATGTTACCTAATCTGTTTAGATGTAAAAATTTAGGTTACATATGCTTAAAATGAATTTATGCGTAAAAAGGGCATTTTGGTCATTTTCCTAAGGCATATAAACTACCTATCATACAACTACTTAAATGAGGGGACCATAAGGTATAACCTCGGAAGGTTATTCCCTATACAACTATGGTCACAATAAATGCTTGGTCGGATCCTAATGATCGACCAAACGGGTCGGGTTCGAAAGTCTAAGCGGTTGTTTAGACCGCTTATCTTACGACCCTATATAAGCACTAATCTAAAAGTGACGAGTTAAACATGTTAAAATATGTTTAACGAAGTTTGAAAACAAGTTTGATATCAAAACACTTGGTTTTGATACCCAAAAATAGTTGGGTTGCAAAATACGCATAAATGCGCATTTTGATCGAAACTATGACTCGTCACTACACCTAATCAACGTGGTAATCAGTAGGTATAGTCACAAGGGACTATGACCATCGTTATTACGCTCACGTTGCGAAGTTCAAACGAACTTCGTGTTGACCATTGACCGGTCAAAGCAGAAAGTCAAACACTGTTTGACTTTCGTGCTTAAAACGCATAAAAGAACGAAAGAAACTTACAACGGGTCCAAGCTAGGAAGAACTTGATCTAAATACTCAGGTATGAAGCATAAAGCTTCAACTTAGAGCATAAAATCAGATCAAGGTGTGAGGAGAAAATGAATTCTAAGTGGGTATTTATAGATTTCGGTCCACCGTTAACATCGTTCCTCGATTCCCGAGCTTCAATCTCAACCATCCATGTGTGCCCACTGAATTAGAATACCATGGGTGCTCAAAACAAGCCCCTAGTATGAAGAAACCATGTGCAAAACCCATGAAACCAGCTGCAAAAACAGAAAACAGAATTGCTGAACTGGGCATATGTCGCGCCCCGCGCCCGCGAGAGCCAACTATCAGAAAATGTCACTTTTGGTCCCTGCAGCCCAGAAACTTGATTTCGATGCATTTTTGACACGTTTAAGCCCCGTTAACCCCATTTCAAGGCTCCAAAATGAAGTTAAAGTATAGGGAACTTAAAATATGCTCAAAAACATCTCGGATGTCGGTTCGTTTCGCTGTACGATTGCGTTGTTCGGTTAATTACGACGAAACACGAATAGACGCGAAAAATGATCCAAATTACGCGACGAATGGAATTTTATCATGCCAATCACTAAAATAAAATATTTTAATGATTACATAAATTTTTGGATGTCCGGATATATTCAGAACGTAAGATATGCGCGAAAATGCAAACTTATGCACTTTTTGACGCTTTTAGTCCCTGTTGATCGAATAATTTTTTTTGCGCACCAAACACCTCAAAGCCTATTTCTAAGCTATGTAAAGGATATTTAGGTCATATTTAACTTATGATCAAGTTCCGGAATGTTCGTCACAGTACGAATGTAACAACCCGAACTCTCAAGGTTTGTGCCTTTCCGTTTTGTGATCCTGATTTCCTCTTTATTCCTTTTTGTCACGTTAATCGTTAAACTGTTGTGCTAGAAACTTGTTAAAATTTCAAAGGTGAACAAGGAGGACTAGTTGTGTGTTCGGGTAACATGTATTTGGGCGGCACACACACGGGGTGTATCTGGGCCGCGACATGTGATTGACTAGCTACCCACCTCCTCTTGTTTCTAAACCCGCTGGCCCACATAGGTGATACTAGGCCGAACATGCAAGTCCAAAGCCCAAAACCTTGTTGTGAATTATATGCGATGATATTAGTTACGTAGTTGGTTATTTTGTGAATATTAACCCTAGCATAGCGTGAACGACAACAAGGAGTACATCGAAACCCCTTTCTTGCGTGACTATCTACCGGAGATTCATCTTGTTCGTTCGTAGGGTTAGTGTTTTATTTCCGTCTCACTTATATGACTATAAATATGCTATGTGATGCTGTTATGTATATACAATTGATTATGCTAGGTGATGTTGTTATAAATATGCCATATGTTATTGTTATGATCATTGGGTCGATGAATATTTTGTAACTATTAGTTGTGCCGTATGATGTCGATATATATATATGAAATCAAGGTGTAATCTTCTGGTTCGATGTGTGTCTTTTGTTACTGTTAATTGTTTGGTTATGGTACATCTTGTTTAATAATGATAGAAATTCATAAGAAGGAAACAATCAATAATTTGGCCAATGATCACAGATGGGTTCGATGATCTAGATACTCTAAACAGGATGATCATTAATACTAAGGAATATTATGTGAAACCTGATTAATTAAAGAATTGGATTGGCATGTTTGCATGATAACCACATATTAATTAGATGATTGTTGGGTTATAAAGGAATGATATGTTAAACAATGCTTGCTTTGATTCAATTAGATGGTTACGGTTGGTGATGATAATGTTACATGTTGGATCATAATGTGTGGTGAACTTGAATTAATGAATAACATGATTTGGCATGGATCAAAACTAAAGCTGTTATGATTGGATAAGTTTGATAACTTTGATTAAAAGTGGCGGCCCATGTGCTGTGTTGTTGTCTTGATCTAATCAACAAAGTGGACATCCTAATAATGTGTCAGTGATAGTTAAGGATATTATGTGAATTAATTATTGAGATGATGCTTTGCTTGTTGAAGTTGGAATCTGTGCTCATATGTTATAGTAATTAATAGTTCTCATGTCTTCATATATGGTGGTAATGATAGTATATGATAATTATTATAATGAACTATGTGCATGAACTCAATGATGGTGTAACGATAACTTATGGTCCAATTTAGTAGTAATGGAAGAAGTAATTAATGGGACATTCGGATTCATTGCATGGGTAAATTGGGCCACGCACGCTAACTGGGCCACATTAGTGAATAAAACACACATAGATTTGGATTGGACTGTGCACTATCTTGGGGGCAGCTGCATACTCGATGCGGGCTGGGCTCCAATGGGTCATTCACTCCTTTTGGATTGCACGTCATTTTGGGCCATAAGTTATAGTTGGCTCGGAGTGTGCAATGGATAGCGTAAACTGTAGTGGGCCGCACAGTTAATGGTAGTTGAACTCGGTTGGGTTGGGTATTATGGAATGGGCCGCACCTTAATTCAAATAGTGCATTGTGTTGTCGAGTGTTGTTTAGTCGGTAAAGCTTGTGATACGAAACCACTTATGATCCGAATGCGAATGGTGTATTATGTGAACTTGTATCGTAAATATACTATGACCAGGATGCTTGTATGCCATACGCGATGTTATATGATTGGTTGTTTACTGCTTGAGCAATACGTGTGTCTAGATACGTGAATTGTAAATTCATGAAACTGACTGTCTCTGGTAACCACGATAGGGTTTGATTGATCAACTGTAAACACGTAGCTAATCTTACCGAGCAAACCAAGGTGAGTTCACACACTTTCTAAGGCATGGGATTCCCGGTGGTTGGGAATGGGTTAAAGAATTTATAACGGAACCTACATATCCTCCTTGGGTAGGATATGTACCGCCATCCTCCATAGGTAGGATGCCAATATTAATCCTGCGTATTCTCCTTTGGTAGAATACGTACGTTCGTCCTCTTTGGGTAGGACAACAACCTTAACTTACTAGACAAAACTCTATCATTAAGTCCCTCATTTTATATCGACTTAATCGCCGAGGCCGATGGCGAGCGGGTCATTAGTTAATAGCGCTATTAGGTTTGACAAACCTCACACCGTGCTGGTCGGACGGGCGTGTACTAATGGATCATGGCAAACAGTCAATGATGATAGACATTGACTTAGGGCACAACTTACTTTCGTCAGTAGTCGATATGGTAACGGTCTAGTGGTTCACATGGGGAAGCCCCCACTAATTATGGATATGGTTTGGGAAACAAAGATACTGGTTAACTCCTGGTTTATGAAACAACTTATGGTTTTTGGAACAACTTTAAAATGAACAACTAGCTGTGAACTCGCTCAACTTTGTTGTTGATTCGTTGTTACATGCCTTGCAGGTCTTTAGGTGCATATTGTTGGAACTTGCTGTCTGGGAGGCTGGAGTGGTCATGGGTCGAGATACATGGAATCGCAACACAAGACTAATGGTTTTTACATATGGTTTATAAACACTTAACGAATTAATTATGCTTCCGTTGTATACTGTGAAATATTTGTAACGTTGTAACACTTCTTGTTAATAAATGAAAGTTTTATTTAATTATACCTATGGGTTCAATGTGATTGGTGGCTAGATCCTGGTCAGTCACGCCTCCTGCGGTGATACTCCGCTTGTGGATTTTGGGGGTGTGACATATTGGTATCAGAGCCATTGTGTAGGATCGGTTTCGGATCCGAACGAGTCGGTTAGAAGAGTCTTTTACCAAAACAAGAGGCGGAAACAAGTGTTTTGGTTCAATTCAGCAAGTATTCACTATAAACTGTCGATATTATTAATCTGGATAACGTTTACAACCTGTCGACACTTCGGCAGCACTTCGTGGCTCACCGGAAGACAACACCTAAAACCCTATTCTGATTCCCCACCAAATGACCTATTTATATTGTTTCTGATTCCACTCCTAATGACATGGTGTCATTTGGAATGGAATCAGCATGTTACTTTCGGGTGGAATCAGGATTTAACATTTTGGGTGGAATCAGAAAGTTATGTGATTTAGCTCGAAATGACAAGGTGTCATTTCGAGTGGAATCACCTCTAAAAAACACAACATTGATTCTCATGCCCTAACTCTATACAAGACTCGATATAAGACGTAGGCGACAGACGGATGCACCAACAAACTCCCCCTCGGATGTTGACGGAGTCTTCAGTATCGAGTCTTCGGTTGTCAAACCTTCAGTCTTTATCAGTCTTCGATCTTCCTCTGAAGTATTTGTCATTGCAAGCATCCTCATTCTCTATCTTTATCTTCAACAAACTCCTCTCTCTCAAATGTTGAATATCATGGTGTCTTCTGACTCCCCCTCTCAATCTGCTGGGATCGTAGTCTGAAACTCAATTTCCACAGGTTCTTAGATCGTAACCTGGCACTTCATCACATTCAGGTTTCGGAACCTTGCCAACCTGCAAAAACTCTACCCAAAAATAAATTTTCTGATAACCATTTGTGGATAAGTTTTTCAAAACTAATTTACCACTTGCAGGAATAACATTTTTATTGCAAAACATCTTCTCATTTCATTTCAACATTCCTTAAACACTTTCACCCAAACCATTTGTTCATCATGTTTAGCACTCGGAATTTTGAAAATCAGCTCTTCAACACCAGTTGTCGAAAATCTTTTTGGATTTTTCAAAATTTATGCTAAAACACACTAAAAATCTTTTTGGTTTTTCTGAAAGAAAATAACTAACATCACTTGTAGAATCAAGAAAATGCAGAAATGAAATATTTACAGACAATATTTTTGTGAGTTCGTGCAAGAGGATCATATCAGTTTTTGAGACAAATCACCAACACCGTTAAGCCTCATTTCATTTTAAGTTTTAAACGATTCACTTAGATTGTCAGTATACTGGTCCACTTAAATTCTCACACAAACTTCAACTGCTTCGAGATATGAAATTAATGTCTTAAGAAGTTAAACTCAATTGCGTGTCCCACCTCAGAATATACTCCCGTATCCAGATCCCAATATTCAGTCTTACAGGTAATTATGACACCAATGATATCTGTATATAAATTAGGTAATGCGAGGGCTGAGGGATCTCAGGTCGATACTTCCGTATACGCAGAGAGATATCAGCTTCGACTTTTCGGTATGTCCCCTTTAGAGGATCTTTTTAGCTACAACAGCAGCGACTATCAATTTTATTGTTTCATCTGCATGCTGAGGGTTTATGCTATGTTTCAAGCATTTGTGGAAAGTATTATCCAAGGACTAGGTCAGAACCATCGTTCAGCAGAAGTCCCGGAATAATACCCCAGATATCATTGAGTATAAAAACCTAGTATATTAGAATACGAGACCTTTCAAACGAGATTTCGGGGGTTACCCATATATCCGAGAGAAGTTTCCCCACGATATAAGCAAGTTTGAAATTTAGATTTATATCTCGTCACAATCTACTAAATGTGCAAAAACCTACTCACACATCCACAGTGAGAACGTTTATCACATTTAACTTTCCATTTCTTTAGCGTGTTATGACAGTCCACTGATGTACTATCATTTCCTCTTTTATGCAACAAAAACTCATTTTACATTTTATCAAGTTTTTGACTTTTTCAAATTTTCAAATGTTTTTGGATTTTCTAAAATTTCTTACTCCCCCTAAAATGCAAACACATTTTAGGAAATTTGAAAACAAACTGTACAACAACGTGACAACTGATATCGAATCACTTCAATTCGCCATCCACTTGGCATAAACAATCAGAACTCCCCCTCACAACAAACTATTTTCCCATTATGATCTCAAAACACTTAAGTTTATTTTAATCAAATGGTTTTTCGGGAAAATAAGTTTTGTTGATTTTGTAAAACCATTAGTAGATTAGGGGTTCGGTTCATCACATTGTTTTTCAACCACTTGTAGAAAATCAGATACAACTTAATGTCCCTGATTTACCACTTGTAAGATCAATCCAATTCAAATTCTGAACCACTTGTAAAAATCACAAACATACAACTCAAACCTGTTTTTCAACCAATTTACCATCTTTTGGTTGAATTCTCAAGGTGCCGATTCCTACTCCTCGCTTACAAACATGGGAGTTCCGGCAAGTCCTGCTTTTCAAAAACACATTAAACATGATAAAGAATGATGCCGATTCATGATCCACGATTACCAACTTGGGATCTCCGGCAAGTCAGGTTTTTATTCTTTGAAAAATATATCCACCCAAGCCTGACCTTCCTTGGGTGTAACAACCTCTTCTTCATTTTTACTTTCAACCGACCTGTGTACATTTCTTTTGGAAGCATAAAATTCTTTCACTCCTTTAGCCTTACCATCGACCATTTTTCCAAAAATGTGTTTCACAGTTCCGTTGAAAGCCTTATCAACATCAAATTTTTTCTTGTCAGAATAAAATTGATTTGAAATTTCTATTTTCCCAACTTTCTTTTTAAAATTTTCAGCCCATAGAGGTGGAAAATTCACATCATCCACATTCGGAACTGATTTCTCAACCTTTTTCTCAACACGTGGCTCCTCTGATTTTGTGAAATCAGATTCATCACCAGAATTATTACCTGAACCTTTCACAACCCATTTTTGATTTTTTACATTTTCTTTTCCTTTCAAAACACTCTTTGAACATTCTCCCTTCTCAAAGGTTGAATTTTCAAAGCCAGTAAATGGTTTGATTGTAAGTTCAGTTTTCTCCACAACTTTCTCTTTCAATTTACCAGATACTTCCTGTTTTGGTTTGAATGTTTTCGGACAATTCCTAGCAACATGACCAGCAATCTTGCACTGAAAACATGTTCTGGTTTCTATTTTCTTTGGAACAGCATTTTTCTTCAACTCTTCTTGCTTCTTGGCAAGGAATTCCTGATTCGTCTGTTTTCTGAATGCTTGTTCTTTCTCATCATCTAAAAATTTTCCTGAAACAAACACAGTTTTTGGTTTAGAAAATTTTTCATTTTTATAATTTTTTGGTGGTACAAAACCTAATCCTTTCTTTTTGTAATTACGATTATGGTTTGGTTTCTTTAGGAAACTGTAACCACAATTGTAACCCATTTTCTTGTTAAATCTTTGTTGATCTCTTGAAGTGTATTGTTTAGGTTTTCCATTAAGATTTAAATCTTTTATTTCAGAAATATTAATTTCTGTGATTTTGAAAACCTTTTGAATCAGTTCAAATCTAACACTTCTTATTGGAAAAATCTCATCAGAATATAATTTGTCAGAATCTTTCAAAGTATATGCCCCTTTGAATGATTCATCATTCAAATTAGATTTTGATAGCAAAAATTTCTTATCATAAACCCGTTTGTCCTTTTGGATTGTTGACTTTGACGCATCGGACTCAGACTTTGACTCGGGTTTGGACTCCATGTTTGACTCCTCACTGTCATCTTTATCTAACACCTGATCGACCACACTTTTTATCAACTTTGACTCATGATCAGTATCAGACGACGTGTACGTGACATCAATATTTTCTGGCAAGTTATCCGACGGCCCAGACTCCCATTGTAAGTTTATTACCTTTTCGACTCTTTTGGAATTTGGATTTCGAGGTAAAAATCCATTTTCGACCGGGGGCGGACATCTAGTGTAGACCACACTTGGTTTCTTACCAGAAATCTTCACTTTATTTTTGTCTTCTATCACCGATTTCTCTTCTTCTGAAGTCTTTAAATCTTCAAAAGTCTTCAAATTCTCCACAACTGGATAAATCCTGTCAACAACAAAAGTAGAACATGAGTAACTTTCTAATAACTTGTTGACTCTTTCAGTTTCTATCTTTTGTGTTGCCAACTTCAACTCCAGATCAGCACATTTCTTTATGTGAAAGTTGACATCATCCAACTGTCTCAGATATGTTATCTTCAGTGTATTCATTGCCACAACTTGTTCACCGTTTGAATCAGTATACTTGTTGATTTCTCTGTTCATTGTATCATAGGATTCTTTCAATCTGTTTATATTGTGCAGCAACTCATTGTTCTGTTTGATTAAAGAATCACAATTCATGCACTTTTCAGGAACTTTGACAGGTTCTGCATCAACTTTGACTTCAAATTCAGGAACCTCTTTGACTGTTCTGTTTGATCGTAAAAATTCAGCTCTTCTCTTTTTCTCAGCTCCAGCTTCAGCTTTTAATCTCTCTTCCTCTTCTTCCTCTTCTTCAAGCTTTCTTCGTCTTGCTTCAGCAACTTCCATTACTTTTCTGCACCTTTCAGCACATTTCAAATCATAGGCATTTGCAATGAAAGCGTTAACATTTGAAGTGTTTTTGGATATCTCTTTGGCCATAAGTTCTTGATCTGGGCAAAAATTATCCCAACTGAAACCTTCAGCCAGTTTTTCATCATCTTGTTCTGCCAAACACACTTTGCTGTTTGTTGGAATGTAATTATCCCAACTGAATCTACCATCCTTTCCCAGACAAGCTTTCTTTGAATCTTTAATCTCCATCATTCCATGTGCAGTTTGTGCCTGATGCAATGCTGGTGGTGTGACTTGATGATAAATCGCCTTTTTGTGATAATCGTTGTTTCCAAAAGGATTCTGGGTTCTGGTAGCTTCACGATTTTTGCACTCCCTCTTGAAATGCCACTTTTCCCTGTAACAAAAACATGTAACTTTAGATTTATCAAAGCCTAAAGTTGAAACATGAGCATTAAGAAAATCATCTCGGCCTGTAATTTGTTTAAATTTTTCAGCTCGTCTCAACACGCTGGCCATGCACCATTTAATATCCATCAATTCCATTTCCTCAGCATCGATTTGATCGTAATCCTCTTTCGTGAGCATTGGATTACCGATCTTTCCGGCCACAAAACTACTATAAGACTCTAGAACCATTCCCAACAAAGACATTTGATTTTTGGCAACCTCTTCAGTATAATCTTGATCATTTTCAAGACTTAGAACAATATTGCATTGAAGTTTTCTTCCATTCTTTGTTGCAGAAATGTTTGGATCGAATGATGAAAATCTTGTGCTACTTGATCCCTGGGATGATTTCTTTTCTGAAGAATCTTTTGCAATGTAAGCAGTTTCGACTTTTGGAGAAAAATTTGACTTTTCGTTGACACCACCTTTGTAATACAAGCTGATATCTTGTTCTCCATCGTAGTTCTTCATCCTGGCAATCTTTCTCTGCTCCATCTCTTGAGCTTCCAGGTGTTTGATGAAATCTCCCAGTGTCATATTTTTATAATCTTTTCTATTGGATCTCAGCATCATCAGAAATGTTCCCCAAGTTTCATGAGGTAGTGCATCTGCAAGTTTTTCAATCAATTCATCAGTATCTTTCTTAATTCCAAGTTTTTTCATATTTCTCACCAAGTTACAATATCTATCAATTATTTGCTTGGTGTTTTCAGATCTCAAACCACGGAACAAATCGAATTCTTTCTTCATGAGAGACATTTTGTTTTTGAGCATATCATCACTTCCAACAAATTTTGCTTCCAATTCTGTCCAAATTGAATAAGCAGTTCCATCATGTTGAAGCAATATCAAGATATCTTCTTTTATCGCTTGCTGAAGCAGACTCACCATCAATTTCTCATCTCGATATTTCTTTTTATCTTCCGTACTCATTTCTCTAATTGTTTGCTGCACGCCATTTGTTGTGGGTTTAACATAAGGTACTTCAGTGTGTTCCCACGCATCCAAATGATAAGCTTCAACCCAATTTCCAAATCGTTCGGACCATGCGTTGTAATCATCAATATCCATGAGTTTGGGCGGTTTCTGAGACGTTCCGGTTTCGTTCTCATGCAAAGCATTATGTGTGATTGTGATAGGACTAGCAAACGCATTGTAGAACTCGTTCTCCATGTTTCGAATTTTCAAATGAACTGTATCACCTTGTAAAATACCTGACAAATTACCTGTCGACAAACAAACAACAATCAGTTTAACAATTTATCGATTAACAAAATAAAATTGGTATTCAAACTGATGATTATTTTGTGCTGACTGAAGATTGACACACTGTGCGGACAACTATGACCTGGATCAGATTCGAATGACCTGACCCTTTTACATGCGAATAGACGAACTTTCAAATGACCGGATGAACCTTTGACAATTTTGAACTCCAAACCGTGTAAACTGTTTAACCAACTTGTGTCTAAAATTTGCTGATTTGATCAATAAATTTCGGACAAGATCACTGAATGACAAAATCGACCAAAAGTGAATTCAATTAGGCCTATAAATTCTTCACATGGGCTTTCAATCACATGACAAGGGCTGACACAAATGACTTAATCTTGTGAATATCTCAAGTTGCCGACAACATCAATTGTCAAACTAAATTGATTGGATCGAACAATTTCCCTTAGCCGACAACTATTAGGACTATTTGATTCTCATTGAGCCGCAATGTTAAACATTCATTGGACCTTTTACTCCATTAACCGCCAACAACTATTCAATGTGATTGGGCCTCTAAATCCACTGAACCAACAAATGATTGGACCTCTAAAATACACTTATCCGACAAGTTATGCACAATCCACTTAGTCTGACATTGTGAAAATATTACATGTATTCTGATTGATCCGACAACAATTAATGCAATATCACATGCAAACTTTGAATGAATCACACATGCTATCAACTGAAACACTAACTCGTGATTTTCTTTTCCAATTACTGACAACAAATCATGTGATTATTCTGTTCGATGACTGACAAAGACTTTGATGGTCACAAGAGCGAAATCAAGTTGTCACAAAAGAGCGGAATCACAATGTATTTATGAGCGGAATCAGTATGTATTCAAGAGCGGAATCCCATTATCCCAAGATATGTGTCGCTATGAGCGAAATAAGGTTTAAAATCAGGAGCGGAATTAGACTTAAACTCAGGAGCGGAATCAACCAATTTGGTAACTAGGAGCGAAATCAGCAGAATTTTTCAAGCGGAATCAAACTGAAATACTGCTGATGTCACTTTTCAACCAAACATTTTCGAGCTAAATCACAAAAATAACCAGTTTTACTTCGAATTTGGACATGAAACTTTCAAGGCTTTGTTAATTCATGATTCCGAGCACACTGTGTGAATTTAAAGCGATTCTGACCATAAAAAGTTTTAATTTTCGAAAAAGAATGGTGTAGAAACAGAATTATTGGCTGAATTGTGTAGAACTTTTCTTAACTGGCTCTGATACCAATTGTAGGATCGGTTTCGGATCCGAACGAGTCGGTTAGAAGAGTCTTTTACCAAAACAAGAGGCGGAAACAAGTTTTTTGGTTCAATTCAGCAAGTATTCACTATAAACTGTCGATATTATTAATCTGGATAACGTTTACAACCTGTCGACACTTCGGCAGCACTTCGTGGCTCACCGGAAGACAACACCTAAAACCCTATTCTGATTCCCCACCAAATGACCTATTTATATTGTTTCTGATTCCACTCCTAATGACATGGTGTCATTTGGAATGGAATCAGCATGTTACTTTCGGGTGGAATCAGGATTTAACATTTCGGGTGGAATCAGAAAGTTATGTGATTTAGCTCGAAATGACAAGGTGTCATTTCGAGTGGAATCACCTCTAAAAACACAACATTGATTCTCATGCCCTAACTCTATACAAGACTCGATATAAGACGTAGGCGACAGACGGATGCACCAACACATTGGTTATAGTGAACTTGGTTTTAAAAAGGGGAAAAACGTTTTTATAAAACCAGTCTATAACCGAACAGTTCTGAAAACGTGAATACGACCATGACACTCAGCTCCAGATTGCAAGGTTCGTCTTTCTTACTTGTTGCATACATTACGTGACTAATACACATTTGTTTATGACGAAACATGCGAACACACACTCGTCACTATAGCGTGATGGCATGGATTGCTTGCTTACCATATGATGCGTTGATAGTATGCCATAGTCCTTAGACTTTTGTGAACTTATTACTTTGACAACCTCCGTTCGACATCTGAGTTTGAGGAACCATTTGACATGAGTTAGGAGGAACTGAGATGAGCATGCAAATCACAATATTATTGTGGGTGCACACATAATAATAATGTGGGGTACATGTGAGTCCCAGTGAGCCTTAACAAGTGGAAAAGGGGTTCCGTTCCGTTATTTTTTCGATGTGAAACATAACAAACCTATAGGGGTCATAGCAGTGATTGTCCCCTACTCGAACGTAAACTTTTCATTCATCTCTGGATCCTTTCAAATCTCGATGCTATCGAGTATTACCTGAACACCTGTCTGAACGCCTAGTGAACTGTGTAGAATGTGAGGTGCTTGCATGAACGTCCTTGAGTTGGTTTATACTTTTCTTACTCCTCTTCATTAGCTGGAACTCATGTATTAACGTCTTAGATCCCGAAGTGTGATCACTTCTGCAACACTCTCGCGACATACCGCGTATTACTCAATCGACTTGCTAGATCGATGGACCAAAGGGTGAGCGTAGTATTTTACCGACCTCGGTATTTGGACAACCCTGATCAACGGCAATGAGACTGCAATCGAATCTCCAACCCTAGCCAGCGACCCATGGGAGTCAACTCCTACGAATCAATCGGGACATAAGCGATGACAAATGACTATAGAGTGGAATGTGTAACTTCCTACGCAGTGAGTAGTGCCTTAGTATGTGACACAGAACGTAAAAGATGTACCCTGTTGGTGAAATGCCACAGGATCCCGTTATAAGCAGCGACATTAAGGGCAACAATCACGGCGACAATGAGGCTTACAATATGAGAACGAAGGTGCCTACGACATGGATTGGTCGTTGTTAAATCAAGATGACACACAACCAAGGGAACGATAACAGTATTGGGAAATCCACGTGATCGTAACAACACTGGCAGTGGTGCTTGTGGAAGGGCATTCAGGATTGGCGTGGGCGACGCAAGGATTGTAATAACACGGTGGCATACATGTTCTTGGTAACGAATCACTTCGTCTCTGTTCTCTATAACCCTGATGCTTCTTGAAACCTAACCTGTTGTGGAATCGGCTGAAGGCAACACAATGGAAACCTCATATGATCGTTGGGATGCAAACTCGACCTTGTGGGACAAGTGTTCAACATCGGCCTTCCTTCTACTACCCCTGATGGTTACAATGCAGTAATTAGTATGGACTGGTTATTCATAAATCGCGCAGACATCCCTTGTGAGGAGAAAGTTTTGTGTGGAGAATCGTTATTTGTTCTAAAGCAACAGAGTGGTGCAAAGGTTAGCGCCATTTCAACTATGAAGGCCCAGAAGTGTCTGCGGAGGGATCACCCCGCTATGTTAGCAACCGTTACTGATGTTGAGGCTAAGGAAAAGAGGATCGAGGATCCACCAATTGTTCGTGATTCCTCTCAGTGTGCTACCCGAGGAGCTTTCAGACTTACTTTCACCACTGTTAGGCAGAATCTCAGTTTGATCTCACGACAGGGGCAACCCTGATTACTTGTGCTACATACCGTCTTGCACCAGGAGGGTTGCAGGGACTATCTACAGGAACTGTTGGACAGGAGTTTTATTGGACATAGTTTTGTTCGCTTTGGGGAGCCCCAGCTATATTCGGGAAGATAAAGCCTTTCGCATGTGTACTGATTATCCAGAACTCAGCAAGGTGACAATCAAGAACTGTTTGCCTCGACCATGTATTGACGGAAGACCAAGAGGAGAATGTTCCTGAAACGGCATATTGAACGCAATATGGCCATTACGACTTTGTACACCATGACCATTGAGTTAATCAACACACCAGCAGCTTTATGGACCACATGAATCGATCGTATTTATGGATGACGTTCTGGATCATTTCCAAGAGGAAGGAACATCATGGTCAGCATTTGTATCTTATTTTAGAACTCCTGAGGGAGGATCCACTCCCCGCGAAGTCTTGTTAAAGGTAACTTCTGGATTCAAGAGATACCTTTTTGGTCATATGATCAACGAAGTGGAAATACACGTGGATCTCGCTAAGGATCCATTTCGTTAGATATTGTTCGGCACCAAAGATCCCTTCGAGAATGCAGCAATTTCTTGGTCACACTAGACTCTATCGCAGATTCACCACAGGATTTTCGAAGATCGCGCAGCTTAAATCTCTTTAGCACAGTAGGGTGCTGTGTTCGGGAAAGACAAAATAGGAGGACGTCTTTTCAGCTTTCGAATCCCAACTCTGCAATGTTTACACATCGACGCAACACAAGAGAGTGATGATTTACGTAATAGAGTTACCAGAGGAACTGCACGACACAATCGGCGGTGGAGACCGTGGTCTTTGGATTTACTTGGAGGCATTTCTTGGACGGTACCGAATGCGTTACCTAGACCGATCACAAGGGCCTCCCGTGAATCAATGTTCGAAAGTGCCAAAGCATGCAATGACATCGTTGGATGGAACTACTGAATGAGTACGACTGTGAACCCTAAACATACACGAGCTCTGCAGCTCACTATTGACTCTAACATACCTGATCAGACTCGCTCTGTTCAAACTGGAGAATAGAAGGAAGAGGATTTTCAAGTCGAACCCATGCGGAGCATGGAGAAGCAACCTTTGACCGGTCGGACGGTACTCGTTACCTCATGGGACGAATGTGGGTCTCATTTTTGGCGGCAACTGTAGGAAACTCGTGTTGAGTAAAGCACACCGGCCTCGATATTCTAGTCGTCTGGGTTGGATGAGAGACACTAGGATTTATAAACCTTGTACTGAGGATCGGGCATGAAGGCCCACCTAGTTAGGTATGTGAATGATGGATTGACTTGTGGGAAAGTCAAAGTGAAGTATCAGCAACCAGCAATACCCACATGGAAATGAGAACAGACTGCCATGGAATTTGGTCGCTAGTCTACTTACAACTCAAAATGGAAACTATATCACCTGATGATCGTTGATTGTCTCACGTAACAAGCACACTTTCTAGCCATCAAGGAAACGGGTAAGTATTCTACACTTGCAGTCATCTACCTAAAAGAAGTGGTTGCTAGGCACAGGGTGCCAACCTCCATTATCTCTGATCGCGACCCACGATTTGCATCTGATTTGTGGCAAGCGATGCACAAATCCTTTGGCTCACGTTTAGACATGAGCACAGTATATCATCCACAGACGGATGGGCAGACTGAACGCACCATCCAAACCCTTGAAGACATGCTTCGAGCATGTGTAATCGACTTTGGTAACGGCTGGGGGCGGCATCTATCTTTGGTGGAGTTTTCGTATAGCAACAGTTACCACACCAGCATCCAGGCTGCTCCGTTTGAGGCGTTGTACGGACGGAAGTACCGATCACCTCTTTGTTGGGAAGAAGTTGGAAGCAGCCAAATCACTGGCCCAGAACTCGTCGTAGACACAACAGAGAAGATTGCTCAGATACAACAACGAATGGCGGTAACTCGTGACCGTCAGAAAAGCTACGCTGATAAGCGCAGGAAACCACTCGAGTTCCAGGTTGGGGATCGGGTACTACTTAAAGTCTCACCTTGGAAAGGTGTAGTTCGTTTTGGTAAACGAGGCAAACTTAACCCGCGACATGTTGGACCTTTCGAAATCACGGAGAGAATTGGCAAGGTGGCCTACAGATTAAATCTACCTGAACAACTCAGTGGAGTTTGCAACGTATTCCATGTGTCGAATCCGAAGAAGTGTCTGTAAGATGAAACCCTCATAGTTCCTTTCAAGGAGCTCACAATCGACGATCAGTTGCGATTTGTCGAAGAACCAGTGGAAATCTTGGACCGGGATACCTATTGTTCGAGTTCGTTGGAACTCCCTTCGTGGCCCAGAGTTTACCTGGGAACGAGAAGACCAAATGAAACACAAATATCCCCAGTTGTTCGAGAACAATGAAACCCCTACTGAGGCTATTGCTACTGATAATGGAATTTCGGGACGAAATTCCAAACCAACGGGGGGATGATGAGACACCCCAGGAAAACCAGGAAAACTACCCAACCTAACTAGCTTCCTCAGTAACTACGTGCTAAATTTCGGGACGAAATTCCTCTTCAAGTTGGGGATGATCTGGCACCTGGGGAAAATCCGCAACCATCTTGATTTCTCACTTCACTCCTCTGTGCTTACTTGTCAAATTTCAGGACGAAATTTCTTTCAAGTTGGGGATGATGTAACAACCCGAACTCTCAAGGTTTTTGCCTTTCCGTTTTGTGATCCTGATTTCCTCTTTATTCCTTTTTGTCACATTAATCGTTAAACTGTTGTGCTAGAAACTTGTTAAAATTTCAAACGTGAACAAGGAGGACTAGTTGCGTGTTCAGGCCACATGTATTTGGGCGGCACACACACGGGGTGTATCTGGGCCGCGACATGTGATTGACTAGCTACCCACCTCCTCTTGTTTCTAAACCAGGTGGCACACATAGGTGATACTAGGCCGAACATGCAAGTCCAAAGCCCAAAACCTTGTTGTGAATTATATGCGATGATATTAGTTACGTAGTTGGTTATTTTGTGAATATTAACCTTAGCATAGCGTGAACGACAACAAGGAGTACATCGAAACCGCTTTCTTGCGTGACTATCTACCAGAGATTCATCTTGTTCGTTCGTAGGGTTAGTGTTTTATTTCCGTCTCACTTATATGATTATAAATATGCTATGTTATGCTGTTATGTATATACAATTGATTATGCTAGGTGATGTTGTTATAAATATGCCATATGTTATTGTTATGATCATTGGGTCGATGAATATTTTGTTACTATTAGTTGTGCCGTATGATGTCGATATATATATGAAATCAAGGTGTAATCTTCTGGTTCGATGTGTGTCTTTTGTTACTGTTAATTATTTGGTTATGGTACATCTTGTTTAATAATGATAGAAATTCATAAGAAGGAAACAATCAATAATTGGGCCAATGATCACAGATGGGTTCGATGATCTAGATACTCTAAACAGGATGATCATTAATAATAAGGAATATTATGTGAAACCTGATTAATTAAAGAATTGGATTGGCATGTTTGCATGATAACCACATATTAATTAGATGATTGTTGGGTTATAAAGGAATGATATGTTAAACAATGCTTGCTTTGATTCAATTAGATGGTTACGGTTGGTGATGATAATGTTACATGTTGGATCATAATGTGTGGTGAACTTGAATTAACGAATAACATGATTTGGCATGGATCAAAACTAAAGCTGTTATGATTGGATAAGTTTGATAACTTTGATTAAAAGTGGCGGCCCATGTGTTGTTTTGTTGTCTTGATCTAATCAACAAAGTGGACATCCTAATAATGTGTCAGTGATAGTTAAGGATATTATGTGAATTAATTAATGACATGATGCTTTGCTTGTTGAAGTTGGAATCTGTGCTCATATGTTATAGTAATTAATAGTTCTCATGTCTTCATATATGGTGGTAATGATAGTATATGATAATTATTATAATGAACTATGTGCATGAACTCAATGATGGTGTAACGATAACTTATGGTCCAATTTAGTAGTAATGGAAGAAGTAATTAATGGGACATTCGGATTCATTGCATGGGTAAATTGGGCCACGCACGCTAACTGGGCCACATTAGTGAATAAAACACACATAGATTTGGATTGGACTGTGCACTATCTTGGGGGCAGCCACATACTCGATGCGGGCTGGGCTCCAATGGGTCATTCACTCCTTTTGGATTGCACGTCATTTTGGGCCATAAGTTATAGTTGGCTCGGAGTGTGCATTGGATCGCGTAACTGTAGTGGGCCGCACAGTTAATGGTAGTTGGACTCGGTTGGGTTGGGTATTATGGAATGGGCCGCACCTTAATTCAAATAGTGTATTGTGTTGCCGAGTGTTGTTTAGTCAGTAAAGCTTGTGATACGAAACCACTTATGATCCGAATGCGAATGGTGTATTATGTGAACTTGTATCGTAAATATACTATGACCAGGACGCTTGTATGGCATACGTGATGTTATATGATTGGTTGTTTACTGCTTGTGCAATACGTGTGTCTAGATACGTGAATTGTAAATTCATGAAACTGACTGTCTCTGGTAACCACGATAGGGTTTGATTGATCAACTGTAAACACTTAGCTAATCTTATCGAGCAAACCAAGGTGAGTTCACACACTTTCTAAGGCATGGGATTCCCGGTGGTTGGGAATGGGTTAAAGAATTTATAACAGAACCTACATATCCTCCTTGGGTAGGATATGTACCGCCATCCTCCATGGGTAGGATGCCAATATTAATCCTGCGTATTCTCCTTGGGTAGAATACGTACGTTCGTCCTCCTTGGGTAGGACAACCTTAACTTACTAGACAAAACTCTATCATTAAGTCCCTCATTTTATATCGACTTAATCGCCGAGGCCGATGGCGAGCGGGTCATTAGTTAATAGCGCTATTAGGTTTGACAAACCTCACACCGTGCCGGTCGGACGGGCGTGTACTAATGGATCATGGCAAACAGTCAATGATGATAGACATTGACTTAGGGCACAACTTACTTTCGTCAGTAGTCGATATGGTAACGGTCTAGTGGTTCACATGGGGAAGCCCCCACTAATTATGGATATGGTTTGGGAAACAAAGATACTGGTTAACTCCTGGTTTATGAAAAAACTTATGGTTTTTGGAACAACTTTAAAATGAACAACCAGCTGTGAACTCGCTCAACTTTGTTGTTGATTCGTTGTTACATGCCTTGCAGGTCTTTAGGTGCATATTGTTGGAACTTGCTGTCTGGGAGGCTGGAGTGGTCATGGGTCGAGATACATGGAATCGCAACACAAGACTAATGGTTTTTACATATGCTTTATAAACACTTAACGAATTAATTATGCTTCCGTTGTATACTGTGAAATATTTGTAACGTTGTAACACTTCATGTTAATAAATGAAAGTTTTATTTAATTATACCTATGGGTTCAATGTGATTGGTGGCTAGATCCTGGTCAGTCACGCCTCCTGCGGTGATACTCTGCTTGTGGATTTTGGGGGTGTGACAACGAATCGGCATACTTTCGCAGTTTGTCGAAATTAGTCCCTGTAAGCGAATAAAGTTGATTTCGACACACCAAATCCTCCAAAACTTATTTCTAAGTTATGTAAAGGTTATTTTAGGTATTTTAAGCCTATTTCACTATTCCAGAGTGTTTTTTGCGTTAAACTGATTACGTTTACGCATCAGTTCGCATATAACCTTCCAGAAAGCGATTTAAATCTCGAAATCGAACAAGAATTGATATGTGCAAATGATACACATATTTTTACAAATCCCAAGTATGAAACACAATATTTCATTGATTTGGTATTTGTTTGATAGTCGAAGAGACACAGATGTCACAGTCTCCCCTACTTTCGGAAATTTCGTCCCGAAATTTATTCGTAGGAGTCTGTATGTGACGTTGTGTTAAATGAGTGTCTTGCATGGAATCTAGGGTGTTATCTATTTGCATTGAGTAACCCATCAAAGATATGCAAGGCATAATCCTGTCATTTTCCATCAACGGATATTCTTCAAAAGCGAAAATGAACGGATGGAGTCATTCTCCTCAACGGGTTCTTCAGAAATGGAAATGAAGGAATAATCAAAAGGATATTCATTTCCCTCAACGGACATTCTTCAGAAATGAAAATGAATGGACGGAGTCATTTTCCTCAATGGGTATTCTTCAGAAATGGAAATGAAGGAATAATCAAAAGGATATTCATTTCCCTCAACGGACATTCTTCAGAAACGAAAATGAACGGACGGAGTCATTTTCCTCAACGGGTATTCTTCAGAAATGGAAATGAAGGAATAATCAAAAGAATATTCATTTCCCTCAACGGACATTCTTCAGAAACAAAAATGAACGGACGGAGTCATTTTCCTCAACGGGTATTCTTCAGAAATGGAAATGAAGGAATAATCAAAAGAATATTCATTTCCCTCAACGGACATTCTTCAAAAACGAAAATGAACGGACGGAGTCATTTTCCTCAACGGGTATTCTTCAGAAATGGAAATGAAGGAATAATCAAAACAATATTCATTTCCCTCAACGGACATTCTTCAGAAACGAAAATGAACGGACGGAGTTATTTTCCTCAACGGGTATTCTTCATCAGAAATGGAAATGAATAGAGTTAACTCTAGACACATGACAAAACTTGCTGTGGTTTCTGTGCACTAAATTCCATAATTATGTATGCATCCATAATTACGTAATTTCTTGCACAGTTCGCACAGTTTGTTTTATAATGTGAAAGGGATAGAATTTTGATGAACAAGGTCGAGATAACTTGATTAGGTCAACACATAAACATATAAACACATAAGCACATAATTGTTTTCTTGGTTATTAATTTGTTATCAGTTTGTTATTAACTGTTATTAACTTGTTATCGATTTGAACATGGGTATTCAAGGTACACCAGGAACCCAGTCGATGGACTTCAACGTTCTTAAGAATCTATCTGAAAAGATAGGATGATCTTCCAAAAATTCGATTTCGTTTACAAGGAAACGCAATACTCGAATTAGGGTAGACAACAATTAAGGACTTACGGAAATACCCTTAGGTACCCTATTAAGGATTCATAGTGGTACTTTGGGTATTCGTCTAGAGTTGTAACTTGCGCCTTGTACTTCGTTTCCTTGGAAGAAACGGGTACTTAGGATTTTCGTGGAAAACGCAAGAGATCATAAAATGGAAGAATTTTGGGAGTAGGTTGTTCTACAAGGAATACGGTTCCTTGGTTGTCGGTATTGTAGGGGATATGCTGTTTATACATTCAACCACACTTGTACACCACGATGTAAATACATGATTTATTTATAAACAACAACAACAACAACTGTTTCATAGACCTTGACAACAAAAGAAAATAATATATAAGGCTTGATTAATTCTAATCAACGTTGTCTTCTAATCGGTCAGATGCTTATCCCTGCGCTGGATTCGCATTAGCAAGCTTTGGGCAATTTCTTCGGAAATGGCCCATCTCGCCACATTTGAAGCAAGAACGTGGTGGAAAACGAGCTTGAGCAGGATGTTGCCAGCTTGATTTGGTGTAGCTGTAGCCGTGAAAACTCTTGCTGTATGACCTATAAGTCCATAATTTTGGCATTTGCGGCACTTCACACTAGCATGATGATGAAGGCTACATTGGTTGCACAAGGGTGCTATTCCTTTGTATGGCTTCCTAGCAGGGGGTTGAGCTGGTTGGTTGGGGACAGCTTGATCATTGTGGGCAACCACGACGAAGTTCTGAGAAGCCTTTCGCTTCTTTGACTTCTTGGAGGATTCCGTCTGCTCATCCTTTGGTTTCGATTCTTCGATCGGTTTCTTATCATCCTTTCAAAAAAGTTTACTTTTCCTGATCTGAGATTCAGTCAAGGTAGCGGATAGCTCAATGGCCTGCCTAACTGTAGTGGGGTTGCTACCAGTCACAATTTCTTGTACTTAGTCAGGGAGGTCATCAATGTACTTTTCGATTGCCTTATCCAAAGGCGTAACCATGTTCGGGCATAACAGACTTAACTCCTCATAACGGTCCGTGTAAGCTCGATGCTCACCACTATCTTGCTTAAGATCATCGAATTCCCTTTCCAATGCCCTAATCTCATGACGAGGACAGAATTCCCTCATCATTAGAGCTCGAAGCTCTTCCCAGGTTTGAGCCAGTGCTACCTTGGCACCCCTATCTCTCATCACACCATTCCACCATGTTAAAGCTTGTTTCTCAAAAACACTAGATGCAAACTCTACCTTTCGCTCGTTTAGACACTAAACGTGTCTGAAGGTGCTCTCTAGACTCTCGAACCATTGCAGAAGTGCAGTCGCTCCTTGAGACCCAGAAAATTTTGATGGCTGGGCAGAGTTGAATGTCTTGAAGTTGCATGGGGCATTATTGTTGTTGAGGGCTTGGTTACATTGAGCAATGATGTTTGGGATTGCAGCGGCCATTTGCTGCATGATAATAGCTGCCAGTTCTTCATTAGGTATCTGATTGTCGCGTCGAGGAGGCATTCTCAAAGAGGAAGCATGAGATAAAACAAGTGGAATGGCATTGGGTAAGAATAGGATGTTTACAATTACCGACCAAAAAGCATGGGTGATGGTCATTTGTTTGAACCACAGACAAAAGCTGAATCAAAGTAAATAAGTCCTCATAATGTATCGCGAAGACATGCTTTGGCATATAAGTGGACACTCACCCCAAGAGTTCCCAGGTAAGAGTGACTGGTCTGATTATGTGGATTTGTACGAACACTCTAGCCTTAGACATAAAACTCAGGATACAGGCATTCACCCTTCCAGATTACACGTGTTCACATTAATAAGACCCAAACTTTGACGAGATTTTGAAAACTTTGAAGGTTCAAAACCTTATAATAAATCATCCTAGAACAGATGATTGGTTTTCAAAGCGGATTCGAAATTTGTGTTCTTATTGTGGTTGTCACCTAAAGATAGGTGACGGTATTGTTTTATGACAAAACGCAAGTAAACTGGCGTTAGGGTCCTAGGAAGGTTATAGTCTAGGTCAAAGCATTACTAATAACCTAATTCCCTATAACCATGAGCTCTGATACCAACTTTTCTGTCATACCCCGACCGCGATAAAACAACAAACCGCGGCAGAAACGTCGGGGAGTGTCGTAACAGAATCATTGTTTCACAACACATGGATAAAAGTTCTGTTTTATTGAATTAAATTTATTAAATTGTATTGAAATTAGAAACAAAACATGAACAAATTAACTTCCATTGTTATTAAGTCACTAAGGCCTTGTCCATTCCTACGTGATCATGCACCAATAACATCATTAAACATCATCAACTATGGTACCTGAAACACATGTGAAAATACGTCAGCATAAAAATGCCGGCGAGTACATAGGTTTTATGTGAGTGTCAGATTCATGGCTCGTTTTACCTTTTGAAATAACTCAAACAACTTTGTTATTCGATATTAGAAAACTTAGTTTTGTAAAGTATTTATATTGTGAATTGAAATAACCAAGTTAAAACAGATTTGTTATAATTTATAAAACCTCGATGCCATGAATCTTAACTCCAAAACAGTTGTTTATGTAGACCTAGATCAAAAATTGTTTTTGTAATAAAACTCGAATTGTTTATATTGTTAGAAAAACCTTGTAATATAACTTTGTTTTGATAACATTTGCCCAAGTGATCTAGATAACGCAGCGAATTATAATGTGTTAAAAGCACTTATATATAGGAAGTACCAGCGGCGTATCCACCATGCTTTTGACACATTACACCCAACCCGTTACCTAATCACTTCCCTAACCCATCGGTTCAAACAATTCCAAACGGTTCACATAAATCAAACAGTTCCAAACGGTTCACAAAGATCAAACAGTTCAAATAATTCACATAGATCAAACAACTTCAAACGGTTCAAACAGTTCAAAATATAAAACAATGTGTCCATATGTTGGGTGAGTATATGCAACAAAATGTAATATATGAATATCAATGTGCTAGCATGCTAAGTGAACATACATAGCAAAACATAATGAAATCATGTACTATATGCGTACTAATGAACATAGCAAGTATATGATATAAAAGCATGTAAAGCACGAAAGTAACAAGTAGGCACATGTGTTTCACCCCAAAACAGTTGAAAACAGTAAAAGAGGGGACTAAGTACTCACTTGAGGATGCTTAAAAGTCTTGAATAACAATCAAGCAAGGCTAGAGGGATCACGGAAATCAAACGGCACCTAATATAGGTAACTATGTTAATAAACCGGACCTAAATCGGAAGATCGGATAGGATGAGGTTTCGTAAACCAAATGAGTGTTGGAACTCATATGATATGGTTTAACAAAGCCTACATACTAAAACGAAACCTATCCTAAGTGCTTACGACCCATTACGACTCGTTTAGGTAGCTTACGCTACTTTAACGCGTCGTTCGCGTAAAATGCGTTCGGACCGCCTAACTAGTCCTATGACAAGTATTATATGCCTTAACATGTCTAATAATGTTACCTAATCAGTTTAGATGTAAAAATTTAGGTTACATATGCTTAAAATGAATTTATGCGTAAAAAGGGCATTTTGGTCATTTTCCTAAGGCATATAAACTACCTATCATACAACTACTTAAATGAAGGGACCATAAGGTATAACCTCGGAAGGTTATTCCCTATACAACTATGGTCACAATAAATGCTTGGTCGGATCCTAATGATCGACCAAACGGGTCGGGTTCGAAAGTCTAAGCGGTTGTTTAGACCGCTTATCTTACGACCCTATATAAGCACTAATCTAAAAGTGACGAGTTAAACATGTTAAAATATGTTTAACGAAGTTTGAAAACAAGTTTGATATCAAAACAAAGGGTTTTGATACCCAAAAATAGTTTGGTTGCAAAATACACATAAATGCGCATTTTGACCGAAACTATGACTCGTCACTACACCTAATCAACGTGGTAATCAGTAGGTATAGTCACAAGGGACTATGACCATCGTGATTACGCTCACGTTGCGAAGTTCAAACGAACTTCGTGTTGACCATTGACCGGTCAAAGCAGAAAGTCAAACACTGTTTGACTTTCGTGCTTAAAACGCATAAAAGAACGAAAGAAACTTACAACGGGTCCAAGCTAGGAAGAACTTGATCTAAATACTCAGGTATGAAGCATAAAGCTTCAACTTAGAGCATAAAATCAGATCAAGGTGTGAGGAGCAAATGAATTCTAAGCGGGTATTTAAAGATTTCGGTCCACCATTAAGATCGTTCCTCGATTCCCGAGCTTCAATCTCAACCATCCATGTGTGCCCACTGAATTAGAATACCATGGGTGCTCAAAACAAGCCTCTAGTATGAAGAAACCATGTGCAAAACCCATGAAACCAGCTGCAAAAACAGAAAAAAAAATTGTTGAACTAGGCATATGTCGCGCCCCGCGTAAGATAAGGATCTATCTTACGCGGCCCGCGAGAGCCAACTATCAGAAAATGTCAGTTTTGGTCCCTGCAGTCCAGAAACTTGATTTCGATGCATGTTTGACACGTTTAAGCCCCGTTAACCCCATTTAAATGCTCCAAAATGAAGTTAAAGTATAGGGAACTTAAAATATGCTCAAAAACATCTCGGATGTCGGTTCTTTTGGCCGTACGATTGCGTTGTTCGGTTAATTACGACGAAACATGAACAGACGCGAAAAACGATCCAAATTACGCGACGAATGGAATTTTTTCATGCCAATCACTAAAATAAAATATTTTAATGATTACATAAATTTTTGGATGTCCGGATATATTCAGAACGTAAGATATGCGCGAAAATGCAAACTTATGCACTTTTTGACGCTTTTAGTCCCTGTTGATCGAATAAGTTTTTTTTGCGCACCAAACACCTCAAAGCCTATTTCTAAGCTATGTAAAGGATATTTAGGTCATATTTAACTTATGATCAAGTTCCGAAAAATTTCGATGGCTTAGCTGAATTGAACGTTTTGAAGTCACACTAAGCATTGTTATTATTGTTATTGTTATTTTCCTGGTTTATCTGAGTAATGAGGTTCGGAATCATAGCAGTCATCTGCTGAATGATTGTGGCTGCGAGAGCAGCATTCTCAGTTTGATCGCGTCTAGGAGGCATCTTGAAAGTATAGCTATAGTGAAAATCAAATAAGTTAGATCCATCAAATTGTTATGAGTTTGTAACATCATTTGTGTAGTGAAAATTTTGGACTAGTAAAAATCTCGTTCATAGGTCTCGCTCTTGTACTCAGAATATATAGCGTAAATTCTGACTTTAGTAAAATCTTGTTCATAAGTCTCGTTCTTGTATCTAGAAAATATAGTGTTGTGGATTTTGTTTTGAGACAAGAGTTGTTTGAAAACTAACTTTCGTAATATTTTTGGATGAGAGAATACAAACCAAGTTAATAGTTTGTGTTATAAATTTCTTTACTGTTTAAAAATTTATTGTTTTTAAGATAAAATGTTTTAAATTCAATTTTTAAAATAAAGAAACTTTGTGTCTGAAATTTTGAAAATTCTCATCCAAATGGTAAAAATTTGAAATTTTGAAAGACACAGGTAGTGTTTCGAAAATGAAATAGGATCTCATAGTGTCGTGAAATGAAATGAAATTCACTTCAATTGTCTCAAATCAAACATATCACCGAAGGTAATATGATGAAATAGTATTGGGAAAGGAAAGTTGTTTTCGGTTGTCGTGAATAGCAAACATATTACCGAGGGTAATATGAATGAGTAGTGTTACAAAGGTCGTTTAGAAATCGTTCGGCATAGTCAAGATGGATAGGTTTTTATAATGTTTCACGAAGACATGCTTTAGCCTATAAGTAGACACTCACCCTAAGAGTTCCCAGGTAAGAGTGACTGGTCCGAATATGCGGATTTGTACGAACACTCTAGCCTTAAACAGAAAACTCGGGGTACAGGCATCCACCCTTCCAGATTGCATGTGTTCACAAGATTAAAACCCAAGATTTCGATGAAAAACGTTTGAGGAAAACATTTAAGAAATCTTTTGATACAAATCGTTTGAGATAAAACATGATGTGAAATATTTTGATGAAAACGTTTGAGAAATATTTCAATGAAAATGTTTTGAGAAAAACATTTTGAGGATCACCTTAAGGCATAAAGCCTAAGGTTCAGGATAAATCATCTAGGGCTAGATGATCTGTAAATCATAAAGTAGTTGTGGCATGAATAAGGATGAGGATTTAGGAAGGAGTTCCTAAGTCTACTCATGTTTGGGTCCTAAGAAGGTTATAGACAAGGTTTAAGGCATGCTAATAACCTAATTCCCTATAACCAGTGCTCTGATACCAATCTGTAACACCCCAATCGCGTAATACAACAACACGCGACGGAAATATTGGGGAGTCACGTTACAAATTGCTCACAACTACTGGTACTAAATTGTTTCAATATTATTAACATCGTTTTACAAACAAAGAATACATGTAATTGTCTTTTGATTTAGAAGTCTAAGGCCTGAATGCAGTCCTATGCGTTGCATGCTTGAATAGTTGAAACCTGAAACATATGTGAAAAATAGTCAGCATAAAAATGCCGGCGAATACATAGGTTTTGTTAGCCAAATAAATGGCAAAAGTTTGATATTGCAATACTTTGACAACTACAAGAGTTGTCGATTGAAAATGAATCTTGAAGCCAAAGAATGGAAAAAGTTTAGTATTGCAATACATAATCTTGATTGTGAAAACTCGTGGCAAAAAGTATTGTATATGGCAATATGATTTTTACTAAGTAATTTTTATGCCATTTGAAATTGTACATTGTAACCTCGTTGAAATCATTGTAAAACTCGTTAATATATTATTAGATAACCAATCAAGGATTAATAATAACAGTTTTTAAATTAATCAAAACTTGTGTGAGTATTATATAAATCAAGTCAATGATTTATAATAATACTTTAGACATCCTTCAAAGAATCTAACATATAAAGATATGGGAGATTCTTCAAGGATTTGGATAATCGAACATTGGATCAATTGTAGGCAAAATCCTAAAGTGATCGGATAACGCTACAAGAGTAATAAAATAAGAACACTTATATATAGGAAGTACCAGCGGCGTATCCACCATGTTCTTATTTTATTATACTCGTTTCGTTATCTAAATCACAACTATCACATAAACACATAAATTGTTAATCTGTCAATCAACTTGTAAACACGCATTAAAGCAGACAATGAATCCAATCAAGGACTCCAATATTAATACTTTAAACATCCTACAAGAATCAACCTATGAAGATAGATAGATGCTATAAGGATTCGGTTTCTGTTACATTGTCTACTCACATACGCATTAAAGCACACAATGAATCCAATCAAGGACTCCAATATTAGTACTTTAAACATCCTACAAGAATCAATCTATGAAGATAGATAGATGTTATAAGGATTTTGGGTTTTGTTACATTGAATCATTGAATCAAAACAATCCTAAATCCTAATGGTGATTCGGGATAACGCTACGAAGGGTAATACAATAAACACACTTATATATAGGAAGTACCAGCGGAATATCCACCATGTGTTTATTATATTACTCTAGTTTCGTTATCTAAATCACCAACAATCTACACATAAACCATAACCGTCGTCCTGTAAAGTACTTCTTAAAAATCTCACTATGAAGATAGGAAGATCTAAGACTGTACTTCAAATATCCTATAAGAATGTAACTATGAAGATAGGTAGATCTTTTAAGGATTTGGATAAATATCGTATTTGCATAATCGGAATAGTACACATAAAAGCACTTAGTAAATACATATATGCCATACATTTGGAAAACAAATCAGTTACACATATGAATCACCCCAAAACATTTGAAAACGGTAAAAGAGGGTAACTATGTACTCGCCTGGGATTGCGTATAGTTCTTGTTCAAAAGATATAACAAAGCTCAAAAGACCATGTTGCTGCATATGTCTGTCGACTTCGTCTTGTATCGAGTCTTGTAATAATGTAGATAGATCAGGGCACGAAATACGAGAAAAACGAGAAATGTATGGATATATGCATTTCGCACGAAATGGAGTTGGTCCATTTCGTACAAATTCATTTGCCTATATATACGTGTCTTGACCATTTCATTTGTAACGATTCTGATTCCGGTGCCGAAGTGCTGTCGACGTGTCATTTGATCTGTAAAGCTGTTATATCAATCTACAAAACAATTAGAGTGTAAATTAAGCTGATTCAAAGTCGATACGTTAGTTTCCACCTCTCGTATTGATTAGAATTCTTCTGAACGACTCGTTTGGTCATGAAAACGATCCTACAAGTGGTATCAGAGCTCAGGAGGAAGAGTTCTTACCGAATTCAGCTTGATTTCATCAAAATTCTGACTTCTACACCTTCTTTTTCAAAATTAACAAGATTTTACGGTTAAAATGGATTGAATTTCTCATATAAAGTGCGAAACAGTGTTTTAACAAATCCTTGAAAGAATCAGACTTAAAATCAACCTAAAACCTGATCAATTTGTCAAAAAACATGGCCGATTGGATGACATCAGCAGCATTTCGCACGAATTGAACATTTCATTTCGCACGAAATCGTTCAGTTTGATTCATTTCGCACGAATTGGTGTATTTCAGTTTCATTTCGCACGAATTGGAAGGTTTTGATACCATTCCGCACGAAATCAACCCATTTCGTTTGAAAGTCGTCCATTTCGCTTGAACAGTGCCATTTCGCTTGAAAATGCCATTTCGCACCAAAGTCTATTTCGTTTGAGTTTTCATTTCGTGTGAGATCTCATTTCGTTTGAAAGTCTGATTTTGAAAAATTTGTGAAACCAAATCATGGACAACGAATTCTACAACACCTTTGCTACCCCGAGTACTCCAGTTACTGTTGCTCAAAGTGTAACCATGGAAAATGAAACTGGAATGTTACAGAAACCTCCTAAGCTAATGGGATTTGAGGAGTATCATAGTTGGAAAGAACGTTTCGAGAATTGGGTTCAAGAAAATCATCTTAGATCTTGGGAAAGTATTGAAACTAAGTATGTTAGACCACTGTCTGATTTGAGAGTTGAAAAAATTATCTCGGAATTTTCAGATAAAGAGAGAGATTCGTATAAGGCATAAAAAATGATGGTTAGTTTACTTCAGCAAGCTGTAAAAGAGGATATTTTCATTTTACTTCAGGATGATGGTAGTGCTTATTCAATTTGGGATGCACTTAAAAAGAAATTTGAAGGTAGTACAGAGACGAATAAGAGTAAAAAATCATTATTGAAGAAGGAGTTTGAATTGTTCACGAGTGTGCCAGGTGAAACTACAAAGACTCTCATTGAAAGATATTATCATCTAGTACGTTCAATGGCTCGATTGGAAATTACCAAAACTCCAGAGGAATGGGTTGAGAAATTAGCCGATGCGTTACCTCAAAAAGAATGGGGTACATGCCTCATGATTTTGAAGAATTTCGGAGAGTATAGTAGATTGTCAATTGCATAATTCATTGAGAAACTTGAGGGACAAGATCTTGAACAACAAAATATTGCTAGAATGAACAATTCAAGCGGCCAACAAGACATCAAGTTGTACTACAAAGGAAATGTTCAAAATGTTGAAGCTAGTCCAAAGATCCAAACTGCTTTCAGTGCAGAAAATTCATCCGGATCAGTTAATCAAAGTTCATTCAATTCTAGTGGATTTTCTTCATATCCAAGTGTCAATCCGAGTGTTCAAAGTTCGAACAATGGTAATGGTCATGTGCTACAATGCAACATCGCGTTGCATCTTCAGAATGGTCAAAATTTCTCTGAAGAAGTTGCTAAAGGTCATATGGCATTGTTAGTTACTGTGTTGGAAACTTATGAGAGTTTGGTTGCAGGGAGAATCGGAAATCCTATGTTGACAAAAGAGGATTACGATCAGATTGATGCTGAGGAGATGGAACTGATGGATATTAAGTGGTGTTTAGCGAGCGTGTTGAGAAGAGCTGAGAAATTTAAGCAGATCACCGGAAGAGATGACTTCCGTGATGCTAATGTTTCTACTTTAGGTTTTGACAAATCTAAAGTTACTTGTTTTCAATGCAGGGAAAAAGGACATTTCAAGAGAGAATGGACCAATCGAGAAGCAGGTGGAGCTCAGAATCCGTTCAGCAACAATGATTATTATCGAAAATCAATTTATCATCAAGTTGCTCAATAGCCACATCAACAACAACCATCATCATCCAATACTAAACAAATTGAAGATGGAAAGAAGAAAGCTTATCTAGTGAATCAAGATGATGAAAGAATGGCAGAAGGTTTTAGCTGAGACAAATATATTCTGGCTGATTCAAATCTTTGAGCATTCATTGCTCAAATCGTTCAAAAGCCAGAGATGTTGAAGGAATGGATTGATGTTTTTGCAGATGATGAGAAAGTTCAAGATGAAGAATCAGTTTCTTCAGAAAGCTCAGAAAAGACACCAGATTTTGATCAATCATCATCTGATAGCAGTGATGATGATGAGGAAATTAATCAAATAAACATTGGAAAAATTCATTTATCTTCTGATAGTTTCAAATTTTATTTTGCAGATAAACTGAAGAGGCTAAAGGAGAGATGAGCTGGAAAAGAAAAGAAAGAAGTTAAAATTGTTGAAAAGATAGTTGCAGTTGAAAAAATTGTAGAAGTTGAAAAGATTGTTGAAGTCATGAAACCTTGTCTAAAATGTTTGGAACCATTCAAACATTGTGAATAAAAAGACGAGAAGTTTAGTGAACTTGAAAAGATGAAAGAGAAATTATTGTTCGATGTTAAGTATGTGAAAGAATCGTATGATGTTTTGAACAAGACAGTTAACAGTTTGCAAAAGACAAACTCCGAAAGGGAAGATGCTTTGATTATGATGAATGCAACAATGATGTCTAAGCAGAAGGCTATAAGTCATTATATTGAGGAGTGTGCAAAGTTGAAGCAAGAGTTGGAGACTGAAAAGATAGAGAATGAAAGAATCAGACGGTTATTGCAAAGTTATTCAAGTTCTGATTATTTGATTGATAGAATTTATCCAACTGTTGCAGGCTTTGAAGCCTTTCAAGACAAGAAATCTGAAGAAAAGGATGCTGGTAAGAAACAAAATGTCAGTTATAACAAGTGTCCGCCTCCGATTTGGGAAGGTTATTCTCCCAGAAAACTGTAACATTCCTATTTTTATATAAGAATTATAGGTTTGGTTAAATTTATTAACCACTAGTAACTAGTTTATTTTTAATATAAATATTCAACCCAAATAGTTTTAAACCCTATTTTTATAGTTGGTTGAAACATTATATTAATTAATTGACCTATATATGAGTGACCTTTCTATTTAAAATAAAAAGTCTATAACAACTTATATTATTAGATGGGCAGATTACGGGTAAGTTGAATGTTAGAAATATAAAGTACCTAGACGAGCCTAGTGACCGTCTAAATATTAAATTATAAAAATACATTGTATTTTGAACCTACTCCGTTTTTAATGAAACTTAGACCCAAATGTAGACAAAAATATTCTCGTTCGAATGATATATTCATTATTTTGTAGAACGTTATATTTTAGAAGTTATACACGCCAAATAACTGAAGCAGTTAAATTAATTATAATATATAAAATCAAAATTTACTAAACAAAAAGGGTACGTATGTATTAATAAATTTAATAGTAAAATAATTTAAACTTAATATAAATTTAATTGTTGAAATTATTTAAGAATTTAATTAATAAAATAATAATAATTTGAAACATATTTCGTGTCCCATTATTATTATATTTTTATTTATCTTTCATAATTAAATTCAATGTGTTAATGTGTTAAGTGCACAGATGTCCACCAACTAACATATTTGAAGGCATGCTTATATATCTTTTGGATAAGATTGAATGTTTCACCAAATAATAGGAAAACATATGTATAGAGTAAGTGAGTACGTGTCCTAACTAGATTACATGCGTAACATTCAAGTTAAAAGAATTTAGTATAAATACTACTTCTCATTTCAATTTCAATCGTTCAAACTCTTTTCTTTTCTTTCACTTTGCTTTGTCTGTCGCCCCCACTTTCTTTCTTTATTTTAATTAATCCCCTAATAAATAATAAAAAATAAAGCTCTACCTCGTTTTAAGTGTTTTAACTCTCGATCACCGCTACCTTTTCCGATTGATCTGAGCCCCATAACACATGTCAAGGCTTTGCCTGACTAAGTTCGTTGGGGATTTGTCTCGTGACATAAGGACAAGGTTGAATGAGGGGTACTATACTTAACACGAGTGCAATATATATTTTTAAATAAGCTCAGAAATTATACCCAAAATTCTACCAGGAGGTTTTCTAGTTGAACCCTAAAGTTGCAAAGCGAGTCCATTCTCTTTTCTCACCGTTTTATTCCCTTTTATCCCAAACCATAACAACTCTCACCAAAACTATTATTTCTTATTATATTTTGTACAAAAAGAAACCCTAGTTAAAACCCCTAAGTGATCCTGCATAAACTGTAAAATTTTCAGAATAATCAGAATCAGGATCAGGGCTCCTAAAACTCAGGGGGGCATTTCCCATTCGATATTATCATCACAGTTTTTCGTAGAAATCGAATTTTCTCGTTCTGTCGACTCAACTAGGCTACCAAGACACGTGGCTATCCTATGCTAGAAGGGCATCCCTCGCGCCACGCGACAGGTTCTCGCGCCACACGAGGGAGCCAACTTTTCAGTATAAATAGAGGGCATTGGCACTTGATTTCTGGCGTTCGTTCGACGTAAAAACTCAATTCGTACGCTGAGTTATCGTCTGATTACTTCCAAACACACACTAGCTCGAATTCTGCTACGATACCGGGTATTAACTTGATCGCTGCTACGATTCAATGTCCGATCGATTGAAACTATCCGACCGGATGTTTAGGTGCTATGCTTTGTCATTAGTCGTGATTCCGATAGGATGTTTGAGTACCACCCGAACTCGGGGAATACTCTGTCATTCGTTGTGAATCCGATGGATGTTAAGTGATTGCACTTTGTCATTTGTCGTGAGGGTTTTAATCTCGTGAGTTATCGTAAATGCTGTATTAGTTAGTTACCGAAGTTCATGTGCACTAGGTTACAAGACTAATCAATAGGCTAAGCTCTTCCTGTATAAATCTGCAATATATCAAGGCTTATCTATAGGCTAAACTTTGCCCGTATGAATCTGCATGCTTATAATGTGAGTCATTCTCTTTTTATCAAATTTGTTTACAAAAGCATGTTTATTTTTAAAGTTATAATTACAGTGATTAAGTTTATGTAATCACCAAATTACAGCCGGTATGTGGGGTATTGTGCACATTACTGCTGTTTTATCACTTTAGGTGGGCGAGCCTAATTAGTTGATATTCGTCACTATTGGGTGACAGGATTCAATAGTGATATGACCATAGTCACATATCCGGTCGAGTGACAAATACCGTGGGTAGTTGGTTGATATCAGAAACATTGTAATTTCTCTTAATACTGTAAATTATAACAAACGTGTCGTTTTAGTAAATAGAATGATTCACCAGTATTTCCTGCTGACAAAACCTTTTTAAAACGCGTTTCAGGTAATTACAGTAGATTGGAATAAAAGATGGATACGGCATCGAAAGGCTTCAAGATGTGGCTTATTTTATTAGTTAAATTAAACTAAGAAATATTGTTTTATGTAATTGGGTTTATCCCTTATTAAAGCTACCTTTGTAAAACATGGGTTTATCCCATCTATTTAATAAATAAATCCGGTGTTTCTAAACTCTGATATTTTTCCTAACTCACGGTTCTGATGAAATTTCCGCTGCAATATTTTTCAAAATAATCACCGGTACCACTGGGCTGTTCGCGGCTCCCGATTCCGTCCAGGGTGGGTCGGGGGTCGTGACAGAAGGTGGTATCAGAGCCACTGATTTAAGCCTTTAGGTGTTGTGACAATAATACCTAAGTTTATATAAAAGAGTTAGGAGATTGCTATTAACTGGTAGCACACATGATAGCATTTAGACTTAAACTTAAGAAAAGATGCCTTAGTATAAGCTTCGAGATAAGCTAAGTACTTGTGTAAATAAAGTATGATGGATTTTGGTATGCCGTAAGAATAATGATTAGAACATTGCAGGCAATAGCACTTAATTGCTATTAGTTCTTGCTTAGTGATATTACTTGGTCTAGAATAAGATATGTTACGGGAATACAAATTTCTCTAATTCTGGATAAAAGCCTAAATAAAAGAGGCACTTTTAAAATCTTGAAAAGATACTATTTATGGGAAATAGAAAATTTTCTCCGACAAGACTGGGTATGGTGTAGCAGACTCTCCAGCTTGTTCGGATATACTGAGGTTACCTCTCCGGCGCGAACCGGATAAGACGGGGTATATAATATGTCAAACAAGTGATAAGATTTACCTAAATAGTATCATGATCTGATATCTGACTTGTTTTTGGAAATATGAATCTGTTAAATACATTGACCTTATGAAAGGGTAGGTATAATACAGTATGTGAAATATATGATTATATAGATATGTATATCTATAAGGAATTTCAAAAGTCAATTAAGAATAAAGCACAAGCATATGTGTCAATAATAAAATTTTTTATTAGGAATCTCTTCCATATATCTATAATTCCGATATCAAACATTATTTCGTTTGATCATCTACCTCGTAACGCGAGCGACAATATAAACAATGGAAACCCATTAAGTTGGGACACCATAAAAAGTATAAGAATTTCCAATGCGTTACCATAAACTATTAACGCAAGTAAGAAACATGTAAAGTTGTGCTAGTGCACAAGAAAACACATGAAACTTAAATTATACGTCCACAGACGTCAAAATATATCACACACGACTTTCAAGGCAAGACCTTTGGAAAATATAAATTAGGCACGATGACACCAATGCTAATTCCGTCAGTAGAAGAACTACTGATAAAAAAGCGGCACTTTGCCACGCGATACTACAAACGACATGAATCTCGCTGAGGTATGTTGAAACAAGATTTCACAACCATCGATGCACAGTTTAAATCATAGTCATAATTATTATCACTGCAAAAGGAGTCACATACCTTTTCAAATTCCCTATTTTATTTTATTCGACATTCCTTGGTAATGTAACTTAACAACAGTTCTCACACAAGATCCCAGATAAAATTCTTAAATTTTTTTTTTGTTAAAATTCTGACCTCTGTAAATAGACTTTTGCATTGCTACTTCCCCTTAATGGTCATCATACCATGAGGATTTCTTTCATAGTAGCAAATATTGATCTATTTCATTTCTTGGTAAATCTACATGTTACACATGCACTGTTTGTTGCGCATGTGATTCGTTTATGAAAACCTCTGGAGGGCTTCATTCCGATTTGTTAAAATTTTTTCCAAACTCAAATATCATTCTGCTTTTTGCACTATGAACCGCATTATTGCAAACCGATGACTCTTTGATATCAAGTCAATGAATTTCTTAAAAAAAAAAAAAATTGTTAAACCATTGAGGTGAAGAATTTATATTTTTATATATGTATAAAATTATGTTTGAGGTATACTCTCATTTAAGTTTATGTTTAGTTATTTATTATTAGTAATAATATATTAATAATAGTAGTGTTAGTATTATTTTTAGGTACTAGGGTTATTATCAAGGGCAGGTATTGGATAGCCTAGCCTTAGTTAGGCATGGACTGATCACCCGTGCTTAAACAAGGCAGCACTAACCAATATCCAACCATGATAATGACTAGTTAACGTATATAAATTAAGTTATCATACTTAATTAGTAAATTTTAATTATATGTAAAAATATTTTATATATATATAAATATATATACTTTGTACTGTAAAGAGAAGACATATTTTTATAAAACAATACAAGAATTAGAGGGATGAATAAAATTATATAAATAATTGTCTATCCCATGTTTTTGGTAACTATGTATCATAACCCTCTGGTAAGAAAATGACCATATAAGAATAATATGGTAGTCATTAACTACGTTGGGCTAGGGGAACATTGTAATATATAAGAATAGTCCCCGTTTTCACTTATTTACAACATTTGTAAATACATTCACAACGTTATATGGTTTCAAAATGAAAATAAGTAATCACATAGAATCGACCCATTAAGTGTTATATATTTACAAAATATTTTACAAATACTTTTGTACAATACATATTTTTACACTTCTATTTACAACTTTCATTTAACGTTATAAATAATAGTGATTTCTTTATACTAAAATACTTTGTAAATGTAATAACTTCATTGCAGTGTTTTGTAATATATATCACATAGTAAATATAAGTTATTTTACATAGTATAATAAAATACTAAAATAACATTTTATTAAAAGTGGTGACCATTTACATATAGTAAAATACGTAACAAATAATATATATTACATAGTATTTATATTTGATATATAAGATACGGTTCAGACAAGGACACAAATAATATATATTACATTTGCTATACAAATATAATATAATAGTTGGTCATGCCAAAACAACTTGTTCTTATTATATTTCGAACTCTAGGACATAGTATGAAAAATATGGTCACTAATAGTATACTATCACATTGTTTCACAATTAAAACAACTTGGAACTCTAAACAATGATACACTAACTCTATTATCTTTTCGTGTGTTTTTACAATTCACTCATCTCAGCACATTAATTTTCTCATATCATAATTTAATATTTGACAAATCATTTTCATACTTTTATTTCATTTGGAACCTGTCAATTCTAAGTCTTCCTCAGTTGCCAATCAAAGTAAGCTTTCTTTTGACAAAGAATTTTGTTGATTCTAAAAATCCTGCACATTCATTTTAAATATCTATTGATCATATATCTTTTGCATTGAACCTAGTCACCTTGGAAATTATATCATTTCATTCGTTCGTTATTGATTTCTTAAACTAATTCAGTTGAACCATTGAATCCTACTTAGTGTACAACTCGTATTCACAAAATTTGATATTTTAAATTCTGTGTCATCTACCTTAATATTGTTTTTATTGACTAAAATATGACATAAGTCTAAAAGAAATATTGTAACCCAAATCTCGAGGACGAGATTTAAAACAAGTTGGGGAGAATGTAACATTCCTATTTTTATATAAGAATTATAGGTTTGGTTAAATTTATTAACCACTAGTAACTAGTAACTAGTTTATTTTTAATATAAATATTCAACCCAAATAGTTTTAAACCCTATTTTTATAGTTGGTTGAAACATTATATTAATTAATTGGCCTATATATGAGTGACCTTTCTATTTAAAATAAAAAGTCTATAACAACTTAAATTATTAGATGGGCAGATTACGGGTAAGTTGAATGTTAGAAATATAAAGTACCTAGACGAGCCTAGTGACCGTCTAAATAATAAATTATAAAAATACATTGTATTTCGAACCTACTCCGTTTTTAACGAAACTTAGACCCAAATGTAGACAAAAATATTCGCGTTCGAATGATATATTCATTATTTTGTAGAACGTTATATTTTAGAAGTTATACACGCCAAATAACTGAAGCAGTTAAATTAATTATAATATATAAAATCAAAATTTACTAAACAAAAAGGGTACATATGTATTAATAAATTTAATAGTAAAATAATTTAAACTTAATATAAATTTAATTGTTGAAATTATTTAAGAATTTAATTAATAAAATAATAATAATTTGAAACATATTTCGTGTCCCATTATTATTATATTTTTATTTATCTTTCATAATTAAATTCAATGTGTTAATGTGTTAAGTGCACAGATGTCCACCAACTAACATATCTGAAGGCATGCTTATATATCTTTTGGATAAGATTGAATGTTTCACCAAATAATAGGAAAACATATGTATAGAGTAAGTGAGTACGTGCCCTAACTAGATTACATGCGTAACATTCAAGTTAAAAGAATTTAGTATAAATACTACTTCTCATTTCAATTTCAATCGTTCAAACTCTTTTCTTTTCTTTCATTTTGCTTTGTCTGTCTCCCCCACTTTCTTTCTATATTTTAATTAATCCCCTAATAAATAATAAAAAATAAAGCTCTACCTCGTTTTAAGTGTTTTAACTCCCGATCACCGCTACCCTTTCCGATTGATCTGAGCCCCATAACACATGTTAAGGCTTAGCCTGACTAAGTTCGTTGGGGTTCTGTCTCGTGACATAAGGACAAGGTTGAATGAGGGGTACTATACTTAACACGAGTGCAATATATATTTTTAAATAAGCTCAGAAATTATACCCAAAATTCTACCAGGAGGTTTTCTAGTTGAACCCTAAAGTTGCAAAGCGAGTCCATTCTCTTTTCTCACCGTTTTATTCCCTTTTATCCCAAACCTTAACAACTCTCACCAAAACTATTATTTCTTATTATATTTTGTTCAAAAAGAAACCCTAGTTAAAACCCCTAAGTGATCCTGCATAAACTGTAAAATTTTCAGAATAATCAGAATCAGGATCAGGGCTCCTAAAACTCAGGGGGGTATTTCCCATTCGATATTATCATCACAGTTTTTCGTAGAAATCGAATTTTCTCGTTCTGTCGACTCAGCTAGGCTACCAAGACACGTGGCTACCCTATGCTAGAAGGGCATCCCTCGCGCCACGCGACAGGCTCTCGCGCCACGCGAGGGAGCCAACTTTTCAGTATAAATAGAGGGCATTGGCACTTGATTTCTGGCGTTCGTTCGACGTAAAAACTCAATTCGTACGCTGAGTTATCGTCTGATTACTACCAAACACACACTAGCTCGAATTCTGCTACGATACCGGGTATTTACTTGATCGCTGCTACGATTCAATGTCCGATCGATTGAAACTATCCGACCGGATGTTTAGGTGCTATCCTTTGTCATTAGTTGTGATTCCGACAGGATGTTTGAGTACCACCCGAACTCGGGGAATACTCTGTCATTCGTTGTGAATCCGATGGATGTTAAGTGATTGCACTTTGTCATTTGTCGTGAGGGTTTTAATCTCGTGAGTTATCGTAAATGCTGTATTAGTTACTTACCGAAGTTTATGTGCACTAGGTTACAAGACTAATCAATAAGCTAAGCTCTGCCTGTATAAATCTGCAATATATCAAGGCTTATCTATAGGCTAAACTTTGCCCGTATGAATCTGCATGCTTATAATGTGAGTCATTCTCTTTTTATCAAATTTGTTTACAAAAGCATGTTTATTTTTAAAGTTATAATTACAGTGATTAAGTTTATGTAATCACCAAATTACAGCCGGTATGTGGGGTATTGTGCACATTACTGCTGTTTTATCACTTTAGGTGGGCGAGCCTAATTAGTTGATATTCGTCACTATTGGGTGACATGACTCAATAGTGATATGACCATAGTCACAGATCCGGTCGAGTGACAAATACCGTGGGTAGTTGGTTGATATCAGAAACATTGTAATCTCTCTTAATACTGTAAATTATAACAAACATGTCGTTTTAGCAAATAGAATGATTCACCAGTATTTCCTGCTGACAAAACCTTTTTAAAACGCGTTTCAGGTAATTACAGTAGATTGGAATAAGAGATGGATACGGCATCGAAAGGCTTCAAGAAGTGGCTTATTTTATTAATTAAATTAAACTAAGAAATATTGTTTTATGTAATTGGGTTTATCCCTTATTAAAGCCACCTTTGTAAAACATGGGTTTATCCCATCTATTTAATAAATAAAATCCGGTGTTTCTAAACTCTGATATTTTTCCTAACTCACGGTTCTGATGAAATTTCCGCTGCAATATTTTTCAAAATAATCACCGGTACCACTGGGCTGTTCGTGGCTCCCGATTCCGTCCAGGGTGGGTCGGGGGTCGTGACAGAAGGTGGTATCAGAGCCACTGATTTAAGCCTTTAGGTGTTGTGACAATAATACCTAAGTTTATATAAAAGAGTTAGGAGATTGCTATTAACTGGTAGCACACATGATAGCATTTAGACTTAAACTTAAGAAAAGATGCCTTAGTATAAGCTTCGAGATAAGCTAAGTACTTGTGTAAATAAAGTATGATGGATTTTGGTATGCCGTAAGAATAATGATTAGAACATTGCAGGCAATAGCACTTAATTGCTATTAGTTCTTGCTTAGTGATATTACTTGGTCTAGAATAAGATATGTTACGGGAATACAAATTTCTCTAATTCTGGATAAAAGCCTAAATAAAAGAGGCACTTTTAAAATCTTGAAAAGATACTATTTATGGGAAATAGAAAATTTTCTCCGACAAGACTGGGTATGGTGTAGCAGACTCTCCAGCTTGTTCGGATATACTGAGGTTACCTCTCCGGCGCGAACCGGATAAGACGGGGTATATAATATGTCAAACAAGTGATAAGATTTACCTAAATAGTATCATGATCTGATATCTGACTTGTTTTTGGAAATATGAATCTGTTAAATACATTGACCTTATGAAAGGGTAGGTATAATACAGTATGTGAAATATATGATTATATAGATATGTATATCTATAAGGAATTTCAAAAGTCAATTAAGAATAAAGCACAAGCATATGTGTCAATAATAAATTTTTTTATTAGGAATCTCTTCCATATATCTATAATTCCGATATCAAACATTATTTCGTTTGATCATCTACCTCGTAACGCGAGCGACAATATAAACAATGGAAACCCATTAAGTTGGGACACCATAAAAAGTATAAGAATTTCCAATGCATTACCATAAACTATTAATGCAAGTAAGAAACATGTAAAGTTGTGCTAGTGCACAAGAAAACACATGAAACTTAAATTATACGTCCACAGACGTCAAAATATATCACACACGACTTTCAAGGCAAGACCTTTGGAAAATATAAATTAGGCACGATGACACCAATGCTAATTCCGTCAGTAGAAGAACTACTGATAAAAAAGCGGCACTTTGCCACGCGATACTACAAACGACATGAATCTCGCTGAGGTACGTTGAAACAAGATTTCACAACCATCGGTGCACAGTTTAAATCATAGTCATAATTATTATCACTGCAAAATGAGTCACATACCTTTGCAAATTCCCTATTTTATTCGACATTCCTTGGTAATGCAACTTAACAACAGTTATCACACAAGATCCCAGATAAAATTCTTAATTTTTTTTTTTTTTTAAAATTCTGACCTCTGTAAATAGACTTTTGCATTGCTACTTCCCCTTAATGGTCATCATACCATGAGGATTTCTTTCATAGTAGCAAATATTGATCTATTTCATTTCTTGGTAAATCTACATGTTACACATGCACTGTTTGTTGCGCATGTGGTTCGTTTATGAAAACCTCCGGAGGGCTTCATTCCGATTTGTTAAAATTTTTCCAAACTCAAATATCATTCTGCTTTTTGCACTATGAACCGCATTATTGCAAACCGATGACTCTTTGATATCAAGTCAATGAATTTCTTAAAAAAAAAAACAAATTTTGTTAAACCATTGAGGTGAAGAATTTATATTTTTATATATGTATAAAATTATGTTTGAGGTATACTCTCATTTAAGTTTATGTTTAGTTATTTATTATTATTTATAATATATTAATAATAGTAGTGTTAGTATTATTTTTAGGTACTAGGGTTATTATCAAGGGTAGGTATTGGATAGCCTAGCCTTAGTTAGGCATTGACTGATCACCCATGCTTAAACAAGGCAGCACTAACCAATATCCAACCATGATAATGACTAGTTAATGTATATAAATTAAGTTATCATACTTAATTAGTAAATTTTAATTATATGTAAAAATATTTTATATATATATAAATATATATATTTTGTACTGTAAAGAGAAGACATATTTTTATAAAACAATACAAAAATTAGAGGGATGAATAAAATTATATAAATAATTGTCTATCCCATGTTTTTGGTAACTATGTATCATAACGCTCTGGCAAGAAAATGACAATATAAGAATAATATGGTAGTCATCAACTACGTTGGGTTAGGGGAACATTGTAATATATAAGAATAGTCCCCGTTTTCACTTATTTACAACATTTGTAAATACATTCACAACGTTATATGGTTTCAAAATGAAAATAAGTAATCACATAGAATCGACCCATTAAGTGTTATATATTTACAAAATATTTTACAAATACTTTTGTACAATAAATATTTTTACACCTCTATTTACAACTTTCATTTAACGTTATAAATAATAGTGATTTCTTTATACTAAAATACTTTGTAAATGTAATAACTTTATTGCGGTGTTTTGTAATATATATTACATAGTAAATATAAGTTATTTTACATAGTATAATAAAATACTAAAATAACATTTTATTAAAAGTGGTGACCATTTACATATAGTAAAATACGTAACAAATAATATATATTACATAGTATTTATATTTGATATATAAGATACGGTTCAGACAAGAACACAAATAATATATATTACATTTGCTATACAAATAAAATATAATAGTTGGTCATGCCAAAACAACTTGTTCTTATTATATTTCGAACTCTAGGACATAGTATGAAAAATATGGTCACTAATAGTATACTATCACATTGTTTCACAATTAAAACAACTTGGAACTCTAAACAATGATACACTAACTCTATTATCTTTTCGTGTGTTTTTACAATTCACTCATCTCAGCACATTAATTTTCTCATCTCATAATTTAATATTTGACAAATCATTTTCATACTTTTATTTCATTTGGAACCTGTCAATTCTAAGTCCTTCTCAGTTGCCAATCAAAGTAAGCTTTCTTTTGACAAATAATTTTATTGATTCTAAAAATCCTGCACATTCATTTTAAATATCTATTGATCATATATCTTTTGCATTGAACCTAGTCACCTTGGAAATTATATCATTTCATTCGTTTGTTATTGATTTCTTAAACTAATTCAGTTGAACCATTGAATCCTACTTAGTGTACAACTCGTATTCACAAAATTTGATATTTTAAATTCTGTGTCATCTACCTTAATATTGTTTTTATTGACTAAAATATGACATAAGTCTAAAAGAAATATTGTAACCCAAATCTCGAGGACGAGATTTAAAACAAGTTGTGGAGAATGTAACATTCCTATTTTTATATAAGAATTATAGGTTTGGTTAAATTTATTAACCACTAGTAACTAGTAACTAGTTTATTTTTAATATAAATATTCAACCCAAATAGTTTTAAACCCTATTTTTATAGTTGGTTGAAACATTATATTAATTAATTGGCCTATATATGAGTGACCTTTCTATTTAAAATAAAAAGTCTATAACAACTTATATTATTAGATGGGCAGATTACGGGTAAGTTGAATGTTAGAAATATAAAGTACCTAGACGAGCCTAGTGACCGTCTAAATATTAAATTATAAAAATACATTGTATTTTGAACCTACTCCGTTTTTAATGAAACTTAGACCCAAATGTAGACAAAAATATTCTCGTTCGAATGATATATTCATTATTTTGTAGAACGTTATATTTTAGAAGTTATACACGCCAAATAACTGAAGCAGTTAAATTAATTATAATATATAAAATCAAAATTTACTAAACAAAAAGGGTACGTATGTATTAATAAATTTAATAGTAAAATAATTTAAACTTAATATAAATTTAATTGTTGAAATTATTTAAGAATTTAATTAATAAAATAATAATAATTTGAAACATATTTCGTGTCCCATTATTATTATATTTTTATTTATCTTTCATAATTAAATTCATTGTGTTAATGTGTTAAGTGCACAGATGTCCACCAACTAACATATCTGAAGGCATGCTTATATATCTTTTGGATAAGATTGAATGTTTCACCAAATAATAGGAAAACATATGTATAGAGTAAGTGAGTACTAGTCCTAACTAGATTACATGCGTAACATTCAAGTTAAAAGAATTTAGTATAAATACTACTTCTCATTTCAATTTCAATCGTTCAAACTCTTTTCTTTTCTTTCACTTTGCTTTGTCTGTCACCCCCACTTTCTTTCTATATTTTAATTAATCCCCTAATAAATAATAAAAAATAAAGCTCTACCTCGTTTTAAGTGTTTTAACTCCCGATCACCGCTACCCTTTCCGATTGATCTGAGCCCCATAACACATGTCAAGGCTTTGCCTGACTAAGTTCGTTGGGGTTCTGTCTCGTGGCATAAGGACAAGGTTGAATGAGGGGTACTATACTTAACACGAGTGCAATATATATTTTTAAATAAGCTTAGAAATTATACCCAAAATTCTACCAGGAGGTTTTCTAGTTGAACCCTAAAGTTGCAAAGCGAGTCCATTCTCTTTTCTCACCGTTTTATTCCCTTTTATCCCAAACCATAACAACTCTCACCAAAACTATTATTTCTTATTATATTTTGTACAAAAAGAAACCCTAGTTAAAACCCCTAAGTGATCCTGCATAAACTGTAAAATTTTCAGAATAATCAGAATCAGGATCAGGGCTCCTAAAACTCAGGGGGGGGGGGGCATTTCCCATTCGATATTATCATCATAGTTTTTCGTAGAAATCGAATTTTCTCGTTCTGTCGACTCAGCTAGGCTACCAAGACACGTGGCTATCCTATGCTAGAAGGGCATCCCTCGCGCCACGCGACAGGTTCTCGCGCCACGCGAGGGAGCCAACTTTTCAGTATAAATAGAGGGCATTGGCACTTGATTTCTGGCGTTCGTTCGACGTAAAAACTCAATTCGTACGCTGAGTTATTGTCTGATTACTACCAAACACACACTAGCTCGAATTCTGCTACGATACCGGGTATTAACTTGATCGCTGCTACGATTCAATGTCCGATCGATTGAAACTATCCGACCGGATGTTTAGATGCTATCCTTTATCATTAGTCGTGATTCCGACAGGATGTTTGAGTACCACCCGAACTCGGGGAATACTCTGTCATTCGTTGTGAATCCGATGGATGTTAAGTGATTGCACTTTGTCATTTGTCGTGAGGGTTTTAATCTCGTGAGTTATCGTAAATGCTGTATTAGTTACTTACCGAAGTTTATGTGCACTAGGTTACAAGACTAATCAATAGGCTAAGCTCTGCCTGTATAAATCTGCAATATATCAAGGCTTATCTATAGGCTAAACTTTGCCCGTATGAATCTGCATGCTTATAATGCGAGTCATTCTCTTTTTATCAAATTTGTTTACAAACGCATGTTTATTTTTAAAGTTATAATTACAGTGATTAAGTTTATGTAATCACCAAATTACAGCCGGTATGTGGGGTATTGTGCACATTACTGCTGTTTTATCACTTTAGGTGGGCGAGCCTAATTAGTTGATATTCGTCACTATTGGGTGACAGGACTCAATAGTGATATGACCATAGTCACAGATCCGGTCGAGTGACAAATACCGTGGGTAGTTGGTTGATATCAGAAACATTGTAATCTCTCTTAATACTGTAAATTATAACAAACGTGTCGTTTTAGTAAATAGAATGATTCACCAGTATTTCCTGCTGACAAAACCTTTTTAAAACGCGTTTCAGGTAATTACAGTAGATTGGAATAAGAGATGGATACGGCATCGAAAGGCTTCAAGAAGTGGCTTATTTTATTAGTTAAATTAAACTATGAAATATTGTTTTATGTAATTTGGTTTATCCCTTATTAAAGCTACCTTTGTAAAACATGGGTTTATCCCATCTATTTAATAAATAAAATCCGGTGTTTCTAAACTCTGATATTTTTCCTAACTCACGGTTCTGATGAAATTTTTGCTGCAATATTTTTCAAAATAATCACCGGTACCACTGGGCTGTTCGCGGCTCCCGATTTCGTCCAGGGTGGGTCGGGGGTCGTGACAAAAACCAAATGAGGAACAAGTCAAAAAGGCAGTTAATATAAAGTTAAAGTCCGAAACAACTGATGGTTTACCAGACAACATTGACGTCACATTCACACCATCTGACACTGATCATGAGTCTGAGTTAATAAAGAAAGTGGTCGATCAGGTGTTGGATAAGGATGAGGAGTTGGAGTCAAAGTCGGAGTTAAATTCAGAGTCAAAGTTTGACACGTCAAGTCCAACTGTTAAAAGGGCATAAGGGTTTACAATAAAGAATTTCTGCTAACAAAGTCTAATTTGAACGACGAAACATTTGAAGTTGCATATACTTTAAATGATTCTGACAAATTATATTTTGATAATGAATTTCCAATAAGAAGTGTTCAAATTGAAAGATCAAAAAGGTTTTCGAATTAACAGAAATCAATATTTCTGAAATAAAAGATGTAAATCTTACTGATAAACCTAAAAAATACACTTCAAAAGTTCAACAACGTTTAAACAAGAAAAAAAGTTACAGTTCTGGTTCATGTTTTCAAAAGAAACCACACCATAACGGTAATTTCAAAAAGAAAGGATTAGGTTTTATTCCACCCGAAAATCATAAAAATGAGAAAGTTTCTAAAACAAAAACAGTATTTGTTTCAGGGACAGTGCTGAGGAAGAACAGAAGAGCTCATTCTGGAAATAATCAAACGAAGAGTTTCTTGCAGAAAAACAGAAACATGAGAAGAATGGAGTTCATCAGAGAAAGGAAACAAGAACCTGTTACCGATGTCAAGAAGTTGGTCACATTGCCTGGAACTGTCCTAAGGCAACCAACACAAAACAGGAAGTTGTTTCTAAACTGAAAGAAAAAGTTGTTGATAAAACTGATCCACCAACTGAAAAATTCAAAGTGTTTAAAAAGTCAACATATGAAGTTGGTGAGTGTTCAAAGAGATTTTACAAAAGAAGAGTTAATCTTGACAATCAAACGTGGGTTGTTAAGAAATCAGATGTGAAATATGGAAATGAACCTGATTCCACAAAGTCAGAGGAGCCACAAGTTGATTTAAAAAGTGAAAATTCAGTTCCGCCAATGGATGATGTCAACTTTCCACCATTGAGGGCTGAAAATTTAAAATCAAAAGTTGGTAAAGTGGAAATTTCGAATCAATTCTATTCTGAGAAGAAAGAATTTGATGTCGAAAAGGCTTTCAACGGGAAAGTGAAAAACATTTTTGGAAAGATGGTTGAGGGAAAGGTTAAAGGGGTTAAAGAATTTTATGAATCGAAGAAGGGAACTTACACCCCGAGTGAAGTTGAAAAGGTTACACCCAAAGCTGGTCAGGCTTGGGTTTCTGTATTCTTTGCTTAAAAACCTGACTTGCCGGAGCTCCCAAGTTGGTAATCGTGGAGCAGGAATCGGCATCGTTCTAGAGAAATTCACTTCTGTGATATTTCGATTTACAAAAGGTTAATCAAGGACATTAAGTTGTACTTGATTTATCTTTCCTACAAGTGGCATTGTTGATAAAACCTACAAGTGTTAAATTTTTCAAGTAGTTGAAAGAACAAGGTGACGAATGAACCCCTATCCTACAAGTGGTTTGTGAAAATCAACAAAACTAATTTTCCGGAAAAACCATTTTGATTAAAACAAACGTAAGTGTTTTGGAATCATAATGGGAAAATAGTTTGTTTTCAGGGGGAGTTCTGATTGTTTATGCCAATTGGATGGAGAATTGAAGCAATTCTCATCAGTTTGTTAATTTTCTTTAAATGCTTTTGAATTTTAGGAGGAGTAAGAAATTTCAGAAAATCCATTTCAGAAAATCCAAAAACATTAGAAAATTTGAAAAAGCCAAAAAACATGATAAAATCTAAAAACCAAAAACATTTGAAAAATTTAAAAACGAGTTGTGTTGTGAAAAAGAGGAAATGATAGTACTTCAGTGGACTATCACAGCACGCTAAAGATTTGGAAAGTCAAATGTGATAAACGATCTCACTAAGGATGTGCCAGTAGGTTTTTGCACATTTAGTAGATTGTTTTCGAGATATAATTCTAAAATTCAAATGCTTACTTATCTCGTGGGGAACATCTCTCGGATATATGGGTAACCGCCGAAATCTTGTTTGAAAGATTTTCTATTTCTGACATACTAGGTCTTTGTGCGTGGTGATATCTGGGGTATTATACCTGGACTTCTGATTTTGTGGGAGCAATAGCCTAGTCCTCGTATAATATTTTGCATTGCTTTAATCTTAAAGCTCGCCCTCAACATAAAAACGATGAAACATTGAAAAATGCTAATCATGTGTTGTTGAAGAAAAGATCCCCGAACGGGACACACCTAAAGTCGAGCCATCATCTCTCTGTCTGAACGAAAATTCTAACCTGAGCTCTCATGGTCTCGCATTACCCGTTTACAAATATCATTAGTGTACATTCACCTGTAAGACTGAATATAGAAGTCTGGATACGGGAGTATATTCTGAGGTGGGACACGCGAATAAGTTTCAGTCCTTAAAACATTAATCTCGTATCTCGAAACAGTTGAACTTTGTGTGAAAATTTAAGTGGATCAGTATACTGACAATCTAAGTGAATCATTTAGAACTTAAAATGTTTAAAGCTTAACGGTGCTAGTGATTTGTCTCATAAACTGATATGATCCTCTTATACAAACTCACAAAAATATTGTTTGTAAATATTTCTTTACTGTATTTCAATATTTTTAATACAAGTGGTTTTAGCATAAAATTTTGAAAATCTAAAAAGATTTTATTTCATCTTATTTTCGACAACTGATGTTGGAAAGTTGATTTTCAAAATTTCAAGTGCTAAACATGATGACAATTGGGTTGGGAGATTTAGTTTTGAAATGAAAAATGATATTTTTACAAGTGATTCATCAGAGATTAAAATTGTAAAATCATTTTGTGATTGATCAATACCTTCAAGTAGATTATAAATTTGTCAAATTTTAAATTTGTGAAACTTATGTTTTGGGTAGAGATTGTGCATGTTAGCCAGGCTTCGATTCCTGGGGATTTTCAGCATAATCGTATGTTGATTAGAGCCAGGTTCTCGATCCAAAATCCAGTGAGAATGGTATTCCAGACTACGATCCCAGCTTATCGAAAGGGGGAGTCTGAAGATTGAAGATTTCAGAGAAAGGGGAGTCTGTAGATGAAAGAGTCAGCATCAGATTCTGGATCAACATTCAAGGGGGAGTTTGAATGGTAAAGAGACAGGTTTGAATCCTGTTGTTCATGCAAACTGCTGATGCTGATGAACTTAAGGAATCAAGAGACCTGATCAAGAAAGGATAGAGCCAGGTTGCGATTCTGAAAGTGAAAGAGTAAGAGAGAGAGAAGTAAAAATTGAGGATACTTTCAATGGAGAATTCTTTGGAAGAGAGCATGAAGACTGATAAAGATTGAAGACTCGACATGCTGAAGACTAGTACTGAAGACTCGTCGACATCCAAGGGGGAGTCTGTGTGACAACCCTCACTAAACCAGGTATCCGTACGACTTAATTAATAATTAATTACTGCTTAATTACTGTGCTTGTTTGAACTTGTGGATAAACTGCTACTTGAATACTGATACATGTACTTACTTGCATTATACTTTACTTGTTGTCACTACATTATTTACATGCTGAACCTTAGTGACAAACATGATGCACAAAAGCACAGTAGCACTATAACGGATAACCTATTGAACATGCTGATAAAGCCAGCATCAGGCAGACACTGCCTCTAAGGCCTGTAAGAGCCTGAAATATTTTGCTACACTAGTGGTGAGTGTAGGGATATAAGTGTTGTAGAACTGCGTCTCTAGGAATAAGTCACAATGACTGGATGTGCCTAAAACGTACTCTAAGTACAAAACTCAGCACTTTACATAACAATTCAGCTTTTAGCTAACTAATAAAGTGCCAAAACTTGAGAAAAATATTACTAGACACTTTCCAAAGTGTCAGAAATGAGTTGTGTCACCAAAAGGGGTAATAACGACACTTTAAAGCTTTGTTAACGCTTTAACGGATTACTATCCAACCGAACAACCGGACTATACCCGGAACATGAAAATATTGTTATTTTCATTATTTATCTTTTTCTGAGCCAGTTAGGGTCCCTGAATACCGTAACACCCATTGTAACACACTACACACAACTAACCGGGTTAAGCACTTAACTAACTTACTTAACCTAACTATTATCCTAACTAACTAGTTGGAATCGGACTAGACCCCCCCCCCCCCCATTATAAACTGTCCCCATGTAGGGGGACACACTTTGTACTTTTGTGATTTATTAAATCTTGTGTGCTTAGTATCAAGTAGACACATGGACCTTTGGTTAAACATGTTGAGAATTGCCTATAAGTTCATAGCATAACACATATGATCATTTCCATCACACAACACCACAACACACACTTCTCTCCCTCTCTTCTAGCTTACGGCCGAACACACCCACCCCCCATCCATCCATTTTCGATTCCTATCTTGCAAGTTCCAAGCTCAACAAGTGTTAAGGGTCGCATATTAGGAAGCTTGGTGCAATCGGAAGGCAAAGGACCTCTTTATCTTGCTTTTATCCACGCGTTTTTCGCATAGATTCTTCCCTAGCCTCGAGCTAGTGGTATGTTACTTTAATCACCTTCTTGAACTATTCTAAAGTGGTTAATAAGATTTGTAGCGGTTAAAACTCGTTAACATACAAAATGGTGCATTAAAGTCTACTAAAAACATGAAAAATGATGGTTAAAAGCTCACTAGTTGTGTAAATGTTGTAGTAATTGAAATTTGTGATTATTTAGACCCGATCTATGTTGTGGTAGCTCGGATCATCACTTAACCCGGTTTGGTCATGATCACGAATCATGACATAAGGTTGTTTTGAATAGAACAAGGGTTAAAGGGTGAAACTCTACCACACAAGAATCATGAACTTGTGTAAAAGTGATTTAGTTTGTACAATAGTGTTTAAAACTAGTAGATCTACGGATCTACAGGTGGTATTTTCAAAGGACCGAGTGTCAAAGAAATCATGTTTTTCTAAAGACGGATCTTACACTAACACGAATGGTTTTTAGAACACACAAGTGTGTAAACACATGTGTAACACAAAGTTTCGACAAAATAACTATTTTTGTAAAAGTTGACGAGAAGTTGTAAAGACAGAACTTCCATAAAAACGAGGTTTTTACAAAATCGGATTGTTTTATATAAAGATCCACTAAAAGTAATGAGATTTACTTCACAGTTTGGATAAATCACAAGTTCATGAAATTTATGCGATTTATATACATATTTTGACTAGTTTGTGGTTTGAACATTGTTTTGGTTGAATGAGAAGATTGTTGGTTGATTTGTAAAAGAAAATGATACGCTTGAAAGCGTGGCCACCTCCAGTTACAGAGGAAACTCTGGCGAAATTTTTCCGAAAACCTAACACTTAGAACTATTTTCACTATAAGTGTTAGAAATACATTTTGACTTGTCTTCAAAAATATAGATTTCGCCACGACTTATTTACAAAATACCGGAGGTGGGATTTCACAAAATAAAACGTGATACATAAATGTATTTAGTATATATTTATCACAACATCACTTGTATAAGTGTTTATGATTATTTTGTGAACTACGTAAATATTATTTTTTAGAGAAAAAAAAATAATATTACTAAGTATTACTTTGGGAAAATCACATGTATTAAAATATAATATTTTTGAGAAAAATATTTATATTTTGGGAGTTAGAAATAAAATGTATTAAGTGAGACTTAATAGTGTAATCCGAAATATATTAGATGAACACACATGTATTAAATCCCCCATCCTTGGGAAGGAAAATTGACTACCAAGTATATACAGAAAATAAACACGAAATAGTTGCCTAACTATTTCCCAAAAACTTAAACCATAAAGCTAAGGCACGGCCGTCCGTCTAATAGAATTAGTACGTGTAGGTCGTCACACAGCTGTTCGATTTGGAGGCATACTTGGTAGAGACGCACCACTGTGAGTTCATGTCCCCCTTTTCTCTAACTGTTTTCAGTTTTCTTAACTGCGGGGGTGAAATACATGTTACTTTGATTAAAAGTACTTTATACATGGTATGGTTAGCGTAAGGAGGTTTACTACTTAGATCATGTGAGTGGGTAGGCAGAAACTGGAGGCCATTAATCCTCATTGTAGGACCGAGGGACGTAAGCGGTAGATCTATCTGGGTGTAGCGAGCCCAACTCTAGGCCCAACAGAACGGACCTCTGAGAGGCCCAACAGAATGGACCTTGGAGTGACTTTGTACCCAACGCTAAATCTGCTAGGTTTGAGTCTTCCTACTTGCACTTCACACATATCAATGGCCTTGCAAACCGTTGGTGATCTCTTTTTCATACCAGGATTTTTATACATACAAAGGTTTATTTACTCACTTACACATGAACTCGCTCAACATTATTGTTGATTTTTCAACTTACATGTATTTCAGGAAATTAAAGATCTGGCGCGGTATGTTATGTTTTCCCGCTGCATAAGGGTTCCAAGGTCATCCCAGTTTAGGAAATGTGACTCTTTCCTGGACAAGTCACAAATCTTAAACTGCGTTTATTTCATGTCGGTGTTTATGTTTTTCAAGACAATGTTTTATGTTATGAGGTTGTAAGTCTCTAAGACAATGCTATGTTACTTCAGTTTCTAAAACTTAAATCTATGGATGATCTTGCATGGTTTTATTTCATATAGCTTTGTTATGGTTAAGCTATGGTATTAAGAAGTCACACCAAAATAACCACGCTTCCGCAAAGCCAGGGTGTGACAGCTTGGTATCAGAGCTCTGATCATAGCGAACTAGGATTCTTTCTCGAGTCTAGACTATGATCACTAGGGCTCTCACGAAAACATTTTTACTGCATACCACTTAAGTCCAGATCCAAAACTTTTATAAACAAATGTTGAGCACATTTTATTCATTATTTTAGGCTCAGTCCGGAAAGGCTGAGGCTCGGTCTTGGAGGCCGAGGCTCGGTCTGAGAGATCAAGGTAGTTGGCTAGTTGGACTAGGAAGAGTAGGCTCAGTCTTGGAGGCTGAGGCTCGGTCTTAGAGACCGAGGCTCGATCTAAGAAATCGAGGTAGATGGCTAGTAAGACTAGGAAGAGTAGGCTCAGTCTTGGAGGCTGAGGCTCGGTCTTAGAGGCCGAGGCTCGATCTAAGAGGTCGAGGTAGATGGTAGAGCAGTCTTAGAGACTGGGAAGGATTTGGCTAGTGGGACTAGGAGAATTATTTGATTGACTAACATGTTTATATGATTATATGATTGATTATTATACGTATATGTGTTTGTGTTACAAACGTCATGCTTTCATCATGTACTAGAAAGATGGACACTACGAATCCCATGGCCATAGTATCAGACGACATAGTTTCATCGAAGCACGAGGTGTACATTTCCAATACTACCGGCACAGACAATGACGACTTTCAGCCCTTTTTGCGCTGCCTGAAGTCGTAGCAGAGCCTACTGATGGCCATCTTGTTGGGAGTTTGCCACTCGCGGTGATCCCTGCTCCTGTGCCCCCTTGCCGCTTATCCTGTTGATGATATGCCCCCCGACGTGGCCTCTGACGACGATAACGATCTACTAGAGGAGGACCCATTCGAGGGCAGGGCCCTATTGCTGCTAGTATTAGCCTACTGCATGCGGACGCTCCTGCAGGGGAAACTCATGCCCATTCCCCTGTCCCAGACTCATTTGAGTTTCTGACATCCGCATTTTCGCATATACAGGGAGTGCAGCACCATTCACACGACGCTGACCCTGATACGGTATCATCAGCTGCAGCGGTTCCCGCACCCAGCTTTGAGTTTGATCACAGTATTGAGGGTGATTTTATTCTTCCACCTGGTTTTGATCCAGACCATGACCTTGAGTTCATACACTTAGACCAGCCCTTGGAGGATCCTGTAACCCTTGTGGTTGTTGATCCAGCTGATCTTGAGATGGATTTTTTTTTATCCGGAGCCAGCCGTGGCCCCTGAGCCAGGCGTTGCTCCTGACCCCGCATTGGAGCATGACCCTGTTCATGCCGATGCACCTGCTGTTGCTCCTTGATTGATCATCTGCTTGGACGAGAGAAAATTTGGGGTAACTGAGCAAGACAATTTATTATTACGGGGGCCCACGTAATAACGACTTGTAGTGCACAGAAATCCTGGTGGACTCTGCGGGTCAAGCTAATGAAAACCAATGTAGCAGGAAATAACTAAAACACGAATGACCAAGGCGATGTAGCCTCGAGTTCATTCTATTACAAGCAACAAGCCAAATTGGCAAGCCTATGTGAAGGCTCAGAAATTTATTTCCCCACTCATACATTGAGTATATTTGCGTGTGAAATTGGGTGATTACATGATGGCTTATGTTGCTATATATACCTCATAGACAATTGAAACGTTGTCTAAACCGCTTCACACCACTTCGACAAAAGGGAATGTCACCCAGACGTGACACAAACACCAGTACGTTGCCAAGGACAGAAGCCGAGCTGCAAGGACGCATCTCACAGATAAATGCACGACATGGAGCCCTCCGCTCTAAGTACAACGATGGCATTACTGGAAATAACCCTCCAACTGGCTGCACCTATAAGCAGTTCCTGAACTGCAAGCCTTTGAACTTCGACGGAACGGGAGGCGCCGTTGCATTTGTTCGTTGGTCCGAAAAGATTGACTCCATTCCAAGAAGGAGTGGCTATTCGTCCCAACAGAGTGTTACCTACATCCCGGGGTTATTTCTAGATAACTCACTCTCATGGTGAAACCTTAAGTTTCAGACCCTTGGCACAGATGCTGCTTATGCACTGAGCTGGGACGAGCTCAAGGAAACGATTGAGAAGAAATGTTGTTTTAGGACTGGAATTCAGAAGCTTGAGGTGGAGTTCAGGAATTTGAAAATGGATGAACCAGAGATTCCTGAACTTGTCCAGCGATCGCACGACTTGTCTAGGGTCGTCCCCTACTAAGTCACTGACGTTGTATGATACAGTTGTGTACTTGTAAGCTTTACATTGTGGTCCCAATTTGTGGACTAAGCAATCGCAGTATTCTCATCACTTGTGATGTTTGATTTACTGTTTAGGTTCTATGACATGAGATGTTATGTGGTTGATTTATCTATAGCATGAGATGTTATGTATTGTTGAATACATACGTACGTTTTACTTGCTATGACCTAACCTACGTGAAACATCTTTTAGAAGATGCCACCAAGACGCGAAATGCGCATGCCCACCTCAGAGGCGGAACTTCAAGAGATAATTGCTGCAGCTATAGCACAGCACGAGGCCCTACGCTCCGAACCTATCAGAGGTACCTCAGAAAATAACGGTTGTTCCTACTGGCACTTCCTCAACCACAAGCCTCCGAAGTTCGACGGCACTGGAGGTGCCATAGCTTTTGTAAAATGGATCAAAAGTATGGATTCCATCTTTTAAGTGAGCGGTTGTACGCCGGAACAACAAGTCCTATACGTTTCTGAGCTGTTTCTAGATGAAGCCCGATTATGGTGGAATCTTCAGACCCATATGAAGGGTGCTACTGCAGCATATGCGTTAACCTGGGGCGAACTGAAAGGAATGATGCATAAGAAGTATTGCCCCCAAACGGAAACCCAGAAGTGGGAAGATGAATTTCGGAGCCTGATGATGGAAGGTCCGAAGGTGTTGGAGTACGTGCAAAGACTTCATGATTTGTCACGAGTTGTTCCGTACCTGGTGAAACCAGAATGAAAGAAATTGGAACAATTCATCTGGGAACTGGCGCCTCAAGTCTTGAGCTTGATGACAACATCAACGCCACCAACAACTGATGTTGCAAGTAAGATGGGTCTGGCACTCGTTACGGAAGCAATTAGACTAGAAAAACTTGCAAACCCTGACAAGGAGACTCAGGTAGAGTCGTCTGGAAAGAACAAAAGGAAGCTTACCGAAGATACCCAAACAAATAAGGATGAACAAAGATCTATTCGAGGTTGTTTTGATTGCGGGGACAAAGGGCATTTCAAGAAAGACTGCCCTAACAACAAACAAGCCAATGATAAGATTTACTTAGAAACTAAGCCAAGACGTGCTAGGTGCAAGTATCACCACGATTGTGGATGTCGGAAGCCTAGGCGTGGGAGGATAGGAAATGGCCGAGTACCAGGATGCTTCCATTGTGGGGACGATGGACATCTTAAAAGGGAATGCCCGAAGTTGAAACAAGACCGTGAAAAGACATCCAACATCGGAGCTTGTGAAGCGTGCCAGGATCCAGGCGTGATTACTGGTACGTTCTCTACTAACCAAAACTCTTGCATCTATTTGATGCTGGTGCCTATTATAGCTTCGTATCGTTAGAGTTTAAGAATATGCTTGGTTTAACCGCTAGTAAGTTAGATATTCCCTACTCAATCGAATTAGCCAATGGGAAGTTAGTAGGAACCAATGAAGTGATCAGAGGTTGCGTGATCGAGTTGGGAGAGCGTGAGTTACTTTGGATCTACTACCAGTCCAGTTGGGAAGCTTCGACGTGGTGGTAGGAGTGGACTGGTTATCAGGCAACAAGGCGGAGATAGTTTGTCACGATAAGGTCGTTCGTATCCCAACCGAAAATGGCGAAACAATTGTGGTTCACGGGGAGGAGCGTGATACGCCGTTAAGAATTATCAGCTGCCTGAAAGCGCGAAAGTGTTTGCAAAAGGGATGTGTTGCCTTCCTGGCACACATTGTGGATAAGAAGGCTGCTGAGCCAAGAATGAAAGACATCCCGGTCATGAGGGAATATCCAGAAGTCTTCCCAGAGGACTTACCTGGACTGCCACCTCAGAGACAAGTAGAGTTCCGCATTGACTTAGTTCCAGGCGCCGCACCTGTGGCTAAGGCACCTTACAGACTTGCTCCGTCTGAGATGCAGGAACTGTCAACACAACTTCAAGAGTTGTTAGACAAGGGATTTATCCAACCAAGCTTCTCGCCTTGGGGAGCTCCAGTCCTGTTTGTCAAGAAGAAGGACGGTAGTTTTCGTATGTGCATCGACTACCGGGAGTTGAACAAGCTGACGATCAAGAATAGATATCCTCTACCAAGAATCGATGATCTGTTTGATCAACTGCAAGGCTCAAGTTTTTATTCAAAGATCGATCTTCGATCTGGATACCATCAGTTAAGGATACAAGAGGAGAGTATCCCGAAGACAGCCTTCAGAACTCGTTATGGACACTACGAGTTCCTTGTTATGCCGTTTGGTTTGACAAACGCGCCTGCAGTCTTTATGGATTTGTTGAACAGAGTTTGCAAGCCGTACTTGGACAAGTTCGTGATAGTGTTTATCGACGACATCTTGATTGTTCAAGGACAAAGGCTGAACACGAACAACATCTAAGAGCTATTTTGGAGCTGCTGAAGAAGGAACAGTTGTATGCCAAGTTCTCTAAGTGCGAGTTTTGGCTATGTGAAGTACAATTTCTTGGACATGTGGTTAATGGAAATGGAATCCATGTTAATCCCACAAAGATCGAAGCGATCAAGAATTGGGAAACGCCAAAGACGCCAACCGAGATTCGACGATTCTTGGGTTTGGCTGGCTACTATCGAAGGTTCATTGAGGATTTTTCAAAAATCGCTCAACCATTGACGCTCCTCACGCAGAAAGATAAGAAGTTTGACTGGGGAATCAAACAGGAAGAAGCGTTCCAGATATTGAAGGATAAACTCTGCAATGCGCCAATCTTAGCACTACCGGAAGGTACAGATGATTTTGTGGTATACTGCGATGCTTCGCGTCAAGGATTGGGTTGTGTGTTGATGCAACGCCAAAAGGTTATTGCTTACGCATCGCGTCAACTGAAAGTGCACGAGAAGAACTATACCACACATGATTTGGAACTTGGCGCAGTGGTATTTGCATTAAAGATCTGGAGACACTACCTTTATGGTACAAAGTGTACACTCTTTACAGATCACAAGAGCCTACAACACATATTCAACCAGAAGGAGTTGAATATGAGACAAAGACGATGGGTTGAGTTGCTTAATGATTACGACTGCGAGATAAAGTATCATCCAGGGAAGGCGAATGTGGTCGCCGATGCCCTAAGTCGAAAGGAGAGGATCAAGCCCATAAGGGTTAGAGCTTTAGAAATGATTATCCGAACCGATCTTTCCTTACGCATTCGTGCCGCGCAGAAAGAAGCTCTCAAGGAAGGAAACCTTGAAGAAGAATATCTCCGTGGGATGGAGAAGCTACTGGTACCAAACGAGGAAGGAACGTTATGTTTTGAGAAAAGGATTTGGGTTCCGTTGTTTGGAGGTTTAAGGAAGGTTATTTTCGATGAAGCTCTCAAGTCTCGGTACTCTATCCACCCTGGAGCAGATAAGATGTACCAGGATCTCAAAGATTACTATTGGTGGCCTAGGATGAAGGGCGACGTTGCTGTTTATGTGAGCAAATGCTTAACATGCGCTAGGGTGAAAGCGGAATACCAGAAGCCTTCAGGACTTCTGCAACAACCTGAGATTCCCAAGTGGAAATGGGAACAAATCTCCATGGATTTTATTACAAAGTTGCCAAGAACGCCAAGAGGCCATGACACTATCTGGGTGATAGTGGATCGATTAACGAAGTCTGCACACTTCTTACCTATCAGAGAGAAGGATAACACGAGCAAATTGGCTGAAATATACATGAGAGAGATCGTTGCACGTCATGGAGTGTCTCTCTCGATCATCTCTGATAGAGACGGAAGATTTGTGTCAAGGATATGGCAATCCTTCCAAGAAGCCTTTGGCTCACAATTGAATCTGAGCACTGCGTTTCATCCACAAACTGACGGTCAAAGCGAGCGAACGATACAAACTTTGGAAGACATGCTGAGAGCGTGTGTTATGGATTTGGGCGGTAGATGGGATAAGCATTTGCCTTTGGTTGAATTTTCATACAACAACAGCTACCACACCAGTATTGGTGTCGCGCCATTCGAAGCCCATTACGGACGCAAGTGCCGATCACCCCTATGCTGGGCTGACGCAGGTGACAGGCAGCTTGCTGGTCCCGAGATCGTCCAAGAGACGACAGACAAGATTACGCAGATTCTAAAACGCATCGAAGTAGCTCGCCACAGACAGAAGGCCTATGCGGATCCAAACCGAAAACACGTGGAATTTCAAGTGGGAGAAATGGTTTTATTGAAAGTTTCACCCTGGAAGGGTGTGGCACGCTTCGGAAAGCGTGGGAAGTTAAATCCGCGCTACATTGGTCCCTTCAGAATTCTGGAAAGAATAGGACTAGTAGCATACAAGTTGGACCTACCTGCTGAACTTCATTCTGTTCACGACACATTTCATGTATCCAACCTGAAGAAGAGTCCAACTCAAGATGACATTGCCATTCCCATCGACGAGATTCATGTTGACGACACGCTCCATTTCGTTGAAGAACCGGTTGAGGTTACGGATTGGAAGGAAAACAAGACCCGCCGGAGCAGTGTCAAGCTCGTCAAAGTTCATTGGAATGCCAGACATGGTCCTGAATACACCTGGGAGCGTGAGGACCGGATGAAAGAGAAATACCCCCACCTATTCCTAAGAACCCTGCATCTACAAGCAGAACTTAAAATTTCGGGACGAAATTTATTTAACGGGGGGAGAATGTGACAACCCTCACTAAACCAGGTATCCGTACGACTTAATTAATAATTAATTACTGCTTAATTACTGTGCTTGTTTGAACTTGTGGATAAACTGCTACTTGAATACTGATACATGTACTTACTTGCATCATACTTTACTTGCTGTCACTACATTATTTACATGCTGAACCTTAGTGACAAACATGATGCACAAAAGCACAGTAGCACTATAACGGATAACCTATTGAACATGCTGATAAAGCCAGCATCAGGCAGACACTGCCTCTAAGGCCTGTAAGAGCCTGAAATATTTTGCTACACTAGTGGTGAGTGTAGGGATATAAGTGTTGTAGAACTGCGTCTCTAGGAATAAGTCACAATGACTGGATGTGCCTAAAACGTACTCTAAGTACAAAACTCAGCACTTTACATAACAATTCAGCTTTTAGCTAACTAATAAAGTGCCAAAACTTGAGAAAAATATTACTAGACACTTTCCAAAGTGTCAAAAATGAGTTGTGTCACCAAAAGGGGTAATAACGACACTTTAAAGCTTTGTTAACGCTTTAACGGATTACTATCCAACCGAACAACCGGACTATACCCGGAACATGAAAATATTGTTATTTTCATTATTTATCTTTTTCTAAGCCAGTTAGGGTCCCTGAATACCCTAACACCCATTGTAACACACTACACACAACTAACCGGGTTAAGCACTTAACTAACTTACTTAACCTAACTATTATCCTAACTAACTAGTTGGAATCGGACTAGACCCCCCCATTACAAACCGTCCCCATGTAGGGGGACACACTTTGTACTTTTGTGATTTATTAAATCTTGTGTGCTTAGTATCAAGTAGACACATGGACCTTTGGTTAAACATGTTGAGAATTGCCTATAAGTTCATAGCATAACACATATGATCATTTCCATCACACAACACCACAACACACACTTCTCTCCCTCTCTTCTAGCTTACGGCCGAACACACCCACCCCCCATCCATCCATTTTCGATTCCTATCTTGCAAGTTCCAAGCTCAACAAGTGTTAAGGGTCGCATATTAGGAAGCTTGGTGCAATCGGAAGGCAAAGGACCTCTTTATCTTGCTTTTATCCACGCGTTTTTCGCATAGATTCTTCCCTAGCCTCGAGCTAGTGGTATGTTACTTTAATCACCTTCTTGAACTATTCTAAAGTGGTTAATAAGATTTGTAGCGGTTAAAACTCGTTAACATACAAAATGGTGCATTAAAGTCTACTAAAACATGAAAAATGATGGTTAAAAGCTCACTAGTTGTGTAAATGTTGTAGTAATTGAAATTTGTGATTATTTAGACCCGATCTATGTTGTGGTAGCTCGGATCATCACTTAACCCGGTTTGGTCATGATCACGAATCATGACATAAGGTTGTTTTGAATAGAACAAGGGTTAAAGGGTGAAACTCTACCACACAAGAATCACGAACTTGTGTAAAAGTGATTTAGTTTGTACAATAGTGTTTAAAACTAGTAGATCTACGGATCTATAGGGGGTATTTTCAAAGGACCGAGTGTCAAAGAAATCATGTTTTTCTAAAGACGGATCTTACACTAACACGAATGGTTTTTAGAACACACAAGTGTGTAAACACATGTGTAACACAAAGTTTCGACAAAATAACTATTTTTGTAAAAGTTGACGAGAAGTTGTAAAGACGGAACTTCCATAAAAACGAGGTTTTTACAAAATCGGATTGTTTTATATAAAGATCCACTAAAAGTAATGAGATTTACTTCACAGTTTGGATAAATCACAAGTTCATGAAATTTATGCGATTTATATACATATTTTGACTAGTTTGTGGTTTGAACATTGTTTTGGTTGAATGAGAAGATTGTTGGTTGATTTGTAAAAGAAAATGATACGCTTGAAAGCGTGGCCACCTCCAGTTACAGAGGAAACTCTGGCGAAATTTTTCCGAAAACCTAACACTTAGAACTATTTTCACTATAAGTGTTAGAAATACATTTTGACTTGTCTTCAAAAATATAGATTTCGCCACGACTTATTTACAAAATACCGGAGGTGGGATTTCACAAAATAAAACGTGATACATAAATGTATTTAGTATATATGTATCACAACATCACTTGTATAAGTGTTTATGATTATTTTGTGAACTACGTAAATATTATTTTTTAGAGAAAAAAAATAATATTACTAAGTATTACTTTGGGAAAATCACATGTATTAAAATATAATATTTTTGAGAAAAATATTTATATTTTGGGAGTTAGAAATAAAATGTATTAAGTGAGACTTAATAGTGTAATCCGAAATATATTAGACGAACACACATGTATTAAATCCCCCATCCTTGGGAAGGAAAATTGACTACCAAGTATATACAGAAAATAAACATGAAATAGTTGCCTAACTATTTCCCAAAAACTTAAACCATAAAGCTAAGGCACGGCCGTCCGTCTAATAGAATTAGTACGTGTAGGTCGTCACACAACTGTTCGATTTGGAGGCATACTTGGTAGAGACGCACCACTGTGAGTTCATGTCCCCCTTTTCTCTAACTGTTTTCAGTTTTCTTAACTGCGGGGGTGAAATACATGTTACTTTGATTACAAGTACTTTATACATGGTGTGGTTAGCGTAAGGAGGTTTACTACTTAGATCATGTGAGTGGGTAGGCAGAAACTGGAGGCCATTAATCCTCATTGTAGGACCGAGGGACGTAAGCGGTAGATCTATCTGGGTGTAGCGAGCCCAACTCTAGGCCCAACAGAACGGACCTCTGAGAGGCCCAACAGAACGGACCTTGGAGTGACTTTGTACCCAACGCTAAATCTGCAAGGTTTGAGTCTTCCTACTTGCACTTCACACATATCAATGGCCTTGCAAACCGTTGGTGATCTCTTTTTCCTTATTTGCTACATACCAGGATTTTTATACATACAAAGGTTTATTTACTCACTTACACATGAACTCGCTCAACATTATTGTTGATTTTTCAACTTACATGTATTTCAGGAAATTAAAGATCTGGCGCGGTATGTTATGTTTTCCCGCTGCATAAGGGTTCCAAGGTCATCCCAGTTTAGGAAATGTGACTCTTTCCTGGACAAGTCACAAATCTTAAACTTCGTTTATTTCATGTCGGTGTTTATGTTTTTCAAGACAATGTTTTATGTTATGAGGTTGTAAGTCTCTAAGACAATGCTATGTTACTTTAGTTTCTAAAACTTAAATCTATGGATGATCTTGCATGGTTTTATTTCATATAGCTTTGTTATGGTTAAGCTATGGTATTAAGAAGTCACACCAAAATAACCACGCTTCCGCAAAGCCAGGGTGTGACAGTCTGTTGGTGCATATGTCTGTCGACTTCGTCTTGTATCGAGTCTTGTAATAGTGTAGATAGATCAGGGCACGAAATACGAGAAAAACGAGAAATGTATGGATAGATGCATTTCGCATGAACCGTTTCGTGCGAAATCATTTGCCTATATATACGTGTCTTGACCATTTCATTTGTAATGATTCTGATTCCGGTGCCGAAGTGCTGCCGACGTGTCATTTGATATGTAAAGCTGTTATATCAATCTACAAAACAATTAGAGTGTAAATCAAGCTGATTCAAAGTTGATACGTTAGTTCCGCCTCTTGTATTGATTAGAATTCTTCTGAACGACTCGTTTGGTCGTTAAAACGATCCTACAGACCAGAAGTTCAAGTGTTGAAGCAGTTCCTAGTGTAACGAATACTATGTTAGTGAATCGACACCAAAATTGGAAGATCAGATAGAATGAGGTTTTGTAAACCAAATGAGTATTGGAACTCATGTGATATGGTTTAACAAAGCCTACATTCTAAATCGGAACCTATCCTAAGTGCTTACGACCTGTTACGACCAATTAAGGTAGCTTACGCTACTTTAACGCGTCGTTCGCGCAAATGCGCGTTCGAGACGCCTAACTAGTCCTATGACAAGCATTATATGCCCTAACATGTTTAAATATGTTGCATAATCAGTTTAAGTGACAAAAATTAAGTTACATATGCTTAAAATCAAATTATGCATGAAAAGGGCATTTCGGTCATTTTCCTAAGGCATATAAACTACCTATCATAACAACTAATTAAACTAAGTGACCATAAGGTATAACCTCGGAAGGTTATTCCCTATACAACTACGGTCACAAAATATGCTTGGCCGGATCCTAACGATCGACCAAACGGGTCGGGTTCGAAAGTCTAAGCGGTTGTCAAGACCGCTTGACGTACGACCCTATACAAGCACTAGACTAAAAGTGCCGAGTTAAACATGTTAAAACATGTTTAACTAGGTTAGAAAAAAAGTTTGATATCAAAACAAAGTGTTTTGATACCCGAAAATAGCTTCATTGCAAAATACGCATAAATACGTATTTTGACCGAAACTTTGACTCGTCACTTCGACTAATCGACGTGGTAATCAGTAGGTATAGTCACAAGGGACTATAACCATCGTGATTACGCTCACGTTGCAAAGTTCGAACAAACTTTGTGTTAACCAAATCATGGTCAAAGCAGAAAGTCAAACACTGTTTGACTTTCATGCTTGAAAAGCATAAACAAGCATGAAAGAAGCTTACAAAAGGTCCAAGCAAGGAAGAATTGATCCAAAAACACTCAGGTATGAAGCCTTAGCTTCAACTTAGAGCAGATTTTGAATCAACGTGTGAGGAATGAATGATGAATAAGGTGGGTATTTATAGAAAGTCTTAACCCATTAGGATCTTTACAAGTGATTTTGAGCAAATCTAAGCTTGATCCTAACCATACACTTGTGGAACATAGTTTAGGATACCATGGGAGTTCAAAAACCAGCCTAAAGTATTGAGAAAATTGCATAAAAGACCCTGAATTTCAAGCTGCAGCTCAATAATGGAGTTTCTGTCAATATAGGGACATCGCGTGCCGTGACAGCAACACCCCTTTGCTGTGGCGCGACGCCACGGCCTACCTGAGCCAGAAACTTTCAAAAATTGGCAAGAATGGTCCCTGTGGCATGTTTAAGCCATTTTTTACGCGTTTAAGCCCTGTTAACCCCATTTCAAGGCTCTATAATGAAGTTAAAGCATAGGGAACATAAAATATGCTTGAAAACATCTCGGATGTCGGTTCGTTTGGTCTTATGGACTCGTTGTTCGGTAAATTACGACGAAAACTCGAACGGACGCGAAAATAATCCAAATTTCACGACGGATGGTATTTTTGCATTCCAATCACTAAAATAAAATATTTTAATGATTACAAAAATTTTTGGATGTCCGGATATGTTCAGAACATAAGATATGCGCGTAAATTCAAACTTATGCACTTTTTTACGCTTTTAGTCCCTATTGATCAAATAAGCATATTTTCGCATACCGAACCACTCAAAGCTTATTTCTAAGTTTATCAAGCAACTTGACAATTTCTTTTTGTGAATTAATTTTTTGTTGTATATATGATGTTAAGATAACTAGATGTGATTGGTTTTAATAAAAAAGTTGAATAAATTGTTTCAAAGTTTAAAAATGCCCCATCAACCAAGAGTTGCTCTTCGCTAAGTTTATCCCTTAATTGTATAGATCGTCTATGTACAATTTATATCACTAAGTTTATCCCTTCATTGTATAGATCGTCTATGTACAATTTCTATGTTTAAGATAATCTTCTATATTAAAAATGGAAGAGATTAACTAGTTTATCTTCTTTAAGGAACTGAACCCATCAATTTTTGGCATGGTTAGGATTCTACTATTGCTTTACACATTTACCCATGCTTTGATTTTAAGATTAAGATAGCAATGATTTCGTACACTATTTGCTTCTACAAGTGCAAAAGGTAAGCAAGGAAAATTAAATTAAATTTAAGAGAAGCCTAAAAATATGCCTACTTTGTACTAATGTTTTTAGACATGGACCGGACCAACCGGTTAAACATGGAACCGTGCACTCTGTTGATTCATCAAGGTATATATGAATAATTAATTTAGGTTTTAAAGAACGGAGATGAACGAACACGAACATGCCCATTCTCTTAACGAACGAATATAAACAAAAAATTGTTCGATTATATGTTCGTATTCGAGTTTGGTTAATGTTAAGTGAAAGAACATGAACATGCCCCTGTTTGTGTTTGTTCAGTTTGTTTGTAGGCCTCTCACACCACCATTTCATGCACGTGCTCATGCAGGTGCCTTGCAATCGTTCTATCACACCAAAAGACGATGTGTCTTCACCTGATATGATTGAGTATGATTCTCTTTGGTAAGTAGGACACCTGATAGTTCAACAAATAGTGATCTTCATCTAGACTAGCTGGTTCAAGGAGTTGCATTGGACTTTTGTTGGAGCGGAGGTTAGCTGTTAGATTTTTGGAATTCGGAGACCTGAAGAGGTTAGTAGTTTTCTAGATGTGGCACTGCTACGCCAAAGGTTATGAGCATGATCATGGAGGGCTTCAACTGAAATTAGACTACGGAGGAGCTTGCAATCTCGTACTCGTAGCTTACAAAGACCATCGCTGAAGCGCCTCATATTTTGGTCATCTCCCACCTCCATTGTGTAACCATCCTCGTCTTTTTAAAGCTCATTTCAGTGAGTGTACATATTCCAACGTATCAGAGGGTCGAACTGCTCAGATACCACTTTGTCATGGTGTAACGCCTCGCTTTTTGTAACTTTCCTTACTTAACAAGTTTGTTTATACTTTCCATTTATGGAAACTTGTATTCTTTTGTATTCGTGATTCTTTTCAAACGTTGTAATCCGAGACTTGAATCATAATTAAAAACCTATCTTTTATATACTTGTGTTGTTCATTATTCGTAAATACTTGTTATTTATTCGTGAAACATACATACTTGATACCATTTACATGCAAATTCATACTTATTCATAATTATTATACATGCAACATATATTTATACATTCTTTTATTTGTGCACAACACTTATACATTGCACTTATACGCTTACAACCGTCATAACTCAACAAAATTAGAAATTGGGCCTAAAGGCCTGGCCCATTCGCACGAAAGGGACAACCCACTCGTCCCAAACTACCACTTCAGCCTATAAATATCAGGCCATTTCCCCTCATTTCAAATCTTCAAACTTCTGGATTCTCTCTTAAAACCAACTGCGAGCATTTCACTTGGAGCTTGTCTCAGCCATTTGTAAGTGTGTATTAGCTCACAAACATCTGATTTCATCTATTTTTCTTCTACTTTCTCCTGATTTTTTACAAACTTTTACAAAGATTCTTCACTATCTTCAACTTGGTTTATTAGATTCGCTTGGGCAATCTGATACAAACTCTCAATCAGTTGAGGACCAAGCTGAAGTTAAGTAAATCTTTCAAAACTATTTTAAACAAGCTTTCTGATTTCCAACTCAGCTGGATTTGAGGTTCTCTGAACTCACAAGCAAAGTCCATAGCTGTGTATTCAAGTTTGAACCAATTCCAGCCGAGTAGGTGATCAGTTCAAACAAAATCGAACCGATTTCACCAAGAAACTGTCCCATTCGTCTGAGGTGCAGACCCATTCGTCCGAGAGGATGACCCTCTCGTATGAAAGGGGACTCCCAGTCGTACGAATGCGACTGTTTCAACTAGGTTCTGATGATATCTAGTGTTGAATGACTATCCAGATCACTATTTTCAATATAGATGATTCTGGAATGTCAGTGTGTGTTTTGTGGGAACTTTGCTTTCCAATCTAGATCCACCACCTCACTTAACTCGTGAAATGAACACCCAAACAATCTCATAGACCTAGAACAAGTGAACCCCGTCCAGCCTCCGACACTTAGTTAACTCTTTCTATGTCGTGTTGGCACACCTAGGTTATACATTGTTCGGTTGTTTGGTTTATTTACATTATGTCTTTCCTTTCAGTATTCATGACCAACCAGTCAGTTAACTAAGTTAACTGATTTGTGCTTTGGTGAACAATAACAAGGTTTTACCTCCATGCATGACTTCTATGAATCTTATGAACCTTCTGGACTATTAAAATACTGATATGATAACTAATAAACTTAACAGAAATCATGAACATAACTATTTGATAGTTAAAACGTTCAGCGAGACTCCGACATTCCCCTTTCGTATGAATGGCCTTTTCTGTACGAGTGACCCATTCATCCCAGACAGTCTCTCGTCCGAACTGTTCGTATTTTTGTTTCCCCGTTATTCTTTTTTCCACGTTCCTTGTCGCTGATTCTGTCGGGCAAACTAGGACCCGTAAAACCATTGAACATCAGTGTCGGGACAAGTGCACGGATAAAATATAATTTCTATTTTAATATACGTTCGTGCTATACTAAGTATGCTAATTCTGTTTCATAATCTTCCAAATCCAACTCACGCCTTTGTTTGCCTTATAGGGTAACCTTGGTGTTCTTGTACTAACACCATCATCCCTTTACTTACCAGGTAGAATAACCTTGGCGTACCTGTACTACCCCTACCAAAACTACGTTCACGATATTTCTAACGAAGAATTAGCAAAACTGTGAGTATACTCGAACACCCTTTTTCAAGATTTACACTTTGGGTGCAAACTCTTTATATATTAACCTACACAGTTACACTTAGACTTTTATACAAAAATGCACAAACACTCCAATACATGCATTCATATGTTATACTTGATTCTTTGATCTAGGTTTCTTCGTTTGTGATACACTAGTCATTAACTTCGTACGAGCCTACCCTTAACATGTATAGCGCTATAAGAGTAACGCACCGCCCGTGAACGTAAGGTCATGTTAAGTCTATAATCATTTGTGTTAAACCTTGGGTTGACTTGTTGCTCACATGCCAGTTTAATGTTAATCTTGATAACTAATTTTCCATGTGGACTGGTTTAAACTTTATCACTTATGCTATGTATCAAAACTTATATACTCGCCAATACCTTTGTATTAAACCATGAATTTTTAACATATTGTAGGACGATGATGATACTAAAATGGGCATAGCGACGATGCTTTAGATACACATCTAGAATTCTTAGTTTATGTTGTTGTATCAAATTTTGTACTATGTTGTAACTTGTTTTGTTATTGTATTTGAACTTAGGTTGTATTTCGAATTTCCAAGTATTGTAATGTGACAATTTGTTATGTAATGAAATCAGTTTACTTTAATTATTGTCACTTTTAGTGTTATGTTGCAAGGAGCAATGTCGTTTTCGTCTCACTCCGATGTTTCCACCATCGGTTGGGGTGTGACAGATTTGTATCAGAGCCATAACTATAAGGAATTTGGTAGACTTGCCATGTTCGACCTAGTCTATAGTAGGTAGCATACTTGATCATTCTTGCTACTTGTTTAATATGCTAATTCTTCCTATTTGCTTCTACCTATTCTTTTTGTCTTAATACTTACAACGTGTCTTTCCTAAGACATTTACACAATACACGTTGAAGACTTGAAGACACTCGTATCATACAAACGATACGATTTCACCAAAATAGGCGTGAAACCCATAATTTGGTGAATGACTCTCAATCCATTTATTTCATTTTGCATGAAATTCCACCATCAAGTTTGGAGTGAAATCCACATCTTGATGGTAACTTTCCAATTTAAATTAAAGTGGACCCTCGTCAAAGTGTCGGAATTAACTTTTTTGACCCGACGAGTACCAACCACACTTAGGGTATGATGTCGTCAAGTTAGGGGTGAAACTTGCATCTTGTCGACTAGTCCCACTCCTCGATTTTCAATCCCGCCAAAGTTTCGATTTTTCAATCGATTAGGGACGTGTAGTAATTGGAAGGGTAAAATACCGTTAATCGCTTCTCCATGAGAGTATTTTACCTATATGCCAAAACACGTTTCTCTAATTTGAAAGGACTATCGATTCACTTTGGAATAGTCAAAGTTTCTAAACCCGAAACACTCCAATGTTTTCACAAGCCTCTCTTTTATGTTATCTCAATTTCTGTGTGATTTTAATACTTGTCACCTCGTTCATTTCAAAAGCAATGCACGATTCGCACGTCTCTCGCAATCAAAAAACAATAATAACTCTCATGCACAAACTAAATTTATACTCTTTTACGCATTCATACGTGTTTATACTTGAGAATACTTGTTAAATTCATGCAAATTATGTGATTCATACGTGTCACATGAATACTTACATGACTATAAATGCAAAACGTTATTTTAAATTATGATCAAGTCTCATCCTTTCCTCCTCTTTCGATCCTCTAAATGTCTCCACCAAACTCGTCTAAGAAGTCCAAGAAGTCACTATCTGGTTCGAAAGAGGGTTCCAACAACAACAATGAGGACACCATATCGATGAAAGAGCTCGTGAGTTTAATAGCTGAGCAAATGGCCGAGCAAATGGCCAAATTTATCCCTGACCTTATGAGCAAGATTTAAACCCCACCAGCCACTGAAACCCCCAACGGCTCCATCGATTCCAAGGTGGAAACACCTAAGACGACGTTCCTGTTCAAGCAGTTCATGGCTTGCAAACCCTTAGAGTTCACTGGGAAAGAGGGCGCTACCGGATTACTTTAATGGTTCGATGCCATCGAACTAACCTTCCTTCAGAGTGGATGCCCTGACAATCTTTGAACCCTCAACGCAACAGGGGTGTTCTGATCGAGAGCCCTCGATTGGTGGACTTCTAAGCGTAACACTTGAGGAAATGACGTAGCCCATGCCCTACCCTAGGATGACATGAAAAAGCTAATGAGGGACGAGTTTTGTCCTCCCCATGAACTTCAGAAACTAGAGAATGAATTCTGGAATTTGAAGCGAATCGGGGATGATAACGATGGCCTCACTGCCCGATTCAAGTAGCTCAGTATCTTATGCCCTGGTCAAGTTGACTCGTACATTCACTGCCTTCCCACTTCGTTTATGAACCTCGTAGAGTCAACCAAACCTAAGACCCTCGAGGACACTTTTCGCTTGGTAGCCCGTCTCAACAACAACTGTGTTATTCGTGGAACTTCTGATAAGGTTCCATCGAAGAATGCACACCAAGATCCTACTGATACTACCACCACCGAATTACCCAAGCCATCGTCCTCCAAGGGTAAAGGCAAGAAACGGAAGGCTTCGAGCCAAAATTGTGTGGTCGCCACTTCGCAAAACCCTTAACCACTCCAATCAGTCGTTGCTACTCCCCACCCTGAGCCACAATGCAAAGCCTACACTGGGACTCAAACCAAGTGTAACACTTGCTCCTACCACCACCTAACCAACGCACCTTGCCGCTTGTGCACAAAATGCAATCGGTTTGGGCACTTGCCACCCAATCTCACAAACCAACAGCCAATCAAAACCAGGCTATTGTAGCCCAGAACCCTGCTCCTAATCAAGCTCAACCACAAGCCAATACTGGTCGGGTGTGTTACAAATGTGGTGACCTGAATCATCTTGCTAATGCTTGTCCTCAGCGCGCCAACAACAATAACCAGCAACAGTAGTAGCAACAGCCTCAGCAAGCTCGAGGCAGAGCCTTCGTCATCACTGCCCCTCAAGCATAAAATGCCAACGACATCATAAACGGTACGTTCCTCATCAACAATGTCTATGCATCTTGTTTATTTGATACTGACATGGATAAAACTTTTGTATCCGTTGAATTCGAGCCTATGCTTAAGTGTAGACGTTCTAAGTTGCCTAAATCGTTCACCGTCGTAGTCGCTAATGGTAGATCTGTTATTGTCGATTTTGTTCTTTCTGAGTGTTCTTTGAATCTCAACGATCATACGTTTTCAGTTGACCTCATACCTATGCAGATGGGTAGTTTCAATATCATAGTAGGCATGGATTGGCTTAGGCGAGTTTATGCTGAAGTTGCTTGTTCCAATAAGTTTATTCATCTTCCTCTTCCAAATGGTGACTCTCTACATGTCTATGGCGAGAAACCTTCTAAAAGTATCAAGCTTATGTCATGTACTCAAGCGAACAAGCATTTGCGCAAGGGTTCTTTCACCTTTCTTGCCCACGTTGTGGAAAAGAAGGATAAGGGCTCAAGCATAAGTGATGTTCCCGTCGTTTGTGACTTCCTTGATGTTTTTCCTAACGATCTCCCTGGTCCTTGGCCTTCTCGTTATGTTGACTTTTGCATCGATTTAGTGCCTGGCGCTACGCCTGTCGCTAAGTCTCCTTATCGTCTAGCACCCTCAGAAATGCAAGAGCTATTGACGATCTCTTTGATCAATTGCAAGGCGCGACCTACTTTTCCAAGATTGATCTCCATTCTGGTTATCATCAACTTCGAGTCCTCGAAGAAGATATACCCAAAACCGTGTTTCGTACATGTTATGGTCATTTCGAGTTCGTGGTCATGCCCTTTGGTTTGACCAACGCACATGCGGTTTTCATGGATTTGATGAACCGTGTGTGCAAAGCTTATCTCGGCCGTTTCGTGATCGTCTTCATCAACAACATCCTCATTTATTCCAAGACTCAAAAAGAGCATGAGCGACACTTGCGTCTTATCCTTCAGCTTTTGCGTGTTGAATGACTTTACGTCAAATCTCCAAGTGCGAATTTTGGTTGAAAGAAGTTCAATTCCTTGGTCACACCGTCAACGAACTTGCTATTCACGTTAACCCGGCAAAGATTGAAGTTGTGAAGAACTGGATTGCTCCTAAGTCTCCATCTGAAATTCGTTTGTTCCTTGGTTTAGTTGGTTACTATCTTCGTTTCATTTCTAATTACTAGAAAATCGCCATTCCTCTTACTTCCTTGATTCAAAAAGATAAACCTTTTGTTTGGTGTTCTGAACAAGAGGAGTCTTTCCAAACGCTTAAGTACATGCTTTGCAATGCTCCTATCCTTGCTCTTTCCGATGGTAACGATGACTTCGTCGTGTATTGCGATGGGTCAAACCAAGGTCTTAGTTGTGTTCTTATGCAATGGGACAAGGTTATCGCTTACGCATCAAGGCAACTCAAAATACATGAGAAAAGCTACACTACGCATGACCTTGAACTTGGTGCAGTTGTTTTTGCCTTGAAGATATGGCGACACTACCTTTATGGTACCAAGTGTGTGGCCTTCACCGACCATAAGAGTCTTCAGCACATATTCAACCAAAAGGAACTGAACATGCGTCAGTGTCACTGGGTAGAGTTGTTAAACGACTACGACTACGAAATTCGCTACCATCCAGGTAAAGTGAATGTTGCAGCTGACGCACTTAGTCGTTAAACTCATATCAAGAGTGTTCGTTGCTTCTAACTCGTCGACGATCTTCGAAACCGCATTCGCGAAGCTCAGTACTCATCTGATAATGAGGGTAACCTGTATAACGAAATGCAATGTGGTGCAGAAGAAAGTCTTGTAACCAAATCCGCCTGTATTCTATATCATCTCGATCATGTCTGGATTCCTAATCATGATAACCTTCGTGAACTTCTGATGAAGGAGGCACACAAATCAAGGTATTCTATTCACCTTGGTGTTGATAAGATGTATCACGATATGCGTACGTCTTATTGGTGGCCTGGGATAAAGAAAGATATCGCCACCTTTGTTTAAAACTGTCTCACTTGTTCCAAGGTTAAAGCTGAATATCAACGTCCCTCTGGTTTACTCGAACAACCAGAATTCTTGTCTGGATATGGGAGAGTATTGCAATGGACTTTATCACTAAGCTTCCTCATACTTCCTCTAGTCATGACAGTATTTGGGCGATCATTGATCGATTAACTAAATCCGTTCATTTTCTCCCCATTCGTGAAGATTACAAAGTCGAGAAATTGGCTCGTATCTACATGGATGAAGTCATTTATCGTCATGGTATCCCCATTAACATCATTTCAGATCGCGATGGTCATTTCACTTATCGCCTTTGGCAAACATTTCATACGAATGGCCCTTTTCAAACGAATGACCCATTCGTCCCAGACAGTCTCACGTCTGAAAATTTTGTATTTCCGTTTCCCTGTTATTCTGTTTTCCGCGTTCCTTGTCGCTGATTCTATCGGGCAAACAGGTGTAACTCCCGAAACGAGATCACAACAATATCACACAAGCTTGTTTGGTGGCGAAGTCACACAAACAAGCTAAGATTCAAAGAAAAGAGACGAAGAAGAAAGATTGTTGATTAATGCTTAAACTTGCATACAATAGATTGTCCAATACAAGTTTCCAAAACAATTCACCAACAACTATGCTCCTAACCGTCATTTATTATTTATAGTAAGGGATTAGGAAGCATTCCCCTTAATCTGTATGTGACATATGTGCCTCTTCGACCATCATAGGAATACAAAACCAATGAAATATTGTGTTTCTTACTTGGCATCTGTATAAATGTGCGCATCAATTGCACATATCAAATCTTGTTTGATTTCGAGCTCTAAATCGCTTTCTGGAAAGTTATACGCGAACTGATGCGTAAACGTAATTAGTTTAACGCGAAAAACACTCCGGAATAGTGACATAGGCTTAACATACCTTAAATAACCTTTACATAACTTAGATATAAGTTTTGGAGGGTTTGGTGTGTTGAAATCAAGTTTATTCGATCGCAGGGACTATTTGCGTCAAACTGCAAAAGTCTGCTGATTCATATGGTAACGAACATTCCGGAACTTGATCATAAGTTAATCATGCCCTAAATATCCTTTATATAGCTTAGAAATAGGCTTAGAGGTGTTTGGTGCGCAAAAATAAACTTATTTGATCAACAGGGACTAAAAGCGTCAAAAAGTGCATAAGTTTGCATTTTCACGCATATCTTACGTTCTGAATATATCCGGACATCCAAAAATTTTTGTAATCATTGAAATATTTTATTTTAGTGATTGGCATGATAAAATTTCATTCGTTGTTTAATTTGGATCGTTTTTCACGCCCGTTCGTGTTTCGTCGTAATTAACCGAACATCGTGATCGTACGACGAAACAAACCGACATCCGACACATTTTCAAGCATATTTCATGTTCCCTATGCTTAGGCATCATTTTAGAGCCTTGAAAATGGCTTAACGGGCCTTAACCGTGTAAAAAGGGCCTTATATGCATGCAGGGACCAAAATTGTAACTTTTGAAACTTGTTGCTGAACTGGTCAGTTGTGGCGGGCTGCGTAAGAGTAGGCCATAGCCTACGTGGGGCACGAGAGCACCCCAGACCTGCAAAACTCAGTTTTGCAATCAGCAGCTGGTTTCTGGGTTATTATACATGGTTTCTTCATACATGGAGCTGGTACATGGTTTCTTCATACATGGTTTCTTCATACATGGAGCTGGTTTTGGGCACCCATAGCTTTGTAAAACAGTGGGTAATACTTGTAAGGCCAAGATCAAAGCTTGTAATCCAAGAAACGATCTTAATGGCTCTTGAATTCCTATAAATACCCACCTTGTTTAATTTCAATCATCACATTTGTTCTCATCTCTGCTCTAAGTTGATGCTCTCCCTTGTGAGGCCTCATACCTAAGAAATTTGAGTTCAAATCTTCAAGCTTGGACCTTTTGTAAGTCTTCTTTCATGCTTTTATGCATTTTAAGCATGAAAGTCAAACAATGTTTGACTTTTTTCTTTGACCAGTCTTTGGTCAACACGAAGTTCGTTCGAACTTCGCAACGTGAGCGTAATTACGATGGTTATAGTCCCTTGTGACTATACCTAATGATTACCACGTTATTTAGGCATAGTGACGAGTCATAGTTTCGGTCAAAATACGCGTTTATGCGTATTTTGCAACCAAACTATTCTTGGGTATCAAAACCCTTTGTTTTGATATCAAACTTGTTTTCTAACTTAGGTAAACATGTTTTAACATGTTTAGCTCGTCACTTTTAGTTTAGTGCTTATATAGGGTCGTAAGATGAGCGGTCTAAACAACCGCTTAGACTTTCGAACCCGACCCGTTTGGTCGATCGTTAGGATCCGACCAAACATATTTTGTGACCATAGTTGTATAGGGAATAACCTTCCGAGGTTATACCTTATGGTCACTTCGTTTAGTTAGTTGTATGATAGGTAGTTTATATGCCTTAGGAAAATGACCAAAATGCCCTTTTTACGCATAAATTCATTTTAAGCATATGTAACCTAAATTTTGACATCTAAACTGATTAGGCAACATTATTAGACATGCTAAGGCATATAATACTTGTCACAGGACTAGTTAGACGGTCCGAACGTGTTTTACGCGAACGACCCGTTAAAGTAGCATAGACTACCTTAACGAGTCGTAATGGGTCGTAAGCACTTAGGATAGGTTTCGATTTAGAATGTAGGCTTTGTTAAGCCATATTACATGATTTCCTATACTCATTTGGTTTACGAAACCTCATTCTATCCGATCTTCCGATTTAGGTCCGGTTTATTAACATAGTTACCTATATTAGGTGCCGATTGATTCTATGATCCCCCTAGCTTTGCTTGGTTGTTATTCAAGACTTCTAAGCATTCTCAAGTGAGTACATAGTCCCCTCTTTTATGTTTTCAAATGTTTTGGGGTGATACACATGTTCCTACTTGTTACTTTCATGTTTTTCATGCTTTTATAACATATACTTGCTATGTTCATTAGTACACATATAGTACATGATTTCTTCCATGTTTTTGCTATGTATGTTTTATTAACATGCTAGCACATTGATTTCATATATTACATTTTGTTGCTTATGTTCACTCAGCATATGGACACATTGATTTACATTGTCTTACATTTCTACTTTGTATGTTCATTAAGCATACTAGGTACATTATTTTCGTATAACATGCTTACATTTGGTATAACATTTGGTTTGTTTAACAAAACTAATACATTCATTAACACCGATCATGCCGTTCGTTAGTAGGTAGTGGTACCATAGGAATTGACAACTCCCATTCCTGAAATCCTAGGTTTGTTTGGGTGGAAGGAATGACCGAATTCGATATTCATAAGTTTAATAAACCTTTAACTTGTTAAGGGTTTGTCTCTTTAGTCACAAGGCTTGAATGTAGACGTAGAACATTACAGCGTAGATGTTTGTATCAATAAAGCATGAATTTTACAAAACATAACTTTTTATTTAAATTATGATTTATCAAATACATTGTTTTGTACATTTCTTTCTTATAGGGTTGAGTAAATGCTTTTATTCACTATACATTACATTTGATTTTACATGAACATTTTTACATTGGTGGTTTGTTTGGGTAAGTGATTTAAATAACGAGGCGTGTGTAATATGATAAAAGCATGGCGGATACGCCGCTTGTACTTCCTATATATAAGTGCTTTTATGATATTACATATCGTAGCGTTATTTAAACCATTTCAATTTAGACATATTACATTTTACACAAATAACATATCTTTACAAAACATTGTTTTACAAACAACATATTTTATACAAACTCATTTTTACTTAGTTATTTACTTAACTATGCATTATTCTTTTAACACCTCCCGAATCATGGCTTCCGTGATGACTATCTCCTTTTCTTGCACTTTAGCCTCGATAGCTCCTACACCATTTGCGCCTCTTCTATTCACCTTTGTTGTATTCCAGAATGAATTAACGCAATCGTTGCAGATGAGTGGATTCGTCCTTAATGCGTGTATGATTGGACAATTGTTTAATCCGACCATCAACGAGCTGAACATCTCTGAATATTCCGCAGGAGGGTCTAAAAGGTATCTAGCTTGATTATGAAAAAGCTCCACTTCCAGCTGACGTTGATTAGCCATCATCGCTTGCGCCATATTCTACACAGACATTCAATATGACATTCAATATGTTAAGCATAATTTATGAAAGTTAACCTTTATTCGAAAAGTTGTCGAATCAACAAAGTCAACAAGTCAACAGTTGAAACGAGGGGTCAAATGACAGGTCAACTCAACAGGTCAAAGGTTTGGGACAAGTAGGGGTTCAAATGACATCTCGCATGAACCTTAAGCATCTCGGATGCTTAGGCTATAATCAGACATGCATCCGAGATGGTCCTAGATGCATAACCCATGTCCGAGATGGTCCGAGATGAGACATCCTTTGTTCGAGATGATCCGGGATGATGTACCGTTGTCCGAGATGAGTCTGAGTTTAGTCCGAGATGGTTCGAGATGGTGGTTCGAGAGAGAGGAGATGCTTTGTGATTTGAGATGCTCTGATCGGTCTTGGTTCGAGATAAATGTCTCGAACCATTTCTGAGGCCATATATAGGCTATCTCGGATTAGGATAATAGTCCAGGCCCATCTCGGATTGGTGATCCGAGACGAATAGGCCTGTCTGACATGGCTTTGTTTAACCTAGTGGGCCCCATCCGAGATAGTGGGCCAGATCATTATTTTAATAATATTCTTTTTCAAGATAGAAAACATCCTTTTCAAAAGTCAATGAGTCAACCAACCGAGCAACTGTTTGTCAGCAATATTATAATAATAATAATAAAAAAATAATAACATAGGGGTGCTTTTGGGAGACTGCCATGGGATCAAATCATTCTCAACTGATTAAGGAACATTTTTCAGCTCATGCTTACTTGTACTGGTCCACGCGATTATTAATATATTTATCCTCCTAAATCTAACGCTTAACCTTCAACCTTGTGATACACTTAGGGTAGAATTATACTGTGACATCCGTGTGTCCCATTCCAAGACATACCCCCGCGATCCAGGTAAGCACAACAGTTCATCATAGCAGATGAGTATACTGAGTCCATCCTTTTGTTTTTACAACGGCAGACTTTCTGGTGAACAAGTCAGTACTTTCATATAGTAGAGTGACCAGAAGTCTGACGAGGGTAAGGCCAATGCCTTTAACGGTACGAATTTGGCTTTAGAAGCACACTGAATTCTCCTTTTTTGAGATTTTCTCCCTGATGTGCGTGCGGTGTGATATATTTTTATGTATATTTTTAGCCCTTTTTAACACTTTACTCAAGTTTTAAATTTATAAAACACGATATTTTACTAACACCAAACACACATATGGGCAAGTGCACCCATCGTTAGCATAGTATAGTGTTGGTAAGATACCGAGGTCGTCCAAGGACACAAGAGCTTTTAGTACAGGTTTATCCTCAACGTCTAATCAAATCAAAAATTTAGAAAAAGGTTTTAAACTCGAAAATAAAAACTAAAAATGCTGAAAATAAAAATAAAAATGAAAACAGACAGACAAGACGAATCACTTGGATCCGACTCGCCTTTAGTGTAACCTTTGATTATTTCCGCACTTTTGCACTTTTTAATAGATTATCTTAGTTATAGTAGTAGGCCCCTCTTTTGAAGGTGACGTTACCCTCAACCCAGTAGTTTGAGTCAGCAAGGATATAATCCTAAAGGGTTGGATTATTGAAAGATAATTAATTAAGTTATTAATGCGTAATGTGGTAGGCCCCTCTTTTGAAGGTGACGTTACCCTCGGCTAAGTAGTTTTAGTCAGCAGGGATACAATCCTAAGTAGTCGGGTTAATGTTTTAATATTAGTTTACATATGAGGGGATCAAGAAATTCGGACTCCCGCCATCCAATACCAGTGGGCATTGAAGGAGGTCCTACTAAGCTTGACCCAGGTCCTTGCAGGATCTATACACTGAACAAGGCAAGAACCTTACCAAACCATTCCCTTAACCCCCGACCAGGTAGCCAACATATCTCTATATAGACCGTAGAGATATGAATGGTGTAAATCTTTTATTTTATATAGACAGTAAAATAACGCCAAGACACCACGGACAAATGATAAGGAAGTTTCACCTTCTACATAAGAAACTAGTTATTAAAGTCATTAATACAAAACCAAAAAAAAAGTGCGAAAAGATTAAAAATAAAAAGTATTACACTAAATGCTTGTCTTCACCAAGTGATGTAAGAGACTTAGGCAAACATGGCCTTTGATTGTCAAGAACTCTTACTATCAATCTTGGATCCCGAGACTACTACACACACTCTATGATGGATGATGGATGATGGATGATGGATGATGGATGATGGTGGTGGATGTGGGTTATGATGGTGGTGGTGGGTGGGTGAAGTGTGAGAGAGGTGGTTTGCCAAGGGATGCCATTGAAGTGAATCAAGCACCTCTATTTATAGCCTGTACAGAAGCCCGGACATGGCCCCGTGTCCATTGGGCACGGCCCTGTGTCCACCCACTTTCTCTTTCTTCATTAAATGCAGTTTGTCTGCATTAGTTGACCATGACCCCGTGTCCGCTGGGCACGGCCCCGTGTGCAGAAGCGTATCTGTACTATCAAGATTAGCTTAGATTCTGCGAATCTTAGCGTTGACCACGGCCCCGTGTCCGCTGGGCACGCCCCCGTGTTGGGTGATAGAAGCTTCTACAACTTTGTCTTTTCTGCAGACACTTGGGCATGCCCCCGTGTTCAATGAGCACCCGTGTTCAGCCTTCTGATCTCTTGTTTTTGCTTGGGAAGATGTGGTTGAGGGGTCGGGCATGCCACGTTTATTCCTTTTCTTGTATTTATGTTAGATTTAGCTGCATTTTTGCTTCTTTTGTCCATTTAAGCTCATTTAATCCTGAAAATACAAAAGGAAGACAAAAGCACACTTTTTTCCAACTTTAGTACTAAAAAGGGTTAGTTTATGCCTCATTTGATGTAATTTATATGTTGCATTTTACACACATCAAATACCCCCACACTTGAATCTTGGCTTGTCCTCAAGCAAAACTCTTTATAATGTGGCTTACACACCCAAAAGGAATGGGTAGAAGAGAAGGTTTTGAGCTTGTCTTGAGTGTCGGGATTCCAAGATCTTTATTAGGTTTTATTTTTATGTTATTTACAATCCTATTCGTTATGATTTGTTTAGAATATTACATAAGATAAATTACTTATTTGGGCATAACATGCCTCCTTAAAATTCTATTTATATACAAGTTCACATACCTCACGGGAGATCACTCAACACTCGGCCGAAAATGTATTTTTGTGAAACACTCGAGACCGGCATGGAACTTACTTCTACCATATGCTTGCCAAGCAATCAATCCTCCTCCTTTTTAACTATAAACCTTTGTAAATATCAAGAGGACTTTGGGGGAAGGGTTAGGCTTGGGTTAAAGGTAGGTGGTTTTAGGTTAGTGGTTAGTAGAAAAGGGCGAAAGGCGTAAAAAGCGTCAGTTTTCGTAAGACTTTTTATTTTTGTGACTTTTTATTCTAATGAAGCATTTTTAAAACAAAGTTCTTCTTTTTTTTTTGTTGAACTTGTTTGTTTATTGCTTGACTTCATCAATTTTTTTTGATAAGGGATGTCACATGAAAAACCGAGCTTTTTACTAAAATAAAGGGTTTAAAGTGAAAAAGGGTTTTGGTGGGTAAACGGTGTTTGTTTTGTGGGTTTAGAAATGAAAAGTTTTAGGCTCAAAGGGGTTAACTAGGGGGATTTTGGGTAGGTGGTAAAAAAAAAATAATAATGGTGTTGAAAGAATAAGGGTTAGTCCTAATGCCTCCATCATTTACTTACTTGGGTTTAAGTTGGTAGGGACCGGGAATGTATCGTCATGGCAAGTTCTAGAGTCATAAGAAACCTAGCGGCTATTCACACAAGAAACGAAAAATGAGCATTTAGTTTAAAGATTTGTATTTGTATGCTTAATAAAGGCTCAAAACTCACTTTTTGTGGGAATGGGTTTTTATGTGATCAAGTATATATAATCAAATTTTAACTAGATTTGTCATGTTGTTTCATAATTTTCTTATGTTGGTTCTTTTTATCACGACGCTATCGGTTGTAAATTCGTAAAAATATAACCTTTTTAGAACTTGTTATTCCCAAATTAAACCAGAACAAGTAAAAAAAAATGAAAAGTTTTTCAAAATTTTTTTGGGGTGTTTAGCGGTTCCAATAGAGTTTTGTGTAAGGCTTGTAATTAGGACTTGCAAAATTCAAAGTTTTAGCATCCCCCCAACACTTAAATTACACATTGTCCTCAATGTGTCCCAAAAATAAGTTTTTAGGTTGATTGAATGTGTAAAAGGTGTGTTAAAAACAAAATTTTATGTTACTGGGTATCTGGACACGGCCCCGTGTTCAGGTTGCCAGTAACAGAAATTTTTAGAAAGTAACAGAAGGCTGGGCACGGGGTCGTGTTCAGTGAACACGCCCCGTGTCCAGTTACCTGAACTGGGCGTTTCTCTGCAGATGTTTCAGCACGGGGTCGTGTTGGCTGAGCACGGCCCGTGCTGAACTTGCTGTATTGAAGACAAATTGTCGGGTGGCTCTGTTTTTTGTGCATGGGGTACTGGTTCAAGTTTCCCTTAGTATCCTTCACCATCTCGAGTGTGTTTTATCCATTACAACATCATCCAAACACCAAACAATTTTAAAATCATCATTCATTAAATAGAGAGAGTTACATAAGGTTCCTAATAAAAATATAAACTTAAAACTTAGATAAGTAGGTCAAGCGACACAAGAAATCTAAAACCGCAAAGAAGTCTTAGCCTATAGTTTATTTTAAGAACAAAATTTCTGAAAAAGATAATTTTCTCGGTTGAGTGAGGCTTTGAAGAACTTCATCTCCGGGTGTGGTCCCTCATACGTCGTTGAGCCATTCTTCTATCTCCCGAGGGAGAAGAAAGGCGGGCTCATTGGCATCATCATTTTGAGGGGGTGTAACTTCCACTGGAACTTCTTGCAGATTGTCAGGAGGAGGTTCCGCGGGGATGTCATCCCACCCGGTGGGGTTATTGATTCCAAGTGCTAAGTTCCAATCCTCTTGGGGAAGGATTGGTTCCATGGGATGTGTCACAAGAATGTTCAACCTCTGGTGCAAGAGGTTGATTTCTTGGAAACTATTTTCCAGCCCCACCATAAGATAATTGATACGGTCTATCAGGACCTCCTCTACCGATGTCATTTCATCGAGAGCTTCTCGTAATGCCAACACATAGCGTACAAGAGTTGCTTCGATTGAAGGCCTTCATTCCCTTCGACTGTTTCTGGAATGTGCTGAAGAGGTTCCACTGTTTTGGCTTGACATTCTACGAAAATAAACTGAAAAGAGTTCATTTTAATGAAACAGTAACCTCGGACACGGCCCCGTGCTCACTGAGCACGGCCCCGTGTTCACTTTTCTGCAGATTTTTGGAACAAGGAATCTTGGAGCTTTAAATTATTTTTTCTGACTTTTGGAGCATTTTTAAGCAGAAATAACTTAAAACAATGTTGTAAAACTTATTTTGGCAAGATTCCTTGAATAAAAACCTAACAAACATCACACTAAAGCTTAGAAACATGAAAGTCTCTAAGCTTTAATGGAGTTTTTGAGAAGAAGATGAAGAAGAAGGCAATGGACAAAAGTAGAAAAGACAAGATGGTGATTAGGAACCTTCTTTAGAATATACCTAGTATGGTATGTGTGAAGATCTCACCAAATCTCTTTCTTTGGAATGGTCCAAATGTGCAGGAATCTTGGCTGCGTTTATAGGAAACGACAGCACGCTGGACACGGCCCCGTGTCGGCTGGACACGGCCCCGTGTGCAGACAAGATTCTGACACATTTCATCCGTATTCTGACCAAAAGTCAGACGAGAATCTTTTGGTGGACACGGGGGTGTGCTGACCTGGATACGGCCCCGTGCCTAGAGGCTGTTTATGAAGTTTTGTCTATTTTTAAGGAATTCATCCGGATCGGGTGGTTCCTTACTGGACGGAACAACACCGAAGTGCCTGAGATACCTTAGTTGCTCTAGATTTAGACGAGAACGCAAGAGGTTATCGGTAAGGGTGATTCCTATGCTAAATGTAGGTGGACAAGTCCAACCCTTTCCCGGGCTCTCGTTAAAGAAGGTGTATGTCAAATCGCTCAGGTCTATGTATGCATCGACGGAAGTCGATGGAGAGTCCTTCACGGCACAATCGACACAGGGACGACTATCGTTCACGTCTTCACGAGAGTTAGAGGTGATTTTGGGAACAACGAAGTTGTTTTTATCTGAATGCGGTCTCACTAATTCTTCTTGATCGTTGTCTTGAGATGAATTAATTAAATCCATCTCAAGTTCTTTTATCCAGTTAAGAATTAGATCCTCTAATTGAAAGAATTCTTCGAGAAGCATTTCATCTAGAAGGGATGATTAAGAGCATTCGAGGGAGAGATAGGGATTATTTTTACTTTCGCCCCTCTTAAGGCTACAGGAAAATAATGGGTCTATATAGTGGGGAGTGTAATTTAAAAATTAACATTTTAAATCTTCGTGATTTCCACCACATAATTGACACCACGTACCATAAGAGGAGTGATAGTAAAAAAAATCAGCATCGCTCATGTTTGTGTCAAAAATTACCAACCGTCGGGATCTTACGGTTGTGTTTTCAGTATCTGATACTTGGGCACGGGGCGTGTGGATTGGGCATGACCCTGTGTTCAGCTACTGTCTGACTTAAAACAGGATTGCCAGTACCAAAGATTGGGCACGTGGGCGTGTTCAGTGGGCACGCCTCGTGCTGAGTTCTGCAGAAACTTAAAATTTAAGAAAAATCCTAAAAAAACAGAAAAATAAGAAATACGATTAGTCCGTTGATTCCTAACTTTCTTAAAATCCTTGTGTCCCCGGCAACGGCGCCAAAAACTTGATGTGCGTGCGGTGTGATTTATTTTTATGTATATTTTTAGCCCTTTTTAACACTTTACTCAAGTTTTAAATTTATAAAACACGATATTTTACTAACACCAAACACACATATGGGCAAGTGCACCCATCGTGAGCGTAGTATAATGTTGGTAAGATACCGAGGTCGTCCAAGGACACAAGAGCTTTTAGTACCGGTTTATCCTTAACGTCTAATCAAATCAAAAATTTAGAAAAAGGTTTTAAACTAGAAAATAAAAACTAAAAATTCTGAAAATAAAAATAAAAATAAAAACAGATAGACAAGATGAATCACTTGGATCCGACTCGCCTTTAGTGTAACCTTTGATTATTTCCGCACTTTTTCACTTTTTAAGAGATTATCTTAGTTATAGTAGTAGGCCCCTCTTTTGAAGGTGACGTTACCCTCAACCTAGTAGTTTGAGTCAGCAAGGATACAATACTAAAGGGTTGGATTATTGAAAGATAATTAATTAAGTTATTAATGCGTAATGTGGTAGGCCCTTCTTTTAAAGGTGACGTTACCCTCGGCTAAGTAGTTTGAGTCAGCAGGGATACAATCCTAAGTAGCCGTGTTAATGTTTTAATAGTAGTTTACATATGCGGGGATCAAGAAATTCGAACCCCCGCCATCCAATACCAATGGGCATTGAAGGAGGTCCTACTAAGCTTGACCCAGGTCCTTGCAGGATCTATTGTGACAACTCGAAATTTGGAACCTTTCGCTGTATGCTTGAACACTAAGTGACTAACTAATTTGATGATTTAATGAATGATAAGTGAACCTCTATATGATTATGTGTTATGTTACATGTATGCTTATGTGTATGTATGCGAGTATGTATATGAACCGAGACAACACGAATCCGACTCGAGACCATGTGGTCTCGAGTGAACAATGACTTACGGGCCGGTTGGGCCGCACACACACACACACTTAGCCTATTTTGAAAGCCCATTAGGGTGCACTTGAAGCTAGTATATAATCCGGTTGTTAGTCATCTTTGCCACTTTCTTGGACAACACACACACTCCTCCACTCTCTCTCTAGAAACCATTGAACCCTAAGCTACAACATTGCTCCCCTTCATCTCGGATCAAACCGGTGACCACAAGAGCTCTCGGATTCAAGCCTAAGACCTCCCTTGAAAACTTAACCGGTTAGTGTTTCATGCCATGTGTTGTATTCGGTTGATGATAGTGCGTAACATTTCGGTTAATGATGATGTGTGATGTAGATACTTGATAATGTGTTTGCTTGCTAAAGATTGATGCATGATTAAAGTGCTTGTTTGTTTGATGAATTTTGGTTCGAGTATACGATACATGCTTAGGAGAACATGACTTTATAGAATAACATTTGAACAAGGTAGTTGAATAACAAAAGAATGATAAGCTTAGGGCTATTCATGATCATCCGATTTGTTTTATGTATGAGATTATAGAACAAATGTTTTGTTTGCAAGTTGAGTTGATATCTAGTTTAGATAATATAACTCTTGTCCGAAAAATGCAAAATATGTTTAAATAAGGGCTGTTTGTGTTTGATGAACATGATGAATGTATGAAGAACTTGTTGAATATCATATGAACATGTCTTGAATATTTGAAATCTGGTTGTTTGATCTATTTTGATAGAGGTTTAGACAAATAAACATGTTTATGAGAGTAGTACATAATGTTGCATGAAATGGAATTTCTATTGGATAGTACACTATACCGAATCAGCTCCTGTCCAACCGAAACCTCCAGTTGCGACTCGAAACCAGTGCGTGATGAGTCGAAATCTCCCAGTTGCGACATCGGTTGCGAGTCACAAACACCTGGTTGCGACTCGAAACCACACGAGATCAGCACATAAACCTTATGACTCGAAACCACAGTTACGAGTCCGGTTGCGACTCGAGACCAAAACAGCACGAGCCGAGACCATGATTGCGACTCAGGTTGCGAGTCGCAAACGTCCGGTTGCGACTCGAGACTATACGCAGATACACACTGTTTGGACTTGCACTCCATTACGGGCTTAATTGATTGGGCCGGACTCTTGGGCCTGATGCCCAGACCTTATATGTTACTTGAACGTGAATATTGTTGATCTGCCATGATTAAACGTGTATGCCATGAACGATACTTGAATGCACTATACTAGAAACATCCGTGTGCTACTTGGTTGCGAACCTGACTTGTATGATACAACTATGATAGGACGTGAGTAGCCACAACATTGCTTGTTTGACTTTTCTGTGTTTCTACCGAGCAAACCAAGGTGAGTTCACACCCTCTACAAAGCATGGGATTCCCTGGGTCGGGAATTGGGGTTAAGGAACATGGGTTCCTCGTCCTCCTTGGGTAGGACAGCAAAGGTTCAGGAATGTAATTCCTCGTCCTCACGGACAGATAACTCGTACTAGACCAAAACTCTATCACGAAGTCCCTCATTTTTATATCGACTTAATCGCCGGGCCAATGGCGAGCGGGTCATTAGTTAGATAGCGCTATTTAGGTCTGACAAACCTCACACCGTGCCGCAGAGGACGGGCGTGAACTAATGGATCTGGGGCACGTCAATGATGATAGACATTGACAGTTTCAGGGCACATAAACATGACTACAGTCAGCAGTCGATATGGTAACGAGTCTAGTGTATACATGGGGTAGCCCCCACGGCCGAAATGCCAGATAACTAACACGGGGTAGCCCCCACGGCTGGATAGCCAGAGTAACCAGGAATGAACAAGTCACGTTTTTAACTATGGGGTAACCCCCACGGCAGGATGCCAGCTAAAGGAAACTGTTTTCGAAACAACTTAAAACGAACACCCAACCGTGAACTCACTCAACTTGTTGTTGACTCGTTACTACATGCTTTGCAGGACCTTAGGTTCTTAAGCTGGAGCTTGCATGGAGGAGGATCGTTGTGGGACATGGACGACTGTGTGCCATGTTCAACTTTGAAACAATTAAACTTATGCTTTGATTTAAGACTTATGCTTCCGCTTGCAACTTAACTATGTTTTATGTGGACACCAATTATATTGGTTGAACTATTATAATTACTTACACGCTTGTTCAATATGATTGGTGGCTGGATCCTGGTCAGTCGCGCCTCCAAGCGGTGGTATTCCGCAGGTGGATTTTGGGGGTGTGACAGATTGGTATCAGAGCCATTGGTTATAGAGAACTTGGTTTTAATAAAGGGGAAAAACGTTTTTGTTAAAACCAGACTATAACCTGTACAGTGCTCAACGGTCCACAACGATGCTTCACTCCACATGCAAGGCTCGACATTCTAGGTGATATGATCTGTGTATATATTGCCTATTTGTTAGTTACATAGTACATTGCTTATGGTATGCTTGGTTGGTATAACTACTGTTGCTTGAACACATGCGTGCTTGCTCAATTTTATCGTCGTACTTTCGCGAACCCCTCTCACTCACGTTCTTCTTGATATGAAGATCATGTCTGGACGCATTAACATGACACAAGCCCAGTTGACGGCTTTGATCAACGAACGAGTTGCCGCAGCACTTGCAGCTGCACACGCAGGAGGTATATCCTGCAGTCCGAACTCATTCTAGGATCTTTAGGATCCTACCCTCGTGAACCAACCTTTGTGTTAAACTCTGTCTTTTCTTTCACCTACTATAGGTCAGCACGTTCAGCCACCTGTGTGCACTTTTAAGACTTTCATGGACTGCCGACCGACTACTTTTAGCGGCACTGAAGGAGCAGTAGGTCTCCTACACTGGTTTGAGAAGCTGGAATCTGTGTTCGAAATGTGTGAATGCCCTGAGGCGCGCAGGGTGAAGTATGCTACTGGTACTCTCGAGGGTTTAGCCCTCACATGGTGGAACGCTCAGGTTCAGATGCTAGGGTTGGTTGCTGCCAACGCCACCCCTTGGGAAACTTTTAAGGAAATGATCAAAGAAGAGTACTGCAGTCGGGATGAGATTCACAAACTAGAGGTGGAATTCTTCAACCTCAAAATGACGGGGTCCGAAATTGAAGCTTATGTGAAAAGGTCGAACGAACTGGCAATTCTGTGCCCTACTATGGTGGATCCTCCCATCAAACGCATCGAACTATTTCTTTAGGGCTTAGTGCCAGAAATCCAAAGTCATGTGACTTCAGCGAACCTCGCTACCTACCAGCAAACTGTACAGTTGGCTCACCGTCTCACGGACCAAGCGGTGGAGCAGAACAAGTTACCAAAACGCATAGGTGCTGCAACCACTTCTGGTACCTCTAGTGACAACAAACGGAAATGGGATGGAACTTCAAGTAAGGGTTCGACTTCTGTTCAGTCCCAGTCTCAGCAGAGGAAGACTGATGACTACAAGAGCCCTAATCAGCAATCGTCTGGTGGTCAAGGCCATGGTGGGTACAAAGGAAATCACCCCAAATGCAATCGCTGCAGCCTGCACCACAGCGGGCCATGCACCAGGGGCAACTGTCATCGGTGCAACAAGCCTGGTCACGCTGCAAAGGATTGCAGGAGCTTATACCCCGCCAATCAGAATCGTCAACAAGCTCAACAGAACCAGCGCCAGCAGCAGCAGCAAGGTGATAACAAAGGGTGCTTTCAGTGTGGAGCTGAAGGCCACTTCAAGAGAGACTGTCCCCAACTGAACAGGAACCAGAACAACAAAAACAACAATAACAACAATCAGGGGAATGGTAACAATGGGAACAACAACAACAATGGCGCCAGGGGGCGGGTGTTTGTGATTGGCCAAGGTGAAGCAAGGAATGACCCCAATGTTGTGGCGGGTAAGTTCCTTCTCGACGACTTTTATGTTTCAGTTTTATTTGATTCGGGTGCCGATACTAGCTACATGTCACTAGAAGTTAGTCGAATGCTTAAGCGTATCCCAACACCTTTGAACAACAAGCACACCGTAGAGCTAGCAAATGGTAAGAGTTTAGAAGCCACACACGTAGTCAAGGGTTGTAAACTTATTCTCGCTGACCAGACCTTCTCTATCGACCTCATTCCTATTGTCTTGGGTAGTTTCAATGTTGTCATTGGGATGGATTGGTTATCCCAACACCGAGTAGAGATTCTTTGCAACGAGAAGGTTGTCCGTATTCCAGGTCCCGATGGTGAACCTCTCATGATTCATGGCGACAAGAGGAGTGCTGTTGAGAACATCATTTCTCTCCTTAAGGCCCAAAAGTGCTTGCGAAAGGGCCACACTGCCATTTTGGCTCTCGTTACTGACACCTCAGAAAAAGAGAAGAAGATAGAAGATTTCCCAGTTGTACGCGACTATCCAGAGGTATTTCCTGAGGAATTACCTGGTCTTCCGCCTCAACGCCAAGTCGAGTTTCAGATCGAACTAGCTCCTGGAGCTGCGCCTATAGCTCGTGCACCTTATCGTTTAGCCCCATCAGAGTTGAAAGAACTCTCCACGCAACTACAAGAGCTCCTGGATAAGGGTTTCATTCGTCCAAGCTCATCGCCCTGGGGAGCTCCAGTGCTATTTGTGAAGAAGAAAGACGGTACTTTCAGAATGTGCATCGACTACCGAGAACTCAACAAGGTGACGGTGAAGAATCGTTATCCTCTACCGCGTATCGACGACTTGTTCGACCAGCTGCAAGGGTCGAGCTACTATTCGAAGATCGATTTGAGATCGGGTTATCACCAGCTGAGAGTCCGGGAAGAGGACGTCTCCAAAACAGCTTTCAGAACTCGATACGGGCACTATGAGTTTTTGGTCATGCCTTTTGGGATGACAAACGCACCTGCGGTTTTCATGGATTTGATGAACCGAGTGTGCAAGCCTTACCTGGACAAGTTCGTTATAGTCTTCATCGACGACATCCTGATCTATTCTAAGAGTCGGGAGGAACACGAGCAGCATCTGCGACTTATTCTGGAACTCCTTCGAACAGAACAGCTTTATGCAAAGTTCTCGAAATGCGACTTCTGGCTTCGAGAAGTCCATTTCCTAGGCCACGTGGTAAACAAGGATGGGATTCACGTTGATCCATCCAAGATAGACTCGATTAAGAACTGGCCTGCACCTCGTACACCAAAGGAAATTCGCCAATTCTTGGGTTTGGCGGGATACTACCGGAGATTCATAAAGGATTTTTCTAAGATTGCACAGCCTCTCACCTCACTAACGCAGAAGGGCGTTGTTTATCGCTGGGGAAACGCACAGGAGTTGGCATTTCAGCACCTGAAGGATAGACTTTGTAGCGCACCTATCCTTTCCTTGCCGGAAGGCACAGACGACTTTGTGGTTTACTGCGACGCATCAATTCAAGGTCTTGGTTGCGTGTTGATGCAACGAGACAAAGTTATAGCCTACGCCTCACGCCAACTCAAGGTTCATGAAAAGAACTACACTACGCACGATTTAGAGCTGGGAGCTGTTGTTTTTGCACTTAAGTTATGGCGGCATTACCTGTATGGTACCAAGTGCGCCATCTACACCGACCACAGGAGCCTCGAGCATATCTTCAAACAGAAGGAACTGAATATGCGACAACGACGATGGGTCGAGCTGCTGAATGACTACGAGTGCTCAATCAGGTATCACCCGGGCAAGGCCAATGTTGTGGCTGACGCCCTCAGTCGGAAGGACACTGCGCCTAAGCGCATGCGAGCTTTACAACTCACGATCCATTCTAGTCTACCTTCCCAAATACGAGCTGCTCAGATAGAAGCACTGAAACCAGAAAACGTCAGGGCCGAAGCCCTACGCGGATCGGGGCAATGCTTAGAACAGAAGGAAGACGGTGCTTACTACGTAACGGGACGCGTTTGGGTCCCACACTATGGCAACCTACGAGAGCTTGTGATGGATGAAGCACACAAGTCTCGCTACTCAGTACACCCTGGATCAGATAAGATGTATCATGATATCAAAACTACGTACTGGTGGCCTAGCATGAAGGCCCACATAGCAACCTACGTTAGCAAGTGTTTGACTTGTGCGAGAGTCAAGTCCGAATACCAGAAACCCTCAGGCCTACTCCAACAACCCGAGATACCTCAATGGAAATGGGAGCAAATTTCCATGGATTTTGTTACTGGCCTACCTAGATCCCAGCGCGGGAACGATACTATTTGGGTGATCGTGGATCGACTCACAAAATCTGCACACTTCTTGGCTATCAAGGAGACGGATAAGTTCTCCACTCTTGCAGAAGTCTACATCAAAGAAATTGTTTCGAGGCACGGGGTGCCCACCTCTATTATCTCGGATCGAGATGCACGTTTTACTTCAGAGCTGTGGCAAGCAATGCACAAATCCTTCGGCTCACGATTAGACATGAGCACAGCGTACCACCCTCAGACGGACGGGCAGTCCGAGCGCACTATTCAAACCTTAGAAGACATGCTTCGTGCATGTGTAATCGACTTTGGCAACCGCTGGGAAAAGCATCTGCCACTTGTGGAATTCTCGTACAATAACAGCTACCACACCAGCATTAAAGCTGCTCCGTTTGAGGCATTGTACGGACGTAAATGCCGGTCACCTCTTTGCTGGGCAGAGGTGGGAGATAGTCAGATCACTGGTCCAGAATATGTGGTAGACACGACCGAACAAATTGCTCAAATACGAAAACGCATGACGGCCGCCCGTGAACGTCAGAAAGTTTACGCCGACATGGGCAGGAAACCACTTGAGCTCCAGGTTGGGGAGCGGGTACTACTCAAAGTTTCACCCTAGAAGGGTGTGGTTCGTTTTGGTAAACGCGGTAAACTTAACCCACGATACGTTGGACCTTTCGAGGTCATTGAGAAAATAGGCAGGGTGGCCTACAGATTAAACTTACCAGCGGAACTCGGTGCAGTTCACAACGTTTTTCACGTGTCGAATCTGAAGAAGTGTCCGTCAGATGAGACCCACGTAGTTCCTTTGAAGGAACTCACAATCGACGAGCAGTTACGATTCGTCGAGGAACCAGTCGAGATCACGGACCGGGATGTTAAGGTCCTCAAGAGCACTAGAATACCTCTCGTTCGAGTTCGTTGGAACTCACGTCGCGGCCCAGAGTTCACCTGGGAGCGCGAAGATCAGATGAAACAAAAGTATCCCCAACTGTTCGCAAACAGTACACCCACTACTGAGGCTGAAGCTACGGAATTTCGGGACGAAATTCCAGATCAACGGGGGGTGGATGTGACACCCCAGGAAAACCATACAACTTAACTAGCTTCCTCAGTGAGTGCTTATCAAATTTCGGGACGAAATTTCTTTCAACTTGGGGATGATGTGACAACTCGAAATTTGGAACCTTTCGCTGTACGCTTGAACACTAAGTGACTAACTAATTTGATGATTTAATGAATGATAAGTGAACCTCTATATGATTATGTGTTATGTTACATGTATGCTTATGTGTATGTATGCGAGTATGTATATGAACCGAGACAACACGAATCCGACTCGAGACCATGTGGTCTCGAGTGAACAATGACTTACGGGCCGGTTGGGCCGCACACACACACACACTTAGCCTATTTTGAAAGCCCATTAGGGTGCACTTGAAGCTAGTATATAATCCGGTTGTTAGTCATCTTTGCCACTTTCTTGGACAACACACACACTCCTCCACTCTCTCTCTAGAAACCATTGAACCCTAAGCTACAACATTGCTCCCCTTCATCTCGGATCAAACCGGTGACCACAAGAGCTCTCGGATTCAAGCCTAAGACCTCCCTTGAAAACTTAACCGGTTAGTGTTTCATGCCATGTGTTGTATTCGGTTGATGATAGTGCGTAACATTTCGGTTAATGATGATGTGTGATGTAGATAATTGATAATGTGTTTGCTTGCTAAAGATTGATGCATGATTAAAGTGCTTGTTTGTTTGATGAATTTTGGTTCGAGTATACGATACATGCTTAGGAGAACATGACTTTATAGAATAACATTTGAACAAGGTAGTTGAATAACAAAAGAATGATAAGCTTAGGGCTATTCATGATCATCCGATTTGTTTTATGTATGAGATTATAGAACAAATGTTTTGTTTGCAAGTTGAGTTGATATCTAGTTTAGATAATATAACTCTTGTCCGAAAAATGCAAAATATGTTTAAATAAGGGCTGTTTGTGTTTGATGAACATGATGAATGTATGAAGAACTTGTTGAATATCATATGAACATGTCTTGAATATTTGAAATCTGGTTGTTTGATCTATTTTGATAGAGGTTTAGACAAATAAACATGTTTATGAGAGTAGTACATAATGTTGCATGAAATGGAATTTCTATTGGATAGTACACTGTACCGAATCAGCTCCTGTCCAACCGAAACCTCCAGTTGCGACTCGAAACCAGTGCGTGATGAGTCGAAATCTCCCAGTTGCGACATCGGTTGCGAGTCGCAAACACCTGGTTGCGACTCGAAACCACACGAGATCAGCACATAAACCTTATGACTCGAAACCACAGTTACGAGTCCGGTTGCGACTCGAGACCAAAACAGCACGAGCCGAGACCATGATTGCGACTCAGGTTGCGAGTCGCAAACGTCCGGTTGCGACTCGAGACTATACGCAGATACACACTGTTTGGACTTGCACTCCATTACGGGCTTAATTGATTGGGCCGGACTCTTGGGCCTGATGCCCAGACCTTATATGTTACTTGAACGTGAATATTGTTGATCTGCCATGATTAAACGTGTATGCCATGAATGATACTTGAATGCACTATACTAGAAACATCCGTGTGCTACTTGGTTGCGAACCTGACTTGTATGATACAACTATGATAGGACGTGAGTAGCCACAACATTGCTTGTTTGACTTTTCTGTGTTTCTACCGAGCAAACCAAGGTGAGTTCACACCCTCTACAAAGCATGGGATTCCCTGGGTCGGGAATTGGGGTTAAGGAACATGGGTTCCTCGTCCTCCTTGGGTAGGACAGCAAAGGTTCAGGAATGTAATTCCTCGTCCTCACGGACAGATAACTCGTACTAGACCAAAACTCTATCACGAAGTCCCTCATTTTTATATCGACTTAATCGCCGGGCCAATGGCGAGCGGGTCATTAGTTAGATAGCGCTATTTAGGTCTGACAAACCTCACACCGTGCCGAAGAGGACGGGCGTGAACTAATGGATCTGGGGCACGTCAATGATGATAGACATTGACAGTTTCAGGGCACATAAACATGACTACAGTCAGCAGTCGATATGGTAACGAGTCTAGTGTATACATGGGGTAGCCCCCACGGCCGAAATGCCAGATAACTAACACGGGGTAGCCCCCACGGCTGGATAGCCAGAGTAACCAGGAATGAACAAGTCACGTTTTTAACTATGGGGTAACCCCCACGGCAGGATGCCAGCTAAAGGAAACTGTTTTCGAAACAACTTAAAACGAACACCCAACCGTGAACTCACTCAACTTGTTGTTGACTCGTTACTACATGCTTTGCAGGACCTTAGGTTCTTAAGCTGGAGCTTGCATGGAGGAGGATCGTTGTGGGACATGGACGACTGTGTGCCATGTTCAACTTTGAAACAATTAAACTTATGCTTTGATTTAAGACTTATGCTTCCGCTTGCAACTTAACTATGTTTTATGTGGACACCAATTATATTGGTTGAACTATTATAATTACTTACACGCTTGTTCAATATGATTGGTGGCTGGATCCTGGTCAGTCGCGCCTCCAAGCGGTGGTATTCCGCAGGTGGATTTTGGGGGTGTGACATCTATACACTGAACAAGGCAAGAACCTTACCAAACCATTCCCTTAACCCCCGACTAGGTAGCCAACATATCTCTATATAGACCGTAGAGATATGAATGGTGTAAATATTTTATTTTATATAGATAGTAAAATAACGCCAAGACACCACGGATAAATGATAAGGAAGTTTCACCTTCAACATAAGAAACTAGTTATTAAAGTCATTAATGCAAAACCAAATAAAAAGTGCGAAAAGATTAAAAATAAAAAGTATTACACTAAATGCTTGTCTTCACCAAGTGATGTAAGAGACTTTGGCAAACACGGCCTTTGATTGTCAAGAACTCTTACTATCACTCTTGGTTCCCGAGACTACTACACACACTCTATGATGGATGATGGATGATGGTGGTGGATGTGGGTTGTGATGGTGGTGGATGTGGGTGAAGTGTGAGAGAGGTGATTTGCCAAGGGATGCCTTTGAAGTGAACCAAACACCTCTATTTATAGCCTGCACAGAAGCCCGGACACGGCCCCGTGTCCATTGGGCACGACCCCGTGTCCACCCACTTTCTCTTTCTTCATTAAATGCAGTTTGTCTGCATTAGTTGACCACGCCCCCGTGTCCGCTGGGCACGGCCCCGTGTGCAGAAGCATATCTGTACTATCAAGATTTGCTTGGATTCTGCGAATCTTAGCGTTGACCACGGTCCCGTGTCCGCTGGGCACGCCCCCGTGTTGGGTGATAGAAGCTTCTATAACTTTGTCTTTTCTGCAGACACTTGGGCACGCCCCCGTGTTCAATGAGCACGGGGTGTGTTCAGCCTTCTGATCTCTTGTTTTTGCTTGGGAAGATGCTGTTGAGGGGTCGGGCATGCCACGTTATTCCTTTTCTTGTATTTATGTTAGACTTAGCTGCATTTTTGCTTCTTTTGTCCATTTGAGCTCATTTAATCCTGAAAATACAAAAGGAAGACAAAAGCACACTTTTTCCAATATTAGTACTAAAAAGGGTTAGTTTTATGCCTCATTTGATGTAATTTATATGTTGCATTTTACACACATCACTCCCGTTTAAGGTTTTAGCCCTTTTTGCGGCTCTTTTAAAGATATCATGATTGTACCTAGGTCTGGATATAATCTGGATGCAACACAAGGACAGTCCTGATATCCCAAATGACTCATCATTATAAAGACCCGAAACCTCAAATGTTTGCTATCTATCAATGCGGGATTTAAGACCATGAAATCATACGCCGTTGGTCTGTTACCCACGCGATGTCCAGTCCGTTAGATTTATATCACTTGGTATCTCTTTGCTTTTTGAGCGTTAGACCTATCAACACATCGCAGTAGATCCTAGCCTTTTCAGCTTCGAAACCTTATATGTGTCAATCAAATTCTTTAGCACAAAAATTTATTTCACTTCCATCAACTATTTCTCCCCCAAAATTTGTGCAAAAGTAGAATACTTTATGCCGAAATTTATTAGATTAGATACCGTTATTCTTAAAACCCTCCTCTTTTTTTGGCTCAGTCGGTGAAACACATCATTTTTAAAAGATCCACAAGCACATTGAATCTCGAGATGCTGACAGGTTTTGTAAAAAGATGTGCTGTATTAGCATCAGTGTAGATCTGTTCAAGTTTAATCAAACCTGTCATAGCAATCTCGAATAAAGTGCACCTTAATATTAATGTGCTTGGTTTTATAGTGAAAGACTGGGTTTTTAATGATCTGGATAGCGGCATCATTATCACAATAAATAGTAGTGTCTAGATAAGTCAAACTGTAATCCTCCAGCTGATGTTGCATCCAAAGAACCTGGGAGCAACAGGCCGATGCCGCAACATACTCTACTTCCGTTGTGGAAAGAGACACAGTCTGCTACTTCTTGCACTGCCATACGATAAGTCTATCTCCCAGGAATTGACATCTAGCTGATGTAGATTTTCTATCACTTTCCGTCCCTCCAAAGTTGCTGTCTAAAAAAGCAAACATATCAACGTTCGAATCTCTGGGATACCAGAGTCCGAGTTTAGGAGCTCCATTCAGATATCTAAAAATTCTTTTAACAGCAGTTAGATGAGAGAGTTTTGGATTAGCTTGATAACGAGCACATTGACAGACGACAAACATAATGTCCGGCCGACTTACAGTCAAGTACATCAATGAACCGATCATAGATCGATACAGAGTCTGGTTAACTGGGCTTCCTTCAAGATCCTCGTTTAGCAACAGCCCTTCTGCTGTTGGTGCATATTTGTGACAACAGCTTAGATTTGGTCTTTGGATATATTGTAATTAGTAAAACGATAAATAGTTAGCGGGTTTAGCTTTGTATTAGTGAATTAATAGAGTTTGGGCTAAACATAACCCAGTTTGGGTCTAGGGGGGACGAATTGGGCTTTGACCATGTTGGAAACCTTAGCCCAAGTAGCAACCTTGTGTTATATAAACAAGGCTTTGCTTTAGGGTTTAGGTTAATCAGGCAAACCGTTTTTGTGAGAGGAATTTCGTGAGAGACTAGTGTCTTGGACGAAATTGTGTGTGTTAGGGTTTTGATTGATTGTAATTCGTGAGATTGATAATCAATAGAAACCCAGTTTGATTGTGAATTGCTGATTTCTGTTTCTACTCGTTATGTGATATTCTGATCAAGAGGATTCCGCACTCTTGATTGGATTGACAATTCTGTTAAGATCCATACGTCAAGGGGACCTACAATTGGTATCAGAGCATTGGGCTCTTGAAGGCTCGGTTCAGAATTGTGCTTGGCAGAAACAGGGAGATTTTCGAAATTTTTGCAATTAGGGTTTCGAAATTTTGGCTGTTTTTGATAAAAAAAAATTCAAAATTTTTGGTTGTTTGATCTTCTGCATTGTTTGTTTGCTATTCTGCAGGTTTTAGGATTCAATTCTGGTTGATTGTTTGAAGAATTTTCGCTGGAAAGGCTTGAAGATTTGAGGATTGTTCTTCGTGTTCTTCACGTTCTTCGTTCGGTTTCTCACTGTTTTTTCGAAAACTACTGATATTTTGTTGTTTCGATTCTGCAGGAAAGTGTTAGGAGAATCAGGAAAATCATCAGAATTTCAAAAAGATTGAATTTCCAAATTTACAGACCAGCGAGATTATCTGGACCTGCGAAATTAACAGACCAACGAACTTATCGGCGAAGTTAAAATCCAAAGGCGACTTTGGTAACCGTATAATTTTCCTCAGCGAAATTATTACGGTGATCGGCGACTTTACTGGTCGTCGTAATAGCGAAATTGACTGGCGAAATTGACAGCAAAATTAACCTTTCAGCGAACTTTGATCAGTGAAATTGAACAAGTAACAGACCAGCGAATTTAATTGACTTACCAGCGAAATTATTAGAGGAATTAAAAAGGGGGAAGATTTTTTGGCAAGCGTAACTAAAAATTCACGTTTTCGAAAATAGAAAGTGAACCGTAACTCATATGAAGAAACCGTCTGCACCGTTAAATTCCTTGTATTTTTAGGACAAAAAAAAACCCTCTGGAAAACCCCGAATTCGGTTTTTGACATCATATATCATTGGATTCGTCTTTTTGAGACGATTCTAACGGTGTAATTTGGTAACCACTGTTTTCGGAGATATTTTGTACGGTTTTATCAGTCTGCAACGTTTAAAATGTCGAACATGTCTAGTTTGAATGAGCTTTTGAAAATGGAGCATGAGGTTGGCACTACCAACAAACCACCTAAGATGATGAAGGTGGAAAATTACTTTACATGGAAGGATCGTTTTCAATCCTTCATTGAATATCAGGACACACGCATGTGGATATGTATTGAAGATGGGTACACAAACCCAACACACGACTTTGAGGGTAGACCACGTAGAACTGCCTATGTGAATATGGAAGAGGCTGATAAAAAGATGTATGAGGCTGAAAAGAGAGCCTTGGCTGCAATAAAGATGTCCTTACCTGATAGCATCAAGTATACCTTCAAGAAGTACACTAATTCAAAGGATATGTGGGATGCATTAGAAAAGCGATATGCGGGAAATGTAGATGTCAAGAAAAACAAAGTTGATCTACTGAAGAAGCAGTTTGCTGTTTTCAAGTACATGAAACATGAGTCACTTGAGGACATCATCACTCGTTACTACCATCTGATGTCGAAAATGGAAAATTATGAGATAGAGTGCTACACTGACGTAGAAAAGAATGACAAGCTGCTCGATGCCTTACCTACTAAATGGGATATCTACACTCTCATGATCAAGGGCGAAGCAGATTATGAGACAAAGGAGCTAGAAGAAGTAGTTGGCAAGCTGAGAGCTTATGAGCTCAGTATGAAGAAGAAAGACACTAGATATGATCAGGTTCAAGATCCAGGGATTTACAATGGGCTTACATCTTCTTCATCTCACAACGCTTCTAGCGACTCTGCTACTGCGTTTCTATCGTGTGAGAATGAGCAGGTCACAGTAAATGAGGATGGTGATGTGTATTTTGTAGCTGCTTCAGGAGGATCAACAGGAGCCAAGAGAACATCAGCTTCTAAGCAGAGTAGTGGTGTTAAGTCGATGCCTATGAGTGTTAAGTCTGTAGAAGAGCATCTTGCTCTACTTGCTTCATTTGTTTCTTCTTATGAGAACTACATTCAGGGGAAGATATCTGATCCTGCCACTTTAGATGAATATTACGATCAGATTGACCCTGATGATCTTGAAGATATGGATTTGCAATGGCAAATGGCCATGATTACTAGACGAGTGAAGAGATTTATGAACCGAACAGGAAGGAAGTTTATAGGAAAGACTGTTGGTTTCGATAAGACCAAAGTGAGATGCTTCAACTATCAAAGTTATGGGCATTTCACTAGGGAATGTCAAAAACAAAAGCAGGAGACTTCGAGTCAGAGTTCAAACAATAGGAATGCGTCAAACAACACTAACTCGAGAGCGCTGATCTCCACAGCTAGAGAAGGTTCTTATGACTGGAGTGTTCACTTGGAAAATGATGACAATGTCACTCAGGCATTCATGGTAGAGATAACGCCTGTTGATGATGGTGAAGCTACAGTAGATGATGCTGAAGTTGAGAAGAAAAGTGAAGCTACAGTAAATGATGCTAAAGTTGAGAAGAAAAGTGAAGCTGAGGTAGATAAGGCTGATCCGACAACAGATGCTGAAAAAGAAAAGCAAAAGTCTGACAATGAAAAGGAAGCTGAAGAAAAGGAAGCTAAATACAAAAGAATGGAAGCTCAACTTGCAGCGCTAATGGCCAATCTTGACAAACAAACAGGAGAGGTACAGTCTAATTCTGTGTGTTTAAAATGTCATGAACAACAGGGTGAGGTAGACAGGTTGTCAACACAAAACCAAAGTCTGGTGGGCGAGATGTCTAACATTAAAGAATCTAACTTTTTTGCTAAAAGAAACGAATCTTTATACTTGAAGAAAATAAAAGGTTATGAAAGTAAAATTGAAGCGTTAACCTGCAAATTAAATGAAAAACTTCAAGTCATAGACTTAGCTCATGAAATGATGGCTGAGAAAACAAAAGAAATTTCTGAAAAATGCAAAGAGTTGTCAGATGCACAACTCAAAATTGTTGAACTTGAAAAGAAATTAGGTCAATTCAGGGACTCTACTTTTGTAATGAAACATATGATGGGTGGCTTGAAGAAAAGTAATGACAAAACCAGTGTGGGATTCCATGGTTTCAATGAAGTTCCACCTCCTGTTAGTCATGACTATTCTTTCTTGCCTGATAAAGATGAGCTCATGGACTTTGTGTCAACATCACCAAGTAGTTCCACATCAAGTCAAGGAAATGTGTCTGAGAGTGATGATGCTAAGAAGGATAATAACAGCAAACCTGTTTTGAAAAAGAAAAATTCACATCCTAAGAATAACAATCTAACTTTTGTTAAAAAGGTTAATTTTGTTCAAGGAAGTGACATGAAAAACGAAACAGCTGTTATTGAAAACGAATCTAATGTAGAGTTTACTAAAAACAAGAACAAAGAAAATTATGAAACTAAGCAAACTGAACCAAATCCTTCTAAGGCATCATCATCAAAACCCGAATCTAGTTCAAAGGCTTCAGATAAGAAGTCTTCGAAAAAGAGATCGTGCTTCAAATGTCACACCAAGGGACATGTAGCTAGCTGCTGTCCTAACAAAAAGAGTGAAGCACAAATTAGTGAGAAACAGAGAGGTAAATCACCTGTGAAGAAAGGTGATAATGAGGAGAAAGTTTCAAATTCTCCAAAGAAATCTGCTCCTAAGCAACCAGAGAATGTTGCTGTTGGTGAAGATAAGGCTGAAAAAGGAACTCCACAAATTCCTTGTTTTCAAAGAAATCAACCAAGATTTCAGCCTAAATCTCCACCAGGCAGATATGAGAGACCTAGAAGCAGTTCACCAAGAATGAACAATTATAATTCTAATAATTTCAGAAGTCAAGGTCAATATCAAAATCGATACCAAAATAATGGTGGTCGAACTTTTTATAACAATGGCTTTAGAAATTATAACAATCATGCTTCTTGGAATCAAAATTCAACATACCAAAATCAAAATTTTCAAAGGTCAAATAGTCCAAACACATATAGGAACCCTCAGGACCAAAGACATAGTGGAAATCAAAATCAAATTCCATCAAAAGGTCTGAGATCCAAGACTCCTGTTAGGAGTAATGGATATTGGATGGATGTTCCAGTAGTTGGTGAATTTGGACGACCCAAGACCATTAAGGCTTGGGTCCCCTAATCTAACTAATTTCTTGGTTGGTGTGTGCAGGAGCTGCTAAGGAGGATTATCAACTTATGGTATGTTGATAGTGGCTGCTCCAGGCACATGACGGGGGATGCGAGATTGTTAACTGAGTTTGAAGATTATGATGGTGGAAATGTAAATTTTGCGGGTGCTAAAGGTGGTAAAATTACAGGACGAGGAAAAGTGACCAATGGGAAGATCACACTGGACAAAGTGAACTATGTTGAGCAGCTTAAACACAATCTGATGAGCGTGTCACAAGTCTGCGATAAGGGTCACTCGGTCAATTTTACCAAGAATGAAGCATTAGTGTTGAAACCAGGTTTGGTGATTCCGGACGATTGGATAGTGATGAGAGCGCCAAGGAGAAATGACACTTATGTCATGGACATAGGTGCTAAGGATCCGACTGCTGTGGTGGCGTGTTTACTATCAAAAGCATCTGAAGCTGAATCGATGTTGTGGCATAGACGCATGGCCCATATTCACTATCGAAAAATGAATTACCTTGTTAAAAATGAGCTAGTGAAAGGGGTTCCAATGCAGAGGTTTCAAGTGGAAGATAAATGTCTTCCATGTCAAAAGGGAAAACAACACAAGAAACCTCATAAGTCTAAAACAGTAAATTCCATAGATGCCCCTTATGAATTACTTCACATGGATTTATTCGGTCCAGTGAACGTGAGGAGCATAGGTGGAAAGTACTATTGTCTTGTTGTGACTGATGATTACTCACGATATTCATGGGTTTTCTTTTTTAGGTACAAAAGATGAGACGGCGGAGATGCTGATAGATCTTTTTACGAAATTGGAAAACGTCCATGATGCAAGAATCAAGAGGATAAGGAGTGATAATGGCACGGAGTTCAAGAATCGAATTCTGGATCTCTACTGTCTTCGAAAGGGAATTGAACAACAAAATGGAGTCGCTGAGAGGAAAAATAGGACGTTGATTGAAGCCGCTAGGACTATGCTTTCAGATTCAAAGCTACCAGTTCTTTTCTGGGGAGAAGCTGTGAATACAGCTTGCTATGTCCTAAACAAAGTTTTGGCCGTTAAACGTTTTAACAAAACTTGTCATGAATTAATGTTTAACAAGAAACCAAACTTAGAAGGCTTTGAACCATTTGGATTACCCTGCACCGTTGTGCGAAATAAAGATAAACAAAAATTCGGTGAGGTGGCTGACGATGGCTACTTTCTAGGTTACGTGCCTGGCACACTGAATAAAAGGGTTTTTAATCTAAAAACTGGTAAAATTGAGGTTGTTTACAATGTTGAAATTACTACATACAAACCTCAACAATCAACGAGTGGTCCACCTATATTATATGATTATGATAGTGTTTTTAAATCATTTAATATTCCTGAGTTTCCAAATGCAGATGATTCTCAGTTGATTCAAACAGTGATTGGTGAAGACGATGAGGGCGAGTTCATGCCTAGATCGAATGTTGATATGACAGATGCTCCGGAAACTTCCCAAGGTGCTGCTGATCTTGATTCAAGCGATAGTGAACCTGAACCCAATCAGGGGGAGGATTTCATTAATCCATTTACGGATCAGAACATTCAAGGGGAGGTTGGATCAAATCTGGGTGATGATTTAGAAGTCGATGCTGTTGCTACTAGACGAGCAAATAGAGATCATCCAGTTGACATGATACTTGGAGATCCTACTGCAGGTGTTCAGACGAGAAGAAGTATAGCAGCGAATTCTGGTTTATTTATTTCGATTGAGAAGACTAGGATTGTGAACGAGTGCTTGTATAGTTGATTTATTTCCCAAGAGGAGCCGAAGAACATTCATATGGCTCTTAAAGACAATTCATGGGTTGAAGCTATGCAAGAGGAATTGGCCCAGTTTGCTAAGTTGAAGGTTTGGGAGTTAGTTGACCTTCCTAAAGGTGAAAGAGAGATTGGCACCAAGTGGGTATTTAGGTGCAAGAAAGATGAAAGAGGGATAGTGATGCGAAACAAGGCTCGATTGGTTGTTAAAGGTTTCAATCAGCAAGAAGGGATTGATTATAATGAAGTGTTTGAACCAGTGGCAAGGTTGGAGGCAATTCGTTTGTTTATAGCTTTCGCAACATTCAAGGGCTTCAAAGTTTACCAACTAGACATGAAGAGTGCATTTCTTTACGGGAAAGTCCAAGAAGTGGTGTATGTCTCACAACCAGATGGGTTCGTTGATCCAGATTATCCAGATCGTGTGTACGAGCTTGATATGGCTTTGTATGGATTACATCAAGCTCCCAGGGCGTGGTACAAGACACTGTCAACACATCTGATCAAGAATGGTTTTGAAAGAGGTCAGATTGACAGTACACTGTTTATAAAGAGAAAGAAGGAAGATTTTCTACTGGTACAGGTGTACGTGGATGACATCATCTTTGGGTCATCAGATGAAAACATGTGTAAAGAGTTCGAGCAGGTGATGAAGAGCAAGTTCGAAATGAGCGCTATGGGTGAGCTGTCTTACTTTCTGGGATTACAAGTTGAACAGAAGGAGGATGGGATGTTTATTCATCAAACAAAGTATGTGTATGACATTTTGAGTCGGTTCAAAATGAATGATTGCTCTACTTTCAACACACCCATTTGCGAAAATCACAATCTTGGCCCAGATCACGAAAGTACTGAAGACGTTGATCCAACAAAATACAGGGCAATGATTGGTTCTCTAATGTACTTGACTGCTTCAAGACCCGACATCATGTTTGCCGTATGCTTGTATGCCAGATATCAGGCAAATCCAAAAGAGTCACACATGAAAGCAGTGAAGCGGATTCTTCGTTACTTGAAGGGTAAACCTAAACTTGGGTTGTGGTATCCAGCTGATAGTGATATGAATTTTGTTGCTTACACTGACTCAGACTTTGGAGGATGCAAGTCAAACAGAAAGTCTACAACAGGTGGTTGTCTGTTCTTAGGAGGCAGGATTGTGCCTTGGCAATGCAAGAAGCAATCTTGTGTGTCTACCTCTACGTGTGAAGCTGAATATATTGCTGTGGGTAGCTGCTGCTCTCAGGTTCTCTGGATACAACAGCAAATGCGCGATTACGGTTTGGATTTCACTCGTACTCCTATTATGATAGACAATAATGCCACAATTTCTATAACAAATAATCCCATGAAACATAGTCGCATAAAACATATTGACATACGTCATCATTTTATACGGGATTGTGCTGAAAAGAGACTAATTGAATTACATCGAGTCGACACACAGGATAACCTGGCAGATCTTTATACTTAAGCTTTTGACAGGGCTCGCTTTGAACATTTAGGCGAACTCAACGGGATGAGGAATCCTGAATAACTGGTTTTCATAAGAATTTTGTAAATAGTTTACTGCTTTCTTAAAAATCAAAAATACAAAAACATTGAAAAATCAAAAACATAAAATAATAGAAAATCAAAAAATGAGTTATCATTGTGTGAAAAAGAAGAAATGATAGTACATTAGCAAGTTAGACTGTCACACTGAAAATGAATTAAATTGCTTAAGTGTGATAGCAGCTTCATTATACGATGTATCAGTAGGCAAAAGCATGAAATAATCAACTTACCAATGTGATATAAGCCTAAATGAACTGAATATGAGTGGGGAACACATCAGTGGTGTATGGTTTAATGACCTTAAATCTTGCGTTGATAGATTGCCAAAATCTGAAGTTTTGGGTCTTTATACTGTTATTTCATCTGGGGATATCAGGGTTGTCCTTCTGCTGCATCTAGATACATGCTGACCTAGGCACAACCAGGATATCTTAAAAGAGCTAAAAATGCCAAAACCCTAAAAATGAAGAAGCTCTCCTAGAGAGTCATTCAAATGTGCAAAATGCATAATTCATACCAAAAATGGTATTTGTCATAGCCCTCGTTAGATATTTTGGTCTCTTTGCTGTACGGATGTGACAACTCGAAATTTAGAACCTTTCGTTGTATCTTGGTGTAACTTGCTTGAACGTTATGTGATTAGTTAACTTGTTGATTTAATGAATGATAAGTGAACATCCTATGTGATTATGTGTTATGTTTATATGTATGCTTGTATGTATGCGACCCGAGACACAAGAACCCGACTCGAGACCATGCGGTCTCGAGTGAACAGTGACAGTTGGGCCGAGTTGGGCCATGCTCCTCTCCACCCCACTCGAAAACCCACTAGGGTGAACCAACTTAAGAGCTAGTATATATATCATACTCCTAGCCATTTTTGCCTTTTCTTTGGGACAACACACACTCTCCTACACTCACACTTCCACACTCTCTCTCACTAAAACCCTAGCAACACCACCTCACCTCTCCTCCTTCTCGGATTCAACCGGCGACCACAAGGAGCTCTCGGATCGGCTCACACACACACCCATTTGGAAGCTTCATACACACCTTTGAACCCATACTTGAACCGGTTAGTGTTTTATGATGTTTGTTGTTGTTAAATGTTATGGATGACATGGTTTAGCTAGAATAATTGTACGAATGATGATGTATTGTGAACCGAATATGTATGATGATGTTAATCGGCTAACATGTCTTGATTTCGGGTAGATTGCATGATGAGTTAATGATATCTTGTGACTTAATGTGATTTAAACCATGAATTGTTGATGTTCATGAAATCGGCTTGCATATATGTACTAGATAATGTTCATGTTAATCGGATTGTATATTCTTGTGCTAAGAACCGAATGCTTGTTAATCGGCTGAATGTATGTGGAAATCGGATTAGTGTAGAGTCGATTTTGAGGTGTTATGTGATGATTTGAAACCCTTAGATTAGTATGTTCAAGTGTTTCGATTGTTGTTCATGTTATGAGTATGATTGATGCTAAAAACCCTAAAATGATGAACATGTTGAATGAAGATATGAATATTTGAATATGTGTTGAATATGTTTGAATATTGATATGAATAATTGAAATCCTATACTTTGATCCGTTTTTGGTTAGTAGTAGACAAGGAAACATGTTTATGAAATATCATTGGATAGTACACACTGTGCATGAAATCAAAATCCCATTGGCTAGGTACAATGTCGGAAATCAGCAAATGTCCCAGCCGAGACCTTCAGTCTCGAATCGAGACCATGATCATGACAACTCGAGACCGGGGATTGCGACACAGGTTACGAGTCGAGAACTCTCTAGTCTCGACTCGAGACCACACAATGCCAGCACAAAACAGCATGACTCGAGATCAGGGTTGCGAGTCTTGTTGCGACTCGAGACATGACCCGAGACATCCACGGTTGCGAATCGAGAACTCATATGTACGACTCGAGACCGCACAGTCTCGACTCGAGACCATGTACACGTGCACTGTTTGGACTTGCATTGTTACGGGCTTAGGATTGGGCCGGACTTATGGGCTTTGTTCACTTATATACGTGCTACTGTTCAACTCATAGGTATTATTGTAAACCGCCATGTTTATACGTGTATGCCATGAATAATACCTGTATGCAACTTACTAGTATACGTGTAGAACATACGTGCACTACTTGGATATGAACCTGACTTGAATGGTATCTATGTTAGGACGTAGTTGACCACTTACAACTTGATTGACCTTTCTGTGTATCTGCCGAGCAAACCAAGGTGAGTTCACACCCTCTACAAAGCATGGGATTCCCAGGGGTCGGGAATTGGGGTTAAGGAACATGGGTTCCTCGTCCTCCTTGGGTAGGACAGCAAATGGTTCAGGAATGTGATTTCCTCGTCCTCACGGACAGATAACTCGTACTAGACCAAAACTCTATCACGAAGTCCCTCCTTTTTATATCGACTTAATCGCCGGGCCAATGGCGAGCGGGTCATTAGTTAGATAGCGCTATTTAGGTTTGACAAACCTCACACCGTGCCGCAGAGGACGGGCGTGAACTAATGGACTATGGCACGTCGGTGATGATAGACACTGACGCTAAGGGCACATAAACATGACTAACGTCAGTAGTCGATATGGTAACGAGTCTAGTGTATACATGGGGTAGCCCCCACGGCCGGAATGCCAGATAACTAACACGGGGTAGCCCCCACGGCTGGATTGCCAGAGTAACCGGGAATAAACAAGTCACGTTTTTAACTATGGGGTAACCCCCACGGCAGGATGCCAGATAAAGGAAACTGTTTTCGAAACAACTTAAAACGAACACCCAACTGTGAACTCACTCAACTTGTTGTTGACTCGTTACTACATGCTTTGCAGGTCTTTAGGTACTTAGCTGGAGCTTGCATGGAGGAGGGTCGTTGTGGGACACGGACGGCTGTGTGCCATGTTAAACTTTGAAACAATTAAACTTATCTTTTGGTTTTAAGACTTATGCTTCCGCTTGCAACCTAAATTATGTTTTGTTTGAACACCAATTGTATTGGTTGGATTTTATAACTACTTATATGCTTGTTCAATATGATTGGTGGCTGGATCCTGGTCAGTCACGCCTCCAAGCGGTAGTATCCCGATTTCGGTTTTCGACATTAGATATCATTGGATTCGTCTTTTCGAGGCGATTCTAACGGTGTAATTTGGTAACCACTGTTTTCGGAAAAATTTTGTACGGTTTTATCAGTCTGTTACGTTGAAATGTCGAACATGTCAAAATTGAACGAACTCTTAAGGATGGAGCATGAGGTAGGCACGACGAACAAACCACCTAAGATGATGAAGGTGGAGAACTACTTGACTTGGAAGGATAGGTTTCAATCTTTTGTTGAGTACCAGGACACGCGTATGTGGATATGCATAGACGATGGGTATGTGAACCCAACTCATGACTTTGAGGGAAGGCAACGTATAACTGCTTACGTTGATATGGATGCCGAACAAAAGAAAATGTATGAGGCTGAGAAGAGAGCCTTGGCAGCCATTAAAATGTCTTTACCTGATGGCATCAAGCATACCTTTAAGAAGTACACTACTTCAAAGGAAATGTGGGATGCACTAGAGAAGAGATATGAGGGAAATCCTGATGTCAAGAAGAACAAGGTTGATCTACTGAAGAAGCAGTTTGCTGTGTTCAAGTACATGAAAAATGAGTCACTTGAAGACGTCATCACTCGATACTACCATCTGATGTCAGAACTGGATAATTATGATATAGATTGCTATACTGACATTGAGAAAAACGACAAGCTGCTTGATGCTCTACCGGCTAAATGGGATATCTACACTCTCATGATTAAGGGAGAAGCAGATTATGACACGAAGGAATTGGAAGAAGTAGTTGGAAAGCTTAGAGCTTATGAGCTTAGTATGAAGAAAAAGGACACTGGTTATGATCAGGTTCAAGATCCAGGGATATACAATGGGCTTACATCTTCTTCGCCTCATGATGCTTCTAGCGACTCTGCAACTGCATTTCTTTCGTGTGATAAGGAGCAGGTCACAGTGAATGAGGATGGTGATGTGTGCTTTGTAGCTGCTGCAGGAGGATCAACAGGAGTCAAGAGAACATCAACCTCAAAGCAAAGTAGTAGTGCAAAGTCAATGCCTATGAGTGTGAAGTCTGCTGAAGGACATCTTGCTCTACTTGCTTCTTTTGTTGCGTCTTATGAGAACTACATTCAAGGGAAAATATCTGATCCTGCCACTTTAGATGAAGATTATGATCAGATTGACCCTGACGATCTAGAAGAGATGGATCTACAATGGCAGATGGCCATGATTTCGAGACGTGTGAAGAGGTTCATGAACAGAACTGGAAGGAAGTTTGTAGGAAAGAGCATAGGTTTTGACAAGACAAAAGTCAGGTGCTTTAACTGTCAGAGTTATGGTCATTTCGCTAGGGAATGTCAAAAACAAAAGCATGAGAATACGAATCAAAGTTCAAACAATCGGAATGCTTCAAACAACTCTAACTCTAACTCAAGGGCGTTGATATCTACTGCAAGAGAAGGCTCATATGACTGGAGCATTCACTTAGAAAATGATGAGAATGTCACTCAAGCATTCATGGCAGAGATCACTCAAATCAATGATGGTGAAGCTACAGTAGATGAGGCTAAAGTTGAGAAGAAGAGTGAAGTTGAGGAAGCTAAGGCTGATCAGACAACAGATGCTGAAAAGGATAAGCCTGAGTCTGAGCATGAAATGGAAGCTGATGAGAAAGATGAAATCATCAAAAGAATGGAAGCTCAACTTGCTGCTCTCATGGCCAACTCAGACAAATCGACAGGAGAGGTAAGAAACTCTGCCACTTCTATGTGTTTAAAGTGTCGTGAACTACAGGGTGAAGTTGACAAATTGTCAACTCAAAACAAAAGTCTTGTGAGCGAAATGTCTAACGTAAAAGAATCAAATTTCTTTGCTAAAAGAAACGAGTCATCATATTTGAAAAAGATAAAAGGCTATGAAGCTGAAATTGAAGTTTTAACCAGCAAACTAAACGAAAAACTTCAAGTCATAGACTTAGCTCACGACATGATGGCTGAGAAAACAAAAGAGATTTCTGATAAAAACAAAGAGTTGTCAGATGCACAACTTAAAATTGTTGAACTTGAAAAGAAATTAGGTCAATTCAGAGATTCTACTTTTGTTATGAAACATATGATGGGTGGGTTAAAGAAGAGTAATGACAAGACAAGTGTGGGATTCCAGGGCTTTAATGAAGTCCCACCTCCTCTTAGTCATGACTATTCTTTCCTACCTAATGAGGATGAGCTTACAGACTGTCTGTCAACATCACCAAGTAGTTTCACATCCAGTCAAGGTGATGTGTTTGAAGATAATGATGCTAAGAAGGAAAATAACAGCAAACCTGTTTTGAAAAAGAACAATACACCTTCTAAAAACAATAATCAAACTTTTGTTAAAAAGGTTAATTTTGTTCAAGGAAGTGATATGAAAACCGAAACAGCTGTTATTGAAAAGGTATCAAATGTAGAGTTTGCTAGAAACAAAAACATAGAAAAATCTGAAATTAAGCAAACTGAGCAAAATCCTTCCAAGGCATCATCATCAAAATCAGAATCTAGTTCAAAGGCTTCAACTAAGAAGTCTTCGAATAAGAGATCGTGCTTCAAATGTCACACAAAGGGACATGTAGCTAGCTGCTGTCCTAACAAAAAGGTTGAAGCACAAGTTAGTGAGAAACAAAGAGGGAAATCACCTGAGAAGCAAGGTGATATTGAGGAAAAGGTCTCAAATTCTCAAAAGAAATCTGCTCCAAAGCAACAACCGGGTGTTGCTAGTGGTGTAGATAAGGCTGAAAAATGAACTCCACAAGTTCCTCGTTTCCAAAGAAATCAACCAAGATTTCAGCCCGAATCTACATCAGGCAGATATGAAAGACCTAGAAGTAACTCACCAAGAATGAATAATCAAAATTCAAATAATTTCAGAAGTCAAGGTCAATATCAAAATCGATACCAAAATAATGGTGGTCGAACTTTTTATAACAATGGCTTTAGAAATTACAATCAAGGTTCTTGGAATCAAAATCAAAAGTTTCAAAGGTCACATAGTCCAAACACAAATAGGTACCCTCAGGACCAGAGACCTTATAGAAATCATGCCCCATTTCCATCAACAGGTCCGAGATCCAAGACTCCAATTAGGGGTGATGGATCTTGGATGGATGTTCAAGTAGTAGGTGAATTTGGACGACCCAAGACCATTAAGGCTTGGGTCCCCCAATCTAACTAATCTTTTGGTTGGTGTGTGCAGGAGCTGCTAAGGAGGATTATCAACTTATGGTATGTTGATAGTGGCTGCTCCAGGCACATGACGGGGGATGCGAGGTTGTTTTCTGAATTTGAAGAATTTGATGGTGGACATGTAAATTTTGCTGGTGCTAAAGGTGGTAGGATTACTGGACGAGGAAAAGTGACGAATGGGAAGATCACATTGGACAAAGTGAACTATGTTGAGCAGCTTAAACACAATCTGATGAGCGTGTCACAAGTCTGCGACAAGGGTCACTCGGTCCATTTTACAAATACTGAGGCATTGGTGTTGAAACCGGGTTTGGTCATTCCGGACGATTGGATAGTAATGCGTGCACCAAGGAAAAATGACACTTATGTCATGGACATGGGTGCCAAGGATCCAACTGCTGCGGTGGCGTGTTTACTGTCAAAAGCATCTGAAGCTGAATCAATGTTGTGGCACAGACGCATGGCTCATATTCACTACCGCAAAATGAATTACATTATTAAAAATGAGCTAGTGAAAGGGGTTCCATTGCTGAGGTTTCAAGTGCAAGATAAATGTCTTCCATGCCAAAAGGGAAAACAACACAAGAAACCTCATAAGTCTAAAACAGTAAATTCCATTAATGCCCCTTATGATTTACTTCACATGGATTTATTCGGTCCAGTGAACGTGAGGAGCATAGGTGGAAAGTACTATTGTCTTGTTGTCACTGATGATTACTCACGTTATTCATGGGTTTTCTTTTTAGGTACAAAAGATGAGACAGCAGAGATGTTGATAGATCTTTTTACAAAATTGGAAAACGTCCATGATGCAAGGATAAAGAGGATAAGGAGTGATAATGGCACGGAGTTCAAGAATCGAGTTCTGGATCTCTACTGTCTTCGAAAGGGAATTGAACATCAATATTCTGTTCCTTATACTCCTCAGCAAAATGGAGTCGCTGAGAGGAAAAACAGGACGTTGATTGAAGCCGCTAGGACGATGCTTTCAGATTCAAAGCTACCAGTTCTTTTCTGGGGAGAAGCTGTGAATACAGCTTGCTACGTCCTAAACAAAGTTTTGACCGTTAAACGTTTTAACAAAACTTGTCATGAGTTAATGTTTAATGAAAAACCAAACTTAACAGGCTTTGAACCATTTGGATTACCCTGCACGATTGTGCGAAACAAAGATAAACAAAAATTCGGTGAGGTGGCAGATGAAGGCTACTTTCTAGGCTACGTGCCTGGCACACCGAATAAAAGGGTTTTTAATCTAAAAACTGGTAAAATTGAGGTTGTTTTCAATGTAGAAATTACTTCTTACAAACCTCAACAATCAACGAGTGGTCCTGCTATATTATATGATTATGAAAGTGTGTTTAAATCATTTAATATTCCTGAGGTTCCTGATGCAGATGGTTCTCAGCTGATTCAAACAGTTGTATGTGAAGACGATGAAGGCGAGTTCATGCCTAGATCGAATGTTGATATGTCAGATGCTCCGGAAACTTCCCAAGGTGCTGCTAATCCTGATTCAAGCGATAGTGACTCTGAACCCATTTAGGGGGAGGATTTCATTAATCCGTTTGCAAATCAGAATATTCAGGGGGAGGTTGGATCAAATCTGGGTGATAATCTAGAAGTCGATGCTGTTGCTACTACACGAGCAAATAGAGATCATCCGGTTGATATGATACTGGGAGATCCTACTGTAGGTGTTCAGACAAGAAGAAGCATAGCAGAAAATTCTGGGTTATTTGTTTCGATTGAGAAGACTGGGATAGTGAACGAGTGCTTGTATAGTTGCTTTATTTCCCAAGAGGAGCCAAAAAACATTCATATGGCTCTTAAAGACAATTCATGGGTTGAAGCTATGCAAGAGGAATTGGCCCAGTTTGCTAAGTTGAAGGTTTGGGAATTGGTGGACCTTCCAAAAGGTGAGAGAGAGATTGGCACTAAATGGGTATTTAGGTGCAAGAAAGATGAAAGAGGTATTGTCACACGCAACAAAGCTCGGTTGGTTGTCAAAGGTTTTAATCAGCAAGAAGGGATTGATTACAATGAGGTGTTTGCACCAGTGGCGAGGTTGGAGGCAATTCGTTTGTTTCTGGCTTTTGCTTCATTCAAGGGCTTCAAAGTTTACCAACTAGACGTGAAGAGTGCATTTCTTTACGGCAAAGTCCAAGAAGTGGTGTATGTCTCACAACCAGATGGGTTCGTTGATCCAGACTATCCAGATCGAGTGTACAAACTTGATAAGGCTTTGTATGGGTTACATCAAGCTCCCAGGGCGTGGTACGAGACACTGTCTACACATCTGGTCAAAAATGGTTTTGAAAGAGGTCAGATTGACGGTACACTGTTCATTAAGAGGAAGAAGGAAGATTTTCTGCTGGTACAGGTGTACGTGGATGACATCATCTTTGGGTCATCAGATGAGAGCATGTGTAAAGAGTTCGAGCAGGTGATGAAGAGCAAGTTCGAAATGAGTGCTATGGGTGAGCTGTCTTACTTTCTGGGATTACAAGTTGAACAGAAGGAGGATGGGATGTTTATTCATCAAACGAAGTATGTGTATGACATTTTGAGTCGGTTCAAAATGAATGATTGCTCTACTTTCAACACACCCATATGTGAAAATCACAATCTTGGCCCAGATCATGAAAGTACTGAAGACGTTGATCCTACTCAATACAGGGCAATGATTGGTTCTCTAATGTACTTGACTGCTTCACGACCTGACATTATGTTTGCAGTATGCTTGTGTGCTAGATATCAGGCAAATCCAAAGGAGTCACATATGAAAGCAGTGAAGCGGATTCTTCGTTACTTGAAGGGGAAACCTAAACTTGGGTTGTGGTATCCAGCTGATAGTGATTTGAGGTTCGTTGCTTACACTGATTCAGACTTTGGAGGATGCAAATCAAACAGAAAGTCTACAACAGGTGGTTGTCAGTTCTTAGGAGGCAGGATCGTGTCTTGGCAATGCAAAAAGCAATCCTGTGTGTCTACCTCTTCGTGTGAAGCTGAATATATTGCTGCGGGTAGCTGTTGCTCTCAGGTTCTCTGGATTCAACAGCAGATGCGCGATTACGGTTTAGATTTCACTCGTACTCCTATTATGATAGATAATAATGCCACTATATCAATCACAAACAATCCCGTAAAGCACAGTAGAACTAAACACATTGACATACGTCATCACTTTATACGGGATTGTGCTGAAAAACGATTAATTGAATTGCACCGAGTCGACACAGAAGATAACCTTGCTGATCTTTACACAAAAGCTTTTGATCGAGCTCTCTTTGAACACTTAGTCGAACTCAATGGGATGAGGAATCCTGTATAACTGGTTTTTCATAAGAATTTTTGTAAATAGTTTACTGTTTTTCTTAAAAAATCAAAAATACAAAAACATCGAAAAATTTCAAAAACACAAAAAATAGAAAAGCAAAAATGAGTTTCCTGGCGAGCAAAAGAGAAAATGATAGTACATCAGTGGTCTGTCTAAACCTCTTTAAACCTTAAATGAAATATGCTAAGCAGCTCTATATAAGATGTATCGGTAGGCTCACAATCATTTTAAAGTGTGCAGGGTGATATAAACTTAAATCGACTGAAGACCAGGTGGGAACCATTCATTGGCATATGGTCTTAGTACCGAAATTTCGTTTGAGAGATTGCCGAGGTTCTGAGATATTCGGTCTTTATGCTGCTTATCATCTGGGTATCATGGTTGTATCTTTTACCGAAAAAATAACGGGGACACAAGTCTAGATCTTCCATGATATCATACATACGTGTACATATTGCATTCGACCTCAATAAGTGATCAACAATCACATGTCCCCAAAATAAGTGATAAAATATCACTTTTATCCGGGAGTCAAGTTCGTCTCTCTGCTGTACGAAAGTACTGACCTGTTCACGGACTTGCTCTTGTGCCCTCATGCATACGAAAATCAAGTTCCTCATCAATAAGTGATTCTATCACATAGGGCTTGTTTTCAATCAAAATAAGTGAGTTTCTCACATCTTATACGGTCAAACAGATGATAATCGGTATACTCACCGGTAAGATGAACCCTCGTGCATACCTTGATACGGGAATGTGTCGTGATGTGGATGAACACCGGTCGGTAAGTATAAATCATACCTTAACGTATCCCCTCGCCATGATTACATATGATAAGTTGAGCTTATGTGGACAACAATACCGATAATCGTTATAGGATGCTTATCTAAATGTTAACTAAAAGAACAACAAGAGCGTTTTGACATGACCGTACACTGATATGATTCTCTTACCCTCGAAACTCGCAAAAAGAATGTTTGTAAATATTTATTTACTGCTTTCAGTCTTTACTTTTGAAAAATATAAAAATCCAAAAATAGTGTCTTTTTCTGTTAAAATTCTTAATGTACGGAAAACTGTTATTCTTGGAGGAGTTGTTACCGAAAGGGGGAGACTGTGTTAGAAAGTGGGTTCAAAATTTTTTTTAAATCATGCAGGTTATAAGGTGGTTGTTAAAAATTTGTGCGTGTTGGTGCTTAATTGGAAAATGCTTAATCTGATACAGTTTAACTATCTCTTGCATAATAATGATTTCTTTAACTTATGTTGAAAAATTCTTATGGTTTCTCGAGATGTTTGTTTTATAGTATACAGATTGAAGCAGTTGTTGATGAGAAGTTGCTGTGAAGAGAGGAGGAGTTTGTTGCTGCTTGGTAGAATCCTCCTTCTACAATGCAGAATGGATGCTGTGAAGACACATTGAATGCTGAATCAAAACTTGGAAGATTTGGTGATTGGATGCATCAGCTTAGGGGGAGTCTGTTGCTGACAAAGATGTTGCTGACAAAGACAGAATTCATGTTGAAGCTGACGCTATCCAAAGACCAAAGACTGTGAGATTCTGAAGGCTAAAGTTTCCTTTGCAAGCTATTGTCAAGGGGGAGTTTGTTGGTGCATGTTATATGACAACAGCTTTGGATTGGTCTTTGGATATTAAACAGAAGATTGGATCATGAAGACTTAAAGAAAAACGAGCTCTATGAAGCCCAATCAGTCCAAGTTTGCAACAAGTCTATTAGGCCCAAGTTTATTTGAACAAATGTAATACGGGCCAGAGCCCAATTCGTGTATAGGAGGTTGTAGTATATAAACAACCTCTTGCTACATGTTTATGAGTAGACACTCAAGATACCTGAGACAACTTGTGTGAGAGCTTAAGAACAAAACAGAAATCGGCTGTTTGGGTTCTTGTAGATCTTAGTGATTGTAAAACGTTTCTAAAGGTTTGATAATCACAGAAGATCAGTTTGAAAGTTTGCGTGTTTGTGTGTTCGAGTTCTTGTTCTTCTACATAATCTTGTTTCTGTGTTCGAAGATCAATCAAGGGGATTCCGCACCCTTGATAGATTAACAGTCTTGTACGATCCATACGTGATTCAGGGACCTACACCTTAGATTAGTATGTTCAAGTGTTTCGATTGTTGTTCATGTTATGAGTATGATTGATGCTAAAAACCCTAAAATGATGAACATGTTGAATGAAGATATGAATATTTGAATATGTGTTGAATATGTTTGAATATTGATATGAATAATTGAAATCCTATACTTTGATCCGTTTTTGGTTAGTAGTAGACAAGGAAACATGTTTATGAAATATCATTGGATAGTACACACTGTGCATGAAATCAAAATCCCATTGGCTAAGTACAATGTCGGAAATCAGCAAATGTCCCAGCCGAGACCTTCAGTCTCGAATCGAGACCATGATCATGACAACTCGAGACCGGGGATTGCGACACAGGTTACGAGTTGAGAACTCTCTAGTCTCGACTCGAGACCACACAATGCCAGCACAAAACAGCATGACTCGAGATCAGGGTTGCGAGTCTTGTTGCGACTCGAGACATGACCCGAGACATCCACGGTTGCGAATCGAGAACTCATATGTACGACTCGAGACCGCACAGTCTCGACTCGAGACCATGTACACGTGCACTGTTTGGACTTGCATTGTTACGGGCTTAGGATTGGGCCGGACTTATGGGCTTTGTTCACTTATATACGTGCTACTGTTCAACTCATAGGTATTATTGTAAACCGCCATGTTTATACGTGTATGCCATGAATAATACATGTATGCAACTTACTAGTATACGTGTAGAACATACGTGCACTACTTGGATATGAACCTGACTTGAATGGTATCTATGTTAGGACGTAGTTGACCACTTACAACTTGATTGACCTTTCTGTGTATCTGCCGAGCAAACCAAGGTGAGTTCACACCCTCTACAAAGCATGGGATTCCCAGGGGTCGGGAATTGGGGTTAAGGAACATGGGTTCCTCGTCCTCCTTGGGTAGGACAGCAAATGGTTCAGGAATGTGATTTCCTCGTCCTCACGGACAGATAACTCGTACTAGACCAAAACTCTATCACGAAGTCCCTCCTTTTTATATCGACTTAATCGCCGGGCCAATGGCGAGCGGGTCATTAGTTAGATAGCGCTATTTAGGTTTGACAAACCTCACACCGTGCCGCAGAGGACGGGCGTGAACTAATGGACTATGGCACGTCGGTGATGATAGACACTGACGCTAAGGGCACATAAACATGACTAACGTCAGTAGTCGATATGGTAACGAGTCTAGTGTATACATGGGGTAGCCCCCACGGCCGGAATGCAAGATAACTAACACGGGGTAGCCCCCACGGCTGGATTGCCAGAGTAACCGGGAATAAACAAGTCACGTTTTTAACTATGGGGTAACCCCCACGGCAGGATGCCAGATAAAGGAAACTGTTTTCGAAACAACTTAAAACGAACACCCAACTGTGAACTCACTCAACTTGTTGTTGACTCGTTACTACATGCTTTGCAGGTCTTTAGGTACTTAGCTGGAGCTTGCATGGAGGAGGGTCGTTGTGGGACACGGACGGCTGTGTGCCATGTTAAACTTTGAAACAATTAAACTTATCTTTTGGTTTTAAGACTTATGCTTCCGCTTGCAACCTAAATTATGTTTTGTTTGAACACCAATTGTATTGGTTGGATTTTATAACTACTTATATGCTTGTTCAATATGATTGGTGGCTGGATCCTGGTCAGTCACGCCTCCAAGCGGTAGTATTCCGCAGGTGGATTTTGGGGGTGTGACAACGGAAGTACTGACCTGATCACCAATTATCTAAACGTTGAAAAACAAAACTGATGAATTCAGTATACTCACCTACTACGATGAATCTTTGTGCATACCTTGATCGCGGGGGTATATCCTGAAGTGGGACACACTAGTATATCAGTAATAAAATTAACTTAACGTATCATATGGTAATGGTACTTGAAATGTTCATGCATTTTGTATAAGTGGACAAACATACTGGTAATCGTCTTGGACTGCTTTTCATGAAAAATTAAATAAAGAATTATCTAATAGTGTGGAAAACAGTTTGATTTTGTTGATATGATCTTCTTACCGGTGATTCTCACAAAAATAGAGTGTTTATTGTTTTTGTTATTTACTTGCTTTCAAAAATACAAAAATCCAAAAATAGTGTCTTTTTCTGTTAAAAATTCTTAATGTATGGAAAACTGTTATTCTTGGGGGAATTGTTACTGATAGGGGGAGACGGTGTTAGAAAGTGAGTTCAAAATTTTAAAATCATGAGGTTCTTGTGTGTTGGATAAAAGTTTTACGTGTTGGTGATAAATTGAAAAGTTGAAAATGCTTAATTTGTAATACAGTTTAAATATCTCTTGAATAATAATAATTTATTTAACTTTGTTGAAAAATTCTTATGGTTTCTCGAGATGTTTGTTTTATAGTACACAGATTGAAGCGGTATGTTGCTGAGTAGTTGCTGAGAAGATGAGAGTTTGATTGGATGCATGGTAGAACCTCCTTTCTACATTGCAAACAAGTTGAAGAGTTTGAAGATTGCTATACATATGCTGAACTGGAGTTTACTCAAACGCTAAAGTTTTTGAAGATTTGGTGATTGGATGCATCAGCTTAGGGGGAGTCTGTTGCTGACAGAAGCTATTGAAGCTGAAGCTATCCAAAGACCAAAGATAGTGCAAGACTACATGAAGAATGCAAGAAGACTGAAGACAAAGTTATTTTATGAAGCTATTGTCAAGGGGGAGTTTGTTGGTGCATATTTGTGACAACAGCTTAGATTTGGTCTTTGGATATCTTGTAATTAGTAAAACGATAAACAGTTAGCGGGTTTAGCTTTGTATTAGTGAATTAATAGAGTTTGGGCTAAACAAAACCCAGTTTGGGTCTAGGAGGGACGAATTGGGCTTTGCCCATGTTGGAAACCTTAGCCCAAGTAGCAACCTTGTGTTATATAAACAAGGCTTTGCTTTAGGGTTTAGGTTAATCAGGCAAAACGTTTTTGTGAGAGGAATTTCGTGAGAGACTAGTGTCTTGGACGGAATTGTGTGTGTTAGGGTTTTGATTGATTGTAATTCGTGAGATTGATAATCAATAGAAACCCAGTTTGATTGTGAATTGCTGATTTCTGTTTCTACTCGTTCTGTGATATTCTGATCAAGAGGATTCCGCACTCCTGATTGGATTGACAATTCTGTTAAGATCCATACGTCAAGGGGACCTACATCTACAATGGGGGAGCCCATAGTCTTTGAGTCTGTCATGTTGAATTTTGCAAGAACAAGATGAACATATTTGCTTTGATGAATCAAGATTCATGATTGTTCTGACAAACTTGCTGGCCCAAAAACATTGTCATCTCACCCAACGAGCTCATCTCGAATTTTTTTTCATCACCTCTTCAAACTCTTTACAAAGAACATCATTTGTTGACCCGGAAATGATGTCGTCAACGTATATCTGAAAAAGGATAAGATCCTTGCTAACGCGTTAGATGAACAACGTTTGATCTATTATCCCCCAAGTATATCCATGGGCATGCAGATGCTCTATTAAAGTAGCATACCATGCACGGGGTGCTTGGTGTAACCCATACAGAGCTTTATCTAGCTTGTAGGCATAGCCTGGTTTTTCTAAATCAACAAACCTAGGGGGTTGAGTGACACAAATTTCCTCCTTGACTTTCCCGTACAGAAACGTTGTCTTGACATCCATCTGGTATACTGTAAATCCCATGAAAGATGCGTATGCCAAGAAGATACGAATGGCTTCCAGACGCGCTATTGGAGCATACACTTCATCACAATCCAAGCCTTCAACTTGACTGAACCTATGGACCACCAATCGAGCTTTGTTTCTAACGATTTCTCATCATCTTGTTTGTTTCTAAACACCCATCGTGTTCCTAGAGCACGTTTTCCTTCAGGAAACTTTTCTTGCTTCCAAACTCCTAATCTTTCGAATTGATTGAGCTCTTCATGCATGGCATCAACCCAACCAGGTTCCTGCAAAGCGACATTAATGTTTTTCGGCTCAATCTGTGAAATAAAGCATGAGTATAAACATGTATTGATGTCTCCTGATTTGCTGCGGGTTTGGACACCAGCAGTGATAGGGCCAATAATGTTGGAAATTGGATGACATTCCTGAACACGATGTGGAATTGTTGTAGCAGGGGCTTGCAAGTTTGTTTGCAGGTTTGAAAAACTTCTTGACACTATTCCAGATTGCTCCCCCTCATTTGGTGCAGTAGCAGTGTTAATCACTGATGGATCTACAATGCAATATGATGGAATCAATCCCAGAAACAAGGAAGTTCCTTGAACATTTAAGGGTCCTGAGAAAGCTTCAGTGTTTCGCACTACACCATCAGGGGAGATTGTTGCAGCAAGTTCAGAAATCGGCTCCTGAACTGGAGTATCCTCGTGAAATCCCTGTAGATCCACATTAAGTTTCTTGAATACGTTTTGCAAGGACACAGCTTCATCTTCAACTTCAATGGGAATAAGTAGTGTTGAACTATATACAGCTGCATCAGCAATCACATCAAATAAAATAAGAAATGATTTAAACAGGGGGGAATAGTCATATAACCAATCAGGTCCAACTCGAGCATGTTTTGGATTTTTTTTTCTAGCCAATCCACATTATATGCTTCCACGATCTGCTTCTTGACCTTGTTGTACACACGATATGAGGTATTCTTAGCATAGCCAATGAAATAACAGGGATCTCCTTGAGCTTCAAATTTTCCTTTGGCATCCATGAGAAGAAGCACACATGGACAACCAAAAGTGTGAAAATGTTGCACCGAGGGCTTTTGACCTTGAACTATTTCATTAGTAGTCTTAATGTGACGTTTGTTGATCAAGGCATGATTCTGAATATAGCAAGCCGTATTCACTGCTTCTGCCCAAAATATCAGTGGAAGACCAAAATCTATCAACATCGTGCGGGCAGCTTCAATGAGAGTTCGATTACGTCTTTCCACTACTCCATTCTGTTGAGGAGTTTAAGCTGCACTATAATGACGATCGATTCCCTTTAAGGCACAAAATTCATTCAGCTCGACATTCTTAAATTATGTCCCATTGTTACATCGGATAATCTTCACTCGTTCATTTGCTTGATTTTCCATAAGAGCTATCAATTTCTTGACTAATCCGGTCGTTTCACTCTTTTGCTCCAAGAAAAACACCCAAGTGAAACAAGAAAAATCATCAGGGATGACCAAACAGTAAGCTTTTCCCCAATACTAAGCACATTAACGAGACCAAACAGATCCATGTGCAACAGTTCCAGAACTTTTGAGGTCGTGTGCACAGGCTTAGACTTATGAGGTCTACGATGTTGTTTTCCACGAGCACATGCTTCACATTTTTCTATCTGCATGAAATCCTTGATTGGCAAGTTCCTGACTAATCCTCCCTTGGCTAAGCGATTGAGAGTTTTCATGTTCAGATGACCCAGTCGACGATGCCACAACATAGCATCGTTTTTTGCTATTTCTGAGAACAAACAAGTAACTTGATTAGTGGGAGCTTTGTTCATGTCAATCACGTACGCATTTCCCCGACATTCTTCTTTAATAAAAAAACATTCTTCAGGTATGATAATTCCTAGTTTCAGAATGACACAGCCACTCTTGGTGAAGAGAACCTCCATTCCTTTGTTGCACATCTGAGATACTTACAGTTTCCCATCCCGTGAAGTTGACACACCCACTGTCGAATATTTTTATGTCATTCAACTGGGATATGTCTCCCGTCATGTATCTAGAACAACCACTATCAATAAACCAAAGTCTAAAGATAGCCCTCCATAGTCGTTCCTGCACATTTAGCGGAATCAGTTAGAAACTGGAACCCAGGCCATTGTTGACCTGAGTTGACCATCTCTATCTGTGTATGAAACCTCACGAAAGATCTTATGACTTTTAGTAGAACTTGAGGTTTTAGGTGATGAGGTAGACGTTGACGGTCGTGAGCACCGAGACTGGGATCTAGCAAGAATTTTGGGTTTCCAAATTTTGGTGTCTGAAATGTTTGAAACATTTCTTTTAAAAGATGTAGCTTTTGACTTCATTTGATATCTTTGAAACCCGTTTGTATTTGAAAATTTTTTATTGTTCTTTTTTGCTAGATTCCAGTCTCCATCAGAAGGCTTGATTTTAGAAGGTTGATTTTTGTCTAATTAATAATGCACAGCCTTCTGATGACGCGTGTTACTAGAGTAGTAGGGACGATGAACACAGTTTCTAGCAATGTGCCCCAGAATTCCACAATTAAAACACGTTTGTCTTTTTGAGAAAAAGACATTCAGTTCTGCTTGTGTTGTTCTAGGGAATCGATCAAGTCTTTTCTTTCCATTTGGTACTGATTGCTTGTGTGCATGTTTGATCTTGAAAGAACCCTGCTCACAGTTATCAGCCCAAGAGAAAGTATCGACAACTTTACCCTTCAGTTTAGGTTCAGTTTACTTGAGAGGCGGGTTTTCCTTTTGAACTTTCTTTTTGCGTGGTTTTCTGTTTTTACGTGACCGTCTTTTCTTTAAAGAGCAGATTCAGTAAACTTTGCTTCATTTGAAACACTTTCTATAGAATTTGATCCTTTGGGATCGAGAGTTGAATCATCTATTGAATTGATTTCCACAGATCCCTTTTCTTCAGAAAACATGTTCTCAGGAGTTTCTGTAGAATTGGTTTCCACATATATCTCTTCTTCAGTTTCATCAGCTGAATCAACTGTTGAATTGATTTCCATGGATCCCTTTTCTTCAGGCACCGAGTTCTCATGAGTTTCTGCATAATTGGTTTCCACATATATCTCTTCTTTAGCTTCATCAAATTCTGAGTCTCTAACATCAACTTATTTTGGTTTGTCAGATGATGAGCAGTCTATGTTTGAAACGGTTTGACTCTTTTCGGGCGTAACACTGCTTGATTCTAATTGCTCATCACAATAAAATTTTTTGGAAGAGTTATGCTCATTATCTGATGTTCCAGAATCTGCCACTTGATTATCAGGTTTATCAGATGACCCATGTTCATAAACTTCTTCATTAACACAATCAAACATGTCAATTTTCACATCTTTATCATGTTCATGAGTTTCTAATGTATCAGTTGATGTTTCAGGCACACTAGAATAGTTTTCTGAATCACCAGAATAGATTTTGAGTCACTTGAAACAGGTGTCTCAAGTTTATCAGTCAATACATCAGATTTACCTGTTAAAACATTATCATCACAACCATAATCTAAAAACACAACACAAGAATTATCAGTTTTAGTAGGAACACCCCGAGTCTCAGCAAACCAAGAACAAACATAGTTCCAAATGTAAGGATCATGTTTATCACATAAAGAAATAACAGCATCAGCAACACTTTGGCGTGATTCATCATCCACTTTAGACTTCTCTTCTATTTTACTGATTCTGCACATGAACTAGAGCAGTTAGTATTGTCTACAGAATCAGAATTTGACAAAATTTCTTTGGTCTCCTCTGCGGATGTTTTAACTGGTTCTGTTTCCTTTTCTGTCTCATTTTCTTGTTCAGATTTGCCAGTTGATTCACTTGAGCAATTTTCATTTTCATTTTTAACAAAATTCGTTGGTTTTTTAAAATTAGTGGGTTGGGCATTCTTAGATTTTAAGGGCTCCCATGGAACATAATTACTTAGTTTACCATTAATCATTTTATCATAGCTTTCTATTTCTTGCTCAGTAGTAGGCATTCTTGAGTAGTTATGATTATATGGTGGTGGAACCTATTTGTAGCCCAAACCCTTTCACTTGTTTTCCTTAAATGCCAGTTGAACTTTGCACAGATTACGAACAATGTCTCTGGAAGTATCAATTTTTTTAATTTTTAACTCATTTTGCTTGTACTTTCTAGTGAGAAGTTCCATCTCAGCTCTCACAGAGTCGCATTCTAAGGTTTTTACAGTAAGTTTGTGTCTATAGTCGTAAACCCAACATTGCTGTTGATTGACGTCTCGATGGAGCTGGGCTATATCCTTCTTAAGTGCGTCAATCTTTTCATAGATAATTTTATTGTTCTCTTGAAGATTAATGCACTGTGCCATGGCACTGTTATAATTAGTGATTAATACAGAATTATGTGATCTCATAAGTGTGATTTTCTTTCTACAGTGCTCAGAACATAAAAGAGAATTTACCATCTCTGAGAGCGATCTCGGTTCCTCAGTCTGCGCCATTAAGCATTGATGAATCTTTTCTGCAGCTTCAGATATCTTCATGGATTCCACTTGTGCTACTGCATCAGCCCAGTTGAAACCACGTTGTTCTTGTGCAATCAAGGCTCTTCCAGCTCCAGAGTTCCCTTGTCCCATCGAAGTCTCAGTAGGAGTGACAAGGACCATTGACCTTTCCATGTTCCAAGCTGCAGCTGCTTGAGTAGCCTCATATCCCACTTGCGCCCTTTTGCAATCCCTAGCAAAATGTCCCGGCTCATGGCACCTATAGCATCTCAGCTTATCTTTCAACGCCCCAGGACGAACTTTTGTCATGGGACAACGTCTATACCTTTTTGCAATCTTGTCTGCTTTAAAAGCTGCCATAGCTAGATTCCAAGACACATCCAGCTCATCTAAGTCTTCTTCAACCACCTGATTTATCTCCGGAGTTATATCACTTGAAGGCAAGAGGTCACAAGCTAAGAATGCATTTAAACTGTTAATCATGGAAGCTGTGAGAGCCACCTTTTCTTCATTTTGCTTAGTTAAGAAGGCCATATTTTCGATTGCGGATGTGGATGGAATGTTTTGAGATGCTAGCTGGGCAGCAGGACCAAAAGCTACATTAGCATGCTGAGGCTGAGGTTAGGGTTGCTGCTAAACACTGGTGGTATTGACAGTTGCTGTTTGAGAAAAGGGAAGTGGCATTCCGTACACGTAGTTGGTCTTTTGCGCTGGTAGAGGACTGAAAACGATATTTGGATTATTGTTTACAAATCCATGGACTGGACTGAAAACCAAATTGGGATGACCCTGAGACATCAAAGCAGCATTGTTAGAACTAGTCATGTCGGCGGCGATCAATGAATTCTTATGATTTAGCTCTCTCTGCTGATTATCATCTCACAAGACTTTATTGTGGCAATCAGCTCAGTAAGTGTAACTTCATTCAGATTCTTTATACGTTTTATCATAGAAACATCGGCATCCCAGCTCTTTGGCAGCGAGTTCAGTAGTTGGCGATTCATTCCACTGTTTGAGATGTTGATTCCAGCACTTACCATTTGTGAGACAAGTTTGGCGAATCTCCTTATCTGATTTTCAACGGTCTCACCATAAATGTGATTGAAAGAACTGAACTGTTGATTCATCATGTTCACTCTGCTTACCTTCATGTCAGCATTACCCTCAAACATGTTTGTCAGCTCATCCCAAATTTCTTTTGCACTATTGCAGTTCCTAACGACGATTGAAATATCTGGACCAAGTGCCATTGAGAGAGTTCCTTTAGAACATTCATCCTCTTCCCTAATTTTCCTCTCTTCTTCGGTCCATATGTTTTCAATTTTTGGAATCTGGGTTAGAGGGTCTTCTTCAGTGGTGTACATGACAGTATGTGGTCCATTCCTAATACTCCTCCAAACGTGAGGCTCCTTGGCCTTACAATACTGCTCAAACATGAACTTCCACTCATAGTAGTCATCTCCGTACAGTAGTCTTGGAACTTTGGTGGATGTGCCAATAACTTGATATAGTTCTTGATGGAAAGCCAAAGATTGTGTCTGAATAGCAGCAAGGGTAGCATTGGCGAGATCTGCAGCAGTCACAACACCGTTCATAATAACGTTTGGGTTCATCATTTTAATTTTACTGAAACTGTTCAATCCGAGATGGAAAGGGTTCAGTTTGAGATGAAGGGGTCCGAGATGATGAACAATGTTCGAGATAATAAGTTTATCCGAGATGACCAGCTTATCCGAGATGATAGTCTTGTCTGATATGACATAATATCTGAGATACACAGTTGTTTATCCGAGATGTAGGCAAGATTTAATGACAAGTATCCGAGATGACTTGAATACTATCTGAGATGAAAGGCAATCTTCAAAGAGTTTTATTCGAGATACTTTGAAGACCGTTCGAGATGAAAGAAAACTTCAAGAAGTTTTTTCGAGATGCTATACTATCCGAGATGACTTGAATACTATCCGAGATAAAAGGCAATCTTCAAAGAGTTTTATCCGAGATGCTTTGAAAACTGTCCGAGATGAAAGCAAACTTCAAGAAGTTTTATCTGATATGCTTTGAAGGCTGTCCGAGATGAGGGAAATCTTCAAAGGCAACAGTCCAAGATGCTTTGAAGTCGGTTCGAGATGCAATCCGAGATCAAACCTTCAAGAACAGCAACACGAACAGAAGCAGAAGCAGAACCAGCATAATCCGAGCAGCAGAAACCCCGTGATATCAGATCCGAGCATGGAAACAGGTTCGAAAGGCTTTGATACCAATTATAAGTCCCGAAATGAGATCATAACGATATCACACAAGCTTGTTTGGTGCAGAATCACACAAACAAGCTAAGATTCAAAGAAAAGAAAAGAGATAAAGAAGAAAGATTGATGATTAATGCTTAAACTTGCATATAATAGATTGTCCAATACAAGTTTCCAAAAGTATTTACCAACAACTATGCTCCTAACCATCATTTACTGTTTATAGTAAGGGATTAGGGAGCATTCCCCTTCCCTAGGCCCAAATCCCAAAAGCCCACAACTAATACCCATAAACCTACTAATCCATAAACCTATAGGGCCTAACAACTAGGACCCATAAAACCACAGAACATTAAGGTCGAGAAAAGTGCACGGACAAAATATAATTTATGTTTTAATATACATTCGTGCTATACTAAGTACGCTAATTCTGTTTCATAATCTTCTAACTCCAACTCACGCCTTTGTTTGCCCTGTAGGGTAACCTTGGTGTTCCTCTACTAATACCATCATCCCTTTGCTCGTCAGGTAGAATAACCTTGGCGTACCTGTACTACCCCTACCAAAACTACGCTCACGGGATTTCTAATGAAGAATTAGCAAACCTGTGAGTATACTCGAACACTCTTTTCAAGTTTTACACTTTGGGAGCAACATGTTTATATATTAACCTACACAGTTACACTTAGACTTTTATACAAAATGCACAAATAATCCAATACATGCATGCATACGTTATACTTGATTCTTTGATCTGGCTTTGTTCGTTTTGTTATACACTACTCATTAACTTCGTACGAGCCTACCCTTAACATGTATAGCGCTATAGGAGTAACGCACCACCCGTGAACGTAAGGTCATGTTAAGTCTTTAATCATTTGCGTTAAACCTTGGGTTGACTTGTTGCTCACATGCTAGTTTAATGTTAATCTTGATAACTAGTTTGCCATGTGGATTCGTTTAAACTTTATCACTTATGCTATGTATCAAAACTTGTATACTCACCAATTTTTGTATTGAACCATCTATTTTTAACATATTCCAGGATGATGATGATATTAAAGTGGGTGTAGTGACGATGCTTTAGATACACATCTAGAATTCTTACTTTATGTTGTTGTATCAAATTTGTTACTATGTTGTAACTTGTTTTGTTGCTGTATTTGAACTTGGGTTGTACTTTGAATTTCCAAGTATTGTACTGTGACAAGTTGTTATGCAATGAAATCAGTTTACTTAAATTATTGTCACTTTTAGTGTTATGTTCCAATGAGCAATCTCGTTTTCGTCTCACTCCGATGTTTCTGCCATCGGTTAGGGTGTGACACATGGGGTCATCTTTCAAGCCATAGTGTGGCACATCTAGTTTCCTAGAAACCAATCCATCCCACTTCTAATATAGGTCTCTTGTTTCTTTCGTCCTTGGAGTGTTAGGAGGGAGGTGACTACTCTCGATCAGTGGTTTGTTCGTTGTGTAAACAGGACTAGACACATACACCTTCCTAACTGTTGAGGCTGTCCCTGATGAAAAATTTGGGACTAGCAAGTAAAACCAAGCGTTCAAGTATGAACTCATGTGTACAAAATGCAACATATAAATTACATCAATAGAGGCATAAAACCAACCCTTTTTAGTACTAATGTTGGAAAAAGCGCATTTCTTTCTTCCTTTTGAATTTACAGGACCAAATGAGCTTAGAAGAACAAAAGGAACAAATAAGTAGCCAAAAACCAACATAAATACAAGAAGAAGGAATAACGTGACATGCCCGACCCCTCGACAGCATCTCCCAAGACAAAAAACAAGAAAACATAAACTGACCACGGGGCCGTGCCCAGCCAGGCATGGGCCGTGGTCAGACCTCACACAACAAGACAAAGACTGTAGAAGCTTCTATGCCCACCATGGAGCTGTGCCCAGCTCACCATGGGGCGTGGTCAACTCTCAGATTTGTAAAATCTTGATAGTACAACAAAGAGTTGACCACGGGGCCGTGTCTAGAAGCCACAGGGCCGTGTGGGGCCCTCTGCTGATAGCTGCAATTAATGAAGAAAGAGAAAAAGCTGGCCACGAGCCATTCCAATGGACACGGGGCCGTGGCCGGGGTACTGTTCTGGCTATAAATAGGGGTGCTTGGTTCACTTCAAAGGCATCCCTTGGCAAACCACTTCTCTCCCACTTTGCCACCACTATAACACCAACACCCACCACCATCATCCATCTTTCATCTTTAGAGTGTGTAGTAGTCTCGGGATCCAAGATTGATAGTAAGAGTTCTTGTCAATCAAAGGCCATGCTTGGCTAATCTCTTACATTACTTGGTGAAGACAAGTCTTTAATGTATTACTTTTGATTTTTAATCTTTCGGCACTTTTTAATTGGGTATGTATTAATGACTTTAATAACTAGTTTCTTATGTTGAAAGTGAATTTTCTTTACCATTTCTTCATGATGTCATTGATTTGCTCATTCATGTCTTTACGGTCTATATAAAGCACATTAACTACTTGGAAAGGGGTTCAAAGGGTGGTTTGGTAAAGTTCTTATCTCATTCAGTGTATAGATCCTGCGAGGACTTGGTTCAAGCTTACTAGGACCTTCTTCAATGCCCCAAAGGTATTGGATGGCGGGGGTGCGAATAACTTGAAACCCTCATATGTAAACTACTATTAAAATATTAAACCGGCTTCTTGGGATTGTATCCTTGCTGACTCAAACCACTTAGCCGAGGGTAACGTCACCTTCAAAAGAGGGCCTACCACTTTTCGCATTAATAACTTATTTAATTATCTTTCAATATTCCGACCCTTTGGGAGTGTATCTGATGGAGCCTTTTTTAGTAGGCAAACACTCCTAGAACAATAGAAAGAAGATAAGAGTTTGGAACAATTTTCTGGATATCTTTCAAAGCAAATTACAAGGAATTAAATATGCAATGGTTATGAGCACATGATGCCCATGTTCCTTATTTCTTGGAGACATGCATGTAACAACTTCCGACCATGCTCCACTAACTACCCACTAATGCAACAATTAATCTAACATGTGATAAATAAGAAAATGCATGCTGGTAGTCTTCGAATATTCCCCTACTAAACTTGTGGATCAATCCAGGAACCTTGTGGGCTTCCTCTACACATGTTTGGGCCTGACTCCCCCTGGCCTGCTCCTTATTGGGCTTGGTCTGTACTACCACGAGACAGGCTTGTGTGGCCTGCATCATCCCCCTCCTCTTGGCTTTCGGCATTGTCCTCAATGTCTGCTAGCTCAGGAAATTGACGATGAAGTTAATCACTGTCCTCCCACGTGGCCTCCTCTAATGGTTTTCCTGCCCATTTTACTAACACTTGTTGTTTGTTATCACCAAAGCGGTAATCAATGATGGATTCTGGTAGTGCCGCTATTTCCATATCTGGGAAAACTTTCGTAAGGTCACCAACCGGGTTCGAAACTGACCCGTAACTCTGCTTAAGAAGTGAAACGAGAAAAACCGGGTGAATCTTGGATTCGGCTAGCAGAGCTAACTTGTAAGCGACCTTGCCTATGCGTTCCACTATCTTGTAAGGATCATAATAGCGTCGAGACAGCTTCTGGTTGGAACGATTGCTAACAGAAAGCTGACGGTATTTGTGCAATCGTAAATACACATAGTCACCCATATTAAACTCTTTGTCAATCCGCTTCTTGTTAGCCTGTTTCACCATACGATCCTTGGCAGCTGCGATGAATTCCTTTAAGGAGTGCAAAATACGTTGATGTTGGACTAGGGACTCATCTATGGAACCAGTTTTGTTTGAGCCTGGTACATAATCATGAATAGTTATAACATCCCGACCGTATAGTGCTCGAAACGGTGTCATCTTAATCGCCGAATGAGGACTTGTGTTATACCAAAACTCAGCCAAATACAAATACCTTTCCCACGTTTTCGGAGCATCGGACACAAATGCCCGAAGATACATCTCGAGACATCGGTTTACCACTTCCGTTTGCCCATCCGTCTGTGGATGGTATGCACTTGAATGCAATAACTTGGTGCCCATTTGCTTGAATAATTACTTCCAAAAATGACTTACAAACAGCCGATCACGGTCTGAAAACAATAGTTTTTGGCAACCCATATAAGCGATATATTTCTCTCATGAAGATCGAAGCAAAAGACACAGCTGTATAGGCGGTCGTTAAGGTGATGAAATGTGCAAATTTGGAAAGGCGATCGACGACGACCCATATGGCTGTTTTCCCTTTTGAGTTAGGTAATCCGGTTACAAAATCCATGGAGATGTCAACCCACGGGTACTCGGGAGTGGGCAGTGGTTGCAATAACCCATACGGCTTATGATTGTGAGTCTTAATGGTTTGGCATACTTGACAAGTTTTAACGAAATTCGAAACATCTCGTTTTAAACCCAACCAGGTAAAAGAGCTTGCAATGCGTTTAAGTGTGGCGTTCACACCGGAATGACCACCCAGAAAGGACGAATGAAATTCGTCTAAGAGTCGATGCCTCAAATCCGAAATTGGTGGTACTAAGAGCTTCCCATGCACATAGAGCAAACCATCGCAAAAAGTATGGTGAGGAAAACTGATCGGATCTTTTGTAACTTCAGCCACCAATTTACTGCCATTCTTATCGGAAAGGTAATATGAACGAAGCTCTTCCAACCAAGAAGACGTTGGATAAGAGATGGATAATAATGATGGAATATCAATACAGCTTAGTGCATCCGCAACCGTATTTTCCTTCCATGGTTTAAAATGGATTTCAAAATCAAACCCCATAAGCTTCGTAACCCACTTCTGTTGTTCCGGTGTCTGAATGGTTTGGGAAATGACGTGTTTAAGGCTATGATGATCGGTATAAATACGGAAGCGACGACCCAAGAGATATTGACGCCAGTTTTTACAGCTTCGGTAATGGCGTATAACTCTTTCGTATACGTGGACTGAGCCTGCATTGTGGAACAAAGTTTTTTATTGAAAAAGGCTATGGGTTGGTTGTTTTGAGAGAGTACGACACCTATGGCTTGACCGGAAGCATCGGTAGTGACATCGAATGGCTCCGTAAAGTTGGGAAGAGCAAGGGTTATCAACTGTTGCATGTTTTTCTTAAGTTGCATGAATGCATCAGTAGCTTGGGAGTTCCATGCAAAAGTGTTTTTTTTTTAAATATTGGTTAATGGAGCCGCGATTTGAGCATAACCTTTCATGAAACGTCGATAATAACCCGTTAGGCCCAAGAATGCTCGAAGAATCGGAAACGAATTGGGTGCCGACCATTGTTGAATGGCTGCAATTTTATCGGGTTCTAGAGCGACTCCGGTTGAAGAAATTTTGTGGCCTAAAAAGGAAATTTCCGATACACTAAAGGTACATTTAGAGGCTTTTGCATGGAAGTGGTGTTCATGCAATTTCTGGAAAACGTATTTAAGATGGTCATAATGTTCCTCCTTTGTACCACTGTATATCAATATGTCATCAAAAAAAACAAGATGAATTGGCGAAGCACGGAACGAAATAAATCATTCATGGCAGATTGAAAGGTAGAGGGTGCATTGGTGAGGCCTAAGGGCATTACGAGAAATTCATAATGACCGTCCATGGTTCGAAAAAATTGTCTTGTGAATGTCGTCCGGTGCTATTCGTATTTGGTGGTATCCGGATCAGAGATCGATTTTCGAAAAAATGGTAGCACCATGAAGCTCATCGAGAAGTTCGTCAATAGTTGGTATCGGAAACCTGTCACAAATAGTAACGGCATTTAAAGCCCGGTAATCGACGCAAAAAACGCCACGTACCATCTTTCTTTTTAACTAGAAGAACTGGTGAAGAGAAAGGACTTTGGCTCGGTCGAATAATGCCGTTAGCAAGCATTTTGGAAATCAGTTGGGTCATAATTTGCTTTTGGTAGTGCGGGTATCGGTATGGTTTAACATTAATGGGCTGATCATTGTTGAGGAGGGTAATGCGATGGTCATGAGGGCGGTAATGATTGTGGTTCAGTGAATATTGGTTGGAACAAGTCAAGGAGGGCTGTGATTTTTGGGTCTGCCGAATTGGGTTGCGGTGTGGCGGTTGGTTTCGGGAGTGGCGGTTCCAATGTTAGCGTGTGTAGAGATGCAATAGATCTGTGACGAAGGAGCGTTGATAATGAGCTTGGCGACACCGGCTGCGTCAAAGGTTCTCCCCGTTACGTGGTATGTCTACCATTAATGGTAAAAGATATTTCGGGTACAGAAAAATTTTCCGTAATCGACCCAAGTGTTCGTAACCACGATATACCCAAAACAATATCTCTGCCTTGTACCGGGAAGATGAAAAATGGGATAGTGAAATTTGTCTTTTGTAATTGCACATCGACGGCCGGGCAGTGTCTTTGACAGTGTATAAACTGGCCGTTTCCCACCATGACTGAGAACAGTTGTAATGGTTGAGTTGGAAGTTGCAAATTATTTACGATGCAAGGTTGAATTATATTGTGGGTACTACCACAATCAATCAAGACGGTAACCGGAACACCATTAATGTACTCGGTGATCCGCAGCGTTTGAATCGAGCTTAAGCCAAAGAATGCCGCATCTGACAAGGACATGAATTTTGGTGTGTTAGGATCATCGGCCGGAGGCACTTCGAAGGCATTAGGCATGTCGGAGGAGTTATATTGATCATCGTTGTTGATGATTAATAAAAACTGTGGAGGTGAGCACTTATGCCCGGGGTAGAATTTTTCGGGACACCGAGAACATAGACCTTCGCGTCTACATTGTTGTATTGCTTCTGGTGAGAGTTTCGTGAATGCTATGTCACACCCGGACCGCGTAAAACAACAAACCGCGGCGGAAACGTCGGGGAGTGGAGCGACAGAATTGTTGTTTCATGACCATGGCATTTAAAGTTTGGTATTTTAGGTTTAAAGTTTACATTGTCTTGGAAATTAAGAAAAATATAGCATAACTAAACTGTCTTTTAAGTCACTAAGGCCCAAGTCCGTCTAAGTGTAGCACAAACATCATCATGCATTAGCACCTGAAACACATGCGAAAATAGGTACGTCAGCATAAAAATGCCTGTGAGATACATAGGTTTTGTTTATGCAGGATTCATGACTTGTAGTTAAAAGAAGTGTTAAACAAAAATGTAGTCATGAACCTTGTAAAATGTTTTCCGTTATAAATTCATATGAAAATTGATGTGAAAATCAGATGATATATAAAAGGATATACATGGTTAAATGAATAACCAAGTATAAATGAATTTGTATAAAATATGTAATTTGTAAAAAAATGTCGTGTCCTTGTATAAAATGTTTCATGTCTTGTCGAAGTGGTTTAGATAACGCTACAATGTGTAATATAATAAAAGCACATATATATAGGAAGTACCAATGGCGTATCCACCATGCTTTTATCATATAACACATAGCCTCGTTACATAAGTCACTTATCAATAATCAACCAAAATGTCTTGTTTAAAACCAATGTCAAATGTTTATGTGTAAACAATGTTCAATGTCATGTGTAAACTATGTCATGTATAACCAAATGTAATGTATGGCAAGTAGAAGGTAACTACTCAAAACGTATGTATTATGTCAATGTGAAAACAAATGTTATGTATGGTGAATAAATAGCATTTACTCAACCCCATAGGTAAAATGTACAAAACAATGTTTTTGAATAAACCTAAGTTTAAATCAAATGTTATGTTTTGCAGAAAACAATGCTTTATGGATACGAACATTTATGCAGTAATGTTTATCGCATACATTCAAGCCTTGCGACTGTTTGGACAAACCCTTAAACGAATTAAAGGTTTATCAATTTATGTATATCGGATTCTGTCATTCCCAACTTCCAAACAAACATAGGAAGTCGGAAACGGGATTTGTCAAGTCCTATGGTACCATTACATACTACCGAGCGGCATGATCAGTGTTAATGAATGTATTATTGTCCCGTTAAACATACCAAATGTCATACCAATGTAAGCATGCTAAATGAAAACCATGTACTAAGTATGCTAAGTAAACATACATAGTAGAAATGTTCATGAAATCAATTGTGCACATATGCTGAGTAAACATATGCAGCAGAAATGTAATGTAAAACAATGTGTCCATATGCTGAGTAAACATGTGCAACAAAAATGTCTTATGAAATCAATGTGCTAGCATGCTCAGTCAACATACATAGCAAAACATTTTTGAAATCATGTACTATATGTGTACTAGGTGAAACTAGCATGTTTATGTCATAAAAGCAATGAAAAGCACGAAAGTAACAAGTATGCACATGTGTATCACCCCAAAGTATTTGAAAGCGGTAAAAGAGGGGACTATGTACTCACTTGGGATTGCCTATTAGTCTTGAGAATAAGGCCAAATAAAGCTTCAAGGATCACGAAATCAAACGGCACCTAGGATAGGTAACTACGTTAATAATCGGATCCTAAATCGGGAGATAGGATAGAATGATGTTCTATAAATCAAATGAGTATTTGAACTCATATGGCATGATTTAATAGAGCTAACATTCTGATTTGGAAGTCTACCTAAGTGCTTTTGACCCGTTTCGAACCGTTACGGTAGTTTAAGCTACTATAACGCATCGTTTGCGTAAAACTAAGGTCGGATGGTTATCTATGTCCTATGTCAACTCTTACATGCCCAATTTTGCCTAAATATGTTACTAAATTAGATTATATGTCAAAAACTTAATCACATATGCAGAATATGAATTTATGCTTCAAAAGGGCATTTTGGTCATTTTCTATGGGCATATAATCTACTTAACAAATAACTAACCAACCTATGTGATCATAAGGTATAACCTCAGTAGGTTATTCCCTATGCAACAATGGTCACTAAATAAGCTTGGTCGGATCCTAATAATCGACCAAACGGGTCAGGTTCGAAAGTCTAAGCGGTTGTCGAGACCGCTTAACTTACGACCCTAAACAAGCACTCAACTAGTAGTGACGAGTCAAACATGTCAAAACATGTTTAACTAACTTAGAAAACTGATTTGGTATCAAAACAAAGGGTTTTGATACCTAAAAGTAGTTCCGTTGCAAAATGCGCATAAGTACGCATTTTGACCGAAACTTTGACTCGTCACTACACCTAGTTAACGTGGTTATCAGTAGGTATAATCGCTAAGGATTATAACCATCGTGATTACAATCATGTTGCAAAGTTCAATTGAACTTTGACTTGACCAATTGATGGTCAAAACCGAAAGTTAAACTGTTGGTCAAACTGTTAGACTTTCAGCTCTAAATAGCTGAAAATAACTACTAAGCCATGAAAGAACACTTACAAGGTGTTCAAAGGCTAGAAGGAAGGTATTAGAACTCAGGTAGGTGGCTCCTTAGCAGAAATTGCTCCACTTAGAGTTCAAATATAAGAAATGAGCAATGAACAAGGAAGAGATGAGGGGTATTTATAGTTGTGTTGATGCTCTAAAATCATTACAAGTAGTTTGTGTGATCACCAAGAAAGAAATTTGGACCATACAAGTGTAATTGACAACTATCCCTTGCATGGAGAGGTGTTAACTTGGTCATCACATAAGGAAATTGCAAGAATGGTCCCTGAATTATCAAATAGCTACTGAAAATGAAGTTTCTGTCCAGATTAGGGGGGGCGTGCTGCGACCATGAGGCCCCTGGGCCGTCGCGCAACGCGAGGGTATGGGCTGCAACTTTCAGAAGTTGGCAGAAATAGCCCCTACACACTCTAACTTGCATTTTTGACGTATTTAACCTCCGTTAAGCCATTTTCAAGGCTCTACAAGGTCGTCAAAGTATAGGGGACTTTAAATATGCTCGTAAATATCACAGATGTCGGTTTGTTTGGTCGTATGGTCACGTTGTTTGGTTAATTACGACGAAACTTGAACGGACGCGAAAACGATCCAAATTAAGCGACGAATGGTATTTTTGTATTCTGATCACTAAAATAAAATATTTTAGTGACTAAAAAATTTTTTGGATGTCCGGATGTGGTCAGAACGTAAGATATGCGCGTAATTGCAAACTTACGCCGTTTTTTGACGCTTTTAGTCCCTGTATGATCAAACAAGCGTATTTTCGCACACCGGACCACTCAAAGCTTATTTCTAAGCTATGTTAAGGTTATTTATAGTATGTTTAGCTTATGATCATGTTCCGGAATGTACGTTGCCATACGAAACGACAAACTTTTGTAGTTTGACGCAAATAGTCCCTGTGAGCGAATAAATTTGTTTTTGCCATACCAAACCCTTTAAAACTTATTTCTAAGTTATGTAAAAGTTATTTAAGGTATGTTAGGCTTATGTTTCTGTTCCGGGGTGTTTTTCGCGTTAAACTGATTACGTTTACGCATCAGTTTGCGTATAACTTTCCAGAAAGCGATAAAGAGTTTAAAATCGATCAAAAATCAAAACGTGCAAAATGTCAATCATAAATAACAAATATTGGGATCAAAACAAATTGTTTTATTGATGTTGAATTGCTCAGAGTTTGTACAATGATTACACAAGCACAGATGTCACAGTCTCCCTTACTTTAGGAAATTTTGTCCCGAAAGTTATTTAGAGGAAACTTGTGAGAATAGATGAGGATATTTCCCTTTCATTTGATCTTCACGTTCCCAAGTAAATTATGGGCCACATTTAGATTCCCAGCGAACTTTGACAATAGGTATGCACTTGTGTTTGAGCCTTTTGACTTCATGGTCCATGATTTCCACAGGTTTCTCAACGAAGTGCATCGTGTTATCAACACGAATTTCATCAAGTGGTATGTGGAGGTTTTCATCATCTAAACACTTTTTGTGATTGGACACGTGGAATGTTGGATGAACATTTCCAAGTTCCGGAGGTAGCTCTAGTCTGTAGGCTACTTTTCCGATTCTTTCAACGATCTTGAATGGTCCAACATAACGTGGTGCAAGTTTTCCTTTCTTTCCAAATCTTATCACACCTTTCCAAGGGGATACCTTGAGTAGGACGTGATCACCGACTTGAAATTCTAAGGGCTTGCATTGTCGATCCGCGTAACTCTTTTGACGGCTTCTAGCTGTCTGTAGGTTATAGCGAATCTTCTTGATCATATCTGTAGTCTCTAGAATGAGTTCAGGTCCAGTAAGCTGAGCTTCACCTATCTCATTCCAACAGACCGGTGAATGACATTTTTGACCGTATAAAGCTTCGAAAGGAGCCATGTTGATGCTGGAGTGATAACTATTGTTGTAGGAGAATTCGATCAATGGTAGATGCGAATCCCAACTACCATCAAAATCAATCACACAAGCTCTAAGAATATCCTCCAGTGTCTGGATTGTTCTCTCAGATTGACCATCCGTTTGGGGATGATAAGCTGTGCTCAAATTAAGTTGGGTTCCCATGGCAGATTGCATGGTTCTCCAAAAGCGAGACGAGAATCGAGCATCTCTGTCAGAGATAATGTTCAAAGGAACACCATGTCGGGATACAATCTCATCCACATAAATTTTGGCAAGTTTGTCAGCAGATAGATCCTCATGGATCGGCAAGAAGTGTGCTGACTTTGTAAGACGATCAACAACTACCCAAATGGCGTCATGACCTCTTTTAGTGCGTGGCAGTTTGGTAATGAGATCCATAGCAATGTTTTCCCATTTCCAAACTGGTATCTCTGGTTGCTCCAATAATCCAGAGGGATGTTGGTGTTCTGCCTTAACCTTAAGACAAGTAAGGCATTTGGAAACATATAAGGCAATGTCTTTCTTCATACCCGGCCACCAATACTGGGTTCGAAGATCCTTATACATCTTGTCTGCACCAGGATGGATAGAATAACGAGACTTATGATCTTCATCCATTAGCAAGGTGCAAAGATTATCTTGACTTGGGACCTACAAACGTCCCATGAAATAAAATAACCCAAAGTCTTTCAGTTCAAGCTCAGGCTTAATGTGACACGGTAATTCTTTACCCATCAAGTCTTGTGCAACACAAGTATGTTGAGCTTGAGAAATGCGGGTTTGAATATCAGATTGAACTTGAACGCAGTGAAGCTTGACATGTTCCTTACGACTCAATGCGTCAGCCACGACATTCGCCTTACCAGGATGGTAGCGAATTTCACAATCGTAGTCGTTTAGAAGTTCAACCCAACGTCGTTGCCTCATGTTAAGTTCTTTCTGATTGAAAATATGCTGGAGACTCTTGCGGTCAGTGAAAACAACGCACTTTGTACCATACAGGTAGTGTCTCCAGATTTTGAGAGCAAAAACTACTGCACCTAATTCAAGATCATGAGTCGTGTAGTTTTTCTCGTGTACCTTTAGCTGTCTTGATGCATAAGCTATGACTTTGTTTCTTTGCATAAGAACACAGCCAGGGCCAATGTTGGATGCATCACAATAGACGACAAATTCGTCGTTGCCTTCAGGTAGGGTTAAGATAGGTGCATCACAGAGCTTTTGTTTCAAGGTCTGGAAAGCTTCTTCTTGTTTGGATCCCCACTCAAATGGTTTGTTCTTCTGAGTTAAAGCTGTGAGAGGGACCGCAATCTTGGAGAAGTTTTCAATGAAGCGGCGGTAATAACCCGCTAGACCAAGAAATGAACGAACCTCGGTAGGAGTAGTAGGTGTATCCCAATCCTTAATCGCACTGATTTTGGCGGGATCTACATGTATACCTTGTTCGTTGACAATATGTCCCAAAAATTGAACTTCCTTAAGCCAAAATTCACACTTGGAGAACTTGGTGAAAAGCTGTTCTTCTTCAGGAGTTCCATTGTAAGATGAAGATGTTGTTCATGTTCGACTTGTGTCTTTGAATAGATCAGAATATCATCAATGAAAACAATGATGAACTTATCCAAATAAGGCTTACAAACCCTATTCATCAAGTCCATAAAAACAGCAGGAGCATTAGTTAAACTGAAAGGCATAACAGTGAACTCATAATGACCATATCTGGTACGAAAGGCTGTCTTGGGAATATCTTCTTCAAGCACTCGAAGTTGATGATACCTAGAACGTAGATCAATCTTTGAAAAGCAAGTAACACCCTGTAGCTGATCAAAGATATCATCAATGCGAGGTAGGGGATATCGATTCTTGATGGTGAGTTTGTTAAGCTCACGATAATCGATGCACATCCTGAAAGATCCATCTTTCTTTTTCACAAATAGGACAGGAGCGCCCCAAGGTGAAAATCTTGGACGAATGAATCCTTTGTCAGAAAGCTCTTGAAGCTGTTTAGATAACTCTTGCATCTTAGACGGTGCAAGACGGTAAGGTGATTTAGCAATAGGATTCGCGCCAGGCACAAGATCAATACGAAACTCAACTTGGCGTACAGGGGGTAAACCAGGTAATTCTTCAGGAAATACCTCAGGATAAACCCAAACAACAGGGATATCTTGGATAGTCTTACCTTTGCCTTTCTCCTCTACGATATGTGCCAAGAAAGCAACATAGTTCTTTCGTAGGTATTTTTGGGCTTGGGTACAAGACATAAGTTTAAGGCTACTGATGCGCGTGTGGTGTTATAGGTTTTTACGTATATTTTTAGCCCTTTTTACACGTTAGTCAAGTTTTAAATTTATAAAACACGATATTTTACTAATACCAAACACACATATGGGCAAGTGCACCCATCGTGAGTGTAGTATAGTGTTGGTAAGATACCGAGGTCATCCAAGGACACAAGAGCTTTTAGTACCGGTTTATCCTCAACGTTTAATCAAATCAAAAGTTTTAGAAAAAGGTTTTAAGCTAGAAAATAAAAACTAAAATGCTGAAAAATAAAAATAAAAGTAAAAACAGATAGACAAGATGAATCACTTGGATCCGACTCGTGTTTAGTGTAACCTTTGATTATTCCCGCACTTTTGCACTTTTTAAGAGATTATCTTAGTTATTGTAGTAGGCCCCTCTTTTGAAGGTGACGTTACCCTCAACCCAGTAGTTTGAGTCAGCAAGGATACAATCCTAAAGGGATGGATTATTGAAAGATAATTAATTAAGTTATTAATGCGTAATGTGGTAGGCCCCTCTTTTGAAGGTGACGTTACCCTCGGCTAAGTAGTCTGAGTCAGCAGGGATACAGTCCTAAATAGACGGGTTAATGTTTTAATAGTAGCTTACATATGAGGGGATCAAGGAGTTCGGACCCCCGCCATCCAATACCAGTGGGTATTGAAGGAAGTCCTACTAAAGTTGACCTAGGTCCTTGCAGGATCTATACACTGAACAAGGCAAGACTCTTACCAAACCATTCCCTTAACCCCCGACCAGGTAGCCAACATATCTCCATATAGACCGTGGAGATATGAATGGTGAAAATCTTTTATTTTATATAGACAGTAAAATAATGCCAAGACACCACGTACAAATGATAAGGAAGACTCACCTTCAACATAAGAAACTAGTTATTAAAGTCATTAATACATAACCAAATAAAAAGTGCGAAAAGATTAAAAATATAAAGTATTACACTAGACACTTGTCTTCACCAAGTGATCTAAGAGACTTAGGCAAACATGGCCTTTGATTGTCAAGAACTCTTACGATCAATCTTGGATCCCGAGACTACTCACACACTCTATGATGGATGATGGATGATGGTGGTGGATGTGGGTTGTGATGGTGGTAGTGGGTGGGTGAAGTGTGAGAGAGGTGGTTTGCCAAGGGATGGTTTGCAAATGAGACAAGCACCCCTATTTATAGTCTGCACAGAAGCCCGGACACGGCCCCGTGTCCATTGGGCACGGCCCCGTGTCCACCCATCTTCTCTTTCTTCATTAAATGCAGTTTGTCTTCATTAGTTGACCACGCCCCCGTCTCCGCTGAGCACGACCCCGTGTGCAGAAGCGTATCTGTACTATCCAGATTTTCCCAGATTCTGCGAATCTTAGAGTTGACCACTGCCCCGTGTCCGCTAGACACGCCCCCGTGGTGGGTGATAGAAGCTTCTACAACTTTGTCTTTTCTGCAGACACTTGGGCATGCCCCCGTGCGTGTTCAGCCTTCTGTTCTCTTGTTTTTGCTTGGGAAAATGTTGTCGAGGGGTCGGGCATGCAACGTTTATTCCTTTTCTTGTATTTATGTTAGATTTAGCTGCCTTTTTGCTTCTTTTGTTCATTTGAGCTCATTTAATCCTGAAAATACAAAAGAAAGACAAAAACACACTTTTTCCAACATTAGTACTAAAAATGGTTAGTTTTATGCCACATTTAATGTAATTTTTATGTTGCATTTTGCGCACATCAAATATCCCCACACTTAAATCTTTGCTTGTCCTCAAGCAAAACTCTTTATAATGTGGCTTACACTCCCAAATGGAACGGGTAGAAGAGAAGGTTTTTTTTTGGGCTTGTCATAGAGTGTCGGGATTTCCAAGATTCTTTATTATGTTTTATTTTTATTTATTTACAATCCTATTCGTCATGATTTATTTAAAACATTACATAAGATAAATTACTTATTAGGGCATAACATGCCTTTTTAAAATTCCATTTATATACAAGTTCACATACCTCACAGGGGATCACTCAACACCCAGCCGAAGATGTATTTTAGTGAAACACTCGAGAGCGGCATGGAACTTACTCCTACCATAAGCTTGCCAAGCAATCAATCCTCCTCCTTTTTAACTATACACCTTTGTAAATATCAACAGGACTTTTTGGGGGAAGGGTTAGGCTTGGGTTATGTCACACCCCGACCACGTAAAGCAACTAGACGTGGCGGAAACGTCGGGGAGTGTTGTAACAGAATTATTGTTTCATAACCATGGCATAAATAAATTCTGTTTTATTGAATAAATGAACTTATTGTTTTAATACAATCAAATAAATACAACTATGATCTTCCAAGTTTTAAAGTTGCTAAGGCACGAGTCCATCCTAAATGTAGCATGTATCAACAATCATTGCAAAGCAGTACCTGAAACATGTGTAAAAATAGGTACGTCAGCATAAAAATGCCTGTGAGATACATAGGTTTTGTGAATATAGGATTCATGACTTATGTTTAAGAAAATGTTTAGTCATGAACCTTGTAATTTGTTTTGTCTTGTAAATCGTAAAAAAAACAATAAGTTCAAATGATATGTATAAATAAGAGAATAATGTATGGTTAAATGAATAACCATATAAAATGAGTTTGTATAAGATAAGTTGTTTGTAAATAAATGTCTTGTGAAAAGTATGTTATTTGTATAAAATGTTATATGTCTCAAATTGAAATGATTCAGATAACGATACAATATGTAATACCATACAAACACTTATATATAGGAAGTACCAGCGGCGTATCCACCATGCTTGTATCATATTACACACGCCTCGTTACTTAATCACTTACTTAAACCAAACCAACCATGTAAGATGTCTATGTTTAAACCAATTGCCAAACGTATTAAATAATATGTTTATGTCAAGATGTAAGACATGTAATGTATAACTAATGTCAATAATGTTTATGTGTCCAATGTAAATCATGTAATGTGTAACCAATGTGATTTGTATAAATAAATGTAAGATTAAACAAATAACCTTATAGTAGCATATTAAAAGTATACTTTGGATTAGTAAGTAACATATTAAGCTATGTTTTGGTTTCATAAATAACATATCAAAATATGCTTTAGATGTGATAAATAACATATTAAACTATATTTTGGTTTTGTAAATATATGTTGGTTTTGTACAATACCCCACATGAGAGTATATCAAACTATACTTTAATAGTGTGATTTGAGAATTCATTCAGACCTAGTGCATCAAAATACACCATTGAGACTATAGGGATACCACAAAGGAAATCCCTATTTGGATGGAGAAACAAATTGGTTTCAGACATTCCATGACAACAGGAATGGGGTGTCAAATCCTATAGCGCTATATCATACTAACAATCGGTCTGGTGAACATAAAATAAGTACAATTCAACATTTTATTTTATGTTTTTGAGAAATCGGTGTTTAAACCATAGATAGTCATTTAGTTTGTCAAAAGATAAGTAATAACATGTATAATCAATTATACTTTGAAATCATGAAAATAACAGATAGGTACACATGCTTCACCCCAAAACAGTTTGAAAACAGTAAAAGAGGGGAACTATGTACTCACCTGAGAGTGCTTAGGAGTCTTGCACAACTACCAAGCAAGCTAGAGGAGTCCCGGAAATTAAACGGTACCTAATATAGGTAACTACATAAATAACCCGGACCTAAATCGGAGGATCGGATAAAATGAGGGCTCGTAAACCAGATGAGTATTGGAACTCATGTAGTATGGTTTACAAAAGCCTACATACTAAATGAAACCTAGTCTAAGCGCTTACTACCCATTACGACCCGTTTAGGTAGCTTATGCTACTTTAACGCGTCGTTCGCGTGAAACGCGTTCGGACCGCCTAACTAGTCCTATGACAAGTAATATATGCCTTAACATGTCTAATATGGTTGTCAAATCAGTTTAGATGTCAAAAGTTATGTTACATATGATTAAAACGAATTTTGGCATCAAAGGGGTATTTTGGTAATTTACCTAAGGCATATAAACTACCTATCATACAACTACTTAAACGAAGCGACCATAAGGTATAACCCCGGAAGGTTATTCCCTACCTACCATGGTCACCTAATGTGTTTGGTCGGATCCTAATGATCGACCAAATGGGTCGGGTTCGAGGTATAAGCGATTTATCAGATCGCTTACCCTACGACCCTAGACAACGTGGTAATCAGTAGGCATAGTCCCAAGGGACTATAACCAACGTGATTACACTCACGTTGCGAAGTTCAAACGAACTTCGCATTGACCATTACTGGTCAACGCTGAAAGTCAAACTAAGTTTGACTTTCGGACTCGAAAAGCAATAAAATAAGGAAAAGAACGAAAGAATACTTACGAAGGGTCCCCGAATGCTAACTTCGATTAAAAAATCTCAGGTATGAAACAATAGTTTCAACTTAGAGTTTCTCATATCAAAGTTCTTGTAATTTTGAAGCATGGGGGGTGGGGTATTTATAGGATTTCCCGAACCGTTAGGATCGTTTCTTGGAAAAAGTGCTTCAATCTTGGCCATACACTAGCACCCATGGTATTGTAATACCATGTGCCCAAAATACCAGCCCATAGATTCCCAAAACCATGTGCAACAAGTGGGAAGGACTAGATTCGATGTATAAGCAATCATCTTTCAGAAATGACAGTTTTGGTCCCTGTTATGTGTTTATGCCATTTCCGACACTTCTAAGGCCCGTAAAGCCAACTTTAAGGCCCTAAAATGATGTCTAAACATTGTGGACATGAAACATGCTCAAAAATATGTCGGATGTCAGTTCGTTTGGTCGTACGAACGCGATGTTCGCTTAATTACGACGGAATGCGCATAAGCGCGAAAAAACGATCCAAATGGCATGACGAATGGATTTTTCTTATTCCAAACACTAAAATAAAATATTATAGTGCTTACATAAATTTTGGATGTCTGGATGTATTCAGAATGTAAGTTATGCGCGAAAATGCAAACTTGTGCACTTTTGACGCTTTTAGTCCCTGAATGACCCAAAAGTTTATTTTAGCACACCTAACCCCTCAAAGCCTATTTCTAAGCTATATAAAGGATATTTAAGGTGTGTTTAACTTATGGTCATGTTTAGGAATATCTGTTACAGTTCAAATTGGCATACTTTCGCAGTTTGTCAAGTTTAGTCCCTGTAAGCGAATTAACTTGTTTTTGCCATACCAAAGCCTTTAAAACTTATTTCTAAGTTATGTAAAGGTTATTTAAGGTATGTTAAGCCTACTTCACTATTCCGGAGTGTTCGTTGGATTAAACTGATTATATTTACGCATCTGAGCGCGTATAACCCTCTAGAAAACGATTTAAAGCTTAAAATCGAACAAGAGTTGATATGTGTAAAAGATACACATAATTTTACAAATCCCAAATATGAAATAAAATATTTCATTGGTTTGGCATTTGTTTGACGGTTGAAGTGACACAGGTGTTACAGTCTCCCCTACTTTAGGAAATTTCGTCCCGAAATTTAATTCTAGAGGAAACTTGTGAAGACAGCTGTGACGGTTTCGCCTTCCAATAGATCCATTGAACCCTTAAGTAAAACTCTGGGCCATGTTAGGATTCTTAGCGAATTTGTTAACCCTCAAAGTGAATTCCTTGTAGCGGTAAAACATGGAATTTTTGAACTATGGATAGAAAAACGTTTCTTATGAAGACTTATCATAGGAAACTTGTGTGTGTTTGAAATCAGAATTGGGGAGTGTAAGATAAAATGACATCGGTCAAGGTCCAAGACTTCTCCCGTATCATTATTCTTGTCACTATGGGTCTTAACACATGACAAAATTCCCTGTGGTTTCTGGGCACTGAATTTCCATAATTATGTAGGCCTCCATAATTACTTAATTCCTTGCACAGTCCGCACAGTTCATTTCAGAATGCGTAGAGAAAAAATCAATTGAATAAACATGAAGCGACTTGACTAGATCACCAAAGGATCTTTTTAACTAAATCAACGAACGATCTTTTTAACTAGATCAACATATGATCTTATTAACGAAACCGTCGTACGATCTCCTTAAATAGACCACTTAAGGGATCTAATTATAGAATAGTACTTAAAAATCCAAGGGACTTGACTACAACGTAGAAGTCCATTAAGGATTTAAGATAGTAGCTTTGGATATCCTATTATGAATCTCTCGTATGAGATAAGAAAGATTTTACGAGGATTTGGATGGATCACATACAACCACAAACATGTAAGAAAACATATAAGCACAAAAATTAGTTAACTTGATTCTTTAATTTGTTGTCCTTGAGCATGGATAATTAAAGCACACTAGAAATCCAATCCATGAATTTCATTCGATACTTTAATCATTTTCAAGGATCCATCTATAAAGATAGAAGGATTCTCAATAAAAGTTTGGCTTTGTTTCTTAAAAGAAACGAGTGTTTAAGATTCTTGGGGAGATCACAAGTGATCATAAATGACAGAACCATACTAGTAGTCTGTCTTTGGGTTGACATCATAAGATTGTATCCAACGTTCACACAATCGTATCAGTTTTGCAAAAATAAAAACGACGAATTTTTATTTATATAACAACTGACTTGTCTTTAAACATCATAAGATAACAACCAAGGAAATAACAAAACACTAATTGTTCACTGCCGCATCATTGTTCATGTTTGCCTCATTGATGTTAAACACTCGTCCACATGCTGGAGGTGCGTTAACAAGTCTTGGGCAATTGTTCCTGTAGTGGGTAAGGTCACCACAATTATAACATGACCCCGGAGGGAACCGTGCTTGAATAGCAGCAGGGTTTGCAGCAGCTTGATTTGCATAGTGACAAACATTGATCAAATGTCCCAACCGCCCACAGTGGGTACATTTGTGACACTGCTCTTGCTCTAGATGATGACGGTTGCACTTGTTGCACAAAGGTGCAGTACCAACATAGTTTTGCCTTTTGCGAGGTTGTGCTGGTTGGTTTGGTGCAACCTGTTTGTCTTGAGCAGTTACAGCGCAGTTCTGAGAGGCCTTGCGCTTCTTCTTCTTGGACACCTCAGCATTTTCTTCCTTTGGTTCAACTTGAGCAGTCTTGTCAGTTGGTCTTGAGTCGCCCTTTCGAAACAGCTTATGCTTCCTGATGTGGGATTCAGTTAGGGTGGCAGACAGTTCAATGGCTTGTCTGACAGTAGTAGGGTTACTGCCAGTAACAATATCCTGAACTAGGTCAGGAAGACCATCCGTATATTTCTCGATCGCCTTATCCACAGGAGTAACCATAGCAGGACACAACAGGCTCAATTCTTCAAAACGGTCAGTATAGGCTCGATGTTCACCACTGTCTTGCTTCAAATCATCAAACTCCCTCTCCAAAGCTCGCAGTTCATGACGAGGGCAAAACTCCTTCATCATAAGAGCCCTAAGCTCAGCCCAAGTCTGTGCTAAAGCAACCTCAGCACCACGGTCTCTCATCACCCCGTTCCACCATGTAAGAGCCCTCTTCTGAAACACACTTGAAGAAAACTCGACCTTACGATTCTCAGGACACAGAACATGACGGAAGGTATTCTCAATGCTCTCGAACCACTGAAGAAGCCCAGTTGCTCCCTCAGAACCACTAAACTTGAGCGGTTTAGCCGAGTTGAAACTCTTGAAATTGCATGGAGCATTGTTGTTGTTGATGGCTTGCATCATTTGAGCATAAAGATTTGGGAAGGCAACAACCATTTGCTGCGCGATGATTTCTGCCAGTTCGGCATTTGCCATCTGATTGTCGCGTCTAGGAGGCATTCTAAAAGAGGAAACATGAAAGGAAACGAGTGAGAGAAATAGACGAAAAGAATGAGATGAAACAAATTTGATGAAGGCAAGGATAGTGGTCATTTGTTCGCTTTACAAAGCAAACAAACTACACACAGTGACTAATCAAAGTAAATGGGTCAAAAATAATGTATCGCGAAGACATGCTCGCCTATAAGTGAACACTCATCCCAAGAATTCCCAGGTAAGCACAACTGGTCTCGCGTCTGATGAGATATATACGAAGTGCTTGCCTAGACAGAAAACCCAGAATACAGGCATTCACCCTTCCAGTTTGCACGTGTTCACATTATTTAAAACCCAAAACCTTGATGAGATTTTTGAAAATTCAAAGGGGTTCAAAACCATATAACAGAGGGTTCAAAACCTTACAATAGAGGGTTCAAAACCTAGTAATCAATCATCCTAGAACAGATGATTAGTTTTTCAAAGCGGTTTTGAAATTTATGTTCTTGTTGTGGTCGTCGCCTAAGGATAGGTGACGGTATCGTTTTATGACTAAACGCAAGTAAACTCGCGTTAGGGTCCTAAGAAGGTTATAGACTAGGTCAAAGCATTACTAATAACCTAATTCCCTATAACCATTGGCTCTGATACCACTTTTCTGTCACACCCCGACCACGTAAAGCAACTAGACGTGGCGGAAACGTCGGGGAGTGTTGTAACAGAATTATTGTTTCATAACCATGGCATAAATAAATTCTGTTTTATTGAATAAATGAACTTATTGTTTTAATACAATCAAATAAATACAACTATGATCTTCCAAGTTTTAAAGTTGCTAAGGCACGAGTCCATCCTAAATGTAGCATGTATCAACAATCATTGCAAAGCAGTACCTGAAACATGTGTAAAAATAGGTACGTCAGCATAAAAATGCCTGTGAGATACATAGGTTTTGTGAATATAGGATTCATGACTTATGTTTAAGAAAATGTTTAGTCATGAACCTTGTAATTTGTTTTGTCTTGTAAATCATAAAAAAAACAATAAGTTCAAATGATATGTATAAATAAGAGAATAATGTATGGTTAAATGAATAACCATATAAAATGAGTTTGTATAAGATAAGTTGTTTGTAAATAAATGTCTTGTGAAAAGTATGTTATTTGTATAAAATGTTATATGTCTCAAATTGAAATGATTCAGATAACGATACAATATGTAATACCATACAAACACTTATAAATAGGAAGTACCAGCGGCGTATCCACCATGCTTGTATCATATTACACACGCCTCGTTACTTAATCACTTACTTAAACCAAACCAACCATGTAAGATGTCTATGTTTAAACCAATTGCCAAACGTATTAAATAATATGTTTATGTCAAGATGTAAGACATGTAATGTATAACTAATGTCAATAATGTTTATGTGTCCAATGTAAATCATGTAATGTGTAACCAATGTGATTTGTATAAATAAATGTAAGATTAAACAAATAACCTTATAGTAGCATATTAAAAGTATACTTTGGATTAGTAAGTAACATATTAAGCTATGTTTTGGTTTCATAAATAACATATCAAAATATGCTTTAGATGTGATAAATAACATATTAAACTATGTTTTGGTTTTTTAAATATATGTTGGTTTTGTACAATACCCCACATGAGAGTATATCAAACTATACTTTAATAGTGTGATTTGAGAATTCATTCAGACCTAGTGCATCAAAATACACCTTTGAGACTATAGGGATACCACAAAGGAAATACCTATTTGGATGGAGAAACAAATTGGTTTCAGACATTCCATGACAACAGGAATGGGGTGTCAAATCCTATAGCGCTATATCATACTAACAATCGGTCTGGTGAACATAAAATAAGTACAATTCAACATTTTATTTTATGTTCTTTGAGAAATCAGTGTTTAAACCATAGATAGTCATTTAGTTTGTCAAAAGATAAGTAATAACATGTATAATCAATTATACTTTGAAATCATGAAAATAACAGATAGGTACACATGCTTCACCCCAAAACAGTTTGAAAACAGTAAAAGAGGGGAACTATGTACTCACCTGAGAGTGCTTAGGAGTCTTGCACAACTACCAAGCAAGCTAGAAGAGTCCCGGAAATTAAACGGTACCTAATATAGGTAACTACATAAATAACCCGGACCTAAATCGGAGGATCGGATAGAATGAGGGCTCGTAAACCAGATGAGTATTGGAACTCATGTAGTATGGTTTACAAAAGCCTACATACTAAATGAAACCTAGTCTAAGCGCTTACGACCCGTTTAGGTAGCTTATGCTACTTTAACGCGTCGTTCGCGTGAAACGCGTTCGGACCGCCTAACTAGTCCTATGACAAGTAATATATGCCTTAACATGTCTAATATGGTTTTCAAATCAGTTTAGATGTCAAAAGTTATGTTACATATGATTAAAACGAATTTTGGCATCAAAGGGGTATTTTGGTAATTTACCTAAGGCATATAAACTACCTATCATACAACTACTTAAACGAAGCGACCATAAGGTATAACCCCGGAAGGTTATTCCCTACCTACCATGGTCACCTAATGTGTTTGGTCGGATCCTAATGATCGACCAAATGGGTCGGGTTCGAGGTATAAGCGATTTATCAGATCGCTTACCCTACGACCCTAGACAACGTGGTAATCAGTAGGCATAGTCCCAAGGGACTATAACTAACGTGATTACACTCACGTTGCGAAGTTCAAACGAACTTCGCATTGACCATTACTGGTCAACGCTGAAAGTCAAACTAAGTTTGACTTTCGGACTCCAAAAGCAATAAAATAAGGAAAAGAACGAAAGAATACTTACGAAGGGTCCCCGAATGCTAACTTCGATTCAAAAATCTCAGGTATGAAACAATAGTTTCAACTTAGAGTTTCTCAAATCAAAGTTCTTGTAATTTTGAAGCATGGGGGGTGGGGTATTTATAGGATTTCCCGAACCGTTAGGATCGTTTCTTGGAAAAAGTGCTTCAATCTTGGCCATACACTAGCACCCATGGTATTGTAATACCATGTGCCCAAAATACCAGCCCATAGATTCCCAAAACCATGTGCAACAAGTGGGAAGGACTAGATTCGATGTATAAGCAAACATCTTTCAGAAATGACAGTTTTGGTCCCTGTTATGTGTTTATGCCATTTCCGACACTTCTAAGGCCCGTAAAGCCAACTTTAAGGCCCTAAAATGATGTCTAAACATTGTGGACATGAAACATGCTCAAAAATATGTCGGATGTCAGTTCGTTTGGTCGTACGAACGCGATGTTCGCTTAATTACGACGGAATGCGCTTAAGCGCGAAAAAACGATCCAAATGGCATGACGAATGGATTTTTCTTATGCCAAACACTAAAATAAAATATTATAGTGCTTACATAAATTTTTGGATGTCTGGATGTATTCAGAATGTAAGTTATGCGCGAAAATGCAAACTTGTGCACTTTTGACGCTTTTAGTCCCTGAATGACCCAAAAGTTTATTTTAGCACACCTAACCCCTCAAAGCCTATTTCTAAGCTATATAAAGGATATTTAAGGTGTGTTTAACTTATGGTCATGTTTAGGAATATCTGTTACAGTTCAAATTGGCATACTTTCGTAGTTTGTCAAGTTTAGTCCCTGTAAGCGAATTAACTTGTTTTTGCCATACCAAAGCCTTTAAAACTTATTTCTAAGTTATGTAAAGGTTATTTAAGGTATGTTAAGCCTACTTCACTATTCCGGAGTGTTCGTTGGATTAAACTGGTTATATTTACGCATCTGAGCGCGTATAACCCTCCAGAAAACGATTTAAAGCTTAAAATCGAACAAGAGTTGATATGTGTAAAAGATACACATAATTTTACAAATCCCAAATATGAAATACAATATTTCATTGGTTTGGCATTTGTTTGACGGTTGAAGTGACACAGGTGTTACACGTTAAAGGTAGGTGGTTGGGTTAGTGGTTAGTAGAAAAGGGCGAAAGGTGTAAAAAGCGTCGGTTTTCGGAAGACTTTATTTTTATGATTTTTTTATTTTAATGAAGCAATTTTTTTTTCAAACAAAGTTCTTTTTGATAAACTTGTTTGTTTATTTCTTTTGGCTTCATTATCATCATTTTTTTTTATAAGGAAGTCATAAGAAAAACCGAGCTTTGTTACTAAAATAAAGGGTTTAAAATGAAAAAGGGTTTTGGTAGGTAAAAGGGTGTTTGTTTTGGGTTAAGAAATGAAAAAGTTTAGGCTCAAAGGGGTTAATTAGGGGGATTTTGGGTAGGTGGTAAAAAAAATAATGGTGTTGAAATAAAAAGGGTTAGTCCTAATGCCTCCATCATTTACTTACTTGGGTTTAAGTTGGTAAGGACCGGGAATGTATCGTCATGGCAAGTTCTAGAGTCGTAAGAACCAAGCGGCTGTTCACACAAGAAACGAAAAATGAGCATTTAGTTTAAAGATGTGTATTTGTATGCTCAATAAAGGCTCAAAACTCACTTTTTGTGGGAATGGGTTTTTATGTGATCAAGTATATATAATCAAATTTTAACTAGATTTGTCATGTCGTTTCATAATTTTCTTATGTTAGTTCTTTTTAACACGACGCTATCGGTTGTAAATTTGTAAAAATATAACCTTTTTTATAACTTGAAATCCCCAAATTAAACCTAGGCAAGTAAAAAAATGAAAAAAAATTTGAAAAAATTTGGGGTGTTTAGCGGTTCCAATAGAGTTTTGTGTAAGGCTTGTAACTAGGACTTGCAAAATTCAAGGTTTTAGCATCCCCCCACACTTAAATTACACATTGTCCTCAATGTGTCCCAAAAATAAGTTTTTAGGTTGATTGAATGTGTAAAAGTGTGTTTAAAAACAAAATTTAATGTTACTGGGCGTCTGGACACGGGCCCGTGTTGGGAGAACACAGCCCCGTGGTCAAAGTGCCAGTAACGAGAACTTACAGAAGGTGGACACGGGGGCATGTCGGCTGAGCACGACCCCGTGTCTGGCAAAAATATGCATAATTTAGACAAACAGCAGGTCTGGGGCAATGGGCACGGGGGCGTGTTGGCTGAACACGACCCCGTGTGGACAAACTGCAAAGGTGTAAAACAGGTTTCTGGCTTCGGTTTTGCTGTCCCGGCTTTGGTGGCACTAATGTTTAGTGCTCTAAGCCTCGTATATACCTGTTTAACTAATAAATACCACACCAATCATAGCAAACAACCTAAATTACCAAAGTTAAACATCCACATCACGAGTTAAAAAGAAAAATAAATGAAGAAAGTAAAAAGAGTTAAAGAAAGTAAATTGTTCAACAAACGGCACGCAGGCCGGAAATTGTTCGTGAGATAAGGGGGTTAACCTGTGGGACCTTCAACCGGCTTATCCTACCTCCACTCCTTCCGCTTAGTCCATGTCCTCGTCTTCATCATCATCTACTCCTCCGTGCCCCGCCATGTACTCCCGGATGTTCCCAATGTCATCCTGTACGTCGGAGATGTTCCTCTCAATTGCTCTGACTCGGGTGTACGTGTTGCTGGCCATATTGTAGGTGTTCCTGGTGCACATGAGGTTTTCCTGCAATAAATCTTGTAAGCTTTGAAAATTTGGAAAACCGCCTCCTTGTGAGGAGGATTGACCCGGATCACCCTGGGGCTGGTAATGGTATTGGGGAGGAGGTTGGAAGTGTGGAGCGTGGAGGACGAGTGCTTCTTGCGGGTTCCATGCATGCCCCTGGACTCTTTGGAAGTTGATCATCCCGTCTTCTGCTTCATAAATCAGGTTCATGGAGCGGCAGATGACCATGTCCACTCTTCCCGACCATGGGCTCTTTTGGAAAGACCTGGGCATGTTCACGAAATGCTTGAAGAGACGGTATATCCATCCCCCAAAGAAGATAGGAGTCGGGGGAGTAGCGAGCTGGTTCCAATGCATGTTTCGGAGCAGGAGGTACGGAACATCAAGGTTGGTGCGGGTATGAATGCAATGAAGGACCATCAGATCTCGTAAACCTACAACGCCACTGCTGTCGTGCCTTTGGCTAAGAGAGTAAGTGAGAACCCTATGGATGTAACGGTAAAGAGGGTCCCTCAACTTAGTGCTCTTAGTGCTGCTTGGGTTGTAGTTGCCTTCTCCTATTTGCGCCCAAGCAGCCTGGCATTGGTTTTCTGATATTTCACGTAAACCCCTGGTGTTTTCTTCATCCCCAGCATCTTCCTCCGCATACAACCCAACTATTGACCCAAACTGTGTCATCGAGATTGAGTACATAGTCCCTCCACACCGGAATTCTACCCCATCATTATCAAATGGGTCGGCTCTTGATTTGAACGTGAATATGCTGTAGAATTCCAGATTATATTCGTGGACTGAGCGAAGTCAAGTGCACAGGGCGGCTCTTAGTGGGCCGGTTACCAGGTTGTTAAATCGGTCAAATTGGTTCACTACTCCTAGAAGATCCATGCAGACTTGTCGTGGGAACTCCTCCGGCCTGGTTCTAAGCACACCGTATCTTGATTTAGCATCCAACTCCTTTGCATTGAACCTCGTGAATTTCTTGGCCATCTAAAAGGAAACACCAAACAATTAGCATGAAACAGTGAAATTTTCGGAGAAAACTGAAAACAGTCGGCTGAACACGGCCCCGTGTTCAGCGGACACACCCCGAGTTGGCCTGAAATTGGCTGGACACGCCCCCGTGCTCAGCGAGCACGACCCCGTGTTCAGACGTCTGTTTCCCTAAAATCCCATTTTTTGACCCGGTCCCGAAAACTTGAAAATTTTTGGTCCAGTAGGGGCGGTTTTCCTCGAAAATGAAACCCCAAGTGTCATTTTTCCCAAAACAAACCGTTTACCCCTTCAATTTTATCTTTTTCGGTTCAAAAACAAGGGTTTGGGGTTTTTATGAAAAATCGGGAAAATCTATGAACAATGCAAGTTGATTTACTTCCTATAACATGTATCTAAACTAATGCTAACAGATTTAAGCAAAAATTTGAGGTTCGATCCGGATGAAGTTCAAGAACCCTAGATTTTCCCCAAATTTTTGGTGTTAAACTACATGCAAGTGCTTAATCTAACTACTAATGATGATAGAATCATACTTTGATGTTGTTAGAAGTAGAGGAGACGTCGAAATCTTGCAGAAAAATTGCCTGAACCAGAGAGTGTTCGGGGAAACGGGGCGTGTGGAATGAAGAAACTGTTTGGAAAAAGGGGGTTTTATCAGGACAGTTGCGCGGACACGGCCCCGTGTCCAGCGGACACGACCCCGTGTTCGGGCAATTTTAATTTTTTTTTGTGTTCGTGTGAATGCCCTTGTTTCCCAAAAAACCCGGTTAGAAGACTTACCGATTTAGATGTCAACTCGCTTGTTCGTAACTTACCAGGTATGATGTTGATGCTTTCATTCTTCGACCGTTTGAAGCGAGATTTCTTCCTCCTCATCCTCAATGAATCCTTAATAGAGCTTCAGCCGTTGGCCATTGACTTTGAATGGAATTCCATTCCGAGATTTAATTTCTTCTGCACCGTGCGGGAAAATATGGGTGATGGAAAAAGGTCTTGACCACCTAGACTTTAATTTACCAGGAAATAATCGAAGTCGTGAATTAAACAACAGAACTTGATCTCCTACCTGAAATTCATTAGGCTTAATATGTTTATCATGCAAATTTTTCATTCTATCTTTATAAATTTCGGAGTTGGAGTATACATAATTCCTTAATTCGTCTAACTCATTTAATTGACACAATCGATTTTTACCGGCAAATTCTAAATCTAAGTTTACATTTTTTATTGCCCAGTAAGCCTTGTGTGCAATTTCTACTGGCAAATGACAGTCTTTTTCATAGACGAGCTTATATGGGGTTGTACCTATTGTTGTTTTATAAGAAGTTCGAAAAGCCCATAAAGCATCATCTAATTTGTCGGCCCATTCTTTTTTATTTAACCCTATGGTTTTTTCAGGTATTCGTTTTAAACCTCTATTAGTCAGTTCGGCTTGTCCATTTGTTTAAGGGTGATATGCCGTTGAGACCCGGTGATAGACCCCATATCTTGTTAAAAAAAATTCAAGTTGATGGTTACAAAAATGGGTACCTCTATCACTTATTAATGCTTTAGGTGTTCCAAAACGAGAAAATAATTTTTTCAGAAATCTTACCACGACTCTTCCATCATTTGTTGGAAGTGCCTCGGCATCGGCCCATTTAGACAAGTAGTCTACCACCACAAGTATATATTTGTTTCCTTTTGACGGTGGGAAGGGTCCCATAAAGTCGAGTCCCCACACATCAAAGATTTCACAAACAAGAATGCCATTTTGTCGCATTTCGTTTTTGGAAGAAATATTACCTGTTCTTTGGCAGGCGTCACATGTCTTGACAAGACTTTGGGCGTCTTTGTAAATGGTTGGCCAATAAAACCCTGAATCAAATACCTTTCGTGCTGTACTAGCGGCACCATGATGCCATCCGTATGGACCATCATGACAATGGCGGAGAATTCTTCTTGCCTCACTACCATGTACGCACCGGCGGATGAGTTGATCAGCACACATTTTGAAAAGATAAGGATCCTCCCAAAAATAATGTTTTACATCAACAAAGAATTTCTTTCTTTGATGATGTGGCCAGCCTTTCGCGACTGTACTGCTAGCTAGGTAGTTAGCATAGTTGGCGTACCATGGCTCTTCTCGGAATTCCACCATTTCCAGGGACTCCGTTGGAAATTTTTCGTTGATTTGTTCATCCCTGGTTGCCTCCAAAGCTGGGTCTTCCAAGCGCGAAAGATGATCTGCTGCGGTGTTTTCTGCTCCTCTTTTGTCTTTGATTTCAATATCAAATTCTTGGTGGAATAGAATCCACCGAATCAAACGTGGTTTAGCATCCTGTTTCTTGAAGAGATATCGAATGGCTGCATGATCTGTATAGACTATTGTTTTAGAAAGAACAAGATAAGAACAAAATTTATCATAAGCAAATACCACAGCTAGTAACTCTTTTTCTGTTGTTGTATAGTTTTCTTGTGCGTCGTTAAGTGTTTTACTAGCATAATAGATTGGGTGAAAATGCTTATCTTTTCTTTGTCCCAAGACGGCTCCTACTGCAAAGTCATTTGCGTCACACATGATTTCGAAAGGTAATTTCCAATCAGGCGCTATCATGATAGGTGCATTGACTAGCATTTCTTTTAGTGTTAGAAATGCTTGATTGCATTCCTTGTCAAAGATGAAATGGGAATCTTTTTCAAGTAATTTTGTTAGAGGTCTTGAGATTTTAGAAAAGTCCTTCATAAATCGTCTATAAAATCCGGCATGCCCTAGGAAACTTCTGATAGCTCTAACGGAGGATGGGGGTGGTAATCGAGAAATAGTGTCTGTTTTTTGCTCGATCAACCTCCATTCCTTCGCTTGAGATTTTATGACCGAGTACTATTCCCTCCGTTACCATGAAATGGCATTCTTCCCAGTTAAGGGCGAGGTTAGTTTCCTCACATCGGGATAGCATTCGTTCAAGGTTATCGAGGCATTGGTCGTATGAATCTCCAAAGATAGAAAAGTCGTCCATAAAGACTTCCATTGTCTTTTCTATCATGTCATGGAAGATAGGCACCATGCAACGTTGGAAGGTTGCGGGGGCATTGCATAGACCAAATGGCATGCGTCGATAAGCAAAAGTTCCATAGGGACATGTAAATGTTGTCTTTTCTTAGTCTTCGGGTGCTATCGGGATTTTAAAGTAACCTGAAAAACCATCCAAGAAACAATAAAATTTATGACCGGATAATCTTTCTAACATTTGATCAATGAAGGGTAAAGGAAAGTGACATTTCCTTGTTGCTTCATTTAATCGCCTATAATCTATACATACCCTCCATCCTGTGACGGTTCTTGTTGGTATTAATTCATTTTTCTCATTAGTTATTACCGTCATACCTCCTTTCTTTGGAACTACTTGGACGGGACTTACCCAAGGACTATCGGAGATAGGGTAAATAAGTCCGGCGTCAAGTAATTTGATGACTTCGTTTTTAACCACTTCTTGTACATTTGGATTTACTCTACGTTGTGGTTGTATTACTGATTTATAGTCATCATTCATTAAAATTTTGTGTGTGCACATGGAAGGACTTATTCCTTTAATATCTACAAGCTTCCATGCGATCGCATTTTTGTGTTTTTTCAAAAGTTTAATTAATTTTTCTTTTTCTACACTACTTAATTTTGACGAAATAATTACAGGTGATTTACCATCTTTGTCTAGAAAAGCATATTCCAAACCTTTTGGAAGTTCTTTGAGCTCAAGAGGTGGGTCTTTAGGAGACTCCTTATTTGGTTGCTCATTTTGATCAAGAACTTTAAAAGTTTGTTCTATGGCAACCTCTTCTTCAACAAAGTGGTCAATCTTTTCGCTTGTATCGGGTGGTTCATCTTCATCTTCAATTAGGGGGTCATTATTGCCGAAAGGATATTTCATTGAACGCTCAAGATCGATGCTCCTTTTAAATGCCCCTAATTGAATAGATAGATTGTTGTACTTCCGGTTTTTCAAAGCTTCGTGGGTTTTTACAAAAGGTCGTCCCAACACTAGAGGAAAGTCATCGAGGATGACAAAGTCGGTTGGGATTACCATTTGATTTGTTTGAACCAAGACATCCTCAACTATACCGATTGATTTTATTATTTTCCGATTGGATAGAAAAATGGGTATTTGAAGTGGAGAAAAATCACCAATACTTAATTTTTCGAAAATGTAGTTCGGCATTATATTAACACAAAGATCTTTATCAATTGTGATATTACTAATAAAGGAGTTTTGAAAAAAACATGGAACCGGTGTAATGTTGATTTCAAATGGGTCTTCTTTTATTAGAGAAGTTTGATCCTTTGTTAACTTAATGCTTACCGTTTCGTCAATTTTAGTATTAGTGTTTAATTCTTTTAAAAACTTAGCATGAGTGGGTACTAAACAATGATTTTCAAAAGAAGGTGACAAGAGATTAATATCTTCAAAATTAGACTCTTCTTGAATTTTAACGTTATCGGACTCACCCTTCTCGTTGTTTAACTCATGTGTCGGTTTTTCACTTACTTGTTCTTCCATTTTTACATTTTCGACTATCTCTTCTTTATTACAAGTTAACTCTTCTCATGTGCGGGACTCCTCTTCCCTTGCGCGAGATTCTAGTATGCAACGTTCGATAGTTTTAATGTGTTCTATTATCCTATCGGCTATGCCGGTGATAGAGTAAGGATCGGGATTCTCAAAGCTTGAATCCGGATGTTCGATCCTTTGTTCCTCATAATACTCATATGAAGTAGATGGTTCACACCATTGTTCTTCATTGTATGTATATGATGGATAAGGATCATAATTTTGTTCTTCATAATACTCATATGAGGTGGGTTGTTCATGCCATGGTTCCTCATAATAAGTGTATGAAGGTGGTGGCTCATATCTTGGTTCCTCAAAGTATGAGTATGAAGGCTCATACCTTGGTTCATCAAAATATGAGTATGAGGGAGAAGGTTCATACCTTTGGTCTTCATAAGATGTGTATGAAGTTGATGGCTCGTACCTGGGCTCCTCATAGTAGGTGTATGAAGTGGATGGTTGAAATAAGTCAAAATATTGTACCGAGTGCGGGTCACCACAAATGGTGCAATAGTCTTCCCTATAATTATCCTCTTCATAGGTGTAGTTGTAGCCTCCTGAGTATTGATCCATAAGAATCACTCAGCAGACCACAACAGAGTCTTGAGACCAGAAAACAAAAATAAAAACGGAAACAGAGGCTGGACACGGCCCCGTGTTCAGTGGACACGACCCGTGTTCAGGATCTGTATCTGGGCGTTTGAATAAAAGTGATTGGTTTTGTGCAGCACGGGGGCATGTTCAGTGAGCACGACCCCGTGTTCAGACTCTCTATCTGGGTGTTTTTATGAAAAATATGCAGCACGGCCCCGTGTTCAGTGAACACGGCCCGAGTTCAACCTACTGTAAATGCAAAACTAACTAAAATGCAGAAAAATGCGCGCGCGTTTTAAAAAGGTTTTGAAAAACTGATTAGGCCGTCGATTTTAAGCTTTCTTAAAATCCTTGTGTCCTCGGCAACGGCGCCAAAAACTTGATGCGCGTGTCGTGTTATAGGTTTTTATGTATATTTTTAGCCTTTTTTACAGCTTAGTCAAGTTTTAAAATTATAAAACACGATATTTTACTAACACCAAACACACATATGGGCAAGTGCACCCATCATGAGCGTAGTATAGTGTTGGTAAGATACCGAGGTCGTCCAAGGACACAAGAGCTTTTAGTACCGGTTTATCCTCAACGTCTAATCAAATCAAAAGTTTTAGAAAAAGGTTTTAAGCTAGAAAATAAAAACTAAAATGCTGAAAAATAAAAATAAAAGTAAAAATAGATAGACAAGATGAATCACTTGGATCCGACTCGTGTTTAGTGTAACATTTGACTATTTCTGTACTTTTGCACTTTTTAAGAGATTATCTTAGTGATTGTAGAAGGCCCCTCTTTTGAAGGTGACGTTACCCTCAACCCAGTAGTTTGAGTCAGCAAGGATACAATCCTAAAGGGTTGGATTATTGAAAGATAATTAATTAAGTTATTAATGCGTAATGTGGTAGGCCCCTCTTTTGAAGGTGGCGTTACCCTCGGCTAAGTAGTCTGAGTCAGCAAGGATACAGTCCTAAATAGCCAGGTTAATGTTTTAATAGTAGCTTACATATGAGGGGATCAAGGAGTTCGGACCCCCGCCATCCAATACCATTGGGTATTGAAGGAAGTCCTACTAAAGTTGACCCAGGTCCTTGCAGGATCTATACACTGAACAAGGCAAGACTCTTACCAAACCATTCCCTTAATCCCCGACCAGGTAGCCAACATATCTCCATATAGACCGTGGAGATAGGAATGGTGAAAATCTTTTATTTTATATAGACAGTAAAATAATGCCAAGACACCACAGACAAATGATAAGGAAGACTCACCTTCAACATAAGAAACTAGTTATTAAAGTCATTAATACATAACCAAATAAAAAGTGCGAAAAGATTAAAAATAAAAAGTATTACACTAGACACTTGTCTTCACCAAGTGATGTAAGAGACTTAGGCAAACATGGCCTTTGATTGTCAAGAACTCTTACGATCAATCTTGGATCCCGAGACTACTCACACACTCTATAATGGATGATGGATGATGGTGGTGGATGTGGGTTGTGATGGTGGTGGTGGGTAGGTGAAGTGTGAGAGAGGTGGTTTGCCAAGGGATGGTTTGCAAATGAGCCAAGCACCCCTATTTATAGCCTGCACAGAAGCCCGAACATGGCCCCGTGTCCATTGGGCACGGCCCCGTGTCCATTGGGCACGGCTCCATGTCCACCCATCTTCTCTTTCTTCATTAAATGCAGTTTGTCTGCATTAGTTGACCACGCCCCCGTGTCCGCTGAGCACGACCTCGTGTGCAGAAGCGTATCTGTACTATCAAGATTTTCCCAGATTCTGCGAATCTTAGAGTTGACCACGGCCCCGTGTCCGCTGGACACGCCCCCGTGGTAGGTGATAGAAGCTTCTACAACTTTATCTTTTATGCAGACACTTGGGCACGCCCCCGTGCTTATTGAGCACGGGGCGTGTTCAGCCTTCTGTTCTCTTGTTTTTGCTTGGGAAGATGCTGTCGAGGGGTCGGGCATGCCACGTTTATTCCTTTTCTTGTATTTATGTTAGATTTAGCTGCCTTTTTGCTTCTTTTGTTCATTTGAGCATATTTAATCCTGAAAATACAAAAGGAAGACAAAAACACACTTTTTCCAACATTAGTACTAAAAAAGGGTTAGTTTTATGCCACATTTGATGTAATTTATATTTTGCAATTTTGCGCACATCAGCTACTAACAGGTTTCTCCCCACGAACTTCTAAGATCTCACCAGTCGAAAGCGGTATATAGACAATCTTCTCAAAACAAACCACCTCAGCATGGTATTTGGCTAACCAATCCATTCCTACTATTACATCGAAGCTCCCAAGTTGCATTGGCATGAGGTCAATAGGAAAAAGATGGTTATTAAGGTTCAACTGGCAATTTCGAAGAACAGAATCGAGTACAACAGGTTCACCACTAGCTACTTCTACTGTCAAGGGCTTTCCTAGTTTTGTTCTACTCATTGAAAGCATAGGCTCAAAAGCTAAGGACACAAAACTCTTATCGGCACCCGAATCAAATAGAACAAAAGCAGGTTGGTTGTTAACAAAGAACGTACCGTTCACCACCTCGTTATCTGCGCGTGCCTCGTTTGCATTCAGATTAAATGCTCGACCACGAGCCTGTGCTTGATTCGCATTTGCCAACTTCGGGCAGTTATTCCTATAGTGGGTCAGATCCCCACAGTTGAAACATGAACCAGGTGGATAGTGATGTCGTGTAGGATTTTGGGCAGGGTTTTGTGCTGCTTGGTTTTGAGCTGCCTAATTTTGGTTAAGAGCGAAACGGCAGGTGTTCGCAAGATGACCAGACTTGCCACAGTTTGTGTAGATGCGGAATTGCACCTGTGGCTGGTGGTGGCTGTTACACTTGTTGCACAAAGGTGCATTACCGGCATACTGCCTTTTGGCAGCAGGTTGTGCAGGCTGATTCTGTGCTGCTTGGTTAGTCTGAGCAGTAACAGCGAAATTCTTGGAAGCCTTACGCTTCCTTGATTTCTTTGAAGACTCAGATTTCTTGCCCTTTTGCTCCTTAGTATTATCAGATTGTTTCTGTTTCTTATCCCCCTTTCTGTGGAGTTTACCCTTTTTGACTTGTTAGTCTGTTAGGGTTGCAGCTAGCTCAATGGCCTTTCGGACGGTAGTAGGGTTGCTGCCAGTGACAATATCCTGAACAAGAACTGGCAAACCGTCGATGTACTTCTCAATAGCCTTATCCAAAGGCGTGACCATTGTAGGACATAGCAAGCTTAACTCCTTGTATCTGTCAGTGTAAGCCCGGTGTTCACCACTATCTTATTTTAGGTCATGGAACTCATTTTCAAGTGCCCTCTGCTCGTGATGAGGGCATAACTCTCTCATCATAAGAGCTCTAAGTTCCTCCCAAGTTTGACCCAAAGCAACCTTAGCACCTCGATCTCTCATTACCCCATTCCACCGTGTGAGAGCCCTCTTTTGGAATACACTCGAAGCAAACTCGACCTTACGGTTGTTAGGACACTGAACATGGCGAAAGGTGCTCTCAAGACTCTCAAACCACTGTAGGAGCCCAGTTGCTCCTTCAGAACCACTAAACTTGAGTGGCTTAGCCGAGTTAAAACTTTTGAAGTTGCACGGAGCAGGTGCATTATTGTTATTGTTGGCTTGGTTTATTTGAGTGATGAGATTTGGTAGCATAGTAGCCATCTGCTGTGCGATAATAGTTGCCAGTTCGGCATCGGGTTGTTGAACGTTACGTCGAGGAGGCATTCTAAAAGAGGAAACATGAGAGAAAACGAGTGAGATGATGTGATGAAAAATGAGATATCATAAATATCGACAAAAAGTAAGGATGGTGGTCATTTGTTTGTTACCTCATAACAAACAGTCGACACACAGTGACAAATCAAAGTAAATGGGTCATAACAATGTATCGCGAAGACATGCTTTAGCCTCTAAGTGGACACTCACCCCAAGAGTTCCCAGGTAAGAGTGACTGGTCCGATACTGCGGATTTGTACGAACACTCTAGCCTTAGACAGAAAACTCAGGGTACAGGCATCCACCCTTCCAGATTGCACGTGTTCACATTATTTAGACCCAAACTTTGACGAGATTTTGAAAATTTGGAAGGCTTAAAGCCAAAAAGAAATCATCCAAGGATAGATGATTAATTTCAAAATCATTTTGGGATTTTGTGTTCATGTTTTGGTAATCACCTAAGGATAGGTGACGTGTATTGTTTTAAGATCTAAACACAAGATAACTTGTGTTAGGGTCCTAGAAAGTTATAGTCTAGGTCAAAGCATTACTAATAACCTAATTCCCTATAACCATTGGCTCTGATACCAATTCTTCTGTCACACCCCGACCGCGTAAAACAACAAACCGCAGCGGAAACGTCGGGGAGTGGAGCGACAGAATTATTGTTTCATGACCATGGCATTTAAAGTTTGGTATTATTAGGGTTAAAGTTTACATTGTCTTGGAAATTAAGAAAAACATAGCATAACTAAACTATCTTTTAAGTCACTAAGGCCCAAGTCCGCCTAAGTGTAGCACAAACATCATCATGCATTAGCACCTGAAACACATGCGAAAATAGGTACGTCAGTGTTGGTGCATGTTTGTGACAACAGCTTAGATTTGGTCTTTGGATATCTTGTAATTAGTTAAACGATAAACAGTTAGCGGGTTTAGCATTGTATTAGTGAGTTGTAATGTTTGGGCTAACCAAACCCATACTTATGGGGATGTGGGGCGAATTGGGCCTGTCCAATTCGCAGTCCATTATGTTTTAACCTTGGCCCAAGTAGTAACCTTGTGTTATATAAACAAGGTTAGGCTTTAGGGTTTAGGTTAATCAGCCAGAACAGTTTGTGAGAGATAGAATTTCGTGAGAGCTAGGGCTTGGACGAAATTAGTGGTTGTTGGGGTCTTGATTGATTGTAATCAAGTTTGATAGATAATCAATAAAGATCCAGTTTGAAAGTGATTTGCTGTTTCTGTTTCCTACACGTTTTCTGCTTATTCTGATCAAGAGGATTCCGCACTCTTGATTGGAAAGACAATTCTGTGAAAGATCCATACGAATAGGGGACCTACAGTCAGCATAAAAATGCATGAGAGATACATAGGTTTTGTTTATGCAGGATTCATGACTTGTAGTTAAAAGAAGTGTTAAACAAAAATGTAGTCATGAACCTTGTAAAATGTTTTCCTTTATAAAATCATATGAAAATCGATGTGAAAATCAGATGATATATAAAAGGATATACATGGTTAAATGAATAACCAAGTATAAATGAATTTGTATAAAATATGTAATTTGTAAAACAATGTCGTGTCCTTGTATAAAATGTTTCATGTCTTGTCGAAGAGGTTTAGATAACGCTACAATGTGTAATATAATAAAAGCACTTATATATAGGAAGTACCAGCGGCGTATCCACCATGCTTTTATCATACAACACATAGCCTCGTTACATAAGTCACTTATCAATAATCAACTAAAATGTCTTGTTTAAAACCAATGTCAAATGTTTATGTGTAAACAATGTTCAATGTCATGTGTAAACTGTGTCATGTATAACCAAATGTAATGTATGGCAAGTAGAAGGTAACTACTCAAACCGTATGTATTATGTCAATGTGAAAACAAATGTCATGTATGGTGAATAAATAGCATTTACTCAACCCCATAGGTAAAATGTGACACTTCGGGTTTTCCCGAGCAACCTTCTTATATTAGCGTTTGTGTACTTATATATTATTAAATGGAAATCTGTGAATTACCTTGGTGTACTGCATGATCCTTGTATTAAGTTATATGAATATGTATATATATGTATGATAGTGAACCGAGACCATAATCAACCCGACTCGAGACCACTCAGTCTCGAGTGAACAGTATAACAGTTGGGCCGGTTGGGCCATGCTTCTCCTTATCCCACTCGAAAACCCACTAGGGTGAACCGACTTAGGGCTAGTATATAACCCATGCTCCTAGCCAACCTTGCCATTTTTGGGCATCCAACATTTCTTCACACTCACTCCCACACTCTCCTACACACACACTCTCTCTCTCTCTCTCACTAAAACCCTAGAACACCACCACCAACCTCCCCTCATCTCTCTCTCGGCTCTCAATCGGATTCAACCGGTGACAACAAGGACTCTCGGATCAAGCTCGAGATCGTCACTCGGAAGTTGGTTCATTGATTCTTCATACCCTCAACATCTAGCCGGACGTGGTGACCAACATGTTTGACCAAGTAACTAATCTGCCGAGCAACCCAATGTGAGTTCACAACTATTAAAGCATGCGTTCCCGGTGGTTTTGGGAAACGGAAACTTAAACAACGCTATCCCCTCGTAAGGGATACAAACCTACTTTCTTCCCCTAAAATGGGACTCTTAGTTAATTATTGTTTATACGGAAATGCAACAAGCAACACTAAACGAAACTCTATCACTTAAGTCCCTACCATTTAATACCGATTAGTCGCCGGGGCCTGGCGAACGGGTTATTAGTTAATAGCGCTATTTAGGTGTAACCAGCCTCACACCGACCCTTGTTACTGGGAACGGGAGTGAACTAATGTACTCTGGCAAACCGTCAATGATGATAGAACATTGACAAACGGGGCACTGCGGAAACGTACGGTTAAGTAAGTATTCGGTATTGGAAAAACAGTTTAGTCGCTTACTTATGGGGTAGCTCCCCATCGCATGTATAAACGGATAAATTAACTGGTGAAACAAGTTTTTGGTAATTAAAAATTGGACAACTCGTGAACTCGCCAACATTTTTGTTGATACCCTACTGCATGCTTTGCAGGTACCCAGTGACTCAGGAGCATGCAGCATGGGAATGTGTAGTGGTCGTCTAGCCCATGTGTTGGGTTTTAAATAATCTTGAACTATGAACTTTGTTTTGAAACGGTTTGGTTTATGCTTCCGCTGTTTACTTAAACTGTTATTTGAACTTAAACTTTTAAAACTTCGAACTATAATGTTTACTAACTATTGTGGTTGGTGAACATTTTTACAATTGACCAATGCTCAGTATACTTGGTGGCTGGATCTTGGTCAGTCACGCCTCCAAGCGGAGGTACTCCGCATGTGGATTTTGGGGGTGTGACAGATTGGTATCAGAGCCATTGGTTATAGTGAACTCGGTTTTAAAAAGAAAGTCTTTTTGAGAAAAACCAGACTATAACCCGTGACTCGTGACGACACTACACTCCAAGGGCAAGGCTCAATGTATTAGACCTCATAGCTCGGACTTGTGTTTACTTGCTTGTTTACTTTATGTTGTTGTTCTACTATACATACTAGTATGCCAAATTAGATAGATACACATCCCTCTTCTATCTCATTCTCGCTACATTACGACGTCACACTCATACTGTGTTTTCTGGTTATTAAGACAATGAGTGGACGCGGAAGAGGAAACGTTAACATGACTCAGGCTCAGTTCACTAACTTGCTCAACACGGTGGCTGCAGCTTTCGCAGCTCACCTTGGAGGTAAACTCGTTACTTTAGGATGTTTAGATCCTACCCCCGCATCGTCTTTTCACCTCTAAGCCTATTCGCTTCACTTCTCACGACAGGTCAGCCTGCGCCTGCGCAGCCACGTGTTTGTACTTTCAAAACCTTCATGGATGGCAAGCCTCTCCCTTTCAACGGTACTGAGGGTGCCATAGGCCTTCTGCACTGGATTGAAAAGGCCGAAGATGTCTTTGCTGTCTGCGAGTGTCCCCCTGCTAACTGGGTAAAGTTCACGACTGGTACGCTGGAAGGAAACGCACTTTCATGGTGGAAGGCGCAGATTCAGATGCTTGGTCTGGAAACTGCTAATGCTACTGCGTGGGAAGATTTCAAGGACATGGTCAAAGAGGAGTATTGTCACAGGGATGACATCCACAAACTCGAAAACGAATACTATGAGCTAAGATGGTTAGATCAGAGATTGAGACCTACACCAAGCAGTCCAACGACTATGCTGCACTTTGCCCAAACATGTCCCGACCTATGTATCGAAGGATCGAATTGTACATCAAAGGTTTGGCCCCAGAGATCCGGAGCCATGTGACCTCAGCCAACCTCCATACCATTCAGCCAGTGGTCCGTCTTGCTCACAAACTTACCGATCAGGCTGTGGAGGAGGACAAGCTGCCCAAAAGGATCAGTGCTACTGCCGGAACCTCTAGCGATAACAAACGAAAGTGGGATGGAAATCAGGGTAAGGGTGCTAACCCCACTCAGGCCCCAGTTCAACAAAGGAAGACTGAAAGCAACAAGGGCCCTCAGCAACAGGGTGGCTATCGAGGAAACCACCCCAAGTGTAACAAATGTAACCGACACCACAGTGGGCCATGTGGCAAAAGTCAGTGTCAACGATGCAACAAGATGGGGCATGAAGCCAAAGACTGCAGGAGCCAGCTTCTAGCTAGGCAGAATCAACAACAACCACAACAGCAACAAGGAAACAACCGTGAATGCTACAAATGTGGGGCAATAGGGCACATGCGAAAGGATTGCCCTCAGCTGAACCAGAATCGCAACAACAATAATCGAGGTGCTGGAAACAACGACAACAACCAGGGAGCTGGAAACAATGCAAGGGCATTCGTGATTGGGGCTGCTGAAGCAAGGAACGACCCCAACGTGGTGGTGGGTAAGTTCCTACTTAATGATCGTTATGTTTCCATATTATTTTATTCTGTAGCAGATCCTAGTTATGTATCCCTGCGTATTAGTAAGAAGCTTAAGTCCAATCTTACGCCGTTAAGCTCTAAGCACATCGTTGAAATAGCTAATGGTAGAAACCTCGAGGCCTCACACGTTATTCGTAACTGCAAACTAGAATTGTCTGGTCAGACCTTCCGTATCGATCTCTTCCCCATCATTCTCGGAAGCTTCGACGTCGTCATTGGTATGGATTGGTTATCCAAGCATCGAGCTGAAATCCTCTGCCAAGAGAAAGCTGTTCGTATTCCCCGTCCTCCTGGCAAACCCCTGATCGTCCAAGGCGACAAAAGCGGAGAAGTCACATGTCACACCCCCAAAATCCACCTGCGGAGTACTACCGCTTGGAGGCGTGACTGACCAGGATCCAGCCACCAATCATATTGAACAAGCATATAAGTAGTTATAAAATCCAACCAATGCAATTGGTGTTTAACAAAACATAGTTTAAGTTACAAGCGGAAGCATAATGTTTAAAACCAAAACATGAGTTTAATAGTTCAAGGTTTAACATGGCACACAGCTGTCCATGTCCCACAACGACCCTCTTCCATGCAAGCTCCAGCTAAGTACCTAAAGACCTGCAAAGCATGTAGTAACGAGTCAACAACAAGTTGAGTGAGTTCACAGTTGGGTGTTCGTTTTAAGTTGTTTCGAAAACAGTTTCCTTTATCTGGCATCATGCCGTGGGGGTTACCCCATAGTTGAAAAACGTGACTTGTTTATTCCCGGTTACTCTGGCACTCCGGCCGTGGGGGCTACCCCATGTTAGTTATCTGGCATTTCGGCCGTGGGGGCTACCCCATGTATACACTAGACTCGTTACCATATCGGCTGCTGACTGTAGTCATGTTTATGTGCCCTGAAACTGTCAATGTCTATCATCATTGACGTGCCCCAGATCCATTAGTTCACGCCCGTCCTCTGCGGCACGGTGTGAGGTTTTCAGACCTAAATAGCGCTATCTAACTAATGACCCGCTCGCCATTGGCCCGGCGATTAAGTCGATATAAAAAGGAGGGACTTCGTGATAGAGTTTTGGTCTAGTACGAGTTATCTGTCCATGAGGACGAGGAATTACATTCCTGAACCAATGCTGTCCTACCCAAGGAGGACGAGGAACCCATGTTCCTAAACCCCAATTCCCGACCCCTGGGAATCCCATGCTTTGTAGAGGGTGTGAACTCACCTTGGTTTGCTCGGATTGTTATTTTACTTTACCAGTTCCCAGTTGGTCAGTCAAATCCAGAAATCTTGATTTATTAAGATGATATCGCGAATGAGGGGGGGGGGGCTCCTGTTGCCGTCGCACAAGGATAGAGGAAGAGAAGATGAGAGGTGCTCTAGGGTTTACTCATTAACCAAATTTCAACTTAAAAAGGTCAATATCAAAACATGTAATTTGTTCGCTACTGGGCCGAAGCCCAGTTCTGTTTTCACCAGCCCACTTCGAGAGGAGGGTGATTTCGGGTGGTGAGTTTATTTTGAGTGGGGGTGTTTTCGGCTAGAAGGTGTTAGGCAAAGTTCCACATGTTTTAAATAATTAAACAATTCAAATATGTATAACATATACACACATATTACACATATCACAAATAACACTTATTTAGCACCTCACATGATTATTAAACACACTTAGCAAGTACATAAGAAGTTAAATCGGATAGAGACCTTGAAAACTCGGGTTGTCACATTATCCCCAAGTTGAAAGAAATTTCATCCCGAAATTTGGTAAGTACTCACTGAGGAAGCTAGTTAAGTTGTATGGTTTTCCCGGTTTTCCTGGGGTGTCACATCCACCCCCCGTTGATCTGGAATTTCGTCCCGAAATTCCGTAGCTTCAGCCTCAGTAGTGGTGGTACTGTTTCCGAACAGTTGGGGATACTTTTGTTTCATCTGATCTTCGCGCTCCCAGGTGAACTCTGGGCCGCGACGTGAGTTCCAACGAACTCGAACGAGAGGTATTCTAGTGCTCTTGAGGACCTTAACATCCCGGTCCGTGATTTCAACTGGTTCCTCGACGAATCGTAACTGCTCGTCGATAGTGAGTTCCTTCAGAGGAACTATGTGGGTCTCATCTGACAGACACTTCTTCAGATTCGACACGTGAAAAACGTTGTGAACTGCACCGAGTTCTGCTGGTAAGTTCAATCTGTAGGCCACCCTGCCTATTTTCTCAATGATTTCGAAAGGTCCAACGTATTGTGGGTTAAGTTTGTCTCGTTTACCAAAACGAACCACACCCTTCTAGGGTGAAACCTTGAGTAGTACCCGCTCCCCAACCTGGAGCTCTAGTGGTTTCCTGCCCTTATCGGCGTAGACTTTCTGACGGTCACGAGCTGCCGCCATGCGTTTTCGTATTTGAGCAATTTGTTCGGTTGTGTCTACCACATGTTCTGGACCAGTGATCTGACTATCCCCCACCTCTGCCCAACAGAGAGGTGACCGGCATTTACGTCCGTACAATGCCTCAAACGGAGCAGCTTTAATGCTGGTGTGGTAGCTGTTATTGTACGAGAATTCCACAAGTGGCAGATGCTTTTCCCAGCTGTTGCCAAAGTCGATTACACATGCACGAAGCATGTCTTCTAAGGTTTGAATAGTGCGCTCGGACTGCCCGTCCGTTTGAGGGTGATACGCTGTGCGCATGTCTAATCGTGAGCCAAAGGATTTGTGCATTGCTTGCCACAGTTCTGAGGTAAAACGTGCGTCTCGATCTGAGATAATAGAGGTAGGCACCCCGTGCCTCGAAACAACTTCCTTGAGGTATATTTCTGCAAGAGTGGAGAATTTATCCGTCTCCTTGATAGCCAGGAAATGTGCAGATTTTGTAAGTCGATCCACGATCACCCAAATAGTATCGTTCCCGCGCTGGGATCTAGGTAGGCCAGTAACAAAATCCATGGAAATTTGCTCCCATTTCCATTGTGGTATCTCTGGTTGCTGGAGTAGGCCTGAGGGTTTCTGGTATTCAGACTTGACTCTCGCACAAGTCAAACACTTGCTGACATAGGTTGCTATGTGGGCCTTCATGCTAGGCCACCAATACATAGTTTTGATATCGTGGTACATCTTATCCGAACCAGGATGTACCGAGTAGCGAGACTTGTGTGCCTCATCCATCACAAGTTCTTGTAAGTTGCCATAGAGTGGGACCCAAATGCGTCCCGTTACATAGTAAGCACCGTCTTCCTTTTGTTCTAAGCGTTGCCTTGAGCCGCGTAGGGCTTCAGCCCTGACGTTCTCTGGTTTCAGTGCTTCTATCTGAGCAGCACGTATTTGGGAAGGAAGACTAGAATGGATTGTGAGTTGTAAAGCTCGCACGCGCTTAGGCGCAGTGTCCTTTCGACTGAGGGCATCAGCCACAACATTGGCCTTGCCCGGGTGATACCTGATCGAGCACTCGTAGTCATTCAGTAGTTCGACCCACCGTCGTTGTCGCATGTTCAGTTCCTTCTGCTTGAATATATGTTCGAGGCTCCTGTGGTCGGTGTAGATGGCGCACTTGGTACCGTACAGGTAATGTCGCCATAACTTAAGTGCAAAAACAACAGCTCCCAGCTCTAAGTCGTGAGTAGTGTAGTTCTTCTCATGAACTTTAAGTTGGCGTGAGGCGTAGGCTATAACTTTATCTCGTTGCATCAACACGCAACCAAGACCCTGAATTGATGCGTCGCAGTAGACCACGAAGTCGTCTGTGCCCTCCGGTAAGGAAAGGATAGGTGCGCTGCATAGTCTATCCTTCAAGTGCTGAAAGGCTGATTCCTGTGCATTTCCCCAGCAATAAACAACGCCTTTCTGCGTCAGTGAGGTGAGAGGCTGTGCAATCTTAGAAAAATCCTTAATGAACCTCCTGTAGTAACCTGCCAATCCCAAGAATTGGCGAATTTCCTTTGGTGTACGAGGTGCAGGCCAGTTCTTAATCGAATCTACCTTGGATGGATCAACGTGAATCCCATCCTTGTTTACCACGTGGCCTAGGAAATGGACTTCTCGAAGCCAGAAGTCGCATTTCGAGAACTTTGCATAAAGCTGTTCTGTTCAAAGGAGTTCCAGGATAAGCCGTAGATGTTGCTCGTGTTCCTCCAGACTCTTAGAATAGATCAGGATGTCGTCGATGAAGACTATAACGAACTTGTCCAGGTAAGGCTTGCACACTCGATTCATCAAGTCCATGAAAACCGCAGGTGCGTTTGTCAGCCCAAAAGGCATGACCAAAAACTCATAGTGTCCGTAACGTGTTCTAAAAGCTGTTTTGGAGACGTCCTCTTCTCGGACTCTCAGCTGGTGATATCCCGATCTCAAATCAATCTTTGAATAATAGCTCGACCCTTGCAGCTGGTCGAACAAGTCGTCAATACGCGGTAGAGGGTAGCGGTTCTTCACAGTCACCTTGTTGAGTTCCCGGTAGTCGATGCACATTCTGAAGGTACCGTCCTTCTTTTTCACAAATAGTACTGGAGCTCCCCAAGGCGATGAGCTAGGACGGATGAAACCCTTATCCAAGAGTTCTTGTAGTTGCGTAGAGAGTTCTTCCAACTCTGATGGAGCTAAGCGATACGGCGCACGAGCTATAGGCGCAGCTCCAGGAGCTAGTTCAATCTGAAACTCGACTTGGCGATGAGGCGGAAGACCAGGTAATTCCTCAGGAAATACCTCAGGATAGTCGCGTACAACTGGAAAATCTTCTATCTTCTTCTCTTTCTCCGTGGTGTCAGTAATGAGGGCTAAAATGGCAGTGTGGCCCTTTCGCAAGCACTTCTGGGCCTTAAGGAGAGAGATGACGTTCTCAACGGCACTCCTCTTGTCGCCACGAATCATGAGAGGTTCACTACCGGAACCCGGAATACGAACAACCTTCTCGTTGCAAAGAATCTCTGCTCGGTGTTGGGATAACCAATCCATCCCAATGACAACGTCGAAACTACCCAATACGATAGGAATGAGGTCGATAGAGAAGGTCTGGTTTGCAAGAATAAGTTTACAACCCTTGACTACGTGAGTGGCCTCTAAACTCTTACCGTTTGCTAGCTCTACAGTGTGCTTGTTGTTCAAGGGTGTTGGAATACGCTTAAGCATTTGGCTAACTTCTAGTGACATGTAGCTAGTATCGGCACCCGAATCAAATAAAACTGTAACATAAAAGTCGTCGAGAAGGAACTTACCCGCCATAACATTGGGGTCATTCCTTGCTTCACCTTGGCCGATCACGAACGCCCGCCCCCTGGCGCCATTGTTGTTGTTCCCATTGTTACCATTCCCCTGGTTGTTGTTGTTGTTGTTCTGGTTCCTGTTCAGTTGGGGACAATCTCTCTTGAAATGGCCTTCAGCTCCACACTGAAAGCACCCTTTGTTATCACCCTGTTGCTGCTGTTGGCGCTGGTTCTGTTGAGCTTGCTGACGATTCTGATTGGCGGGGTATAAGCTCCTGCAATCCTTTGCAGCGTGACCTGGCTTGTTGCACCGATGACAGTTGCCCCTGGTGCATGGCCCGCTGTGGTGCAGGCTGCAACGATTGCATTTGGGGTGATTCCCTTTGTACCCACCATGACTTTGTCCACCAGATGACTGCTGACTAGGGCTCTTGTAGTCATCAGTCTTTCTCTGCTGAGACTGGGACTGAACAGAAGTCGACCCCTTACTTGAAGTTCCATCCCATTTCCATTTGTTGTCACTAGAGGTACCAGAAGTAGTTGCAGCACCTATGCGCTTTGGTAACTTGTTCTGCTCCACCGCCTGATCAGTGAGACGGTGAGCCAACTGAACAACTTGCTGGATGGTGGTGAGGTTTGCTGAAGTCACATGGCTTTGGATCTCTGGCACCAAGCCCTTGAGAAAGAGTTCAATTCGCTTAAATGGAGGGTCCACCATAGTAGGACACAGTAAGGCAAGCTCATTCGATCTCTTAGTGTACGCCTCAATCTCTGACCCCGTCATCTTGAGGTTGAAGAACTCGACTTCCAGCTTATGAATGTCATCCCGACTGCAGTATTCTTCTTTGATCATCCCCTTAAAAGTTTCCCATGGGGTGGCGTTGGCAGCAACCAACCCCAGCATTTGGAACTGAGCGTTCCACCATGTGAGGGCTAAACCCTCGAGAGTACCGGTAGCATACTTCACCCTGCGCGCCTCAGGGCATTCACACATTTCGAACACAGATTCTAGTTTCTCAAACCAGTGGAGGAGACCTACAGCTCCTACGGTGCCGCTAAAAGTAGTTGGTCGGCAGTCCATGAAAGTCTTAAAAGTGCACACGGGTGGCTGAGCATGCTGACCTATCGTGGGTGAAAGAAAAGACATAGTTTAACACAAAGGTTGGTTCACGAGAGTAGGATTCTAAAGATCCTAGAATGAGTTCGGACTGCAGGATATACCTCCTGCGTGTGCAGCTGCAAGTGCTGCGGCAACTCGTTCGTTGATCAGAGCCGTCAACTGGGCTTGTGTCAGGTTAACGCGTCCAGACATGATCTTCATATTAAGAGGAACGTGAGTGAGAGGGATTCGCGAAAATGCGATGACAGAAGTGAGTAAGTACACACGTGTTCAAGCAACAATAGTTATATTAACAAAGCATACCACGAGCAATGTACTATGTAACTAACAAGTGGGCAATATATACATAGATCATATCACCTAGAACGTTGAGCCTTGCATGTGGAGTGAAGCGTCGTTGTGGACCGTAGAGCACTGTACAGGTTATAGTCTGATTTTAATAAAACCTCTTCCTTTATTAAAACCAAGTTCTCTATAACCAATGGCTCTGATACCAATCTGTCACACCCCCAAAATCCACCTGCGGAGTACTACCGCTTGGAGGCGTGACTGACCAGGATCCAGCCACCAATCATATTGAACAAGCATATAAGTAGTTATAAAATCCAACCAATGCAATTGGTGTTCAACAAAACATAGTTTAAGTTACAAGCGGAAGCATAATGTTTAAAACCAAAACATGAGTTTAATAGTTCAAGGTTTAACATGGCACACAGCTGTCCATGTCCCACAACGACCCTCTTCCATGCAAGCTCCAGCTAAGTACCTAAAGACCTGCAAAGCATGTAGTAACGAGTCAACAACAAGTTGAGTGAGTTCACAGTTGGGTGTTCGTTTTAAGTTGTTTCGAAAACAGTTTCCTTTATCTGGCATCCTGCCGTGGGGGTTACCCCATAGTTGAAAAACGTGACTTGTTTATTCCCGGTTACTCTGGCACTCCGGCCGTGGGGGCTACCCCATGTTAGTTATCTGGCATTTCGGCCGTGGGGGCTACCCCATGTATACACTAGACTCGTTACCATATCGACTGCTGACTGTAGTCATGTTTATGTGCCCTGAAACTGTCAATGTCTATCATCATTGACGTGCCCCAGATCCATTAGTTCGCGCCCGTCCTCTGCGGCACGGTGTGAGGTTTGTCAGACCTAAATAGCGCTATCTAACTAATGACCCGCTCGCCATTGGCCCGGCGATTAAGTCGATATAAAAAGGAGGGACTTCGTGATAGAGTTTTGGTCTAGTACGAGTTATCTGTCCATGAGGACGAGGAATTACATTCCTGAACCAATGCTGTCCTACCCAAGGAGGACGAGGAACCCATGTTCCTTAACCCCAATTCCCGACCCCTGGGAATCCCATGCTTTGTAGAGGGTGTGAACTCACCTTGGTTTGCTCGGATTGTTATTTTACTTTACCAGTTCCCAGTTGGTCAGTCAAATCCAGAAATCTTGATTTATTAAGATGATATCGCGAATGAGGGGGGGGGCTCCTGTTGCCGTCGCACAAGGATAGAGGAAGAGAAGATGAGAGGTGCTCTAGGGTTTACTCATTAACCAAATTTCAACTTAAAAAGGTCAATATCAAAACATGTAATTTGTTCGCTACTGGACCGAAGCCCAGTTCTGTTTTCACCAGCCCACTTCGAGAGGAGGGTGATTTCGGGTGGTGAGTTTATTTCGAGTGGGGGTGTTTTCGGCTAGAAGGTGTTAGGCAAAGTTCCACATGTTTTAAATAATTAAACAATTCAAATATGTATAACATATACACACATATTACACATATCACAAATAACACTTATTTAGCACCTCACATGATTATTAAACACACTTAGCAAGTACATACGAAGTTAAATCGGATAGAGACCTTGAAAACTCGGGTTGTCACATCACAGGCATCATTTCATTCTTAAAAGCCCAGAAGTGTTTACGAAAGGGGCACGCCGTTATCTTAGCACTTGTTGCCAACACGCAGAAAAAGGAAAACAGGATTGAAGATTTTCCAGTTGTACGCGACTATCCTGAGGTATTTCCTGAAGAACTACCTGGACTCCCTCCTCACCGTCAGGTCGAATTTCAAATCGAACTAGCTCCCGGAGCAGCACCTATAGCTCGTGCACCTTATCGTCTAGCTCCCGCAGAACTCAAGGAACTTTCTACTCAACTACAAGAACTTTTGGACAAAGGTTTTATCCGTCCTAGCTCATCACCCTGGGGAGCCCCAGTGCTCTTTGTCAAAAAGAAGGATGGCACATTCCGAATGTGCATCGATTACCGCGAACAGAACAAGGTTACCATCAAGAATCGTTATCCACTTCCCCGTATCGACGATCTGTTCGACCAGCTGCAAGGGTCGAGCTATTATTCCAAGATCGATCTGCGATCGGGCTATCACCAGCTGAGAGTCCGCGATGAGGACATCTCTAAGACTGCTTTCAAAACCCGCTATGGTCACTACGAATTCCTTGTTATGCCTTTCGGAATGACCAACGCACCTGCGATCTTCATGGATCTCATGAACTGAGTGTGCAAACCCTACCTCGACAAGTTCGTAATTGTGTTTATTGACGACATCCTAATTTACTCGAAGAGTCAAGAGGAGCATGAACAACACCTGCGTCTTATCCTCGAACTCCTTCGCAATGAGCAACTGTACGCCAAATTATCGAAATGTGACTTCTGGCTTAGAGAAGTCCATTTCCTTGGGCACATATTCTATCAGGATGGGATTCATGTCGACCCCGCTAAGATCGAATCCATTAAGAATTGGCCTATACCTAAGACTCCGACCGAAGTTTGCCAATTCTTGGGATTGGCAGGATACTATCAAAGATTTATCAAGGGATTTTCTAAGATCACTCAACCACTTACGACCCTCACTCAGAAGGGTGTTGCTTATAAATGGAGTGATGCTCAGGAATCTGCCTTTCAGGAGTTAAGAAGAACCTATGTAGTGCTCCTATTCTTTCCTTACCTGAAGGTACCGACGACTTTGTTGTTTACTGTGACGCTTCTATTCAAGGACTTGGTTGCGTGTTGATGCAACGCGAGAAGGTTATTGCTTACGCTTCGCGACAACTCAAGATCCACGAACGGAACTACACGACACATGACTTAGAATTCGAAGCTGTGGTCTTCGCGCTCAAGATTTGGAGACATTACTTGTACGGTACCAAGTGCACGATTTACACCGATCACAAGAGTCTCCAGCACATAATGGAATAAAAGGAGTTGAATATGCGGCAACGCCGATGGGTCAAACTCCTAAATGACTACGAGTGTGCAATTAAATATCATCCAGGCAAGGCTAATGTGGTGGCAGATGCCCTCAGCAGGAAGGAAACCAAGCCTAAGCGTGTTCGTGCCTTACAGCTCACCATCCACTCGAACCTCCCTAAGCAAATCAGAAACGCTCAGGTCGAAGCATTGAAAGTCGAGAACGTCAGGGCTGAGTCCCTGCGAGGATCAAGGAAACGGCTAGAACAAAAAGAAGATGGTGCTTACTACGTAAACGGGCGTATATGGGTCCCACTTTATGGGAATTTGCGCGAGCTTGTAATGGATGAAGCCCATAAGTCCCGTTACTCAGTACATCCTGGTTTGGATAAGATGTACCACGACTTAAAGACTACATACTGGTGGCCTAGCATGAAAGCCCACATAGCAACCTATGTCAGTAAATGTTTGACCTGTGCGAGAGTCAAGGCTGAGTATCAGAAACCCTCGGGCCTACTCCAACAACCAGAGATCCCACAGTGGAAATGGGAGCAATTTTCCATGGATTTTGTTACTGGCTTGCCTAGGTCTCAACGCGGAAATGACACCATTTGGGTGATAGTGGATCGATTAACTAAGTCAGCCCATTTTTTGGCTATTAAAGAAACAGACAAGTTCTCTACCTTAGCAGAGGTTTACTTAAAGGAAGTGGTTTCGAGGCACGGAGTGCCAACCTCTATTATTTCCGATCGGGACGTGCGTTTTACTTCTGAGTTGTGGCAAGCTATGCACAAATCATTTGGCTCACGCTTAGACATGAGCACCACTTATCACCCACAAACGGATGGGCAATCTGAACGCACCATCCAAACCCTTGAAGACATGCTTAGGGCATGTGTGATCGATTTTGGCAAGGGTTGGGAAAAGCACCTACCGTTAGTGGAATTCTCCTACAACAACAGCTACCACACCAGCATTCAGGCAGCACCTTTTGAGGCATTGTACGGTCGTAAATGCCGATCGCCTCTCTGCTGGGCGGAAGTTGGTGACAGCCAAATCACAGGACCAGAACTTGTGGTAGACACTACGGAAAGGATTGCCCAGATCAGACAACGCATGGCGGCAGCTCGTGACCGTCAGAAGAGTTACGCTGATAAGGATAGGAAACCGCTAGAGTTCCAGGTTGGAGACCGGGCTCTACTTAAAGTCTCACCCTGGAAGGGTGTGGTTCGTTTTGGAAAACGGGGCAAGCTTAATCCGAGATATGTCGGACCCTTTGAAATTACCGAGAAAATTGGTAAGGTTGCTTACAGATTGAATCTGCCTGAAGAACTGAGTGCTGTGCACAATGTCTTTCACGTGTCTAATCTGAAGAAGTGTCTGTCAGATGAAACACTCATCATTCCTTTCAAGGAACTCACTATTGACGAACAGCTACACTTTACTGAGGAACCGATTGAGATCACGGATCGAGAGATCAAAACCCTCAAACGTAGCCAGATACCTCTCGTACGAGTTCGTTGGAACTCGCGCCGTGGCCCAGAGTTTACCTGGGAGCGGGAAGACCAGATGAAGCGCAAGTATCCCCACTTGTTCCCTAATGAAACTCCCAGCACTGAAGCTACAACCGAATTTCAGGACGAAATTCCAAACTAACGGGGGGATGATGTGACACCCTGTTGAAACGTTCTCACCGGCTTGACAGTGACTGCCTTAACTTTCGGGACGAAAGTTCTTAAAACTTGGGGATAATGTGACACTTCGGGTTTTCCCGAGCAACCTTCTTATATTAGCGTTTGTGTACTTATATATTATTAAATGGAAATCTGTGAATTACCTTGGTGTGCTGCATGATCCTTGTATTAAGTTATATGAATATGTATATATATGTATGATAGTGAACCGAGACCATAATCAACACGACTCGAGACCACTCAGTCTCGAGTGAACAGTATAACAGTTGGGCCGGTTGGGCCATGCTTCTCCTTATCCCACTCGAAAACCCACTAGGGTGAACCGACTTAGGGCTAGTATATAACCCATGCTCCTAGCCAACCTTGCCATTTTTGGGCAACCAACATTTCTTCACACTCACTCCCACACTCTCCTACACACACACTCTCTCTCTCTCTCTCACTAAAACCCTAGAACACCACCACCCACCTCCCCTCATCTCTCTCTCGGCTCTCTCTCGGATTCAACCGGTGACAACAAGGACTCTCGGATCAAGCTCGAGATCGTCACTCGGAAGTTGGTTCATTGATTCTTCATACCCTCAACATCTAGCCGGACGTGGTGACCAACGTGTTTGACCAAGTAACTAATCTGCCGAGCAACCTAAGGTGAGTTCACAACTATTAAAGCATGCGTTCCCGGTGGTTTTGGGAAACGGAAACTTAAACAACGCTATCCCCTCGTAAGGGATACAAACCTACTTTCTTCCCCTTAAATGGGACTCTTAGTTAATTATTGTTTATACGGAAATGCAACAAGCAACACTAAACGAAACTCTATCACTTAAGTCCCTACCATTTAATACCGATTAGTCGCCGGGGCCTGGCGAACGGGTTATTAGTTAATAGCGCTATTTAGGTGTAACCAGCCTCACACCGACCCTTGTTACTGGGAACGGGAGTGAACTAATGTACTCTGGCAAACCGTCAATGATGATAGAACATTGATAAACGGGGCACTGCGGAAACGTACGGTTAAGTAAGTATTCGGTATTGGAAAAACAGTTTAGTCGCTTACTTATGGGGTAGCTCCCCATCGCATGTATAAACGGATAAATTAACTGGTGAAACAAGTTTTTGGTAATTAAAAACTGGACAACTCGTGAACTCGCCAACATTTTTGTTAATACCCTACTGCATGCTTTGCAGGTACCCAGTGACTCAGGAGCTTGCAGCTTGGGAATGTGTAGTGGTCGTCTAGCCCATGTGTTGGGTTTTAAATAATCTTGAACTATGAACTTTGTTTTGAAACTGTTTGGTTTATGCTTCCGCTATTTACTTAAACTGTTATTTGAACTTAAACTTTTAAAACTTCGAACTATAATGTTTACTAACTATTGTGGTTGGTGAACATTTTTACTATTGACCAATGCTCAGTATAATTGGTGGCTGGATCCTGGTCAGTCACGCCTCCAAGCGGAGGTACTCCGCATGTGGATTTTGGGGGTGTGACATAAAATGTACAAAACAATGTTTTTGAATAAACCTAAGTTTAAATCAAATGTTATGTTTTGCAGAAAACAATGCTTTATGGATACGAACATTTATGCAGTAATGTTTATCGCATACATTCAAGCCTTGCGACTGTTTGGACAAACCCTTAAACGAATTAAAGGTTTATCAGTTTATGTGTATCGGATTCTGTCATTCCCAACTTCCAAACAAACCTAGGAAGTCGGAAACGGGATTTGTCAAGTCCTATGGTACCATTACATACTACCGAGCAGCATGATCAGTGTTAATGAATGTATTATTGTCCCGTTAAACATACCAAATGTCATACCAATGTAAGCATGCTAAATGAAAACCATGTACTAAGTATGCTAAGTAAACATACATAGTAGAAATGTTCATGAAATCAATTGTGCCCATATGCTGAGTAAACATATACATCAGAAATGTAATGTAAAACAATGTGTCCATATGCTGAGTAAACATATGCAACAAAAATGTCTTATGAAATCAATGTGCTAGTATGCTCAGTCAACATACATAGCAAAACATAGTTGAAATCATGTACTATATGTGTACTAGGTGAAACTAGCATGTTTATGTCATAAAAGCAATGAAAAACACGAAAGTAACAAGTATGCACATGTGTATCACCCGAAAGTATTTGAAAGCGGTAAAAGAGGGGACTATGTACTCACTTGGGATTGCCTATTAGTCTTGAGAATAAGACCAAATAAAGCTTCAAGGATCACGAAATCAAACGGCACCTAGGATAGGTAACTACGTTAATAATCGGATCCTAAATCGGAGATAGGATAGAATGATGTTCTATAAATCAAATGATTATTTGAACTCATATGGCATGATTTAATAGAGCTAACATTCTGATTTGGAAGTCTACCTAAGTGCTTTTGACCCGTTTCGACCCGTTAGGTAGTTTAAGCTACTATAACGCGTCGTTTGCGTAAAACTAAGGTCAGATGGTTATCTATGTCCTATGTTAAGTCTTACATGCCCAATTATGCCTAAATATGTTACTAATTCAGATTATATGTCAAAAACTTGATCACATGTGCAAAATATGAATTTATGCTTCAAAAGGGCATTTTGGTCATTTTCTATGGGCATATAATCTACTTAACAAATAACTAACCAACCTATGGATCATAACGTATAACCTCAGTATTTTATTCCCTATGCAACTATGATCACTAAATAAGCTTGGTCGGATCCTAACGATCGACCAAACGGGTCGGGTTCGAAAGTCTAAGCGGTTGTCGAGACCGCTTAACTTACGACCCTAAACAAACACTAAACTAGTAGTGACGAGTTAAACATGTCAAAACATGTTTAACTAACTTAGAAAACTGATATGGTATCAAAACAAAGGGTTTTGATACCTAAAAGTAGTTTCGTTGCAAAATGCACATAAGTACGCATTTTGACCGAAACTTTGACTCGTCACTACACCTAGTTAACATGGTAATCAGTAGGTATAATCGCTAAGGATTATAACCATCGTGATTACAATCACGTTGCAAAGTTCAATTGAACTTTGACTTGACCAATTGATGGTCAAAACCGAAAGTCAAACTGTTGGTCAAACTGTTTGACTTTCAGCTCTAAATAGCTGAAAATAACTACTAAGCCATGAAAGAACACTTACAAGGTGTTCAAAGGCTAGAAGGAAGGTATTAGATGTTGGTGCACACATCTTTCGTCTTCGTCTTATTTCGAGTCTCGAGTTCGTTGCGGTTTTGTTCAAGCATGATGTCATGATGACATCATCAATGGCATCACCTCACAAAAAGACAAAACAGATTCAATGAAATGTGTAGGTTTCGCTTGTAAATGTTATTTCAGTAGTTTTCTCTTGAATGGTCTTTAAGGGTTTCGCTTGAGATGTTTTTAGGTAGTTTCAAGCGAATCCATGTTCCCTATAAATAGGTGAGTTGGTCATTTCATTTGTAAGGTTTTCCAGAAAGAGATACCGAGGTGTTTTACGAGGTGAACCAGTTCGTTTGAAAGCTAGTTTGAGAAATTCTTCCATATCGAATCATGAGTGAAGATTTTTACAACGCATTCGCAACATCTCCGACTACTCCGGCTGACATTGCTAAGAACATGAACATGGAGAATGAAACCGGAACAATGCAAAAACCCCCGAAACTTATGGGAATTGAAGATTATCATGGATGGAAGAAACGTTTCGAGAATTGGGTTCAAGCTAACCATTTAAAAGCTTGGGAAAGCATTGAAACTGAATATGAGAGGCCACAAAGCTCAGTGGGAGTTGATAAAATCATTTCAGAATTCACAGAGCAAGAGAGAGAAAGTTATAAAGGAGAGAAAATGATGATCAATCTATTACAACAAGCTATAAAAGAGGATATATTTGTGTTGCTTCACCATGATGACAGTGCTTATTCTATCTGGGAAGCTCTTAAAGAGAAATTTGAAGGAAGTACAGAAATGCTACAGAGTAAAGCAGCTTTGTTGAAAAAAGAGTTTGAATTGTTTACTTGTATGCCTGGCGAGACTACAAAAACTCTCATTGAGAGATACTGCCATCTTGTGCGCACCATGTCTCAATTGAAGATTACTAAAACTCCAGCAGAATGGGTAGAAAATCTTGCTGATGCATTACCACAAAAGGAATGGGGTACATATCTGATGATTCTGAAAAATTCTGGACAGTTTAGCAGATTATCAATTGCTCAGTTTATTGAAAAGCTGGAGGCACAGGATCTTGAACAGCAGAAAATTGCCAGAATGAACAGTTCAAGTAATCAACAAGACATCAAACTGTACTATAAAGGAAATGTTCAAACAGTTGAAGTGAGTCCAAAGATCCAAACAGCATTTAGTGCAGGAAACTCATCCGGAACAGGCAGTCAAAGTTCAGTCAACACTAGTGGATTTTCAAGTGTTAATCCTCCAAGTGTTCAAAGTGCGAGTGTTGGTAATGGGCATCTGATTCAGTGTAATGTGGCTTTACATCTTCAAAATGGACAAAATTATTCTGAAGAAGTTGTGAAAAGTCATATGGGATTATTGGTCACTGCATTAGAATCTTATGAAGGGTTGATTGCCGGAAAAATTGGCAATCCGATGCTCACAAAGGAAGATTATGACCAGATTGATGCAGAGGAATTGGAACTTATGGATATTAAATGGGCTTTAGCAAGTGTTCTAAGAAGGGCTGAAAAGTTTAAAATGATTACCGGAAGAAATGATTTATTGGATGCTCATCTTTCAGCTTTAGGTTTTGATAAATCTAAAGTTACTTGTTTTAAATGCAGGGAGAAAGGCCATTTCAAAAGAGAGTGCAAGAATCAGGAGCCGAGAGGAGCAAAGGATCCTTTTGGAAAAGATGATTACTATAAAAAGTCTATATATCAACAAATTACTTATCAACCGCATCAACAAAAGGATTCTCAAACAGCACATGGAAAAATGATCGAAGATACAAACAGGAAAGCTTACTATGGCATCATTGATCAAGATGATGAGAAAGTGGCTGAAGGTTTTAGCTGGGATAAATATATTCCAGCTGATCCTAATGTTAAAGCTTTTATTGCTCAGATCATACAAAAGCCAGAGTTGATGAAGGAGTGGATGGCTGTGATGTCGGATGATGAGAAAAGTGAAGATGAAGAATCTGTTTCTTCTAAAAACAGTTCAACAGATACTAGTGATGATGATGAAGAAGTTGAACATATAAACATTGGAAAATCTCATTTATCTTCTGACAGTTTTGAATTTTTTTTTGCAGATAAATTGAAGAAACTCAAAGAGAGAAAAGCTGCAAAAGAATTGAAGGAGGTCAAAGTGATTGAGAAGATAGTGGAAGTGGAAAAGATAGTTGAAGTTGAAAAGATTGTGGAGGTCGAGAAGATTGTTGAAGTTACGAAACCATGTCTCACATGTTTGGAATCTTGCAAACAGTGTGAAGCAAAAGACGAGAGGTTTAGTGAATCGGAAAAAATGAAAGAAAAGTTATTGTTTGATGTGAAGAATTTGAAAGAATCATATGATGTTTTGAACAGAACAGTGAATAGTTTGCAAACAACAAACACTGAAAGAGAAAAAGTGTTGAAAATGTTGAATGCAACAATGATGTCAAAGCAGAAAGAGATAAATTTCTACATTGAAGAATGTGCGAAATGGAAGCAAGAGCTGGATACTGAAAAGACTGAAAATGAAAGAATCAGACGTTTGCTAAAAAGTTATACATGTTCTGATTACTTAATTGACAGAATTTATCCTACTGTTGCAGGTTTTGAGGCATTTAAAGATGAACAACCAAAGAAGAAGAAGGATACTGGTAAGAAACCGTGTGTTAGCTATAACAAGTGTCCGCCTCCAATTTGGGAAGGGTATTCGCCTAGAAAACCGAATGAGGAACAAGTCCAAAAGGCAGTTAATCTAAAGTTAGAGTCCGAGTTAACCGATGAATTACCAGACAACATTGATGTCACGTTCACAGCGTCCGACACAGATCATGAGTCCGAATTAATAAAAAGAATGGTCGATTAGGTGTTGGATAGGGATGAGGAGTCAGAGTTAAAATCCGAGTCTGAAAGTTCGTGTCAGTCTGTCGGAAGTTCGAGTTCGTCCGAAAAGAGTTCAAAATCATCGGGAAAATGGGTTTATAGTAAAGAATTTTTGTTGTCAAAATCTAATTTGAATGACGAAACATTTGAAGTGGCATACACTTTGAATAATTCTGACAAATTATATTTTGATAAAGAATTTCCAATAAGAAGTGTTCGTTTTGACATGATTAAAAAGGTTTTCAAAATGACAGAAATCAATATTTCTGAAATAAAAGATTTAAATCTTATTGGAAAACCTAAAAAATATACTTCAAGAGTTCAACAGCGTTTAAACAAGAAAAAGAATTACGGTTCCGGTTCTGGTTGTCAAAAGAAACCAAACCGTAACGGTAATTTCAAAAGAAAAGGTTTAGGTTTTATACCACCAGAAAATTATAAAAATGAGAAAATTTCTAAAAATACAAAATTTGTTTCAAGTCCGTCTGCTGAAGAAGAAAAGAATAGCTCATTTTGGAGACAAACAAATCAAGAATTTTTTGCTGAAAAGAAGATTGGAGCTTATTAGAAGAAAGAAACCAGAACCTGTTTTAGATGTAATGAAGTTGGTCACATTGCATGGAACTGCCCAAAAGCGACCAATACAAAACAGGGAGTTTCTGGAAAATTAAAAGAAGTTGTTGTTGATAACACCGAACCACCAACAGAAAAATTTAAAGTGTTTAAAAACTCTACATATGAAGTTGGTGAGTGTTCGAAAAGGTTTTACAAGAAAAGGGGAAATCTTGACAACCAAACTTGGGTTGTTAAGAAATCAGAGGTAAAATCTGGCGATGAATCTGATTCCACAAAGTCAGAGGAGCTACAAGTTGTTAAAAAGGGTGAAAACTCAGTGTCTCTAATGGATGATGTTCATTTTCCACCATTGAGAGCCGAGAATTTTAAATCAAAGGTTGGAAAGGTTGAAATTTCGAATCAATTCTATTCCGAGAAGAAAGAATTTGATGTCAAGAAAGCTTTTAATGGGAATGTAAAGAAATTTTTTGGAAAAATGATCGATGGGAAGGTTAAAGGGGTAAAGGAGTTTTATGCTACAAAGAAAGCAACATACACCCCAACCAAAGAGGAGTTGGAATCACCCAAGACTGGTCAGGCTTGGGTGGACATTTTCTTTCATTGAAAAAACCTGACTTGCCGGAGATCCCAAGTTTGTAATCGTGGATCAGGATTCGGCATCATTCTTGTTAAACTTGTTTTTATAAAAGATTTTAAAAGTGTTAAATTTTACAGGTTGTGCTATGCCGGAGCTTCCAGGTTAGTAAGTGTGAAGCAGGAATCGGCATCTTGATTGGTAAAATGGTTTGTGTAGATGTTTTATTCTTACATGTGGTTATATGATTTGGATATTTTTACAAGTGGTAAGAGGTTGGATCTTACAAGTGATTCGTCAAGGTCATTAGTTTGAACTTGATGTTATTCTCATATATGTGATTGAATGAACAAGATAATGAACCCGACCCTACAAGTGGTTAAAACAAAACTTATTTTCTGGAAAAATCATTTTGATTAAAACAAACTTAAGTGTTTTGAAATCATAATGAGAAAATAGTTTTGTGAAAGGGGGAGTTCTGATTGTTTATGCCAAGTGGATGGCGAATTGAAGCGATTCGATATCGGTTGTCAAGTTTGTTGTATAGTTTGTTTTCAATTTTTTTTAAATGTATTTGCATTTTAGGGGGAGTAGAAATTTCAGAAAATCCAAAAACATTAGAAAATTTGAAAAAGACAAAAACATGATAAAATCAAAAATGTGTTTTTGTGTCAAAGAAGAGGAAATGATAGTACATCAGTAGACAGTCACAGTATGCTAATGAAATGTAATGTTTAAATAGCGTTAAACAGTCTCACTGATGATATGCCGATAGATTTTTACACATTTAGTAAGCTTTTTCGGGATATAAACCTAAATTTAAACTTACTTATTTGTGGGGAACACTACTTGGATATATAGGTAACCCCTGAAATCTCGTTTGAAAGGTCCCTCTTTCTGAGATACTAGGTCTTTATGCTCAGTGATATCTGGGGTATTATCCCGGGACTTCTGATTTTGCGGAAGCAATGGCCTAGTCCCCGGAGAATACTTTCTGTTTTCTTGAAAAATAGCGCCGCCCTCAGCAAATTGATGAAACAATAAAATTGATAGTCATTGCTGTTGTAACAAAAGATCCTCTAAAGGGGACCCACCAAAAGTCGAAGCCGTCATCTCTCTGCGTATACGGAAGTATCGACCTGAACTCTCACGGCCCTCGCAATTTAACCCCTTTACAGATATCATCTGTGGTATACTCACCTGTAAGACTGAATATTGGGATCTGGATACGGGAGTATATTCAAGAGGTGGGACACATGAATGAGTTTAAGTCCTTAAAACATCTAACTCATATCCTGAATTAGTTGAAATTTGTGTGAGAATTTAAGTGGATCAGTATATCGGCAATCTAAGTGAATTGTTTAATTCTTAATGTGTAACTAAGCTCAACGGTACTTGTGATTTGTCAAAAACTGATATGACCCTCTTGCACAAACTCACAAAAATAGTGTTTGTAAATATTTCTTTACTACATTTCATTTCTTTCATAAATCCAAAAAGATTTTCAGTGTGTTTTAGCATAAATTTTTGAAAAAGTCAAAAAGATTTTCGACAATTGGTATTGGAAAGCTGATTTTCAAAATTCCAAGTGCTAGACATGATGAACAAATGGTTTGGGAGAATGTGTTTTGAAAAGAAAAATGATTAATTTTTGCAAATGGTTCATCAGAATTTATCATTGATAAATCATTCTGGTTCAATTTGAGAGAGGATCTGGATTGATAAATTTGTCAAATGTTAAATTTGTGAAATTTACTTATGGGTTAAGAATGTGCAGGTGTAGCCAGGTTTTGATCTTGAACCTGATGATAGAGAGACAGGTTCTGATACCTGAAGACTTTGTGATTTCAACATGCCAGACTGCGATCCCAGCATATCGAAAGGGGGGGTCTGAAGACATCTGAGTAGAGATTGTTCGTGAGGAGTCTGTTGATGCTGAAGAGAAGAAGATAAAGTTTGAGATATGTAAGAGAGTGTTCAGACTGATAAAGACTGAAGATGCGAAGACTCGACTCTTAAGACTCGTCAACATCTGAGGGGGAGTCTGTTGGTGCACACATCTGTCGTCTTCGTCTTATTTCGAGTCTCGAGTTCGTTGCGGATTTGATCGAGCATGATGTCATCATATCAAATGATGACATCATAATGGTGACATCAATGTTGACATCATCACATGATAACATCACGTGAATCTGCATGAAACTGAAATTAGAATGTTATATTCATGTTTTGTCAAATTTGTCTTGTTCGCTTGAATAGTCAATTATGTTATGTCGGCTTGAGTGTAACCGCTTGAACATGTGCATGTTCATTTCAAGCGGTCAGGCTAGTATTATAAATAGGTGTCATGTATTCATTTCAAGCGGACAGACCAGAGATCTTAGAGAGTGTACCGAAGTGCTGCCGGTATATTTTGTGATTGTAATCGCTGTTAGATCAATATACAAGTTGTTTAAAGTGATATTCAAGCTGTTTCTACATTCGTTTCTTAGTTTCCGCCTCTGAAACGGATTAAATCTCTTCTAAACGACTCGTTTGGGTCTCAATTCGATCCTACATTAGAATTCAGGTAGGTGGCTCCTTAGCAGGAATTCCTCCACTTAGAATTCAAATATGAGAAATGAGCAATGAACAAGGAAGAGATGAGGGGTATTTATAGTTGTGTTGATGCTCTAAAATAATTACAAGTAGTTTGTGTGATCACCAAGCAAGAAATCTGGACCATACAAGTGTAATTGACAACTATCCTTTGCTTGGAGAGGTGTTAACTTGGTCATCACACAAGGAAATTGCAAGAATGGTCCCTGAATTATCAAACAGCTGCTGAAAATGAAGTTTCTGTCCAGATTAAGGGGTGGCGTGCCGTGACCATGAGGCCTCTGGGCCGTCGCGCGACGCGAGGGTATGGGCTGCAACTTTCAGAAGTTGGTAGAAACAGCCCCTACACACTCTAACTTGCATTTTTGACGTATTTAACCTCCGTTAAGCCATTTTCAAGGCTCTACAAGGTCGTCAAAGTATAGGGGACTTGAAATATGATCGGAAATATCACGGATGTTGGTTCATTTGGTCATACGGTCACGTTGTTCGGTTAATTACGACGAAACTCGAACGGGCGCGAAAACGATCCAAATTAAGCGACGAATGGTATTTTTGTATTCAGATCACTAAAATAAAATATTTTAGTGACTAAAAATTTTTTTGGATGTCCGGATGTGGTCAGAACGTAAGATATGCGCGTAATTGCAAACTTACGCCGTTTTTGACGCTTTTAGTCCCTGTATGATCAAACAAGCGTATTTTCGCACACCGAACCACTCAAAGCTTATTTATAAGCTATGTTAAGGTTATTTATGGTATGTTTAGCTGATGATCATGTTCCGGAATGTACGTTGCCATACGAAACCGCAAACTTTTGCAGTTTGACGCAAATAGTCCCTGTGACCGAATAAACTTGTTTTTGCCATACCAAACCCTTTAAAACTTATTTCTAAGTTATGTAAAGGTTATTTAAGGTATGTTAGGATTATGTTGTTTTTTTCGTAGTGTTTTTCGCATTAAACTGATTATGTTTACGCATCAGTTTGCGTATAACTTTCCAGAAAGCGTTAAAGAGTTTAAAATCGATCAAAAATCAAAATGTGCAAAATGTCAATCATAAATAACAAATATTGGGATCAAAACACATTGTTTTATTTATATTGAATTGCTAAGAGTTTGAACAATGATTACACAAGCACAGACGTCACATGGTAATGGTTTTGGTGGAGAAGGTAATAATGGAGGAGATGATGTGTTGGTTGGTTTGGATGAGGACGCAGTAGAAGGCTGAGAATTAGGAGGGATCGTTGTTTGAGGAGCAGTATTGTGGGTGGGGTATGACCTGGGCTGATAAAAGGATTTGGGCTTATTGACATGTGCAAATTTATCCTTAACTCTCCTGGCCAGTCCACATGCATCGTGAAACGTTGTGGGCTTCAAGACATACAGTTCGGCCTGCAACTCAGGTTTGAGGCTAGAGATAAAACAGTTTGTTAGGATTTGCGGAGACAAGCCGGTGATACGATTGCTAATTTTTTCAAATTCTGTTTGATATTCGGAAACCGATGCGGTTTGCCGGAGTTTAAACAGAGTGGCTTCGTGATTTTCATACGATGATGGACCGAAGCGAAGCTCTACCTCGCGTTTGAAGTCCGTCCATGACCCGAGCAGATAGTTGTTGAATTGATTTTGGTACCACAAAAGTGCATCACCAACAAAATGGAAAGTTGTTAGTGAAATACGTTCCGCCGGAGGAATATTATAATAAGTATAATATTTGTCGGCTTGAAAAATCCACCCGAGTGGATTTGACCCGTCGAAAAGAGGTAACGTAATTTTTGGTTGGTTATTGTTTTGGCGGGCTGGGGACTGCGGTCAGGTAGCGTTTTTTTTCGATTCAAGGTTGTCGGTCAACTGATGTACATGATTAACAAGACGAGCGGTTGTTTCCGTTTGGGTGTCAAGTTTGGCGTTAAGGTTGGTGGTGGCTTGAACGAGGGCGGCAAACTGTGTTTTGAGGTCGGATTGAGTTGAGGCAGCGGTGGTAGCGGTCGTGGTGGTGATTCGGATCAACTGGCTGAGTTGATCCATGATGGATGGAGGGAAATCATCGGTGCCGGTTGGGTCGCGATGCGGTGGCATGGTGGAGGTGATTCGTGAATGAAAGCACCAGAATGATGGAGCCTTTTTTAGTAGGCAAACACTCCTAGAACAATAGAAAGAAGACAAGAGTTTGGAACAACTTTCTGGTTATCTTTCAAAGCAAATTACAAGGAATTAAATATGCAATGGTTATGAGCACATGATGCCCATGTTCCTTATTTCTTGGAGACATGCATGTAACAACTTCCTACCATGCTCCACTAACTACCCACTAATGCAACAATTAATCTAACATGTGATAAATAAGAAAATGCATGCTGGTAATCTTCGAATATTCCCCTGCTAAAACTTGTGGATCAATCCAGGAACCTTGTGGGCTTCCTCTGCACACGTTTGGGCCTGACTCCCCCCTGGCCTGCTCCTTCTTGGGCTTGGTCTGTACTACCACGAGACATGCTTGTGCGGCCTGCATCTGTATTCCTGCTGACTCAAACCACTGGGTTGAGGGTAACGTCACCTTCAAAAGAGGGGCCTACTACTATAACTAAGATAATCTCTTAAAATGTCCGAAAGTGCGAAAATCATCAAAGGGTACATTAAAAACTTTTATAAAAAATTTAGTTCGATTAGACGTTGACAATAAACCGGTATTAAAAGCTCTTGTGTCCTTGGACGACCTCGGTATCTTACCAAATCTATGCTACGCTCGCGATGGGTGCACTTGCCCTAGTGTGTGTTTAGTGTTATTACAATATCGTGTTTTATAAATTTAAAACTTGACTAATGCGTAAAACGAACTTAAAATATTAATAAAATCATATCACGCTTAATGCACACCATAAACCTTAGCAAATGCAATCTTCAAATATTTGCCCGGTGACATTAGGTTTAATTTGGCTTGTTTATACCACTAATTCCACCCTTATTTGAATTTCATTTTGCAAAGAATTACTAAAAGAAAAAAAGTTATATTTGTGTTAGTGCGTTTAGAATATCGAGGAAAATGAAAATCAATGTCTAAGCGAGTTTTTTTCCATAATGGTGTTGGTGGAAAAAGTATTTACTAAAATGGTGTTGTTAGAAAAATATTTACCAAAATAGTGTTTTTAAAAAATTATTTGGTTCTCGCTCCCAACCTTATTGGATAAATCTAATTTATTAAATAACTATATTGATTAAAACATGGTATTGTGTCTCTCACCTAACTTACTTTTTTTTAAGAAATCTTAAAAATAATCTATTTTTTTTATAAAACGTATTTTGAAAAACAGAAAAACGTACATGTGATTCTAATAAGTGTAGTTATACCCTCGTAATTATGTATTTAATTTAAAAAACTGAATAGTTTAATCAAATGTGTATACGGTTTGTTGTTATAATTCCTTCGACTTTTTTTAATATAAATCAGACAATATAGTATATATTTCCTTTTTTGCCAACTACATTAGTTAAAAATATATTCAACACTTTGAGAATCGACCCATAATTATTTATATCTTGCTATATTGGAATTAAAAAAATATAATATATTAAAAAAACATTAAAAATTGTAGTTTAGATCTTTTTAGTCACCTATTCTGTTATTAACCTATTTTATTGTTCAGAATAATATTATTAACTTATTTTATAGTTCAGATTTATATCTTGTTATATTGAACTAAAATAATATATTAAAAAATATATAAAATTATCTTACTTAAAATGCAGTTTAGACTTTTAGGTTTTACCTTTTTTGCAGTTAAATCCACACCTTTTTTTTTGTTTGTAAAAACTAATTATAAAGAAAAGCTTATTTTAATTACCAGTTACCTTAAATTTTATTTTTCTTGATTTACTAACAGAGATTTAAATCCGTCTAACTCAAACCTGGAGAACTTGATTTAAAAAAAATAACAAATGGAACGGGTGATTAAAAAAATCTGAACTTTAAATATTTTTACAAGTTTATTTAATAAATTATGTTTTAAATTAATATAACAATACATCAAATAATTATAAGGTACATTCTTAAGATGTTAAAATATCTTTAGTTTAGTTAAATTAAAAAAAAACTATATTGTGTTATTTATGTAGAAAAAAAACATAAGTCAAAGGAATTATATCAATGACTGATTTGAGTAAATTTTTATTTTTTTATTATATAACATAAATATGAGGGTATAATAAAAGTTAATAGGATTACACGTATCTTGGTGTTTTTTTTTTTACCAAATACCTTTTTTTAGTTACTTAAATTACTTTTTTCTTTGAAAATAGGTTTTATAAAAAAAAGTACTTTTTTAAGATTCATACAGGTAACATTATTAAATTAGTACTTCTTGAATGAATTAGATTTATGCAATGAGGTTAGGAGTGAGAAACAAATAAATTTTTAAAAACACCATTTTGGTAAATACTTTTTCAACAACACCATTTTGGTAAATATTTTTTCCACCAACACCACTATGGGAAAAAACTCTGTCTAAGCTCACTCCTACTATTTCCAACATAATTTGAAGGTTTAAATCAATGTCTAAGCTCAGTCCTATTCTTTCTGAATGCCTAAGATCGCTAGAGAATCATTCCTAAAGCTCTTTCGGTTAGGGGTGTATATGAAACCGAAAAATCAGCCCAAAACTAAAAAACGAATATATAATCAAAATAACCGAAACCAAACAAAAACTGATGGTATGGTTTTATGTTTTGGTAAAAACGAAATTTTTAGTTGGTTTTGGTTTTTTATTTATAAATTTTGAATGTTAAGTAATTTGTAAGTAATTAATGAATAGTGTAATCCAAAACAATTTAGGCCCAAAATCATTATATTCGACAATATTTTTTTCAAAAATTTCAAGAGCAAATGGTAAAATCAAAACCGACCCAAACCAACCTATGAACATCTTTATAATATTATCTTACCACTAATAAGAACCCAAAGTGGGTTTTATACTTCAAAAAAATTAAAGTTATATCAAACAAACCTATCAAACTTGAGTCTAATACTAAGAATAATGGTGCGGCATCACCACCCAAAGAACTCGTCGTTATGGAAACACTCGGCCTACAACTTTAGAATCTTGAGAAGTCAACATGGTGAAACACTACAGGAAACACTCAATCACGTAATACTAGGGGACTAGTTTTCGCATTACCAACAACCAATATTGATAACTCACTGGGTGCTATCTCAAGATCCCTCCGATAGAAATACAAGCTTATGTGTTTGTTGGTTCTAAGTCAAACGTATAGGATCATATACAAACATGTATATCTGTGTATAAATGGTAAGAACCAACAGTTTAATGACATGTGTGCTCAATTAAAAAACAATAATTAAATTATCCCTAAATTCATGCAAGATTAATTCAAATCCTAATCTCCTAATCTTTTCTTCATCATCGAATCAACACCGTAATCATCATCATCATCATCATCATCATCATCATTGTAAACAACATTATCAGCAGCACCGTAATCAACATCATCGTCAACACCGTAATCAGCACATCGTCAACATCACCTTAATCAGCACGGTAACACCACCTCAGCACATCTGATGGTAACATCCCACACCACCACCATCAGCACATCCTAATCAGCATAACATTGTAATCAACACATTAATCAGCACCGTAATCAACACAATTTCATATTTTTTTAGTTTTGTAAACAACAGAATCTATCAAATAACTAGCACAATTTATTTTTTTTTATTTTATAAACAACACATATTGTTACATACTAGCACAATTTCATGTTTTTGTTTTAATTTTGTATATACCATTTACTATTACATAACTAGTAGAAAATAAGTTTATTCCAAATAGACTCCCAATAACAATACAAAAGGAAAAAATAGCAACACATAAGAATTACACAACAAAATAAAAACCTACATATATATTTAAATCAACACAATATATTTTTCATATTACACATTTCAACTACATAACTACCACAATTATAAAACACCTTTTTTGTAACTTTTTAAGTCACTTTTAGAGAAAATGGCCAAACTTGTCCCTGAGGTTTGGGTATTTTTGTCATTTTCATCCAAAACAACTTTTTTGTACAATATAGTCCTTCACTTTTGGGATTTTTTTGTCATTTTCATCCAAATGTCTAACTTGCTTTATTTTTTCTATCAAATATTTGGATGAAAATCGCAAAAAATCATAAATCACAGGGACGATTTTGGCAAAAAAAGTCAGACATTTGGATGAAAATGGCAAAAAATCCCAAAAGTGAAGGACCATATGAAACAAAAATATTGTTTTGGATGAAAATGGAAAACATGTCCAAACCTCATGGACGATTTTGGCAATTTACTCTCACTTGTATAAATAAAAAAATATAGCAATATAGTACTCATATTAAAGATAAAAAATACTTGATTCTATGCTATATTTTTTTTTTCAAAAATAATGAGGTATATAAAAGTTATTTTAGTTTAAAACTTGGTGGAATTTGTATTTAATGGGAAATGACTAAATAACAAAAATGACCCTAACATAATAGTATTAATTATAGAGGTTTTATTTGTAATCAATACCAACCATCGATTTAAACTATCAATAACTTAGATATGTTCTTACGATTTTTACAGTTACCACTGTTTATACAAGATCTCAACTCCTTACTCAAATATTTTAGTAATTTCTTGTTATAAGCTTGACACGTTAATAGGTTGGCTTCATTATACCATATCCATTTCTAAACCTATGAGAAAATCAATCATTTTTAAACCACTTATAAGAATATAATTCGATATAAATAAGAAGCAAACAAGTTTAAATTATAGAAAATAAAGTAAATGTGAAGGGGAAAAAGGCTAAATGATGTAAAGCCATGTGTCATAAGCTGCTTATTATTCATAAGCTTTGTTAATTAATATATTCGATTTTAATTAAATTTAATTAAATTTATTTAATTTTAATTAATTTAATTTAATTTAATTGTAAGAATATAGTTGGATATAAATAAGAAGCAAACAAGTTTTAAATTATAGAAAATAAAGTAAATGTGAAAGGGAAAGGGAAAAAAAAGCCCAAATGATGTGAAACCATGTGTCATAAGCTACTTACTATTCACAAGCTTTGTTAATTAATATATTTTATTATTATTTATTATTATTATTATTATAATTTAATTTAGCTTAATTTTAATTTAATTTTATTTTTAACTTAATTTAATTAATTAATTAAAGAACAAGGAATGCATTAACTCTATTGAGGGAATAAGAATAGTTTAACCGTGCCTAACTTTACCGTTGCAACTTTCGCATGTTTCCATCGCTTTTCCATCGGATTCCGACTATGGAAATACGAGAAGATCACAACATATCGGTCTATATTTGTCTGTCGGATGGTGTATGTTGGATGGTGTATGGATATGTCCTCGTCTGCATTTATTTGTATAGAGTTGTATGCATTAGTTCTAGGACATAAAAGATGGAAGCACAATATCATATCAATATGTTTGTTATGGATCTATAAATTAAAAAGAAACATCTTAACCCTCACTAGTGCTCTAGTGGTGGCCATAGGTATTTAAGTTCCACCTATGGTGGGTTCGGGTGAGTTTACCCCTCCAGGTCTCAAGTTCGAGTTTGGGCGATAGGGGTTTCTAATAGAGGAGTTTAAATTGGGGATATATTGTGCGAGGGGGCTCTTTAGCGCGGACCCGATTAAGACAACGTATGCTAGACCTTCCGACATTCGTGAATAATTCACACCTTTTAAAAAAACATGTTATTAGGCAATGATTAGTGTGAATGCTAACACCCTATTATCGCATGGATGTCTACGTTAACCACCTAAACATTACATATATTATATAATACTCTAATTTGCAACATATTCTTGCAATAGAGGTTGTACATCATGCTTTCTTAGTGTTTTATGCATCCAATAGTTGTACCATTGTTGCATTATTGTTTGTACCATGGTTGGTTGTTGTGTCATCTTCTTATACGCAACAAGAAAGACAGCCACAATACAGAGATAAACAGATGAGAGAAAAAAACTTAACGGAGCTGCCGCTTATCCGACGACTTGCTGAGCTCCGGAGCATGGTAGGCCTCAATTAACTGAACCAAGAGTAAGGAATCTCATGGTGGTGGTGATGTTTGCAGACGTGGCGGCTAGGGTTCCGCTGACCCTAGATGGTGCGGTGGCGTACACACGATGGCAAGAGGCTATAGGCGTGGCCATACTAAATCCACATTTAGGGAAAGTGAGACAGAGAGGGAGAGAGGGGTAATCGGAGAAGAGAGAGAGGGGTGACTGAGCAAAGATGGCGACTTCTATTGTTGCCGGAACCAGAACCAGTTGCGGGGCTTTTGGGGGTTTCGATTCTGTTAGGTATGTATTGAATTTCTTTTGCTTATTACATATTTTATTCTGATTGTTGCGTGTTGGTTTTCTTTTTTGCTTTTTGGTCTAACGATTTTGGTTATCCTTCAGGTTTTTGTTCTTTGGTGGCTTTGTTTAACCTTCTTCTACGTTTGAATTTCAATTTGTATGTACTTTGATTTTTTGTTTTGCAGTGGTTGACGAATTTTTGGGGGTTAAGGTTTACTTCGATTGCCTTTATTTGTGTGTTATTAGTTCTTAAGCTTTGTGCATTTTGTTTTGTTCTTTTTGATAATTTATGAAGGTATGAAAAAAGAGTGAATGAAGAGCGAAATTGACATTTAAAATTCTCAATGAATCAACATACCCTATGTCGAATACCCAACCCACGGATGACGTTTGATGGATCTTCGGTGACGTCAAGAGCTCTTATCCTTGCTTGCTACAAAAGAAGAAACCGTTAGCCTCGCCACGGGGGACCCCGGGAGGGGGGTCCGTGACCAAGCTCCGGCGTGAGAGTAAGTAAACTTGCCGGAAATGAGAGGAGCTTCTTCCGGTGAGTATGATCACCGGGAGGTTTCCTCTTTGGTGTGAATCTTATTAATGTGTGTATGTAATAAATACAAGAGAATATTGGTCGGAAGTTAATGTGTGTGGAGTAAATGAGAGTATAGTAAATGAGTGAAGGCCGGAGATCATACCATCCTTTGTTCTTGTTGTCCCTTCTTATATAATAACCAGCCCTTATCTCATTAGATATTTCCCACATGTGATCTAACAGTTTTTGGAGGTTCTCGGGGAGTGTAGACACGTGTCTGGCCCTTAGCGGCGAGATGTTTGCCTTCATTAATGTTTTAACCGGAGAAGTACGAGATTTCAGACGGGATCCCATTCTTATCGAGCATTAAATGAAGTCTGCTGCTTTTGCTAGCTGTTTTCCCGCCTATTCCCGAAGTGGAGAAACCTTAGTGGGCAAGGTTATTATGCTTGATGGGCTTTTTAAATAGTTGGGCTTCCAGATAAAAAGGCCCAAAGCGGGTAAAGTGGGTTTACCCACTGGCCCGTCGTCAAGTCATCTTTAGTCCCTGGTTCTGAGACCCGAGGCTCATGATCCAGGGCTGAGCCATAACTATTCAGAGAGTGGTTTTTTCTAATGGGTCCCTTTGGGATCGGTTGTAATGAACCATCCCCACTAATGATTACATCGCCGGTTTTATTATAGCGGGAGCTAGTCCCTAGGCAACACGTGTTCCTTATTTTGAATTTTGAAGAGACAGCCGACGCGACGGTTACCTGCATGTCAGTTGCATCTCTTTAAATACCCCATTCCTTTTTCCGATTTCTCACTCAAACACCTTTGAATCCCTTTTTCTTTCTCTGTGATACTTCTTCTTCTCCGATCATGAGTCGTGGTGGGCGTTCATCCATAAGATCTGTATTGACGGCAAAGGACTTGAAATCCTTTGTTGAAATATATAACATCCCTGAGCGATTTTCCCCTTCGTTGCCGAGACATGACGAATCAGCGGAATGCACATCGGAAAGAATCCCGATCTATACCCTGGCCTTCTCTTCCTGTGGGGTACGGTACCCTCTTTCCCCTTTCAAGGTCTCTTTGCTTCGTCATTTCGGTGTCCATTTCTCCCAGATTCACCCTTTAGGGTTTATGCGAGTGGTTCACTTCGAATTAGCTTGTGCAGCAGTCTCCGGGGAGCCCTCTGTCCCTTTGTTCTGTATGTTCTACAGACTAATTTCGGACGGAGATTGGTTTACCTTTGCAAAATGGCCGAACGGTGTTTCGAGACCTTGCTACAGTTTTATGCCTACTTCCACTTATCCAAAAGATTGGAAAAGCAGGTTTATCTTTGTTTCAGCCGCTATGTTGCCGGATTCCTCTTCGCCAAGGGATCTCGACGCTGCTATCGAGGACACCATTCCCACCCTTTCTGCAGCCGAGACTGTTCAGTGGAAGAAGATGTGTGATAACCCAACGAGGGCGTTTACTTTCTCTGAAGGGACGCTTGCTATGGGGGGGCTGAGTCCTTCTTATCCTATCCGTCCGAGGGCTTTCTTCGGCAAGAAAGGTATCTCTTTGTTCTTGGTTTGTCTCTTGCATTTATTCTTCATTTATACCTTTGGAACTTCCGTAGTCATCTTTTGTGTCTTCTTTTTGTGCAGAGATAACTTTGTGGAGACTTCTTCAGGGTGATTCCAAGGATGTAAAGTATGTGGTTGATAATGAGGTTGATCCCAGGCTGAATGTGGGAGTGCAGGTTGCCGGGGGATCCGTCCAGGCAGGAGGTTCTACCACCTTAGGTAGTGATGAGGAGAATTCTTCCGGGGAGGAAGAAAGTTTTCCTGACCTTCCTCCTGTTCATCCTTCTGGTCAAGGTGATGATGAAGACGTGGAGATAAAGTTGGTTCGTAAGAGGAGGTTTGCTAGCCCCCAACCGGATCCTGTATCCCGTAGCATCCGTCAGAGGCTCCGTAGTGCCAGTGGCCAGAAGCCTCCCCCTTCTTCTAGAGCCGTTTCCGACCTCCCCCCCGCTGGGGTCAAAGGTTCCTTGTCTAAGCACTTGAAGTCCTCAAGCTTAGTGAGTGCTCCTTTGTTGGTAAGCTTTCTTTTCTCCCGTTTTTCCTTTGTCTTTCTGTGTAGTTCCTGACCGTTTCTGCTCTTACTTCTTAGGGGAGTTCCTTGGAGCCTATAGAAATACCTACTGGTCCTTCCCCTTCCCGTATCCGGGACAAGGCTTCTGAGGCGGGAGTGGCTCGTTTTTCCTCAGCTTTCGACCTTTCTCCCCCACATGCTACTGGGACTAGCAAGCCTGCTGCCCTTGACGGCCCTGTTCATCGATCCCCTCTTGCCCCTTTGTTTGCCGACGCCCTCCCCTTTATTTATGTCCCTAAGTGGAAGGTAACTGATTCTTCCGTTATAGGGACTCTTGAAGCTGCCAGGGACTTTCTGAGCCATGCTGTCCCTCCCTCACATAAGTTTGTAAACTCCGCCCTGAGGGATGATCTTTTTGACGATCAATACAGTATGTCCTTGTGTGAGAGCTTTTTCAGGGGTGCTGGGATGTTGCAGAGGGTTGATGATCTGAGGAAGGCGAACGAAGGGCTTAAGGTTGAGCTTAAGGCTTCCCAGTCGGTTGTTGCTGGGCTTAGGAGCCGTGTGGTTGATGCTGAGAGGAGATTACAGGAGGAGAAGGTGCATAGTCTTCTCCCCCCCCTCCTCTTTTTTTTTTTTTTTTTTTTTTGCATACTTACTGATTCTTTGTTCAGGGATCTGGGGCTATGCTTGAGAAGAAGGAACAGGCTTGGGAGCGGGAGATGGCATCGTTGGTTGGGGAGAAAGAGGAGCTTGCCGCTGAGCTGATGCATTTGAAGGAGGTTGGCTCCGTTTCCCAAGAGCAGCTCAACACCATTTACGCGGATTATGGGATGACTTCCGATGACAATCAACGGCTGGCTGGGGAGAAACACTGGTTGATTACTGAGGGTTTTGGGGCTTTCCTCGCTGCTGTTGCTCAGTCGGAGGATTTTAAGAGCGGTTTGGAGCAGGTGTATAGGGCCTACAGGGATGTTGGGTACCAGTCGGGGTTGAAGGATGGTTACAAGTACTCTGCTCAGGGCTTGGATAGGAAGGAGACTCCTCTGTATGACTCCAAGGTCAAGAAGAAGCTGTCCAAGCTGAACGAGGAGTTTGGGCATAAGACCCCAGCCATTCTTGCCAAAATCCTGGAGCATCCCTTGATTTCAATTGATGAACTGAAGGCCCTGTTCTCCTCCGCGGGTCCCTCGTCTCCGCCGTCCCTTTCCGGGGGTGATCCCCAGTGACTTCTGAACATTTGACAAATTTCGATGTGGTTGTAATAACTCTAACTTACTTTGGGATATTTGTATGTTTTGTTGCTTTTTTGGATGGTCCTTTGTGTTGGGGGCCATCTTGATCGCTGATCGTATGGCCTATGGTTATGTATAGCTCCTCCTTTGCTTTGTTGTCTGTTCCTTGTCTCGTTTGTTTTTGTTTTGCAGGGGTATTTATCGAAGGCTAGCTTGGCAATTTCCTGGGGACTTTCAAGCTGCTTTAGCGAGGAGTCGTGTTTTCATCTTGCCCTGTTTGTAATCTCGTATATTGTTTGATTCTTGCCCAAGTTATTGGGGCTTGTTTTTGTATATGTATTTCGTATTAAATAAGGCGTGTTCCCCCTTCATGATTTTCTATGTATGGGTGTGTTTGCATTATTTGTTTTTTATTGTTTGCTTCGTTAAACTGTGATTGTCTGTTCGAGGCCAATCGATGGACAAGTTCATAATGTGGTGTTATGTTTTTAACTTGCTTTTGTCCGTTTTAGGTTAGCTAGACCTTTATTAGCCCCACGGCCGGGCTTTGGGCATGCTTTGAATGCCTCATACACGTGTGTTTATTTGCTCTAGTTTTTAGATGTAAAGGGTGTTCATAGGCACGTCTGCCTAGGTATGGTTACCCATGATTTTCAAAATGGGACGTCTTCGTCCGTCTTTCATTTAATCTTAGGGGGATCTATACCTCCCGGCATAGACTGTTTACAAAAGGTCCATCCTCTTGGGGGGAGATCCCCGTACATATAGTTATCTATTACAAAAGTGGCTCTCAGCCGTTTTTTCTTGGGGGTGCGCCCCTTACATGTAATACTTCCTGAGCTGCATGAGGTTCCAGGTCCTGGGGACCTCTTTTCCCTCTAGCGTCTCCAACTTGCATGTTCCCTTACCGTTTGCCCATGTGACTCTGTACGGTCCTTCCCAGTTGGGGCCCAATTTCCCGGTGTTTTCTTGCAGACTGGCCTCGTTGGCTCTGAGAACCAGGTCCCCTGGGACAATGTTGAGTTTTTTCATCCGGGTGTTGTAGTAACTTGCCAGGAGCTTTTTGTAGCGAGCTTCCTTCACTGCTGCTATCTCTCTTCTTTCTTCTAATAGGTTCAGGTTCATCCTTAGATCCTGTTCGTTCTCCTCATCCCTTAACCTCATTCGGGCGGTTTGGGACCCGATCTCTGCAGGGATCATAGCCTCCGTTCCGTAGGTAAGGCTGAATGGGGTCTCTCCATTGCAACTTTTGGGAGTGGTTCGGTATGCCCATAGCACAAATGGAAGTTCTTCCAGCCAGCCTTTCTGTTTTCTCCCGAGCCTACCTTTCATTCCTTTGATGACGCTTTGGTTGGCTCTTTCCACCAACCCGTTACTCTGGGCATAGGTAACGGAGGTAAACACTTGCTGGATTCGCATCTGCTCACACCATGGTTTGAAGGGTCTTCCAGCAAATTGGACCCCGTTGTCGCTCACCAACTCCTTCGGGACCCCATACCTGCACGAATCTTCTCATCTGGTCTCCGGTAATCTTTGCCAGGGGCTTTGCTTCAATCCATTTAGTAAAGTAGTCAATGGCCACCACCACGTATTTGACCCCTCCTGGGCCCTCCGGGAAAGGCCCAATTATGTCAATGGCCCATTTCTGGAATGGCCAAGATGTCGAGACTGGGACCATAGGGTGTTTGTGCTGGTGGGTCATTGGTGCATGTACCTGGCAGTTATCGCACTTCTTGATTTCTTCAGACGCCGTTTCGTACATTCGCGGCCAGTAGAACCCTGCGTTCATTACTCTTCTTACTACCGTTCTTGGTCCTGAGTGCATTCCACAGATTCCCTCGTGCATTTCCCTGAGCACATATTCGGCCTCCTCCATATCGATGCACTTTAGGGACGGACCCAGGTACGACCTTCGGTATAGCTCCCCCTCAATCAATTCGTATTGTAGGGCTTTAACTCTTATTTTTCTGGCTGCCCATTCCCCCTCGGGTAGAGTCCCGTCCCGGAGGAAGTTAACGATTGGGGTCATCCATGTCTCCTGGGGGCCTTCGATCGTGGCCACCTCCGTCGTGTCAAGGGGGGGGGATGTCAGGACTTCTACTTTGACCTCCTTCGCGAGATGATCGAATGCCACTGAAGCTAACTTGCTGAGTGCATCGGACTTCCTGTTCTTCCCTCGAGGGATGTATTCTAGTTTGAAGGTTCTGAATGCTTCAGCTGTCTCCTTAACCTTAGCCACATATCGAGCCATGGTGCTATCCTTGGCTTCGTATTCCCCTTGGTATTGTTTTACTACCAACTGTGAATCGGTGCTAGCCTCCACGTGTTTTGCTCTCATCTTCTGTGCCAACCTCATCCCGGCTAAGAGGGCTTCATACTCGGCGGTGTTGTTGGTGTTCTCAAAATCTAGCCTTACAGCGTATGTCAGCTCTACCCCCTCGGGACTTATTAGTGTGATTCCGGCCCCGCTTCCTTCTTCGCTGGATGCTCCATCGGTAAGCAGTTTCCACACCGCCTCATCTTCCTTCTCCCTTTCTTCTTTCTCTAAAGCTTCCCATTTCAAGAGTTCCTTTTCCTCGTCCTCAGGGACTTCTGCTAAGAAGTCGGCCAGTATCTACCCCTTTATGGCTGTCCTGGGCTTAAATTCCAGGGAGTGTTCCCCTAACTCCACAGCCCACTTAGCTAGCCGTCCCGACAACTCCGGCTTCCTGAGTACCTTTTGAAGGGGCTGATCAGTCATTAAAGTGATCTTGTGCTCCTGGAAATAACTCCTGAGTCTTCGGGATGCGAAGACAAGAGCTAATGCGAGTTTCTCCAAGGGCAGGTACCGTTCCTCAGGTCCTTTAAGTGTCCTGCTGATGAAATATATGGGTATCTACTTCCCTTCCCTTTCTACCATCATGACCGCACTTATGGTCGTTTTTGAGGCGGATAGATACAGGAGCAACGGGTCCCCGGGTACTGGGGTGGCCAGCATTGGGAGCTCGCAGATGTATGCTTTCATCTCTTGAAAGGCTGCTTCGGCCTCCGTGGTCCATTTAAACTTGTTTGTTTGGAGGCAGTCTTTCAGTACCTTCATGAAGGGAAGGGTCTTATCAGCCACCTTCGACAAGAAACGGTTTAACGCTATCAGTCTTCCGTTTAACTGTTGGATGTCCTTCAGGGACCTGGGGGATCGCATTTCGGCTACCGCCTGGGTTTTTTCAGGGTTTGCCTTGATCCCGCCCTTGGTGACGACTACCCCCAGGAAATTCCCCTCCTCTACTCCAAAACAGCACTTCCCAGGGTTTAACTTCATGTTTACGTCCTGCATAGTGTGGAGAGTCTCGGCTATATCACTTATCAAGGCCGTCTCCGTCAAGCTTTTGATAACAATATCATCAACGTATACCTCCAGGTTCCTCCCTCGTTGCTCCCTAAACAAATTGTTCATAAACCTCTGGTATGTGGCCCCAGCGTTCTTGAGGCCGAAGGGCATCTTGGTATAGCAGAAAGTCCCTTCGTCTGTGATGAAGGCGGTTTTCTCCTCATCTTCTATTGACATTTGGATTTGGTGATACCCTTTGTAGGCGTCAAGGAAACATTTCAGAGGGTATTGAGACAGGGAGTCCACTTGGGTGTCTATTTCCGGAAGAGGATAACAGTCCTTGGGACATGCTTTGTTTAGGTCTTGGAAATCGATGCACATCCTCCATCCCCCGTCTTTTTTCTGAACCATGACTGGGTTGGCAACCCAGGATGGGTATTTAACTTCCCTGACTATCCCCGCTCTGAGTAGCTTTCGAGTTTCTTCACAAGCAGCCCTTCTTTTACTAGGTCCCATACTCCGCTTCTTTTGTTTCACCGGTTTCGCCCATGTAAAGGTGTTAAGCTGGTGCTCTGTTAGACTCCTCGGGACCCCCGTCATGTCCCCATGTTGGAATGCAAACACGTCTATGTTATGGAGGAGTAGCTCCTTCAGGGCGCTCTTACATTTGTCACTCAAGTGACTCCCCACCTTGACTGTCTGTTCCGGGAACCTATCACAGAGGACCCATTCTTCCATCTTCTTTCCTTGGGACTTTCCTGGCTCTTCTTCTTTAGATACGGAGGAAACTACCTCGTAGGCAGACTTAACCCATGCAAGACCTTTTGGTGTTTGGAATACCAAAGCTCCGTGGGGTGTAGAGGCCTGTGCCTGTAGGTCGCCAATTCCGGGTCTTCCCAAGATTGCATTGTACTTAGAGGGTGCCCTGACTACCGTAAAGGTCAGATCTATTGTCCGGACCCGATCCCCCACGCCGACTGTGAATGGGAGCCTGATTTTTCCCAGGGGATGTGACACACTGTTGTTGAACCCTACCAATGGGATTGAGTCTTCCTCCAGCCTATCCCTTATGTCTCTGTCGAACCTAAGGAAGCAGTGTTCGTATATTACTTCAACGCCTGACCCTCCGTCCACATGTATCCTGGACACTTTGTGTCCAGCTATTACAGCCGAGATGTTCAGCGGGAGTCGTTGCACCTCGTTTTCTTCTAAATGTGGCATGAGGATGGGAGCTTTCATGCAGCTTGGGGAACCTAGGATTCTGGCCTTTACACTTCGGGTGGTATCAAACTCATTTCTCCTTCTAATCATATCAACGTCTGCCCTCCCCGGTTCCCGTGCATCTCTTCCCTTGCGATCCCCTCCCCCTTCTTTGATTTCCCTGACCAAGTGGGCCAATCTTCCCGTTCTTACTGCAGCCTCTATTTCTCTTTTTAAGTAGAGGCAGTCGTCGGTTTTGTGCCCGGGGCCTTTGTGGAATTCACAATATTCGTTTGGTTGTGCCTTCGGCCCCGGCTTTATGGGTGGTGGTCTTGGGAAGGAGTTCTTTATCCTCTCAGTAGCCAATATCTCACTTGGCGTCTTGATGAGAGGGGTGAAGTTATCGGAGTGCGAAAGGGGACCCCTCCCTCGGGGTTTGTATGGGGAATACGAGGGTCTCATTCTGTCATGCATCATTCTATCAAAAGTAGGTTTTCGAGAGTAGGGTGTACCTTTGTCTGGGGGTTTTGTGACTGGGGCGATCCTCCGGGGTGTGACGTCTGCCTCCTTGGCTTTGCTAACCGTGTCCTTCCCTCTGACAAAGGCCCTGACCCTGTCCATGAGGCTGTCAAATGAATGGGGGAATTCTTCCCCCAGCTTCTCGCACAGTTGGGCATGTTTTAGTCGGTTTATGAAACTGCTAATCTTCATGACCTCCGGGACGTCTTTAATGTTCATGCTCTCCTTGATAAACCTTTCCATGTATTGATCTATCCGCTCGTTGTCTCTTTTCCTGATATGAAGGATCTCATTTGGATTTTTAACCACCTTTCTCTGTTGGCCAAAGTTCCTCAGGAATTTCTCGCTTAGCTCTTCGTAGCTGTCTATACTCCCCGGGGGAAGGCTGTCGAACCAAAGACGGGCCCCCTCCGTCAGGGTTTGTACAAACATGTGGCACCATATCGGCATAGGCCATCGCCCCAGCTGTCCCGCTCCCCGGAAGGCATGCAGGTGATCCTCGGGATCTCTTGTCCCGTCATATCGGTCGAAGCCTGGGGGTAACTTGGTCTTGGGGGGCATAGGAGCTTCCGAGATTCTTCTTGTGAACTTTGAGACTTCGGCCAGGTCTCGTGGTAAGTATGGCTGGTCCAAGCCGCCGTCATCAAGGTTGTCTTTCTCTTTTCCCTTCTCCTTGGGTTTCTGGCCTGTGATCAGATCCTCTCTTTCTTCAGAAGACATCTGCCTTAGGGCAGACATGAACGTTTCTAGTTGGTCACCGCTGTTGTTCTTGTTTTGAAGGTTAGTTCCCTGCTGGCTAGAGGGTGTGTCGAAGGAAAGCCTGGCCCTAAGGCTCTCGAGTCTTTCCTGTCTCTTCAGGTCTTCAAGATGCTTGGTTATCTTTTCCCTGTGCATGGCCACGAAATCGGGAGTGATGTGTTCCGTTTCCCTCAGACTTCCCCCTTGATTCTCATCATCTTCCTCATGAGTGATGTCCTCTACAGTGACTTTATCCAAGTCGTTTTGTGCCGTCTCAGTGACACGTGAGTCATGTGGGGTTGCCATGTTTTTAGCGGGATAAGCTATTCTCCGGACGTCGAGTGTTTGTGTGGGAACACCGGGCAGGCTGATGTCCCACGGATGGCGCCAATGTCGAATACCCAACCCACGGATGACGTTTGATGGATCTTCGGTGACGTTAAGAGCTCTTATCCTTGCTTGCTACAAAAGAAGAAACCGTTAGCCTCGCCACGGGGGACCCCGGGAGGGGGGTCCGTGACCAAGCTCCGGCGTGAGAGTAAGTAAACTTGCCGGAAATGAGAGGAGCTTCTTCCGGTGAGTATGATCACCGGGAGGTTTCCTCTTTGGTGTGAATCTTATTAATGTGTGTATGTAATAAATACAAGAGAATATTGGTCGGAAGTTAATGTGTGTGGAGTAAATGAGAGTATAGTAAATGAGTGAAGGCCGGAGATCATACCATCCTTTGTTCTTGTTGTCCCTTCTTATATAATAACCAGCCCTTATCTCATTAGATATTTCCCACATGTGATCTAACGGTTTTTGGAGGTTCTCGGGGAGTGTGGACACGTGTCTGGCCCTTAGCGGCGAGATGTTTGCCTTCATTAATGTTTTAACCGGAGAAGTACGAGATTTCAGACGGGATCCCATTCTTATCGAGCATTAAATGAAGTCTGCTGCTTTTGCTAGCTGTTTTCCCGCCTATTCCCGAAGTGGAGAAACCTTAGTGGGCAAGGTTATTATGCTTGATGGGCTTTTTAAATAGTTGGGCTTCCAGATAAAAAGGCCCAAAGCGGGTAAAGTGGGTTTACCCACTGGCCCGTCGTCACCCTATATTTCAGTATTCATGTCAACTAAAATGTTATTTGCTATGGGATGGAATGTGCAACAATCACAGTGTAGATGAACTCTAAAAAGTAAAAATACAAGTATAAAGTGGAGAAAAAAGAGACAGTGTAGCTAATATGAGTTATTGACCCGTATTGAACTTTGAGCCGATTTATCAACGATTGTGGAATTTGATTTCATATAACTTTAACTTATGATCTTAAGTGTGTTAAGACGAGAGCTAAATCAACTGCAGGTACTTGAGCTATAGATGAATACAAACTATAAGTTGTTTTTTTTAAGCTGACTATATAAAAATGTAACTTTAGTTATATAAATGTTATTTTAGTTAATGTTTTTAGTAGGATAGTAACATATTTTATTAATTATGAAGTATTTTTCGAGATGTACCTAAAGTGGGGAATGGGTTTGCGATAACTTTTAACACAAACATTTATGAAGATGGATTTGGGAAAATCATTATAGTTTGGTTCTTTAATTGTATCTATTGCAATCTTAATCAGCCTTCATCTATATATGATATTAAGCTTTTATTGTAGAATGTAGATAGCTTCATTTATTTATGATGTTTGGCAATGATTCGTTGTTCCATTGCCTTTTACTAAGAATATCTACATGTTTATCTTGTAGATTTCAATATGTCGACTGCAAATGATAGACAACTTCTTGCACGCTTACAACACTTGGTAGACGAGGTTATCGTATACGATAGACACATTATGGATAAACTCGATGAAGTTACTCGAAGAATTGCAGATGTACGAGCTAAACAACTGGAACTACAGTCTGAGGTGCAGTGGCGGTTACTTTCCATCGTAAACCATCGGCCACGGCAGCAAAACTTCTTATAGAGGGGGAGATTGAGGAGTTTTTCGCAGTAGTGGAAAAGAAAGAACAAAAGCGATTCTTAGACAAGTAAGTAGCATAAACGACATCATGTGAAGTACAATTAATTAACTAAAGTTTAAACAGTTTTTTTTACAATAATTATGTTGTTGATTTGGTTCATGTTCATGTACAACTTTGATATTGTGAATGATGCACCATTAGACGGGAGGTACCAGTGGGTTGGATTAAAGCCATAACTGCCCGATCAAACAGATGAACAATGAGTAAATTGAACTCTATATAATTACTGCACCAGTTTAAAAGGTTCAGCTGCAACAACTCCGTATACATCCCTACTCATATTGTCCATCACAGTGTTGGTAACTTTGGCCCCCGCAGCATCGCGGCGGGATACCTTTCTAGTTAATTGCTAAAATACAAGATTTGTCCTTTATTTTTATACCAAAAAACTCAACCTAAACCCCCATTCTATCACCACTAATCAAGGCAGTGGGTTATGAAACGGGAAAGAAACAGAACACTAAGGTGTTTTTTGTTTTCTCTGAAAAGCTCTTCTTGTCGTCTTATGTCTGCGACACGCTATAACAACCCTCCTAAATTTATTCCGCCACCCCAATATATTTAAAGTGTCTCTATATGTCTTAAAACATACCTCGTATGCGAAAACCAAGCCCCAAAATACTTTATATAATTCAAAATAAAATAAAAATAAGAAATTGGTGCCGCTCGCGGGGCGCGAAGCCCCTAGGCAACTCAGTCGCGGGGCGCGAGCGCCTGGCCACCCGACCTCACCCGGAGCTGCCGCGTGTCCACCACTTGTCGAACCTAGATTGTTGATCGGACAAGGCTACGCCATAGACCCCTAGGTCACGGGCCGCGAAGGCCCTGCCTTCTTTCTTCGCGGGGCGCGACAAACTCGAAATCAGGCCCTATAAATGGAGGCCATCGGCCTTCAGTCCCAACTCGCACCACACAACTTTCTCTCTCAATTTTCTGTAGTGTAGCAATTATACAGGGCATTATACCCCCTAATTAGCGAAGCCCTGCCTTGTTGTAAGTATCATAACCCACGGTTACGTATTAGATACGCTGCCCGATTGAGCTAGGGTTCCGTAACGGCTGTCGTGGTTCTACCTGACGTAGTCATTGGAATGCCGTCTCTGGGAGGGTATTACTAATGTAAATATTGAATTATTATACTAACGCGTGTGCATTTGTGTAATTAATAGATAATCACCAGGAAATCCTTAAGGAAAACCCTAAGACAGCAATGTGAGTAATCTCCTTTTAGCAAACTGTTTTTACAAAACCTCGCATAATTTAAATTATATTAAACAGTGATTGAGTATTTGTATTCTATAATTATCGTCGGTATGTTGGGGTTTTGTATACAAAATTTGTTACTACATTGTGAGTAGTAACATGACCACAAGTCGGGTTGACAGTACCGTGGGTGGTAATTAAAGTAGATGGAAACAAATGTAATTGTGCGACCGCCCTCAATACTGTACAACGCTTTTACTTGTCTTGATTAAACTGGGATTCACTCACCAGTATTTCCCACTGACAAAATGTTTTTAAACGCGTTTCAGGTAACAAAATGTGAAAGCCAAATAGAAGCCAGCTGGACAGCACTGAAGGCTTGGAAAAGTGGCTATAAAGTTACCTAAAATAAAGAGATGTTTTATTTAAATAAGATAGGGTTTATCCCTATGAAATGTGTGTACTTGAAACTTGGGATTTTCCCATGTGTTTAATATTCTAAAAGCGTGGTATTTTACTCTGATAAAATATTTCCTAACTACGGTCCTGGTATAATTTCCGCTGCCAAAATGATAAACACCGATACCACCGAAACTGGCCGCGGCCGCCCGTTCCCGGGTAGAATAGGGGACGGGGGTTGCGACAGAAGGTGGTATCAGAGCTAAGCCACTGATTCAGCCACAGAAGTGTTCCGCTGACACCAAGATATTATTTAAAATGTTAGGAAATTATTTACGGAACTACGTGCATATCTGTATTTTATTGTTGTGTGTTATTTGACTATTTATTAGTTTACAGTATGAGCGACCAAGGACCTTCAGACGCCTACCGTCAGTTGTCCAGCTCACCTAGGGACGAAGGTACCTCTTCACAACCTACCCTCTCAGGGTATTCAGCTGACAATGAAAATGAGATATTCGTGTTCAAAGCCCAATCTGAAGAACCATTCCCTTATAAGAAAAGAGGATGGTTCAGCAGAGGAGCGCATGAACGTAGGAAAAGGATGAAAAGGTTACAACAGCAGCGAGCTTTAGCAGCCGTTAAGAGAGAAACAGATGCTCACACCCAGGATATGCTCAATATGAGTTTAGCAAACTTTCATATTTTAGAAACTACAGCTGCAGACCCTAATTTAGAGCAACTCATAGCACCCCAGCCCTTACCACTGTTTCCCACACAACCAATGAAAATTGAAGTCAACTCAGAAAATCAAATCCCAATGCCTGACTTTGACCCAGCAGAGATACCTAGAGTACTAGCACCCAATCCCTTAGATCCAGACTACGATCTGTGGTTGGACGACCATAGGGATTACCAGCAATGCTACCCAATACCAGAAGAGGAACCCATGCCAAACCTAGCAGCCTACCCAGACTTGGACCCTCTAGATCCCTACTATGATAATGATCAATACATCAGAGAAATTCTAGAGAATCCTTATCCTTACTAAGAACCCATGCCCTAGTTCCTAAACCCAGTACCAGCCCCTGCACCCCCAATGAGTGCAGAAAATGTGCAAGAACTCCGAACCTTTGGTGAGGAGATTTTAGAAGGTAGTGAGAGGATGAGGCAGATAGGAGAATGACTCGTCTGGAAGTATGACGAGTGTAATATGGAGTTCTAGATGAACCCATACCAATAGTAGTAGTAGTAATAATAATAATAATAATAATAATAATAATAATAATAATAATAATAATAAAATAATAATATATAATATGTGTATAAAAAAATCTAGACAATAGCTACGGATGCCTAATAGTATTGTAATTTCAATTCCAGTTGTATTGTAATATATATATGGATGCATAATATAAAATAGAGTAAGTCGCAATGTTCGACGATTTTGATCAATATGCGTGTTGTGTGATTGGTAGTATTAAATATTATCTTGTGATATTAATATGTGGTAAATGGTTAAAATTCAGATGGACAACGAAGTGAACCCGGAAAACCAGAATAACGATAACCTGAATAATGATAACAATGGAAACCAAGTGGATAAAAGTGCCATCCAACACATAGTGGCACAAGGGATTATAGATGCAATGCCATATATCATTAAAACGGTTAAGGAATCGGAAAATAAAAGTAATCATGGAAGTAAACGACCTACTGAACCTGAACACAGCGTAAACAATGGACCCATACTTCAAGTGCCCATTCCCAAAAGAAGAAGAACCATGTCTTATGGTTGTTCTTATAAGGAATTCTGGTCTTGTAAACCAATGGAATTCTCGGGCAACGAAGGAGCCATTGCAGCTCTACGCTGGATAGAAAAGACTGAGGCAGTCTTAAAAATAAGCAAGTGCACAGAAGAGGATAAGATAATGTTTGCTTCCAATCTGTTTAAGAACTCAGCCTTAGAATGGTGGAACACTATCCTCCAATCTAGGGGAAGTGACAGGGTTTATAATATGGAATGGAAGGAATTTAAGAACATGGTGGAAAGGAAATTCTGCCCTCCCAATGAAAAGGAACAGATAGCAAATAAGTTCCTAAATCTTAGAATGACTGGAGTGGATAGTAAGGGTTACACTACTTTATTTTTCGAATATGCTAGAATAGTGCCAACCCTTGCATCACCAGAACCAGTATTAATCTCCTGTTACATCTAGGGATTAATCAGTGAAATTAGGCATGTAGTCAAGGCAGCTAGACCTCAAACTATAGAAGAAGCTGTAGAACTAGCAAACACCTTCACTGATGAATTAATGCGTACAAGAGAAGAGGACCAGAGGAGAAACCTAGCTCAAAAGCTTACCCAAGAATTTCGTTATGGAAATTCCAACCGTGGGAAAAATGTAGGTTCTACCTCTACACCTTATTGTAAGGCTTGCAAGAAGAAGCATTCAGGAAGATGCTCCCCTTACTGCAATTTCTGCAAGATACCAGGACACAAGGAAGAAGATTGTAGGAAGAAACCTAATAATGGAATGTGCTTTAACTGTGGAGAAAAGGGTCACATCAAACCGAACTGTCCGAAACTAGCTCCAGCCATGAACAACAAGAATACTAAAAATGCTAGAACATTTGTTCTGACTTCAGAAGAAGCTAAGATGATTCCGGACGTGATAGCCGGTACGCTTTTAGTTAATGATGTTTTTGCTAAAGTATTATTTGACTCTGGTGCAAACCAAAGTTTTATTAATACTTCGTTTTGCAAACTTCTCAACCAACCATTAACTAAACTCCCACAAGAATGTTGAGTAGAAACAGCAAATAGAGAAACCATTAAGATTTCTGAAATCTTGCAAGGAGCAAGAACAGAAATTTTAAATCAAAAGTTTATTGCAAACCTTTATCCAATGAATCTGGCAGATGTTGTATTGGGAATGGATTGGTTAGTAACCAATAAAGCCAGTATTTTATGTGATCAAAAGTCAATCCAAGTAAATTCACCAAAGGGTGAAAAGATCACAAGTAAAGGAGATAAGCCACCTAGATCCACAAAATTCATCTCTATGATGAAAACAGCAAGTTATATAAGAAAAGGATCATTAGTGTATTTGATTTCCATAATCACTAACACTAAAGGAAAAGAATTGAAAGATATTTCAGTAGTATCTCAGTTTCCAGATGTGTTTCTAGAAGAATTACCAGGACTACCGCCAGACAGAGAAGTTGAATTCAGAATCCATCTGCTACCAGGGACAGCAACAATTGCCAAAGCACCTTACCGTTTGGCACCCGCAGAAATGCAGGAACTGAAAAAGCAGTTAGACGAATTATTGGAGAAAGGATTCATACAGCCAAGTTCATCGCCATGGGGAGCGCCAATTTTATTCGTTAAGAAGAAAGATGGATCAATGCGTATGTGCATTGACTACCGCGAATTAAACAAGGTCACGATTAAAAATCGGTATCCATTACCAAGAATCGATGATTTGTTTGATCAGTTGCATGGAGTTCGATTTTTTTCTAAGATCGATCTACGCTCAGGATATCATCAATTAAAGGTACAGGAAGAGGACATTCCTAAGACCGCTTTTAGAACAAGGTATGGCCATTACGAATTTACTGTCATGCCATTTGGTTTAACCAATGCCCCAGCTGCATTTATGGACATGATGAACCGAATATGTAAGCCATATTTGGATAAATTCATAATTGTCTTTATAGATGATATTCTCATTTATTCTAAGAGTAAAGAGGAACATGCAAAGCTTCTCCACGCACTTCTAAGTTTATTGAGAAAAGAAAAGCTTTATGCCAAGTTTTCAAAGTGTGAGTTTTGGTTAGAACATGTACAATTTCTTAGGCATTTAGTTAGTCATAAAGGAATTCATGTGGATCCCACCAAGATCGAGGCAATTACCAAATGGAAAACCCCTGGATCACCAACTGAGGTTAGAAGTTTCTTAGGATTGGCCGGTTATTATAGAAGGTTTATTCGAGATTTTTCTAGAATAGTCATTCCCTTAACTAAGTTAACCTGTAAATCTGTTAAGTTTGAATGGGGAACAAAACAAGAAGAAGCTTTTAGAATTCTTAAGCAAAGACTAACCAACACACCCATACTAGCATTACCAGAAGGAACTGAAGACTTTGTAGTCTATTGTGACGCTTCTAAGTTAGGTTATGGATGTGTGTTGATGCAAACATTGATGCGGGCATGAGATTGATACTAGCCCCAAGATCGGCTAGTGCATTGCGTATAGGTGATCCCCCAATGGAACAAGGGATGGTGAAACTTCCAGGGTTGATTTTCTTTTGTGGAAGTTTGTTGAGTAGCACTTGGGAGCATTCTTCACTTAGACTGACTAATTGCAATGTTTCAATTTTCCTTTTGTGAGTGAGAAAGTCTCTCATAAATTTTGAATATTTAGGCATTTGAGTGAGAACTTCCATAAATGGAAGATTGATGTGCAACTATTTTAGTAAGTTTACGAATTTGTGAATTGCTCGTCGGTCTTTTGGCGAAGTAACCGACCGGGGTAGGGTACCGAGGGGTTCTTGGTAGGTTCGTGATTTGGCGGAGGAGTTGTTTCTTTTTGGGGAGTTGGCGAAGTTGTGGTTTGATTGGACGGACCTTTGTCGGATGGAGGTAGCGGAACCTCCTCGGGACCTACGGTACGGTTTCTCAATGTGATGAGATGCACTTGCGCCTTTGGGTTGGTTTCGGTATTGCTGGGTAACGCGCCTTGTGGTCTCTCGGAGAAATTTTGAGCTAGTTGAATTAGTTGTTTTTCAATGTTTTGAATACTAGCTTGTTAATTTCTAAAGCTCGATTCCATTTGTTGGAATCGATCTGAGTTTTTCTTTTCGGTGTCGGAGATGAGGCGTGAGATAGTATCTTCAAGCCCCTCTCGCCCCCCTTGTTTTTGTTGAGAGAAATTTTGTGACTCATTTCTTGGTTGTTGAAAGTTTGTTCGTTGGTTTTGGTTTGGTTGGTTACTACTATTGCCGGGTTCTCTCCAGCCAAGGTTAGGGTGGTTACGCCATCCTTGGTTGTAGGTACCCGTTGGGGAACCCGACGGCCTAGGTCTATGATCCCCGTATACCATAACACCCATTAAAAACCATTTCACTACACATACAATTCCATACTTACAATTTAACTACTTAGTTACCGTTTAGTCACAACTTTTACAAATTACCCCCCCCCCCCAACCGTTTTTTCAGCAAAATCTTTACCAAATATTTTGTTGAGATAATATTCTTGTAATATTGATTGTGGTTGGCCAAGAGATAGGTAATCATGACCGTAGGGATAGGGTGGCTCATGGTGTAAGAGCATCTCTACATGCATTGGTCATTGAGATCACCCATCATTACTAAACCACACTCTCTCACTCACTCCTTTCCCTTATTTTCGGCCCCCCATAACCGAAACCACCACCATCTCCCTCATATCTTCTCCTTCAACACATTCAAGTGCCATTCCAAGCTCCAAAGTTGATTCCTAGAAGTTGCAAGTGGAAGAGCTTACAAGGAAGCTTTGTTCAAGTCCTTCTCACCATCTTTTTCTCTTCATTTTTGTTCTAGATTTCTACCCTAGCCTTGTGCTAGTAGTAAGTCCCTTCACACCCTTGTTCCATATTGTTCTTTGTTATGATATGTATAATGTTCATGACACACAAAAGCTAAAACACTAAAAATAAACATGCTGATTGAAATTTCCAGCCAACTTCAACAGGCTATAACTGGGTCATTTTAAACCGAAAAACTGAATTTCTGGAGTCTAAGTTATGTATTTTTGAATAACCGAACAAATGGCACTGGAATCGTAATTTTTCGAGGTCGTTTACTATTTTTAAAGAATTGTTTTAAGACAGCAGCTCAAGCTGAAATTTTCCTGCTGAAAAAGTGTGTCGTATTCAGAGTCGTAACTCGAAACCTGAGTAGAATCAGCTCGTGGGATTTTTACTGTAGATGTTCACTGTTGTTGCCGTGATCCTCCAACCGGATTTTCGTCGATCGGACTTACGATTAATTTTTAGTGAATTTTTCCATAAACTGCAATCAGAAAGTAACAAATCTGATTGCAGTCGGGTAAATAATTTTGTATATAATATTGGTAACGAACTGGGCCCCGATATTTTTACACAATAAAATTTGGAACGTTTTTGACATTCTGTGAAAATTTGGGAATTTTTGGAGAAGGGTAACTATTTTATTAAAATGCTCGAAAACAGTCCAGTTTTGATTAATAAAGCTGAAACGACATAAGTAGTGATTTGCGTGTCTAAATGTCGAGTAGGTTATCCGAGAATGGTATAACATGTTATATGTCAATAAAAGTGTTATGTGCAAATGTTGTATGTTTGTCTAAGAGTGGGGAATAGATGGGAATGTTATATGGGCATGAACCGTTAAAGTGATGCATGTTATGTGATAGATACGTGTAGGAACTTTGTGTTCTATTTGAAATCACTAATAAACTAAGTGGTAATCATACTAGGACGTGATTGACCGACCTCGACTATTAGCTATATTTGAGAGTCAAACCGAGCAACCAAGGTGAGTTCACACTCTTTTCAAGGCATGGGATTCCCGGTGGGTTGGGAATGGGATTGAATGACTACTCGAACTATCATTACTATTAAACTACTTACTACTGTCCTCGGATTGAAGGGCACGTACGTAAAGCCTACGTACACGACCATAAGACCATCAACTCTATCAATTGAAGTCCCTCATTTATCGACTTAATCGCCGAGGCCTATGGCGAGCGGGTCATTAGTTAATAGCGCTATTAGGTTTAACAAACCTCACACCGTGCCAGTCGGACGGGCGTGTTCTAATGGACTATGGGCAAAGGGTCAATGCTGATAGACATTGACTTAGGGCACCTCTTACATTTTCGTAGCAGTCGATACGCGTGGTCTAGTAACATATGGGAAGCCCCCACTAATCTTCGCAAACATGTCAGAAAGACCGCGATACGAATTTATACGATACATGGTTTACAAAATGAACAGATGATTTATGAAACGAATGCTATAACTAAACATCTAATTGTGAATTCACTCAACTTTGTTGTTGACTCGTTGTTACATGCCTTACAGGTCGCTAGATGCTTATGGAGCTTGCACGAGGAGGAGGTTGTTGTGGGATGCGGACTGTTATGTCCCGTACTTAATAATTGAATTTTATAAACTATGTTTTGGACATTAAACTTATGAACTATAAACTTATGTTTTGAACTTTCGTTTTATGCTTCCGCTGTTAACTTAAACTGGTTACTGTCTTATGGTCACCAATCGTATTGTGATTGGTTTTACTTACTAAGATTACGTTGTTCAATATGATTGGTGGCTCGATCCTGGTCACGTCACGCCTCCAAGCGGTGATACCCCGCATAGTGGATTTTGGGGGTGTGACAGATTGGTATCAGAGCCATTGGTTATAGTGAACTTGGTTTTAAAAAGGGAAAAGCTTTTTGATAAAACCAGACTATAACCTGTATAGTGTTCAACGATCCACAACGACGCTTCGCTCCACGTGCAAGACTCGACGCCATAAGTGGTATGATTTATGTTATATTGTCGGTTAGATAGTTCTCACTGTGCATTAGAGAATGTGATAATTGCTTCTTGAACCTTGTGTGCTTACCCTCTATTTTCGTCCCACACTTACGCACTTTCGCGACACCTTTCTCACTTACGTTGCTTCATTATGAAGATCATGAGCGGAAGCGGAGGACGTATCAACCTCATTCAAGCCCAGTTGACGGCTTTGATCAACGAACAAGTCGCTGAGGCACTCGCAGCTAATCCTGCAGGAGGTCAACATGCTCAACCTCCTGTGTGCACGTTCAAAACGTTCATGGACTGCCGACCTACTACTTTCAGTGGCACCGAAGGAGCAGTGGGCCTTCTTCACTGGTTTGAAAAGCTTGAGTCAGTTTTCGAGATGTGCGAATGCCCCGAAGACCGTAGGGTGAAATATGCTACCGGAACACTTGAAGGAGCTGCGTTAACCTGGTGGAAGGCACAGGTTCAACTACTAGGACTGGCAGTTGCTAATGCCACACCCTGGAATGGTTTCAAGGAACTAATCAAAGAAGAATACCGTAGTCGGGATGACATCCACAAGCTAGAAGCAGAATTTTTCAATCTGAAAATGACGGGGTCGGAGATTGAGGCATATACTAAGAGGTCAAATGAGCTGGCCATCCTGTGTCCAACTATGGTGGACCCTCCCATCAAACGAATTAAGCTGTATCTCAAGGGCCTTGTACCAGAGGTTCAGAGTCACGTGACTTAAGCCAACCTGGGTACCATACATCAAATCATCAAGTTGGCTCACCGTCTCACTGACTAGGCGGTGGAGCAAAACAGGCTGCCCAAACGAATCAGTGCCACAACTACTTCTGATGCACCTGCCGACAACAAGCGAAAATGGGATGGGAATTCCAGTAAAGGTTCTACATCAGTTCAGACACAGCAGCGAAAGACCGATGACTACCAGAGTCCTGGTCAGCAATCCTCCGGTAGCCAAGGACAGGGTGGATATCGAGGAAACCACCCAAAGTGCAACAAATGCAACAGGCACCATAGTGGTCAGTGCAACAAGGGACGTTGTCAGAGGTGTCTCAAGATGGGTCATGAAGCCAAGGATTGCAGGAGCTCACGGCCTGCAAATCAGTATCGTCAGCAGCAACAGCAAGCACCGCAGAATCAGCAACAGCAACAGGGCAACAGGGGATGCTTTCAGTGTGGCGCTGAAGGCCACTTGTAACGACTCACACAAAAACATCCTAAAAATATTCCGTAAGTATAAACCCGGACCCCTGATATAACAACTCTCATTAAAAAAAATACTATTTCTTATTTTAATTTAACAAAAAGGAAACCCTAATTGAGACACCCAAGTAATTCTACGCAAACCCTAAAATTTTTAGAACAATCAGAATCAGGATCAGGTCCCCTAAAACTCAGAGGGGATGTTTCCTACTCAACGATTATCTAAATAAAACGCTGTCAATATTTAAAATTCGAATTCTGTCAAGTCACCAGGCCTAGTCCCACACGTGGCAAACCTATGGCCATTAGGTGTCCCTTACGGACCGTAAGGGTTAATTGTTACGGTCCGTAAGCTAGCCCAAATTCGTGTATAAATAGCAGGCCTTGGCACTTGAATTCTGACATTTGAGCGACGATCAAATTCCAAACGTACGCTGAGATATCGTCCGATTACTATCAAAATCACTAATTAGTATAGCGAAACGCTGCTACGATGCCGGGTATTAACTCAATCGCTGCTACGATTCAATGTCCGATCGATTAAACTATCCAATGAATGTTTAAGTGCTGCTCAAACTTGGGTTATACTTTGTTATTCATCGTGATTTCGACTTGAATGTTTGAGTGCTGTTCGAACTCGGACTATGCTCTGTCATTCGTTGTGAATCCGCTGAATTGTTAAGTATTGCACTTTGTCATTCATTGTGAAGGTTTTATCTCGTGAGTTATCGTAAATGCTGTATTAGTTACTACATAGTTCGTATGCACTAGGTTACCAGGCTAAGAAATAGGCTAAGCTCTGCTCAAATTAAATCTGCAATCTATCAAGGCTTATCTGTAGACTTTGATTATATGAATCTGCATGATTATAAAGTGAGTCATTCTCTTTTTATCAAATTACTTTTGAAATCATGTTTATTTTCAAAAGATTATAATTACAGTGATTAAGTTTATGTAATCACCAAGTTACAGCCGGTATGTGGGGTTTTGTATACATTACTTGATAACCGTCACTATTGGACAACGAGTTAGCCAATGAGTGATATGACCATAGTCACAGACACCATCGGGCAAAGAGGCTACCGATGGATGTTCGAGTGACAAGTACTGTGGGTAGTTGGTTTGATATCTGAAACATTGTAATCTCTCTTAATACTGTAAATTATAACAAACGAGTCATTTTCATAAATAGAATGATTCACTCAGTATTTCCCGCTGACAAAACCTTTTTAAAATACTTTTCAGGAAATTACACTATATGGAAGTAAGCGTTGGATACGGCACTGAAAGGCATCAAGAAGTGGCTTATTTTATTAAATTAAATAAAATTTATCTTTATTAAAGCTACCATTGTAAAACATGGGTTTATTCCATCTATTTAATAAATAAAATCCGGTGTTTTCTAAACTCTGATATTTTTCCTAACTCACGGTTCTGATGAAATTTCCGCTGCAACGTTTTCAAAATAATCACCGGTACCGCTGGGCTGTTCACGACTCCCGATTCCGTCCAAGGTGGGTCGGGGGTCGTGACAGAAGGTGGTATCAGAGCCACTGTTTTAAGCCTTTAGGTGTTGTAATAATAATATCTAAATTTATATAAAAGAGTTAGGAGATTGCTGTTAACTGGTAGCATTTAGACTTGAACTTAAGAAAAGATGCCTTAGTATTAGCTTCACGATAAGCTAAGTACTTGTGCAAATAAATATGATGGAATTTTGGTATGCCATAAGTAATTGATGAAGTAATGTCACGGGACAACTAAGTCCAGAGTCACTAGTTGAGAGAATGATCAACAGTGATATGACCGCAATTACTAGTTGAGAGAATGATCAACAGTAATATGACCTGAGTCACTAGTTGAAAGAATGATCAATAGTAAATTGACACTGTCACAGGAATCGTCCAGTGGTCAAAATAATAATAAGATATGTTATGGAAATACAAATTTCCTTAATTCTGAATAAAAGCCCTAATAAGATAGGCATTTTTGAAAAGATACTATTTATAGGAAATAGAAAATTTTCTCCGGCAAGACTGGGTATGATGTAGCAGACTCTCCAGTTTGTCCGGATATACTGAAGATACCTCTCCGGCGAGAACCGGGTAAGAAGGTATATATTATATCAGCAAGTGACAAGATTTCCCTAAATAGTATCATGACCAGATATCTGACTAGTTTTTGAAATATAAATATGTTAAATACATTGACCTGATAGATGGTATGTTTATTTCAGCATGTGAAATATATGATTATATAGATATATATATATCTATAAGGAATTCCAAAAGTCAATTTGGAATAAAGCACAAGCATCTGTGTCTAGATTTCTTTATTAGGAATCTCTTTTCCGATATCAAACATTATTTCGTTTGATTATCTAACTTGAGCGACAATAATAACAATAAAAACCCATTAAGTTGGGATACCATCAAAAGTATAAGAATTTCCAATACGTTATCATAAACTATTAACGCAAGTAAGAAGTATATAAAGTTGTGCTAGTGCACAAGAAAACACATGAAACTTAAATTATACGTCCACGGACGTTGAAATATATCACACACGACTTCCAAGGCAAGACCTTTGGAAAATATAATTGGGCATTATGACACCAATGCTAATTCCGTCAGTAGAAGAACTATAAAAAAAAGCACTTTGCCACACGATCCTACAAGCGACAAGAATATCGCTGAGGTACGCTACAGTTTAATCAGAGTCATAAGTATTAGCACTGAAAAAGGAGTCATATACTTTTGCAAATTCCCTATTTCATTTTATTTGACATTCCCTGGTAATGTCATTTAATAACGGTTATCACTCGAAATTCCAGATAGAAGTTCTTATATTTCTTTTATTGAAAATTCTGACTTCCGCATATAAAGTTTTTCGCATTTTTACTTTTCCTAACAGTCATCATACCAGGAGGATTTATTTCATAATAGCGAATATTGATTCATTTCATTTCTTGGTAAATCCACATGTTACACATGCCCCGTTTGTTGCACATGTGGTTCGTTTAATTTCTGAATTCCACTCGAGGGCTTCATTCTAATTTGTCGTTTTATCCAAACTCAAATATCCTTTAGTTACACTTAATTTTGGCACGGTGAACCGCATTATTGCTAAACAATGACTCTTAATATCGAGTCAATAAATTTTTGAAAAACTCAATTTTCTTTGGCATCCATAGTTTCTATAGTGACCATGTCCGAATTTTCTTATTAAAACTTGTTTTGTTTAAATCAAAGTTCAAATTATTTAACTCGCTCACATTACATATTCATTTCAAGATTCCATATGATGGATGAAAGCTATCATATTCAAAATAGTCCCAACAAGCACTTCATTTGTTTTGAACCATAATAGGCTTGTTTAGTCTTCGACTTCATTGAATCATTTCTTTGATCACGATCACCTTGTACTGACATTTTCACAAAATTTAAAGCTTGCACTAATCTCGTTTATATATATCATATATGGATTTAATTAATTATATATTTATAAAAGCCATCTTGACACAAATTGTGTGTTAAGATAATAATACCCAAATTCTTGTCATATTTCAGTATATCTTTTAAACATCAATCTAGCCTTTTGTGATAATTATTACTTTAACATCTTCAATTGAAAAACATTATATTTTATGTGGAAACTTACATAAGTGAGTACCAATTTACAAAATAGTATTACTATATTCTTGTTAAACCATTAAGGTAAAAGAATTTATATTTTTATATATATAAAATTTATGTTGAAGTATACTTTCATTTAAGTTTACATTCAGTTATTTATTATTGATAATTAATATTAATTTTATTATTAATAATAAATTAATAACAAAAGTGTTAGTATTTTTTTAATACTAGGGTTATTACCAGGGGCAGATATTGAATAGCCTAGCCTTAGTTAGGCATGGATTGGCCACCTAAGCTTAAACAAGGCAGCAATAACCAATATCCACCATGATAATGACTAGTTAATATATATAAATTAAGTTATCATACTTAATTAGTAAATTTTAATTATATGTAGAAATATTTTACATATACTTTATACTGTAAAGAGAAGTCATATTTTCATAAAACAATACAAGTACAAATAAAATTATATATCACATGTTTTGTGATAACTATATATAGTAACACTCTAGCAAGAAAATAACCATATAAGAATAATATGGTAGACATCAATTACGTTGGATTAGGAGAACATTATACTATATAAAAATAGTCCTCATTTTCACTTATTTACAATATTTGTAAATACCTTCACAATGTTATATGATTTCAAAATGAAAAATAAGTAATCACATAGAATCGACTCATTAAGTGATATATATTTACAAATATTTTACAAGTACTTTTGTACAATAAATATTTTTACACCTTTAAATTTTCATTTTAACGTTATAAATAATAGTGATTCTTTTACAAAATAATAAAATATTTTGTAAAATAATAACTTCATTGCGGTATTTTGTAATATATATTACATAGTAAATATAAGTTATTTTACATAGTATAGTAAAATACTAAAATAATATTTATTTAAAAGTAGTGACCATTTACATATAGTAAAAATGCGTCACAAATAATATTTATATTTGATATGTAAGATACGGTTCAGACAGGTACACAAATAATATATATATATATATTACATTTGCTTTACAAATATAATATAATGGTTGGTCTTACCAAAACAATTTATTCTTATTTCATTTCGATCTCTAGGACATAGTATGAAAACTATGGTCACTAATAGTGTACTATCACATTGTTTCACAATTAAAACAACTTGGAACTTTAATTAATGATACACTAACTCTATTGTCTTCTGGTGTATCTTTGCAATTCACTCATCTCAACACTTTGATTTTCTAATATCATAAATATTTGACAAATCATTTTTCATACTTTTATTTCATTTGGAACCTGTCAATTCTAAGTCTTCCTCAGTTACCAATTAAAGTAAGCTTCCTTTTAAAAGTCCTTCACATTCATTTTAAATATCTATCTTTTGGCTTGAACCTAGTCACTTTGGAAATTTATATCATTTCATCTCATTCGTTTGACAATCGATTTCTTGAACCAATTCAGTTGAACCATTGAATTCTACCACTACGTCAAATATGACCTACAGCCACACTTTTTCAAAAACCTCCATGCCACACTTTCAAATAAATGTGTGGCTAAAGGTTATTAATGACATTTCAAAACCTTCTAGCCTACTTTTAGCCACACATTTTATTTATTCATGTGACCATTGTATAACAATTCAAAACTTTTAGCCACCCTATAAAAAAATAATGTGACATTTACAAGCCACAACTCGAAAAGTGTGGCCAAATGTGATCTACGGCAACATTTATTTATTTCATGTGACCAAAAACACATGTATTTAACACGTTTAGCCACACTTTAAGAAAAAAAATGTGACATATATTAGCCACACTAGCAAAGTGTGGCCAAATGTGATCAAAGATCACAATATTTATTTTCATGTGACCAATAACACATGTATTTGAAACCTTTACCCACACTTTAATAAAAAAAATTGTGACACCTATTAGCCATACTAGAAAAGTGTGGCCAAATGTGATCTACGACCATAGTATTTGTTTCATTCGACAAAAAACATGTGTATTCGAAACCTTTAGCCACACGTTAAGAAAAAAATGTCACACAAAAAAAATGTGGCCAAATATGTTCCACGGCCACGATATATGTTTGGTAATGTGGCTAAAAGCTATTACATCTGGCCACACATATTATATTGTGTGACAAAATGTTAGACAATAGCGACAAATAAAATAAAATAAAAAATCTTGTGGCTTTCAATAAAAAGTCTTCATACCATCGTCACTTTGTTTATTTTGTGTGATGAAATGATATCAAATGTCATTGAAAAATGTGTGACAAAGATTAAAATTACTTTTTTTTGAAATCTTTAAAATTCCTCCAATATATTTCATCATAAAATTTAAACTTCCTCCCAAATTATTTCATCTAAAAATTTCCCTCCAAAATATGTCATTTTAAAGTCCCCCCAAAATATATCATTTTAAAACTTCCCCCTCAAATAATATTATGATTTTAAAAAATTACGTTGTTTAATAAAAAAAATTCTTACTACATTATTAAAATCCAAAGTAATATTAAATATTATATTTTCTAAATTATATTCGTTATAACTCGATCATTTTCTTATAAATAATATAATAATGTATACATACTAGCTACGTTTATATACATTTTCTATTTTATAAACAAAAGTTTTTTAAAATCTTATATTTTTAAAGTATATAAAGTTATAAATTTTCATTTTATTGATTGAGTAATTTCCTTCCAAACTTATATTTGTCGTTTAGTAAAGCTTACTTGGTCTTAAAATATCAAAATACACAATTCATAGATCACATATGTCTTAATAGACCATACTGGGCCTTTGTTGATCACAATGAAAATAGTAGATCATATATGTGTTAATGGGGCGCCATATTGAGACTAAATAAATCACAATGGACAATAGTAGATCGTACATGTCTTAATGAATCATATTGGGCCTTAATGGATCATAATTGACAATAGTCTATTATATATGTTTTAGTGGACCATATTGGGCATTAATACATCATAATGGACAATAATAGATCGTACATGTCTTAACGGAGCATATTGGGCCTTAGTGGATCACAATGAACAATAGTAGATCGTGCATGTTTTAATGGATCATATTGGACCTTAATGGATCACAATGAACAACAAATGGATCATACATGTCTTAATGAGTCATATTGAGCCTAAATGGATCACGATTGACAATAATAGGTCGTGCATGCTTTAATGGATCATATTGGACCTTAATGGAACAATATGGACAATAGTAGATCATACATGTCTTAATGAACCGTATTAGGCCTTAATGAATCACAATGGTTAATAGTGTGTCGTGCATGTTTTAATGGATCATTGGGCTTTAATGGACCATATTGGGCCTTATTGGATCACAATGGACAATAGTAGATCGTGCATGTCTTAATGGATCATATTGGGCCTTAATGGACAATAGTAGATCATACATGTCTTAACGGACCATGTGACAACTCGAATTTCCGACATTCTCTATTCGCATTTAATGCACGTTGACTGTCTAGATAATTGTTTACATGAATGATTTACCTTGTAATTGTGCACACTGAATGATAAGTTGAGATGATTATTTTTACTTTTAGGTGATGATGTGTAAGTACTTGACTGCATGAATATTGTAAACTGTTTAAGACTTGTGCAACTCGACGAAACACAAGTTGTGTTTCGCCAATAACAACTCGACAAAACAAAGATTTGTTTCGCCATTTCACTTTTGACGAAACAAGTGTTTCGCCGGCCCAACTGTTACGCCGAAGCCCAGTTACGGGCCCAACCTTGTTACGTGAGTTATATCTCACAAAACCGTTCATTCGTAAAACTCATCACCACAATCGAAAACCCTAGAGCTCTCTTAGTGTGACGGCAGCCTTGTGTACCCCAAGCTCTCGTGAACGATCAAACCCTCGTACCCTCTACCGCGGTTAGTTGCGTGTTTGTTAACTCGGTTTCGTTGATGTTTTAATTATTCGTTATATGTTTGCGTATGTATTGATCCGTATGATAAGAATGCGTAGGAGCCGATATAAAAATCTGTTGTGTGATGAATGCTGTTATGTGGATTAGATTGTTTGACATCATGTGATGAATCTTGGTGACTTGTTAGAATAGATATGTCATGTATGAAAAGCTGCAGCCCACTTCATGTATTAGGTCATTTTATAGCAGGTAAACACTAACTATTGTCAGCCATATTGACAAAGAATGGTGATTCTTTATGTTTTGGAATAATCTCTGACATTGCAGCCACTAAATATGTTGGTCAAATGATAACATGACAATAATATAAACTGTCGGCAAATGATAAATTATTGCTGAAACCGATTGCTTATGTTTGACGATTTAAATATATTCCAATCATTCTGATTATATGAGCCATGATGATGATTATGAATTCTGTGCTGTATGATGATTACATGATATTACGAAACTGCAGAATATGATGATTAGGGTTTACATACGTAACTGACTTGATGATGAACTGCTACACTCGACGAAACTGATTATGACGAAACTGAGTGTGTTTCGTCGAGGTGATCACGACGAAACACAATATGTGATTCGCCAAGGACTGTCGACGAAATAGAAGCTTGTTTCGCCAAGTATTGTGTTTCGCCAACATGTGTGTTTCGCCGAGCTGTGCTGTAACTTGAGTTAATTCTGTTGAGTGTTAACTGGAATATTTAACTGCTGTTATATGTTAAACATGACTGGTATGATTGTGATTACGTGTTACATGCTTATACGTGAACAACTTAAACACAAACTGACTACGTATACATGCATACATTAGGACGTGATTGATTTTACTTTGAGCACATACTTAGCATACCGAGCAAACCAAGGTGAGTTCACACTCTTACCAAGGCATGGGATTCCCCAGTTGGGTTGGGAAAGGGATTGAATGATTACCTGTACTTACATTAACACTAGACTATTTACCACGGTCCTCGGATTGGGAAGGATGCCTGTGCCAAATTCTACGCAAAGCCTACGTACTGTCCTCGGATTGGGAAGGACACCAGCACTAAACCTACGTAAAACCTACGTACTACCGTCCTCGGATTGGGAAGGACGCCAGTGCTAAACCTACGTACTACCGTCCTCGGATTGGGAAGGACGCCAGCGCTAAACCTACGTACTCGCTACGTACTGTCCTCGGTTGGGAAGGGCACTTACATAAAACCTGCGTAAACCTATACTTACTACTATCCTCGGATTGGGAAGGATACTTATGATTACGAATAGTCTAGGGGATATATAACATGGGAAGCCCCCACCAATAGAACGTACTATCGGCCCAGTAGAGCCACATGTTACATACGAACTTACTATTACGCATTTACTTTCTGTGAACTCGCTCAACTAGTCGTTGATCCTCTGTTACATGCCTTGCAGGACCTTAGGTACTTATGGAGCTTGCACGGGAGGCGTAGTCGTTGTGGGCAAGGATCTTGAATACTTGTTTAGACTTTATGACATTTCATACTTTATATTGTTGGGTTTAATTATACGCTTCCGCTATACAGTGATAACATACTTATGTTTTGGAACACCTCTCATATGGATTGTTTGGAATTAAATTGCGATTACATTTACTTTATACATTGTTCTATATGATTGGTGGCTTGATCCTGGTCAGTCACGCCTCCAAGCGGTGATACTCCGCAGGTGGATTTTGGGGGTGTGACAGATTGGTATCAGAGCCATTGGTTATAGAGAACTCGGTTTTAATAAAGGGAAAACGATTTTGTTAAAACCAGACTATAACCAGAACAGTGCTCTCAACGATCCACAACGACGCTTCGCTCCACTTGCAAGGCTCAACATCATAGGTACTACTATTCATGTTACTTTACCTACTTGCTAGAATTACAAAGAACTTTGCTCGTGGTATGCTTAGGTTACAGAACCTACTATATGTTACTGCTTGAAAACGCTTACGTGCTCACTCTCTTCTGTCTTCGCACTATTCGCTATACAGTGATAACATACTTATGTTTTGTGGTGGGTTTCAACTCTGATACTCCACAATTAAATTCTCCCAAGGTATGCCGCTATTAGATTCACACCCTGCAGCCTTTTGCTATTCACGTATGCTTTTAGGATGCATTTTATATACTACTCTCTATGCTAAAACGTACTTTCCTCAGGTATGGGAATTTGATCAAGATCATCAAAGATGGCTTCCAGTTGCAGAGCTAGCAGAGCCCGATGATAACAATGATCGTGTATGTGCTCTCGCATGGGTTCCGAACATCGGAAGGTAAAACGACAACTTTAAGGTGTGCGTATAATCATATATACTCACGTACATAGACTGTTTTTGAGTTTTGAGTTTATCTATACTAATTGGTTGCTTTTGTTGTGTATGTAAACAAAGTGATCTCTAATAGTGCTTACTAATTGTTGGTTTTTAAACATGTAACAAGTTTAGGCCATATGAGTTGATAGCCGTTGCAACATCCAATGGATTATCAATATGGAAAATGGCATCAAACCCTGACCATAATCGAAGTTTTCCAGTTGAGAAAGTTGTCACGTTTCCTTTCCATGACAATGAGGTATATGTCCTCTTAGAATTTAATGTATAATATTTGTATGAGTTATCCATCTTTAGTGCAAAGGGATTTATAATCGAGTGTATGCATATGAAATATTTAATTATAACAAATGTAATAAGAAAAACTAGAGTGTGAATTTGCAGTATTCTACAGTTACTTGACTCAAATCAAATTGAGATTTTATGGAAGCAAGCTACCTAACTATTAGCGGTTGATCGGCAACGGTCCCAACTTCAAAAATAACCGGTGGTGGTTCCACCTTTTCACATATTGTCAACTAATAGACCTTTACCAATAGAACCTTAATTTATTTTTGTCCCCTTATCCTTTTCGGTTTAGTAAAGGTTCATTGGTTTATAATACATGAAAAGGTGGGGCAACCACCGGTTATTTTTTAAGTTGGGACCGTTGTCGGCAAACGACTTCGGAACACCCGCTGCAACGCGCGGGCCTTCCCACTATAATATTATATATATTACTAACATTTTGGATATTTGCAGTTGGTTAAGGAGATTGCTAAACAGACCATGAAAAAGCGAGCCATGGTTGAAAGGTTGAAGTGTTTGAAGAAAAGAAGACCTGTTAAAGCTTCAACACCACCAACATCATCGAATAGCATGGTTGAAAAGAAGTGTTTAAAGAAAAGAAGAATGATTCAATTTAGCATGATCGTGTTGGGTTATAATGTAAAACATACATGTTATCACACAAAGAATGATTCGGTTGAGCTACGCGGCACTATGTATAAAACTAGTTTAAATTGAAAACTTCTGTTATTATTGTTAATAGCATTTGGTTTTTAGTTTTCGAATGTTTATTGTAGTTTTTATTTGACAAATAATTGAAAATAAACTGGGTATTTACTCGAAAATGGTCACATATAATGACAAAAAATATGTGTGACCACACTTAAAATTATAAAATTTCGTGTGGCTATAAATAACCATTAGCCACACTATAGTTATTTGTTTTTTGTTGTGTGATAGAATGATGTTAAACGTCATGGGAAAAGAAGGTTATATGTGACCAAAGATTAGAAAATAGCCACACTTATAATTACAAAATTTATTGTGGCTATACATAACCATTAGCCACACTTTCATCACTTAGTTTTTTGTTTGTGTGACGGAATCATAGCAAATGTCTTGGGAAAAACAAATACGTGTGACCAAATGTTAGACAATAGCCACACCATCATTACTTTGTTTCTATTGTGTGACGATCTGATAACAAATGTCATAGGAAAAACAAATATATGTGACCAAAAGTTAGACAATGGCCACACTTAAAATTCTAAAAATGTTTTCTGTATCTAGTAAAAGTTTTTAGCTACACTTATAATAAATTCATGTGACTATGTAATAGAATCGGCCACACTTACAGTAAATTCATGTGGCCGTTGCTACCTTTTAGCCATACTTAATAGACAAAATGTTTGATTACAACAACCCTTTTTGTCACACTTTTTTTTAATTGATGTGGCTAGAACATACTTTTTAGTAAATATATGTGACTATATAATAGAAACAGTCACACTTAAATTAAATTCGTGTGGCTGTTGCAACCTTTTAGCCACACTTAATGAAGAAAATGCTAGATTTTAACCAAAAATGTTGGTACCCTTTAGCTACACTTTTAAGTTCTAAGGCCACTAAAAAGTATGTGTGGCTGTATGATATCTACGATGACTCGAGCTTTGGTCACATTTGACATGAAAAAAATATGTGTGGCGAAAGACATATAGTCACACTTTTTTTGTGTGGCCGTATCCTTATTTTGGCGTGGTGTACTTATTATACAACTCTTATTCACAAAATTTGATATTTAATCTGTGTCATTTTGTTGACTCAAATATGACATAAATCTAAAAGAAATATCATAACCCAAATATACTTGGGAGCTGGAATCTGAAATAAAGAAAAAGTAGTCCAGTAAATCTCGAGGACGAGATTTTTATTAAGGTGGGGAGAATGTAACGACTCACACAAAAACATCCTAAAAATATTCCGTAAGTATAAACCCGGACCCCTGATATAACAACTCTCATTAAAAAAAAAATACTATTTCTTATTTTAATTTAACAAAAAGGAAACCCTAATTGAGACACCCAAGTAATTCTACGCAAACCCTAAAATTTTCAGAACAATCAGAATCAGGATCAGGGCCCCTAAAACTCAGAGGGGATGTTTCCTACTCAACGATTATCTAAACAAAACGCTGTCAATATTTAAAATTCGAATTCTGTCAAGTCACCAGGCCTAGTCCCACACGTGGCAAACCTATAGCCATTACCTATGGTTGAGTACTACTGCGGCAGCTATCATCTTGGCAACCAGACAGATCTGTTGAGGCATTACATAGACAATAATGCCAACCTTCTTGATAGACTATGATGGTTGACAACTTAATTTCTGGTCCAGTACTGGCACTTGAAACTCTTGGGAAGGTTGTTTGGATCGGGAGTCAATCGGCGGCAATGCGTGACCGTCAGGAAAACTGATAAATTTGGGAAACGCTGGAAGATCGTTGTAGGCGATCGTATCGTGTTGAAAATCTCACCCTAGGAGGGTGTGGAATGCTTGGGAAGCATGGCGAGCTTAACTGACGTCACGATGGACCATTCAACAGTCTGGGAAGAATCGGTAGCGTAACCTACAAACTCGAGTTATCCGATGAATCAGGTAACGTACGCTATGTCATTTATATTTCGGATCTAAGGCAGTGGTTGTCTGATGAAACACGTACGATACCTTTACTGGAGGAATTTATTGAACACATGGACTAGGAAGTCAAGGTTCGTTAACTTAGTTGAATTCCAATCGTGAGAATTCGTTGGAACTCAAGGCGTGGACCGGAGTTCACGTGGGAGCGTGAAGATCAGATGAAGCTTAAGTATCCTCAACTTTTTTTCTGAAGACAAGTCTAATTCTGGTTCTACTGGTGAATTTCGGGACGAAATTCCTCTTCAAGTTGGGGATGATGTGACACCTGGGGAAAATCCGCAACAATCTTGATTCCTCACTTCACCTCTCTGTGTTTATTTGTCAAATTTCGGGACGAAATTTCTTTCAAGTTGGGGATGATGTGACAACCCGAACATTTAAGGTCAGTGCCTTTAGTCACGTAATCCCTGTTTTCTCATTGTTTCTCTTTTACGCCCCTTACGACAATATAAATTGTTATAAAACGTGTGACTTTAATAATCTTGCGAAACGAAAAATCCGGTTTAATACGTTTATGTGTTAGTGAGTTAGTTTAAGTGCCTAGAGTATGTGGGCTGAAATACTTAGTAAACTACATCAAATGGTAATTGGGCCGTACACGTTGGTTATCTCATAATTTAACAAACTGAGCCCACACCACTTGAGCCCTTTCTGATTGTTTTGTTGTTTTGAATAAACGGCCCAGCATCTCATGACCGGCCCACCTCATATTATCACAATATTTGTTGATTGGCAATTTAAGTGGGACTTATCATATTATCACAATATTTAAGATACAACAAACCCTACACCCCCCCTCTTCCCTGATCGCACGACTACGGCAACAGTAGATACCCCCCTCTCGCGAAGTTTATTGAGGATCCAGCAATACCAATACCTTAACTGGTTAGGTTAGTCTCTTTATGTGAATCGATATCTTTCTTATGCATGTTGGTTGCATCGATCTTGATTCTGATTTTGTTATATTTGATGATTAAATGTTTCTGCATGACCAATCTGGATAGTAGTGAGTTTTTAGAATGTATGAGTTATTAGATGTAGGGACTACATGGTATAAATTCTGGATTAAACTTGTGAGAATGATTTGTATAAATGGTGATGTTAATGATAAACTCTATTAATAAAGTTAATGTTGATGCCGAGTAATATCATGCTTAGGTTAGGATTCATGGTATTATGATTATGTGCAATTACTGTTAATCAATGTCTGGAATCGGATCATATTGTTGAATTGCTTGCCACTGTTTTAATGATACACTGCTATGATGATTTCTTTGTAGTGAATAATAAGGGTGCATGATATTAAGAATGTTGATGTATGTTAATGTGTATACGATCCCATAATCTGATTTCTTGCTAGTAGACTAGATAATAAACTGGTTGTTAATGAACTAAGGGATCCATGCGCATGTTTAAGAAGATGATTCGATCTAATGAAAGGCTACATATATTAACAATTACTAGTATGATTCGCTTAACAAACTGATGGGATGAGGTCGATATGAGGGTAGCATGATTGAAAATTGTGATTTTAATTATGTGAGTCATAAGGAAAGATGCATGTATATGGTCTATATGATAGGTGAATTAATGTCATGCACAAGGTGTCAGAACATGAGTAGGCTCACATGAAACATTAAAAGGTTGTTAAAATTCTAAATACAATCATTTGATCATATGCTTGTAGGGATCGAGATAGTGGGATGGTAACATGAGGGGTGGTTTTGTGTGATGTAATTAATAAACATAATAGGATGTACACATGGATTGAGGATAAAGTGTGTTGGGCCGTGCACTTCAGTAGGGCTTATATTTAGGCTATAGGCATAACATGTATTTAGCATATTGTTAAAAGTGTGATTTCTAATATGATCACATCAGTAAATGAATATTGAAAGAATTAAACCTTAACTATGTGATATCATCATTTATGTACTGATTTCATGACATGATCAACTGTTATAATTGTATGAGAATGTGATGTATTTTGCGTTAAAAGATTTAGAAACTGATTGTTACCGATAACCCTTTTAGGACGTGTTTGAATAACTGATAAACAAGTAGTTACTCTTACCGAGCAAACCAAAGGTGAGTTCATCTCTCTTGAGCATGCGTCCCGGTGGTTGGGACAGTCAATGGGTATCCCGGGGAGGGGTAAGTCTTTTGGGTAAAAACGGGAATGTTGGATAATATACTCATCCTATCACCTTTAAAGTCCCTCCGTGTTGTTTGGTTACCGGGGAGGTAACATGGTATTAGTTAGTAGCGCTACTTAGGTTTGGCAACCTCACCCCGTTCCTGGGAGGACGGGTGTTGAACTAATGACCTAGTCATGACCAATGCTTTGATAGGAGCATTGGAGAAAGGGCAAAATAAGCAGAAGCCGTCTTGTATTCGGGGTATTATCAACATTACTTTCGGATTTAAATTCAATGGATTAACAAAACACTTGGTAACCAACGTTTTCGTAAAACTATGAACTCACCAGCGTTGTCTGATACACTTGTTGCATGCTCGCAGGTCATTTGGTATCTTGCATTTGGGAACTTGCTGTTTGGAGTGGTCATGGGTCGACTGGAAGGATTTATGTGATTGATTTCTTGATACTATACTTTGGTTTTGAAACAGTTTAACTTGGTTTAATATTTGCTTCCGCTGAACATATTGGTTTTCATTTAAAACTTGTTAATGATTGAGAAAGTTATTTAGAAACTTGTATGGGTTCAATGTGATTAGTGGCTCATTGTTGGTACGTCACACGCCTAACAGGGACACTCCCTAGGTGGTATTTTGGGGGTGTGACATTAGGTGTCCCTTACGGACCGTAAGGGTTAATTGTTACGGTCCGTAAGCTAGCCCAAATTCGTGTATAAATAGCAGGCCTTGGCACTTGAATTCTGACATTTGAGCGACGATCAAATTCCAATCGTACGCTGAGATATCGTCCGATTACTATCAAAATCACTAATTAGTATAGCGAAACGCTGCTACGATGCGGGGTATTAACTCAATCGCTGCTACGATTCAATGTCCGATCGATTAAACTATCCAATGAATGTTTAAGTGCTGCTCAAACTTGGGTTATACTTTGTTATTCATCGTGATTTCGACTTGAATGTTTGAGTGCTGTTCGAACTCGGACTATGCTCTGTCATTCGTTGTGAATCCGCTGAATTGTTAAGTATTGCACTTTGTCATTCGTTGTGAAGGTTTTATCTCGTGAGTTATCGTAAATACTGTATTAGTTACTACCTAGTTCGTATGCACTAGGTTACCAGGCTAAGAAATAGGCTAAGCTCTGCTCAAATTAAATCTGCAATCTATCAAGGCTTATCTGTAGACTTTGATTATATGAATCTGCATGATTATAAAGTGAGTCATTCTCTTTTTATCAAATTACTTTTGAAATCATGTTTATTTTCAAAAGATTATAATTACAGTGATTAAGTTTATGTAATCACCAAGTTACAGCCGGTATGTGGGGTTTTGTATACATTACTTGATAACCGTCACTATTGGACAACGAGTTAGCCAATGAGTGATATGACCATAGTCACAGACACCATCGGGCAAAGAGGCTACCGATGGATGTTCGAGTGACAAGTACTGTGGGTAGTTGGTTTGATATCTGAAACATTGTAATCTCTCTTAATACTGTAAATTATAACAAACGAGTCATTTTCATAAATAGAATGATTCACTCAGTATTTCCCGCTGACAAAACCTTTTTAAAATACTTTTCAGGAAATTACACTATATGGAAGTAAGCTTTGGATACGGCACTGAAAGGCATCAAGAAGTGGCTTATTTTATTAAATTAAATAAAATTTATCTTTATTAAAGCTGCCATTGTAAAACATGGGTTTATTCCATCTATTTAATAAATAAAATCCGGTGTTTTCTAAACTCTGATATTTTTCCTAACTCACGGTTCTGATGAAATTTCCGCTGCAACGTTTTCAAAATAATCACCGGTACCGCTGGGCTGTTCACGACTCCCGATTCCGTCCAGGGTGGGTCGGGGGTCGTGACACCACTTTAAGAAGAACTGTCCCCAGCTTAACCAGAATCAGAACAACAACAACAACAACAACCAGGGAAACAGGAATAATAATGGGGGCAACAATGGGGGAAACAATGATGGCAACGGTGCCAGGGGTCGAGTGTTCGTGATTGGTCAGGGTGAAGCAAGGAATGATCCTAACGTAGTGATGGGTAAGTTTCTTCTGGATGATTTTTTTGTTACTGTTTTATTCGATTCGGGTGCCGATACTAGTTATGTGTCCTTAAAAGTTAGCCAAATGCTTAAGCGCACTCCAACACTTCCGAACACCAAACACACGGTAGAACTAGCTAACGGTAAAGGTCTTGAAGCCACACACGTAGTTAAAGGTTGTAACCTCGTCTTAGCTGGTCAGACTTTCTCTATCGATCTTATTCCTATCACACTGGGTAGTTTCGACGTCGTTACTGGGATGGATTGGCTATCCCATCATCAAGCGGAGATTGTTTGCAAGGAGAAAATCGTACGCATTCCTCGTTCTGGTGAAGAACCTCTCGTGATTTGTGGCGACAAGAGTGGTGCTGTCGAAGGCATCATCTCCTTCCTTAAGGCCCAGAAATGTATACGAAAGGGCCACACTGCCATTTTAGCACTCGTTACTGACACGTCAACGGAAGAAAAGAGAATTGAAGACATTCCTATTGTGCGTCATTTTCCCGAGGTATTCCCTGAGGAGTTACCTGGTCTTCCGCCTCATCGCCAAGTTGAATTTCAAATCGAGCTAGCCCCTGGAGCAGCGCCCATAGCTCGAGCACCTTATCGCTTAGCCCCAACCGAACTGGAAGAACTGTCCAAGCAATTACAAGAACTTTTGGAAAAAGGTTTTATCCGTCCTAGCTCTTCGCCCTGGGGAGCTCCAGTACTATTCGTGAAGAAGAAGGACGGTACCTTCCGTATGTGCATAGATTACCGCGAACTCAACAAGGTGACCGTGAAGAACCGTTATCCTCTCCCACGTATTGATGACCTATTCGACCAGCTGTAAGGGTCGAGCTATTACTCCAAGATTGATTTGAGATCGGGATACCATCAGCTGAGAGTCCGAGATGAGGACGTCTCCAAAACAGCATTCAGAACTCGTTACGGCCATTACGAGTTTCTGGTTATGCCTTTCGGATTAACAAATGCACCTGCAGTCTTCATGGATCTCATGAACCGAGTATGCAAACCTTACCTGGATAAGTTCGTTATTTTGTTCATCGACGATATCCTGATCTATTCTAAGAGTCAGGAGGAACACGAGCAGCATCTACGACTTATGCTGGAACTTCTTCGAAAAGAACAGTTGTATGCCAAGTTTTCAAAATGTGACTTTTGGCTTCGCGAAGTCCACTTTCTAGGCCACGTAGTAAACAAGGATGGGATTCATGTTGATCCATCCATGGTTGACTCAATCAAGAACTGGCCTGCACCCCGTACACCAACAGAAATCCGCCAATTTTTGGGTTTGGCAGGATATTATAGAAGGTTTATCAAGGATTTCTCAAGGATTGCGCAACCTCTCACTTCACTGACTCAGAAGGGTGTCACCTACCGTTGGGGTGATGCACAAGAATCTGCATTTCAGCACCTAAAAGACAGACTTTGTAGCGCGCCTATTCTCTCATTGCCTGAAGGCACAGATGATTTTGTGGTTTATTGCGACGCTTCCATACAAGGACTTGGTTGCGTGTTGATGCAACGTGACAAGGTCATTGCCTACGCATCGCGCCAACTTAAGGTTCACGAAAGGAACTACGCTACGCACGACTTGGAACTGGGAGCAGTTGTTTTCGCGCTTAAGATATTGAGACATTACCTGTACGGTACCAAGTGCACCATTTACACCGATCACAGGAGTCTCGAGCATATCTTCAAGCAAAAGGAGTTAAACATGCGACAACGTCGATGGGTCGAGCTCTTGAACGATTATGAATGTGTGATCAAATACCATCCAGGCAAAGCCAATGTTGTGGCCGACGCCCTTAGTCGAAAGGATACTATACCTAAGCGTGTACGTGCGTTACAGCTTACCATCCAATCCAACCTTCCCGCTCAGATTCGAGATGCTCAGGTTGAAGCATTGAAAGCAGAAAACATTAGGGCTGAGTCATTACGAGGATCGAGGCAGCGGCTAGAACAAAAGGAAGACGGCGCCTACTATGTAACAGGGCGCATCTGGGTTCCACTTTATGGAAACTTACGCGAGCTTGTGATGGACGAAGCGCACAAGTATCGTTATTCGGTACACCCTGGTTCGGATAAGATGTACCACGATCTCAGAACTACATATTGGTGGCCTGGCATGAAAGCCCACATAGCAACTTACGTTAGCAAATGTCTGACTTGTGCGAGAGTCAATACTGAATATCAGAAACCATCAGGCCTACTTCAACAACCAGAGATACCACAATGGAAATGGGAGCAAATTTCCATGGATTTCGTTACTGGCCTGCCCAGATCTCAACGTGGAAATGATACTATTTGGGTAATCGTGGATCGACTCACAAAGTCCGCACATTTTCTGGCTATCAAGGAAACGGATAAGTTTTCTACTCTTGCAGACATTTACCTAAAGGAAGTGGTATCAAGGCACGGAGTGCCAACCTCCATCATTTCTGATCGTGACGCGCGTTTTACTTCTGAACTGTGGCAAGCCATGCACAAGTTTTTGGCTCACGTTTAGATATGAGCACCGCTTATCACCCACAGACGGATGGGCAATCTGAACGCACCATCCAGACCCTTGAAGACATGCTTAGGGCATGTGTAATCGATTTTGCTAACGGCTGGGAAAAGCACCTCCCGTTAGTGGAGTTTTCATATAACAACAGCTACCACACCAGCATCCAAGCCGCTCCGTTCGAGGCATTGTACGGACGCAAATGCCGATCACCTCTCTGTTGGGCAGAAGTTGGTAACAGCCAAATCATTGGCCCAGAACTTGTAATAGATACAACCGAGAGAATTGCTCAGATACGACAGCGAATGGCGGCAGCTCGTGACCGTCAGAAAAGCTATGCTGATAAGGGAAGAAAACCACTCGAGCTCCAGATTGGGGATCGAGTGCTACTCAAAGTCTCACCTTGGAAAGGTGTAGTCCGCTTTGGTAAATGAGGCAAACTCAATCCGCGTTATGTCGGACCATTCGAAGTCACCGAGAAAATTGGCAAAGTCGCCTACAGGTTGAATCTACCGGATGAACTCAGCGGAGTTCACAACGTATTCCACGTGTCAAATCTGAAGAAGTGCCTGTCAGATGAGACCCTCATAGTTCCTCTCAAGGAACTCACAATCGACGACCAGCTGCGATTCGTCGAGGAACCAGTAGAGATTACGGATCGAGATGTTAAGATCCTCAAACATACCAGGATACCTCTGGTCCGAGTTCGTTGGAATGCTCGTCGTGGCCCAGAGTATACCTGGGAACGAGAAGACCAAATGAAACTCAGATATCCCCAGTTGTTCGGAAACAGTGCAACCACTACTGAGGCTGAAGCTACTGCAGAATTTCGGGACGAAATTCCAAATCAACGGGGGGATGATGTGACACCCCAGGAAAACCAGTAAACACCGCAACTTAACTAGCTTCCTCAATAACTACGCACTAAATTTCGGGACGAAATTCTCTTAACAGGGGGAGAATGTGACAACCCTCAAATTTGCATGTAACCGTACAGTTTATTAATTATAATAAAAGTACTTGATGACTGTGCTGAATCATTTAACTGCTCTCTGATTACTGTGTTATACTTACATGTGCGTGTTAGCATACTAGTAGCATACATAAAAGTTACTAAATAGTCCGGTATGTTTTCCTATGTGTTAGGAATAAATTTCGTTACAAAAATATATGTATAAGACGCCTTACGGAACAATTAAACAACTTAACGGAACAGTATCCGACCGAACAACCGGACATTACCCGGGACACCAAATAATTGTCAAACACATTATTTAATTATTTTTGGCTAGTCATGATCCCCGTATACCATAACACCCATTAAAAATCATTTCACTACACATACAAGTCCATACTTACAATTTAACTACTTAGTTACCGTTTAGTCACAACTTTTACAAATTACCCCCCCCCCCCAACCGATTTTTCAGCCAAATCTTTACCAAATATTTTGTTGAGATAATATTCTTGTAATCTTGATTGTGGTTGGCCAAGAGATAGGTAATCATGACCATAGGGATAGGGTGGCTCATGGTGTAAGAGCATCTCTACATGCATTGGTCATTGAGATCACCCATCATTACTAAACCACACTCTCTCACTCACTCCTTTCCCTTATTTTCGGCCCCCCCATAACCGAAACCACCACCATCTCCCTCATATCTTCTCCTTCAACACATTCAAGTGCCATTCCAAGCTCCAAAGTTGATTCCTAGAAGTTGCAAGTGGAAGAGTTTACAAGGAAGCTTTGTTCAAGTCCTTCTCACCATCTTTTTCTCTTCATTTTTGTTCTAGATTTCTACCCTAGCCTTGTGCTAGTAGTAAGTCCCTTCACACCCTTGTTCCATATTGTTCTTTGTTATGATATGTATAATGTTCATGACACACAAAAGCTAAAACACTAAAAATAAACATGCTGATTGAAATTTCCAGCCAACTTCAACAGGCTGTAACTGGGTCATTTTAAACCGAAAAACTGAATTTCTGGAGTCTAAGTTATGTATTTTTGAATAACCGAACAAATGGCACTGGAATCGTAATTTTTCGAGGTCTTTTACTATTTTTAAAGAATTGTTTTAAGACAGCAGCTCAAGCTGAAATTTTCCTGCTGAAAAAGTGTGTCGTATTCAGAGTCGTAACTCGAAACCTGAGTAGAATCAGCTCGTGGGATTTTTACTGTAGATGTTCACTGTTGTTGCCGTGATCCTCCAACCGGATTTTCGTCGATCGGACTTACGATTAATTTTTAGTGAATTTTTCCATAAACTGCAATCAGAAAGTAACAAATCTGATTGCAGTCGGGTAAATAAATTTGTATATAATATTGGTAACGAACTGGGCCCCGATATTTTTACACAATAAAATTTGGAATGTTTATGACATTCTGTGAAAATTTGGGAATTTTTGGAGAAGGGTAACTATTTTATTAAAATGCTCGAAAACAGTCCAGTTTTGATTAATAAAGCTGAAACGACATAAGTAGTGATTTGCGTGTCTAAATGTCGAGTAGGTTATCCGAGAATGGTATAACATGTTATATGTCAATAAAAGTGTTATGTGCAAATGTTGTATGTTTTTCTATGAGTGGGGAATAGATGGGAAGGTTATATGGGCATGAACCGTTAAAGTGATGCATGTTATGTGATAGATACGTGTAGGAACTTTGTGTTCTATTTGAAATCACTAATAAACTAAGTGGTAATCATACTAGGACGTGATTGACCGACCTCGACTATTAGCTATATTTGAGAGTCAAACCGAGCAACCAAGGTGAGTTCACAATCTTTTCAAGGCATGGGATTCCCGGTGGGTTGGGAATGGGATTGAATGACTACTCGAACTATCATTACTATTAAACTACTTACTACTGTCCTCGGATTGAAGGGCACGTACGTAAAGCCTACGTACACGACCATAAGACCATCAACTCTATCATTTGAAGTCCCTCATTTATCGACTTAATCACCGAGGCCTATGGCGAGCGGGTCATTAGTTAATAGCGCTATTAGGTTTAACAAACCTCACACCGTGCCAGTCGGACGGGCGTGTTCTAATGGACTATGGGCAAAGGGTCAATGCTGATAGACATTGACTTAGGGCACCTCTTACATTTTCGTAGCAGTCGATACGCGTGGTCTAGTAACATATGGGAAGCCCCCACTAATCTTCGCAAACATGTCAGAAAGACCGCGATACGAATTTATACGATACATGGTTTACAAAACGAACAGATGATTTATGAAACGAATGCTATAACTAAACATCTAACTGTGAATTCACTCAACTTTGTTGTTGACTCGTTGTTACATGTCTTACAGGTCGCTAGATGCTTATGGAGCTTGCACGAGGAGGACCAAAAGAGGACCAAAATACACTTGGGAGCGTGAATCAGAGATGCAAAGGAAATACCCACACCTGTTCCAGCAGACCTCGAGGACGAGTTCTAAAACAAGGTGGGGAGGATATAACAACCCTCCTAAATTTATTCCGACACCCCAATATTTTTAAAGTGTCCCTATATGTCTTAAAACATACCCCGTATGCGAAAACCAAGCCCCAAAATACTTTATAAAATTAAAAATAAAATAAAAACAAGAAATTGGTGCCGCTTGCAGGGCGCGAAGCCCCTAGGCAACTCAGTCGCGGGGCGCGAGCGCCTGGCCACCCGCCCTCACCCGGAGCTGCCACGTATCCACCACTTGTCAAAACTAGATTGTTGACCGGACAAGGCTACGCCATAGACCCCTAGGTCGCGGGCCGCGAAGGCCCTGCCTTCTTTCTTCGCGGGGCGCGACAAACTCGAAATCAGGCCCTATAAATGGAGGCCATCGGCCTTCAGTCCCAACTCGCACCACACAACTTTCTCTCTCAATTTTCTGTAGTGTAGCAATTATATCGGGCATTATACCCCCTAATTAGCGAAGCCCTGCCTCGTTGTTAGTATCATAACTCCCGGTTACGTATTAGATACGTTGCCCGATTGAGCTAGGGTTCCGTAACGGCTGTCGTGGTTCTGCCCGACGTAGTCGTTGGAATGTCGTCTCGGGGAGGGTATTACCAATGTAAATATTGGGTTATTATACTAACGCGTGTGCATTTGTGTAATTAATAGATAATCACCAGGAAATCCTTAAGGAAAACCCTAAGACAACAATGTAAGTAATCTCCTTTTAGCAAACTGTTTTTACAAAACCTCGCATAATTTAAATTATATTAAACAGTGATTGAGTATTTGTATTCTACAATTATCGTCGGTATGTTGGGGTTTTGTATACAAAATTTGTTACTACATTGTGAGTAGTAACATGACCACAAGTCGGGTTGACAGTACCGTGGGTGGTAATTAAAGTAGATGGAAATAAATGTAATTGCGCGACCGCCCTCTATACTGTACAACAGTTTTACTTGTCTTGATTAAACTGGGATTCACTCACCAGTATTTCCCACTGACAAAATGTTTTTAAACGGGTTTCAGGTAACAAAATGTGAAATCCAAATAGAAGCCAGCTGGACAGCATTGAAGGCTTGGAAAAGTGGCTATAAAGTTAGCTAAAATAAATAGATGTTTTATTTAAATAAGATAGGGTTTATCCCTATGAAATGTGTGTACTTGAAACTTGGGATTTTCCCATGTGTTTAATATTATAAAAGCGTGGTATTTTACTCTGATAAAATATTTCCTAACTACGGTCCTGATATAATTTCCGCTGCCAAAATGATAAACACCGATACCACCGAAACTGGCCGCGGCCGCCCGTTCTCGGGTAGAATAGGGGACGGAGGTTGCGACACACGCAGACCACGCGTAGATGTCTGAGTCTGCAGATTGTTTGTTTTCTCGAAGACATTTAATTAAAAAACCTCTATGTGTCCTCTTTTGGTGCGGATGTGGAAAAGCCTCTTCTTACCACTTCTTCCTCCTCTTCACAAAAACATTTCATCCAAAACCCTAGCACATCTCCTACACCCTTCTCCTCCAGCACCTCTCCTCCACCCCTCTTCCCCACCACCGCCGTCCCCCTCACCTCCACCGCCGTCAACCCTTCCCAAGCCCAACGATATAATTTCCGCTGCCAAAATGATAAACACCGATACCACCGAAACTGGCCGCGGCCGCCCGTTCTCGGGTAGAATAGGGGACGGGGGTTGCGACACACGCAGACCACGCGTAGATGTCTGAGTCTGCAGATTGTTTGTTTTCTCGAAGACATTTAATTAAAAAACCTCTATGTGTCCTCTTTTGGTGCGGATGTGGAAAAGCCTCTTCTTACCACTTCTTCCTCCTCTTCACAAAAACATTTCATCCAAAACCCTAGCACATCTCCTACACCCTTCTCCTCCAGCACCTCTCCTCCACCCCTCTTCCCCACCACCGCCGTCCTCCTCACCTCCACCGCCGTCAACCCTTCCCAAGCCCAACGCTACCATCTGCCCTCCACCTTAGCGCTGTTGTCAACCCTCCACCTCAGTTTCTAGGGTTTGCTGTACTAAAAATGTCTCTGAGACTTAGCGCTAGGACTGAGTTTCACCGAAACCGCTACAATCTGCTTATGCTAGCCAGTTCCCTGTACCTGTTCAGTCTGCTACTGCTTCCCAGAAGAAGGTATATTAATGATACGATGTCATTTCGTTGCTTCGTCTAATGGATTGTGTTTGAATTGTTAGGGTTGTTATTTGTAAAGGTGTGATTATGTTTAGATCACTATTGTTGATTGTTTATGAATGTGTAATTTGATTTTGGTGTTAATTTGTTGTTGAAATGTTGGTGAAATGGTGAGATTTGTGTTGAAATAAATCTACTGAAGTTAATATGTTGATTTTAGTGTTAATTGATTGTTGAAATGTTGGTGAAATGTTGCAGATGTTAAAAAACAAATTGTCTTATGCAGATGTGGTCCGCATACTGCAGTCATTTTACCCTCTTAAAAAACAAACAGCAACTAAGACTTTAATTTATTCGACTCTTTCTATATGTTGAAAACAAACCATTATGATTAAAAAAAAGCTTAAAATATGATGCAAAGTGTTGTGTCTTTCGTGAAGAAATAAAAAGAAAGAGTAATAAAACGATAAAATTATATATGTATTATACAATATACGATTTATCAACTAAAAATACTTTATAGATTAAATCAAATAGACTAATCAAAATGAAATGGTTAAAGAAGCTAAAATATATTTGAAGATTTTTTTCATATTTATTTATTTGACTATTAAATAACTACAGCATTTAATAATGTAATTTTCGTTGGGTTTGGCTCTATATATTCAAGCCTTTCAGAAAACAAAACAAAAAATAAAATAAAAAAAACATATATTTTTAATATGTTTCAAGATTTTTCTCATATTTATTTGGGACTGCTTTTTAAATATGTGTTTTTCTGTATTTAAGCTGTTTTGAATGTACTAACGAAAAACTGGAAAGGGGAAAATATATATTTTCGAAATTCAGCACGAACATTAGTGGATTTCGTAGGTGAAATCTTTACTCGTCTGGTTATCTCACAGTATGTCAGCAACCGATTACCAATGGTATTTGTTAATATGTGGTGGTGTTTAAGGTAACATTAAGATTTCGTTACCGCTTCAATCTTGAAATTAAAAGCTATGCTTTGGTCTATGCTATGCTTTCAATTGGAGCCTACATGGTACTAAACTAATGAAATAAATGTTGACAATGATACACTAATGCAAACAAGAATAGTTCCAAATAAGTTGACTTCAAATGTCATTCTTAGTCCAATTAGAGTTGACTTCAAATGTCATTCTTAGTCCAATTAGAAAATTTCCTCTTCTTCACGGCTATAAAATGAAGATTGTAATTGGCTTTTGGATCATATCTCTCAGTCGTGTGGAAGACATGGCATACTCCCAAAACTTTTCCTTGTTATCCAACTTCTGCATCTTGTTTTTATTTGACTGGAAACACAATATTTTTTTTATTTATATTTAAAATTTACATCGAGATAGTTGGTAAACGGGTAACAAGTTGTGCCGCTACCGCTTCTTGAATAGCAAAACTAAGTTTTTTAAAACCTACGTCTATAGATCTCGGGGTCATAACATTACTATGCATGGCCCTTTGAACTCAACTAAGTAGGCCCACAGCCTCTGACGACAGAAAACCAAAAGTATCAAAAGAAAATGGGATAAACAGGTGCTGGTTGTCAAGACACGCTTTCTCGTGTTTGGTCACTTTACCCGAATCAGCCTTTAAAGCAGTCTGACCCACCGTGCCCACAAGTGGGGAAACCCCTGTTAGATCCACACATGCATGTTTTCCTCCTACCCATCCAAAGACCAGAATGTTGGCTGCTCAAAGGGTCGATTTCTCTTCCAACGGGCCAGTTAAGAAATTAACAGCTGCCTCTTTCTTAGCAGAAATGCCAGCGCGCCTGAATATGTCAAAAATGATATCCCTAACCAAATCATATCGGTATTTGAACCCCGGGAGCTCTCAACAATGAACTGCATTCTCCCCAAAAGAATCCAAACACGCCTTATGACAAACAGGGCATACCTCATCAATTGGGAATAAAGGAATCATGAGGCGATACTTAATGATAGTACGGTACTCCACCGGCGATATATGATGGCCTAACCCTTCTATAGGTATAACAAGAAGAAAATCTTGTGCATGTGGTGCTTGTAGACACTCAAAAACGGCTTTGTGTCTAACGGTCAAGTCAAACTCTACTTCGATGTCGTGGACAATTTTACTAAAAAGAGCACTCGCCAATGCAAGTTGGGCTTTAGGGGGCGGTGTTGTTATTAGTGAAACCGCTGATGTGACAATCCGAGATTTCATGGTCTTTTCCCATACACCTCACTGATTTCCATAAACCTGTTTTGCAAATCGATCTCTGTGGTGTCATATGTAGTTTATCAAAATGGTTAAAGTTTTATGTGTGATACTTGATTGTTAAAACTGTTTAGTGATTAATATCATTTAATTAAGGTTTATTCTTAAGTTTCGCCATCAATCTCCCCAACGAAACTAAGATGTTTCGCCATCAGCCTTCCCCGACGAAACATGAGATGTTTCGTCATTATAGGGGTTTCGTCAGGGCCATCGGCCCAATCTCATTCGCTGGCCCAACTGAGTTCATATATATAAACATCTCTGAAACATTTAGCAAACCCTAAGGCTCCTCCTCCAGAAACTTTGGGCGACGGCAAGCAGTAGATCACGAAACATCCTGTCTCGATTATTCTAAATCCATCTACTCTAGCGGTTAGTATCCATATGTTTGTTTTGATTATCAATTGTTTGTGGTTATATGTGACTGTGCGTTGTGTAGAATGTTTGATTATGATCTAGAGAATTTACACGTGATAATGCTTGATAAATCAATGAACGATTGAAACTAGATTTGGTGTTACGGTCCTGTTAACAATGTATTAACTTGGATATAATGCGAGGGTGATGAACTCGTTTGACATGATGGCTGTTAATGTCTGTGTTGTATATGTTTTGTATATGGTTAGAATAGGGGTTAACCTAGGGTAACGTTTTCGTGATGATTGATATGTTTGTGTGGATTGGATAACAGCATAGATAATGATAATGATATGAGGTGTACTGAAGTTGAATACGTATTGGAAGATGTTACGGAACTAACTGACTCGATTAGGGTTGGGAAACTTGGAAACTGATAAGGTCACGACGAAACTCTCTGATGTTTCGTCGCACACACATTGACAAAACTCACTGATGTTTCGTCACACACAACACGATGAAACACCTTAATGTTTCGTCATTCATTAGCCGACGAAACTATGATGTTCCGTCGCTCTGGGGTTTCGTCATTAGGATAGGAGCCCACACACAGACTGTAGTTTGGAATGAGTATGATAATAATGACTGTACGTTGATCACTGCTTGTTGATATCAGATTTTGTCTGGGAAAAACATAATTCGGTTTGGTTTAGCACGCTTGACTGTTGAATACTGTTGCGAAATATGCATGGGAATGGTGAATATGTATGACTGGAAATGACTGTTATGTGTTATTCCGAAACTGTTACTTGAATGCATGCTACGATTTTAAACGTAAACTTGTGTACTGTGAAATGCAAACTGATTTCGTGTACGTTAACACCATAGGCTTCGATTAACTAAGTGAGAACAAGTAATTAATCATACCGAGCAAACCAAGGTGAGTTCATTCCTCTTGAGCATGCGTCCTGGTGGTTGGGGCAGTCATTGGGTATCCCTGAGAGGGATAAGTTTTTGGGTAAATCATGGGTATTCTTGAAGGAATATGTCTTGCGGGTAAAAATCATGAATGTTAGATAATATACTCATCCTATCATCTCTTAAGTCCCATCTTTTGGTGTTACCGGAGAGGTAACGGGTATTAGTTGGTAGCGCTACTTAGGGTTGGCATCCTCACCCCGTACCGGAGAGGATGGGTGTTGAACTAATGACCTAATCATGACCAATGCTTGGATAGGGGCATTGGGGTAAGGGCAAAACATAAATAAGGAGCCGTCTTGTATCGGGGTATTATCAACATTGTTTTCAGAAGTGCAACCATTGAACTTAACTAAACACTTGGTAACCAACGTTTTTGTAAAACTATGAACTCACCAGCGTTGTCTGACACACTTGTTGCATTCTCGCAGCTCGTTAGGTAATTTGGATGGGAACTTGCTATCTGGATGGCTGGAGTGGTCATGGTCATGTCGCTGTAAATTGCTTGAATGATATTTAAACACTATGACATTTGACTTTGGAAATACTTTAAACATTGTTTTGTCATTTGCTTCCGCTGAATCTGATAAATCTTGTTAGAAAATTATGATTGCTTAATTTAATAAACATAAATTTGGTGATGTTTTATTATTGGTTCAACGTGATTGGTGGCTCGGATCCTGGTACATCACATGTCCCGCGGTGTTTCCGCATGTGGTATTTTGGGGGTGTGACAGCTGAAGTCAAAGTTTGGAATCGTATCACGAAGACAAGCCAAATCATAAACATTGTCAGAATCCATACCACATATGCCACCGTCTCTTAAGATGTGGTCCTGTAGCATCCACGATTGGGCTCTCGAGGCCACAAAAGCATAGGATGAAGCCTCTACAGCCGAATACAACCCCAAACCCCCAATAGGTAAGGAAGCAAGTCGCCACTGGAAGTCTCCAAAGAAATGACCTCCACAAACCACCAATTCCTCAATCGCCTCACGCAAACCTTTGTCAAAGAACAACGCTGCATCTTCCATGTGTACAGGTTGGCATATCCTCAAGCCAAAGAAAAGTTTGGCAATGCCCATACAGGATCAAAGCAAGAGTAGTTCACTGTGCGGGTCACCTAATTTGAGTAGAAGATGCATCAAATCTACCGCCTTAGCAGCTCTTTTCTTTGCCAACCCACTAATAAAGCTTGCGTCACTACTAACAGCCCCCTAAGAAGCTTCACCCCGACTAATGGCCTCCCGATGTCCGTAGGAAATAACCCTTCACGAAACTTGCTACCATCACAAGAAGGCCAAAATTGCTCAGTTTTCTTAATATTAAGTTCAAGACCCAATGTTACACCTGTCACCTTAAGGATGTCCAATACTCTAGCCACCTCTTCTGAACCTTCAATGACAGTCCCATCGTCAAGATACCAAGCATGAAAGCGAAGTTTGAATTTGTCTCTAATCTGATGTACAAGGGGATGCACAAGGCCTAAATTGTTTTGCTAATTAATGATTAATAGATTATTATACATTTTAATGTCTGTTTGTTGTACATGTTAGCCGTTGCTTTTGTAAAATCAAGGCAGTGGGTTATGAACCGGGAAAGAAACAGAACACTAAGCTTTAATTTATTAGACTCTTTCTTTTTTTTGAACGACGAAACTTCTATATAAATATAGAAAAGGTCAAATAGGGCCAGCAAGAAACTTAAACTCGATTACATGATAATGTCACGAACATATCCCAATGTAGGTTACAAAGCTTTGTATAACACCTTATCCATAAGAACGATTTCTCTTTAATTTGTTCCACCATTCTCGTAATGGAGATGGCTCGGTTGTTCAACATATTTTCGTTCCTTGATTTCCAAATCTCCCACATGGTCGTCATGACCACCGCCCATATAATCTTTTTCCATTCCTTCGAGCCTTTCGCGTCTTTCACCACATTAAGCATTCCTTGAATCGACAGTCCATCTTCGGGGAACGGTAATTTTAACCACATACATATTTTCAACCAGATGGCCCTCGCAAACAAGCAACGAACAATCACGTGATTTGCATCGTCCTTGTAACACCCCGAAATCGGGTTTGGTAATTAAACCCCGCTAATATTACTGACGGGTAAAATACCGTTAGTGGTAAAAATTTACCCGGTAAATATTAGGATTTAAATAATTAATCCTAATAATAAATAAAAAGTGAATAAAAGATTTTAAGAAATAAAATGATAGAAGGCCCGAGTTAACGGGACCTAAAATAAACTTAGTCATAAATATTCCCGAACCCGCTAAGCTAATTAGGAATGTTTAACCTAGTTAATAAGTGGGGAATATTGTTAGAAATAAGTAGGTTGTGCCCTACTTAATTAACTAACCAAATTAGAGGGGTCAATGTTGTTAAAAAAAATGAAACTTATAACTAGGAATGACACTAACCTAGTTAGTTGACCACTTATGAGCAGTTATGAGTTAAAACAAATAAAGAATGAAAGATGAGGGGCCAAAAGTGTCTAAAAGAAAACTATTTTTAATAAAATAACAAAACTAAACTCAAAACACATTTTGTCTGTGTTGTTGAGATCGACTAGAACCAGGGGCGACCCCAAGCTCCCCCAAAGCCCTAGTTCATCACAAAAACTCACAAATTGAAGGTTCAAATCTGATCCAAAACGAAATCCGAGCTAAGATTAATGATCCCCATCGAAAGGAGATCATAAGGTATGCAAAATTTTATAAAATTTCTCTACTTGAAATTCTCATGAATTTAGAGAACTCGAAATCTGTTGATGCATGTTTGTTTTATGGATAGAAAAAGAATGATATAGTGTCTAGGAGTAAACCCTAGACAACGATATATGAAATCATGGCTAAATTCTGAAAAATTCATGAACACATTGAAGGTGATTCATGGGTTTTGTGAGAAAATGATGAACATTAGGATGTAGAATGCTAATCCAGTGTAAATTGATGCATAGAAACTGATTTCTGAAAATATGATGTGTAGTTCATGAACACTAGACATAGAGATTTGATTTGTGATGTAAATCTTGGTAAAAATAACTAGTTATGAACTAGTTAGTAAATATGTAAAATTATGTCCACTAGGTGTTTGTTAAAATGCCTAAACGAAGCTAAAATGTTGAAATTCCATGTGAAGTGTGCATTTGAGTATGTTGATAGATCAATTGACTTCTAGGAAGTCAAACTAACCAATGATTTAATCGAGCGATAAAGTCGACATAAGACCCGTTAGATGGAGTAGTCATAATTGATAATGACTAATCTAATCATCTTATGAATTATGATGATAGTTTGACGCCTAACGAGCTAGGTGGAAGTTTGATGAGTGAACGGGTCAAACGAATCAAGAAGGAAAGAAGAAAGCATATTCGGATGCGAGGTAAGTAAAGCTTACGCCCCTTTACTTTACGTACAAATTACATAATTGCAAGTATTGTATATGAATGCTACTAAAGGGTTGGTATAGAATGTTCCGACACGATTCAATAAGAGTCGGAACGAGGGAAATTGGTAAGAAATCATGAGTTATGGAAAAAGGAGTAAAATGGTAAATTAGTCATGTAATGACGAACAAATAAAAACGGTTTTAGTAAAACGAGTTCGAGGGAAAACTGGGATAGGTTGAAAGAAAGGAAATGGTAATTAAATACCATCTCATACGGAAAAATGGTCAATTAGACTAAATAGGTCAAATGGTGTTGTTAACACCATTTGACAATAACATTTGACAATCGCTTGTTGAGTTTTGCAATCACAGGAAATATCATAAGCTTGCGTTGCTTTAACTAGAAAGATTTAAAGCAAAAATTATGTAAGCGGGTCAATACTTTAACCCGAGCCAGGTACGTATAAATAAGCTTTTAGTTAAACATACAAGTTTGGTCAAATACTTAGCGAAAGTCCTTCGTCGTATAGTGAGGGACTAAAGTTGACCAAAACACCCTTGAAGGGTGTATTGGGCAAACGACCCATAGGGGTTGTTTAGGAACTTGCAATAAGATTATGGAATTGTTAAATATGAACAAAAGTCATAGGAATACACATTCGTGGGTCAAATGCTCAAAAATGGTCTTTTGCGCATAATAACCAACCGATGGGTAAAATAGGGAAAAAGGGAATTATTATGTTAAAGCCACCACAAAATAGTTGTGGTGGAATATTTGTAGTATATTAGACTTGAAATTTTGTAGCATCAAAAGTAAAGCACAAGTCCTAGACTAAAATGCGTAAATACCCTTAATGGGTCAAAATAAGCACTTAATCATAAACGAGATTTTATTATGTAAGAAACCCGTGATTTGAGATTTAAAATGATAAGAGATATTGAAATAATGAATTTCATGAGTTTAAAGGTCTAATAAACATGTTTGTTTGATAAATGCATATACGGGCTAAAATTCGATAAAAAGGTAACGAGTCGAAGGCTTAGAAGTCTAAAAATATATTAAGTTGGATGTTGGATTTTAACTCCATATGATGGAGAATTAAATTACGGACGCGTAGGAAAAAAGAATCGGGTAAAACGGATCAATAACGAAGAAGTTATGGCCGTTTCCGTGAAATCAGGTCGTGCTGGTATGTACAGCATCAGCTGAAGGCAACATTCTGTGAAAAAGGGGGCTAGGCGTGACGCCTAGGCCCTTGGCGTCACGCGAGGCCCCTAAACTCCGAAATTTTTTTAAATTTTGCCATTTTAACCCCTGTACTTGTTTGAACTTAATATTTGACTATCAAAACAAACTTTTAAGTTGGTTTCGATCATAGGTGAATGCCAAGAGTGCACGGATGAAGATCAAGCGACGAGCAAGAACCGAACACGATCACGGAATAAGCTTCCGCACTATGTATCGTTATTATGTTAAACGATGAACGTACACATGATATGTTGTATACTTTTAAATTGTAAAAAGTTTTAATAAACCCGTAATTTCCAATGCATATGTAATCTTAATTACATGATTGTTTTTCGTAAATGATACGTTAAACCTTAATTTATAAGAACGGGTGTTACAAGTTGGTATCAGAGCCTTGGTTTAAGAGATTCAAGTATGGTGGGAAAACTATGCTTGGACTTAAACCTTATGCTCTTAATAAAGATTGGTGTTCGGTTCGAGGCTTGATCGCAAATCCGGTAAGTACATGTATGTTAATAGTTTAGCATGTTAAAGTGTTGTAAACAACACATAGGGCTATCGTGTGATACACGTTACCTCAATTAAAATGACTGATATAGTTGACAAAAATACGCGCGTTGACGCGTATAGTATAAAAAGCCTTGTATTATAATACGGGCGATTATTGAAGGTGACGTTACTAACTTTTGTGAATGTTTTAATTGAAGGACACTCGCGTTTGAAGACGACGAGAGTCAAACGAATTGTGGATATGATGATGGAACGGTCCGAGATATGACAAGAAGAGCATACTCATCAATGACCTAAATCGCGCAACGATCGCAAATAAGTAATGGCAAGAAAGCCCGTTAAGGCAATCATTACCAGGTGCACATTTTAAATATAATTGCACAAATAGTAATATGCAACAAATATGTAGAAATTGAAAGTTGCATATGTAGGTTAAAAACTTGGAAAAACCCGAATAGAAAATGTATTCGGGATATTGTTTCCAAGAGAAACAAATAGAGACATTACTTACATAGGGCGTGATGTGAAAACTATAAAAAGGTCATGCGTGTCATGTGTTAATCGCTTACTCTGGCCAAGTAAGTCGTTGCATATGATACCATGAACTTCTTATAGCAGACACATTTATGTCCAATGTAGTAAGGGTGGGGTGAATGGGACTAACTTAAATGGTACCCAAATGAATCAAATAAATAAGATGTTTGATAGTAAACGTAAACGTAAGTCGGATGACGGAAGCGTATTACGTAAGAATAACGAGCCCGAGAGAAGGGACAAGGATCAAGTAAAAAGAAAATACAGACCGACCAATAGGAATGCTAAGGCATAGGGATAAAAGTTTGACTGTCACAAGTGATGAAATTCACATGGACAAGTCAAACGAATCGAATAAAGAATAAAGGACTTGATTGAATAAAAGCGATGGATCTCGCTAAGACGACCAAATAAATTAAAATAACGTCTAAAACCATATAAGAATGGTTACTTGAAAATGATTACGGTAAAGATACCCGATGAATGGGTAGGATTTGGAAAGAATGCGTAAACCAAGAGACGGGAACGCGAGATAGAAAGTCAAAAGACTCGGAATATGAGTCATGAATAAAAGACAATGAGAATTTGCAAACAGAAATGTTAATAACTACGCTCAGCTATTTCAAAGCTGAACGGGTCAAACAAAGACTGAAGTTTGGCATTCATAAGTGATGAATGTTCACACGAACAAGTCAAACAAATTTAATAAAGGATGACACTTGGTAAAGTAAGTAAGCGTGAATCGGATAAATAAAAGTGCGACATATTAATAAACCTATGTAAAGGAGTTATAGGCGCTAAAAACATTGAAATAAAAGAACCCGGGTAATGGGACGTAAAGAAGTACAGGTAAAAACCGGGTAACGGTAAGTGTATGGAAAACCGACGTGTAAATTGACGTTAGAAGTCGAGAAGTCGGAAAGATGATTTGAAAGAAAACAATGTAGCCTTAGACTACGGTCAAGGTCAAATGAAATAAAAAAAATAATAAATAAATTAAAAAAAATAAAGGTGAATAATTATAAACATAAAAAGAGGTGCCTTAACGCCATATGCGTATATAAACGTATACACATTTGAATAAAGACTAGAATAAAAGATGATCTACGGGATCGTCATAACCTACGGGATACTAATTAGTGTAAAGGTCTACAGGGCCAAAATGACCCACGGGTCATGAATTGAAGCAAAGGGATCATAAGAGCTTCGTCTTAAAGAGATGAAAGCTTAAGAAATAGCCTACGAGGTTAAGTGAAGGAGCCTACGGGTCAATAGTGTAAGGTGAGGGAACTTGTTACGATTCCCCGCATAAAACAAGAACGGAAAACAATAAATTATGGGTTGTCAATTTCCTTGATATGAGTAATTGACATAGTTAAAGAGAAAAACGTTAGACTAAAATTCAGTTTTAGTAAGAAATAACATTTTTACAAATATAAATTCTGATAGGAAATTGAATAGTAATCATGAAAGATTCAAGTCTTGACGTTGATAGGCGCAAGACGATATATTCGAAAAGTGATCTTTTCGAAAATGAAAGGTTGATATAAATTAAAAATGATGTGACACGATCACGGTTAGGAAATGTAATGTGAAGTAAAATCACATTATAACCAAGCGAGCGGTAAAAAGTAACTGGGCTAATAAGTCTAGTTAAAGAGACCGGTTAAGGTCAGCAATTCAAATCAAGAAATTTGGTTCACTTGTAAGCGATGGATTCGGTATAACTGAACCGAATAAATGAATTTGAAAGCAAAAGAAATTGTTGCTAAAAGTGAAAGATTTCACTAAAGACCTTTAAACGGGTCAAAGTAACGGATTCACAAAGAGTTCAATAATATATAAAGCGATGAATATCGCTAAATTAACTAAACTAGTAAAAATAACAAGATTACGTTATTTCAAGTTGCATTATGTCATATGAGGTACGTAGGTGTTATGTAACCAAAAAGATATTACCATATATTTTTTGGGTAATACTAACAATTGGGTAAAGTATGAGTAATGCTTAAAAGATTACTCAGGTCAAATACATTGAGTTTAAAACTCCATGAACTATGTAAGAAAGGTTTCGAGGACGAAACCTCTTTAAGGGGGGTAGACTTATAACACCCCGAAATCGGGTTTGGTAATTAAACCCCGCTAATATTACTAACGGGTAAAATACCGTTAGTGGTAAAAATTTACCCGGTAAATATTAGGATTTAAATAATTAATCCTAATAATAAATAAAAAGTGAATAAAAGATTTTAAGAAATAAAATGATAGAAGGCCCGAGTTAACGGGACCTAAAATAAACTTAGTCGTAAATATTCCCGAACCCGCTAAGCTAATTAGGAATGTTTAACCTAGTTAATAAGTGTGGAATATTGTTAGAAATAAGTAGGTTGTGCCCTACTTAATTAACTAACCAAATTAGAGGGGTCAATGTTGTTAAAAAAATGAAACTTATAACTAGGAATGACACTATCCTAGTTAGTTGACCACTTATGAACAGTTAAGAGTTAAAACAAATAAAGAATGAAAGATGAGGGGCCAAAAGTGTCTAAAAGAAAACTATTTTTAATAAAATAACAAAACTAAACTCAAAACACATTTTGTCTGTGTTGTTGAGATCGACCAGAACCAGGGGCGACCCCAAGCTCCCCCAAAGCCCTAGTTCATCACAAAAACTCACAAATTGAAGGTTCAAATCTGATCCAAAACGAAATCCGAGCTAAGATTAATGATCCCCATCGAAAGGAGATCATAAGGTATGCAAAATTTTATAAAATTTCTCTACTTGAAATTCTCATGAATTTAGAGAACTCGAAATCTGTTGATGCATGTTTGTTTTATGGATAGAAAAAGAATGATATAATGTCTAGGAGTAAACCCTAGACAACGATATATGAAATCATGGCTAAATTCTGAAAATTTTCATGAACACATTGAAGGTGATTCATGGGTTTTGTGAGAAAATGATGAACATTAGGATGTAGAATGCTAATCCAGTGTAAATTGATGCATAGAAACTGATTTCTGAAAATATGATGTGTAGTTCATGAACACTAGACATAGAGATTTGATTTGTGATGTAAATCTTGGTAAAAATAACTAGTTATGAACTAGTTAGTAAATATGTAAAATTATGTCCACTAGGTGTTTGTTAAAATGCCTAAACGAAGCTAAAATGTTGAAATTCCATGTGAAGTGTGCATTTGAGTATGTTGATAGATCAATTGACTTCTAGGAAGTCAAACTAACCAATGATTTAATCGAGCGATAAAGTCGACATAAGACCCGTTAGATGGAGTAGTCATAATTGATAATGACTAATCTAATCATCTTATGAATTAAGATGATAGTTTGACGCCTAACGAGCTAGGTGGAAGTTTGATGAGTGAACGGGTCAAACGAATCAAGAAGGAAAGAAGAAAGCGTATTCGGATGCGAGGTAAGTAAAGCTTACGCCCCTTTACATTACGTACAAATTACATAATTGCAAGTATTGTATATGAATGCTACTAAAGGGTTGGTATAGAATGTTCCGACAGGATTCAATAAGAGTCGGAACGAGGGAAATTGGTAAGAAATCATGAGTTATGGAAAAAGGAGTAAAATGGTAAATTAGTCATGTAATGACGAACAAATAAAAACGGTTTTAGTAAAACGAGTTCGAGGGAAAACTGGGATAGGTTGAAAGAAAGGAAATGGTAATTAAATACCATCTCATACGGAAAAATGGTCAATTAGACTAAATAGGTCAAATGGTGTTGTTAACACCATTTGACAATAACATTTGACAATCGCTTGTTGAGTTTTGCAATCACAGGAAATATCATAAGCTTGCGTTGCTTTAACTAGAAAGATTTAAAACAAAAATTATGTAAACGGGTCAATACTTTAACCCGAGCCAGGTACATATAAATAAGCTTTTAGTTAAACATACAAGTTTGGTCAAATACTTAGCGAAAGTCCTTCGTCGTATAGTGAGGGACTAAAGTTGACCAAAACACCCTTGAAGGGTGTATTGGGCAAACGACCCATAGGGGTTGTTTAGGAACTTGCAATAAGATTATGGAATTGTTAAATATGAACAAAAGTCATAGGAATACACATTTGTGGGTCAAATGCTCAAAAATGGTCTTTTGCGCAAAATGACCAACCGATGGGTAAAATAGGGAAAAAGGGAATTATTATATTAAAGCCACCACAAAATAGTTGTGGTGGAATATTTGTAGTATATTAGACTTGAAATTTTGTAGCATCAAAAGTAAAGCACAAGTCCTAGACTAAAATGCGTAAATACCCTTAATGGGTCAAAATAAGCATTTAAACATAAACGGGATTTTATTATGTAAGAAACCCGTGATTTGAGATTTAAAATGATAAGAGATATTGAAATAATGAATTTCATGAGTTTAAAGGTCTAATAAACATGTTTGTTTGATAAATGCATATACGGGCTAAAATTCGATAAAAAGGTAACGAGTCGAAGGCTTAGAAGTCTAAAAATATATTAAGTTGGATGTTGGATTTTAACTCCATATGATGGAGAATTAAATTACGGACGCGTAGGAAAAAAGAATCGGGTAAAACGGATCAATAACGAAGAAGTTATGGCCGTTTCCGTGAAATCAGGTCGTGCTGGTATGTACAGCATCAGCTGAAGGCAACATTCTGTGAAAAAGGGGGCTAGGCGTGACGCCTAGGCCCTTGGCGTCACGCGAGGCCCCTAAACTCCGAAATTTTTTTAAATTTTGCCATTTTAACCCCTGTACTTGTTTGAACTTAATATTTGACTATCAAAACTAACTTTTAAGTTGGTTTTGATCACAGGTGAATGCCAAGAGTGCACGGATGAAGATCAAGCGACGAGCAAGAACCGAACACGATCACGGAATAAGCTTCCGCACTATGTATCGTTATTATGTTAAACGATGAACGTACACATGATATGTTGTATACTTTTAAATTGTAAAAAGTTTTAATAAACCCGTAATTTCCAATGCATATGTAATCTTAATTACATGATTGTTTTTCGTAAATGATACGTTAAACCTTAATTTATAAGAACGGGTGTTACAGTCCTCCACTATGCCGCATCTGTTACATGTTAGGTCATGAATCGGAACTCCACGAATCGCCAGCGCCCGTTTAGTTGGGATTTTGTTGAGCTCATCCCTCCAACAAAACAAATTTACTTTTGACAAAACAATGTTGTTCCAGTGAAGCCATTCCTTTGTACCGTCTATCCTTGTAGCCTCTGCGATCTGCATTCTGACATTGGCAACCAAAAAGGACCCGTTCTTGGTTGATTTCCAGCTCCATCTGTCCCGACCCATCCCCACTTTGATGCTAGACAGTAAGTACATCAGTGCCGCGAACTATTCTTTCTCCTCCTCTCGAGGTTCTCTGTACCATTTCCAATTCCAATTGATCAATCCATCGTGGTTAGAGTAATAATGTTGTACGACCGCCCCTTTGTTCTTTGACAAAGCGTATAATTTAGGAAACCTGAACCGGAGCGCCCCGCCCTCCGTCCAGTTGTCTTGCCAGAAGAGAATACTGTCTCCACATCCCACTCTACCCTTCAGGTTGTCTTCGATCGCTATGTTGAGATTCGATAAGGCTGGCTTAATTGCGACAATGTCTTTCCACATCCCCACATTTTTCGGCATCAATGGGAATGCTTGTTTGACCACTTGATTCTCGTGAATGGATTTGACAAATCTGACCCAAAACGACATCGGGTATTCTTTAAATTTCCACCACCACTTGGTGAGTAATGCAAGGTTCGTCGCTCGAATATCTCCGATCCCGAGCCCGCCATGACACTTTGGAGCTACAATTCTCTTCCACGCGATCCACTTTATTTTCTTTTTCCCACCTTTAAAACCCCAAACGAACTTCCTACGGATACCTTCGAGCGTATTTGCCACCTTCACCGGAATTTTAAATATAGACAAATAATAGTTTGGGAGAGCTCCCAAAACGGCTTTCGTCAGTGTCACTCTTCCTGCAAAAGACAGGCAGTTTGCCTTCCAACTTGACAACTTGGAGTTAAATTTATCGATTATTGGCTTCCAATGTTTGGAAATCTTCATGTTTGCGCCGAGAGGTAAACCCAGGAAGTTAAATAGAAAACTACCCACTTGACAGTTAATCTTTTGAGCCACACCATGTAATTCATCTTTTCCCACGCCCACCCCAAATAGGAAGCTTTTCGCCATGTTCACCTTTAGTCCCGAGCACAAGTTGAAACAACTAAGAATTCTATTTAAATTCTTAATGTTCTCCTCACACCATTCTCCCAAAAAAATATTACGTCGTCCGCATAATAAAGATGAGAAACGGTTGGGCCCCCCTTCGGTAGTAATACACCCCTGAAAATTCCAGTATTAATCGCTTTTCGCATGATGACATAGAGGGCTTCCATTGCCAAAATAAAAAGGAACGGGGACATAGGGTCACCTTGACGAAGGCCCCTATATAGCTGAAATTCCTCTGTTGGTGAACCGTTAACCAAAACAGACGCTAGGCCCGATTTAAGACACGCCTTTATTCATTTCCTCCAGGTTTCCGAAAAATTCATGTCCTAAAGATTGGAAAGGAGGAAATTCCAGTTGACCGAGTCGTAAGCCTTCTCAAAATCCACCTTAAAAACAAACAATTTCTTTTTCGAGCTTTTGGCCCAAGAGTTAATCTCACTCACAATGAGAGGGCCATCCAGGATCGAATGACCTCCGATGAAAGCCGACTGGGTATTAGAAACTAACTCCCCCACCACCGATTTTAACCGGTTAGCGAGCGTCTTAGCAATTACTTTGTAAATAACTCCGATTAGCGAAATTGGACGGAAGTCCTTGATTTGCCGAGGATCTCGTATCTTCAGGATGAGAGAAATAAACGAGGAATTGCAACCGTGTGGTAGTGTTTGACATTGAAAAAACTGATCCATCATGTTGACGAAAAACAGTTTTAAAGTTGACCAGAATCGCTTTATGAACCGAAACGTGAACCCATCCGTCCCCGGGGCTTTGTCCCCACCACAATCCTAGACCGCTTTCTTCACCTCCTCCAACGAGAACCTCAACACTAAACCTGCACATTGAGCCTCCGACAGTTTCTTGAAGTCGGCATTAGACAAATACGGTCTTTTGATTTTTCTTTCAGCAAACTGCTTCTTGAAAAATTCCTTGACCTTTGCTGTCCACTACCAACGAGTTGATCCGGTTACTAACCGCCTTAATGTTGACATATTTGTGGAAGAAAGCTGAATTCTCTTCTCCAAGTTTTGCCCAGTTGAGCCTTGCCTTCTGGATTAAATCCGCCACCTTATGTTTCTCGAATTGTTTAATTTGAAGACGACACCTAGCTCTTTTTTGTTTTTCTTCCTTATACAGGGGTCTCATCTCAGCGATTTTTTCCAAGTCTTCCACCTCCTTGTTTACTTCTTTGCTAGTTCTTTATTCCTGTATTTTCCCATCCGATCTCCATTTTTTGATAGTATTTTTTAGGGCCCTCAGTAGCCCTGCCAGAGCAGCGAAGCTATCTGTGCTCATTCCGTTAACCGCTGCTGTCTGGGAAACGATCCCCCTAATCCTTCTTTATCCAGCCAACTGTTGAAAAATCGGAAAGGCGGCGCTCCGAAATCTAACTGGGAACAAGATAAAAGCAAAGGAGAATGGTCAGATAGGAATCTAGACAATGCTACGAACCTCGCACATGACCACTTCTCCATGAACTGGTCACTGACGAAGGCCCAATCTATCTTGCTCATGCTTGACCCATCTTCCGGCATGTACGTATATCTGCAACCCCCCATTGGGTACTCATTCAGCCCTGCCTCGTTAATGAAAGCGTTGAATGCAGAGGCCCCGTTGGGGTCAAATTTTGAATATAGACGATCGTCGATCTCCCTAACCTCATTGAAGTCTCCGAAAAAATCCATGCCCCCTCGAAGTTATACCTAAGCTCAAGCAAAACCCACCACAAGGCTCTTTTCTAGCGGGGTCATTGAAAGTGTACACATTGGCGATATTTATCAAACCCCCAGAGGCCTTGTGTCGGCCTGAAACCAAGATAACCGAGTCATGCTTGATAATATTTATCGACTGAAATTCAGACGGGTTCCAGATCGATAATAGCCCCCCCCCCCCCTCGATCTACCAAGGGCATCAACGCACTCATACCCAACAGGACAACTTCCCCAAAACCGACGAACTTCTATCTCTCCTAATCCTGACATTTGTGTTTCCTGAATGCACAGAAAGGAAACCTTGTGTTCTTTGATCAACCTATTAACCCAGTTGGCTTTGTCCAGCCCTCCGCCCCCCCCCCCCCCCCCTGATGTTGACACCTAGATAATTCATGATTGCTTGATCGAACCCAATTCTCCCTCAACCAAGGATCTCACCTGTTTCTGAAAGTTATCCAATCGGATCCTGAGTTTCTTACCAACTTCCAATGTTGCGGCTACCTCCTCGTTGCTGTCTCCATGCCCTGAATTCTCCTATGACTCACAAGCTTCTGTGAACTCCATATTTAAATCAAAGTCTCTCACCCTTTTCCCAATCGGACCGGAGTTTTGATCCTCCGACCTAAGCCTCTGTTTCTTGGAGGAAAGATATTGAGCAGGGATGAATGATTCTTTAGTGTTCTTCTTCCTCTTTTTAGGCATCTGACGGCTGCTATCCCTAATAATCTCCATGAGATTAAATGGGTCGCTGCTGGTGTCTGGCCCTACATCATAAATCTCCGATCCACTAAGCCCTTCTTAATAGATGTTGGGCCTTTTGCCTTTCTGGGCTTCCTATTATCCTTACCCGAATCAGTAGAGAAGGAAAAGACCTGGGCCGGCCCACTCTCTTTATTGCGAATCCCAGGACCATCAGTTGCCACCTCGGGAATTCCATCGCCACCTGTCCCGCCACCTTCCTGCTGTGATTTGTTCAGTATTCCGAGATCGTTGGAAACCTCCGATGTCGTTTTGGTTTCCTTGTATCCATTTGAATTCCCAGATTCTGGGATTGAAGACAGGCAGTCTCCGACCACCGGTATTTCATCTGTATCTATATGTTGAGAACAAACCATTATGATTAAAAAAAGCTTAAAATAGGATGCAAAGTGTAGTTTCTTTCGTGAAAAAAAAAGGAGTAATAAAACGATTAAAATTATATATGTATTATACAATATACGATTTATCAAATTAAAATACTTTACCGATTAAATTAAATAGACTAATTAAAATGAAATAGTTAAAGAAGCTAAAATATATTTCAAGATTTTTTTCATATTTATTTATATGACTATTAAATAACTACAACATTTTATAATGTAATTTTCACTGGGTTTGGCTCTATATATTCAAGCATTTCACAAAAAAAACAAAACAAAACAAAAGATTAATAATAATAGAAGATTTGATTTATTGCGACTTTTAAGCAATTACATCAATATCGCAGGTAAGAGAGCAACAAGTTGTGCCGCTACGCCTTTCTGAATAGCAAACCCTAGCCTATTAAAGACAAACTCATGCCTCACTGTTGATGAGCAAATGTTGTGGACAACCTTTTGGACCCTAGTCAACAAACGGATAGCTTCTGGAGCTAGGGAGCCAAAGGTGTCGAAGACGAAGGGGACAAATGCATGTTGGTTATCAACACATGCTTTAGCGTGTTTATCCACCTTTTTTTATTCTACTTTACTTATAATAAGAAAAACAAGTAATAATAATTACAACAAATGATAGGTTGACTGTTTTTTTTAATGGGTAACGTTACTTTCCCAAACTTCTATATTTACAAATAATTCATCCTTGCTTGGGATTGAACCCAAAACCTCCCACTAAAAAGCAAGAGCCTCTATCAAGTCAGCTAGCACCACTAAACTATAGGTTAACTTTTAATTTTATGGCATAGTGGCTTCGGGAAAGCAAAAAATTATTGTATATATTTAATTAAAATAAAACATTTCTTCTTTTTTTTCTTCATTTGTTCTTCACACCCCTGCAACTTTCGGTGAAGCCACTTTTTATTTTTCATTTTCTCTTTTGCTTCACATCTTCATTATGATGTTCAAGTTCAAGGGGTGCAATTGCATTCTTTTAAGAGGAGTGATCGGAAATTTTGCTTAAAAATTATACTATTTTTTTTTTTCAAAGGATGCGATTGCCCAGGGGCGCAACTTAGGCATAGCCCGAGGGGGCGTCCGCCCTATCAAACTTTTCGATGCGTAGTGTTATGAATAGTACTTTCGTATAGAATTTTTTTAGGTATATACGTTCCCCCCCCACCCCCACCCGTTTCGGAAAATGGGGGGGGGGGGGGGGGGAGCTTCGCCAATGCGTCTGCCCCCAACATATAACGTTGGTCCGCCCCTGAATACACGATATTCTAACCTAACAACCAAGATATAGTATTTTATAACCAAAGTAAATCATTGTGTGGAGTTATCATCAAAGTACGACAAAGTAGGATATAAGGAGGCGCCATAAGGGTCCCGAGTTCCAGTTAGACAACCCGTACTCGGGCGTGATTCATCAAAAATAAAGCCCAAACACGCCCCAAAAAGCCGGGACGCCGCCCCCTAGGCGTGTTCGGGCGTTTTCTCCGGCAAAACTTGAATTAGCGTTTTTTGAATAACGCTTGAAGGGGCAAATGTTGACCAATGAGAATGGGGTAACGGCTAGTTTTTTATTTTTTTTCCTTTCTTAACCTCTCACCTATATATATATACACACTTCTAAAAATTTTCAAACCAAAACACTTAAACACTCTCATACAATACCTCCATTTTATAAAAAACATGGATTCCCCTAGTTCCTCGTCCATCATGAATTATTGCTATAGAGAGTTTTTTGCGGATGGCGGTGAGTCAACCGATGAGGAGGTCGAGCAAGAGGCGGTTACGAGTGCTTGTCAACTAGCGGTGAGATATGTGAAGCAATGTCGCCGTCCCGAACCTGAAATTAAAACAAGAGATTATATTGAACGAGACCGACGCGCGGCACACGATCGGTTGATGAAAGATTATTTTGATGAGCGAAGACGAAAACTAATGTATTTTTTTTTTAATTTAGTCGGATTTTATTTTTTTATTTCTAGTATTGTATTTTTTTTATTTAATGAAGTATTTTAAGTTTTTAATTAAAAAAAATAATTGTTTAATGATTGGAAGGAGCGTTATTGGGCATTATTCCCACTACGCCACTTTTGCAATAACGCCCAATAATGTCTCCATGCTGATTGGACTGCCATGTGGCAGAAAACGCCCAAGGATGGGGGCATTATTGCTCAAACCACTAAGCATTGTCTTATAAGGAGGCGCCATAAGGGTCCCGAGTTCCAGTTACTTTTGTTCACAATTATATTCAATAATAGGATTACACCTACATTTTCTAACATGAAGTATTTTCGGTTTTAGCCAACATACACAAGCACCTTGTTTAGTACCAAAGTTCAAACTACAAAATACCATACACAAGTATCTTATTGAAGTCAGAAAGTTCCATGCACGGGTCTCTTTCTTACATCAAATCACGCACCAGTTTCATTTACTTAACTATTTAAGAAATGCATGTTTCCATCAACTTAGTAGTTGATTAAATTACATTGTCGCCTGATTTCTCCATCATTGCCGGTCAGAACTCCAATTTGACCCATTTTAACCATTGATTCCTGGAAATCTTTGAAGAATGTAGACCCTTGAGACTTTGCTTGAAGTTTCACGTAAGCACTTGTTTCGTAGTCATCCAGAAGAGCAGCATCCGATTGAAACAAGCCTCTCCGTTTTAAAACATTAGTGTAGTAATTCTCGTCGAATGTTCTGGCACTCCCTGGATCCATTTCAATCGGTTTGGTCTTATCGGTCATTGGTTTACATTTACTCTTCAAGTGAAGCACATATTCCGGATCAAGTGAAGGATCAGTGCCACCTTTGCCTGTAAAGTTGTACAACCGAGGTGCAATTGTTGAGCAGTGTGAAATCCCTACAGTGTGCCCTCCTGTATGGAGAAATGAATAGGTAAGAAATTAAACTAAGGCCCTGTTTGGTAGCCTCTTAATCCATTCAGAGGCTGCCTCTTAATGAAATCATTTGTGGCTCTTATGTCTGAATGAATAAGAGGTAACCTTATGTCTGACTGGATAAGAGGTAACATCTGAATGGTAAACCATCACATGTCACATTCTTCTACATTATCTTTCTTAAAATCTTAAATGATTTCATTAAGAGGTAGCCTCTTAATGTCATTCAGATGCTACCAAACAGCCCCTAAGTTATGTAGTCATGACTGATTCTCATATGCTAGTTGGTGCAAAAAAATGGGCAAGAATACCTGAAAGAACTACTAGATCTTTAACACTCAAGCGATTGGAAGCAAATATTTTTTTGAGTACATAAATGTTTCCGTCAAGAGGAGGTAGACCTTTGGTCTCGGATTCTTTTGATACTCTTCCATCTCTTCTCCCCAAGGGCACAGGCCAATATGGCCCTTTAATCTGGACAAAAAGGAAACAGATATCACAAAGAAAATGACCAAAAAAATAATAAAAAAATTACATTTTTATATGTTTAAATTTTTCTGTGAACCAACATCGGTTTTTATAGGGAAAGTATATACAATGATACTTACCTGATAAATGGCATCTCGAGCTACTAAAGCTAAGATATCCGCACAAGACACAACACCGGGGCATGCAGCTTCTACAGCAGTTTTTACTACATCAATAACTTGAAATCCTCTAAGGGAAAGATTAGGAGATGCGTCTTTCTCGGCTTTGTTATTTGGTGTCGAGTCTATTAGAACAGAACCATCACACCCCTGACGATAAATAAACATACTATTAACGCATTCTCTGATATGTTAGCACTCTGAAATACCATTTATGAACTATCACAATCTATCTTTAAATTGTGCAAAGAAAAATATTCTATATATGCATATATACTAAGGAGGAAAAGGACATATTTGGTAACTTAAAGGCAAGCAAAATTACTTGTAACGTAAATTTGCGACACGAGACTCATTTTTACAAAAAGGAACCGTAACAAAACAATCATGAAAGTACAAAAAGGAAACGTAAATTTAGTTCATGTGAAGAAGCTAACTACTACGTTATGTAGGGGTATATAACTTTTAAATGTAACAAACATGTCATGCTATTGTACGAACCATAACAAAACAATCATGAAAGTGCATTCGGAGCAATGCTGCCGCAAGAGATGGAGCTGATGAAATTTTATCTGCTGTTATCTTTTGTACAATAGCCTCAACTTTAGGGCATGTTTTTTTGTAGAAACCTAACTTGAGGCCCTCGCCATTGACATCTGCGGACAAAATAAAAACAAGATGCAGAAGTTGGAAAACAAGTAGGGAAAAGTTTTTGGAGTATGCCATGTCTTCCACAAGACTGAGAGATATGATCCAAAGCCAATTACAATCTTGATTTTATAGCCGTGAAGAAGAGGAAATTTTCTAATTGGACTAAGAATGACCATTTGAAGTAAACTTATTTGGAACTATTCTTGTTTGCATTAGTGTATCATTGTCAACATTTGTTTCATTAGTACCACGTAGGCTCCAATTGAAAGGATAGCATAGACCAAAACATAGCCTTTAATTTCAAGATTGAAGTGGTAAGGATATCTTAATGTTACCTTAAACACCACCACATATTAACAAATACCATTGGTAATCGGTTGCTGACATGCTGTGAGATAACCAGACGAGTAAAGATTTCACCTACGAAATCCATCGCTAAGACCATGGGGTGTGGTTTGCTTAGTCCCTTTGGGAACTACCCACCACGTAGGCGCCACATCACCATTTGAAGTCAACTTATTTGGAACTATTCTTGTTTGCATTAGTGTATCATTGTCAACATTTATTTCATTAGTACCACGTAGGCTCCAATTGAAAGGATAGCACAGACCAAAACATAGCCTTTAATTTCAAGATTGAAGTGGTAAGGATATCTTAATGTTACCTTAAACACCACCACATAACATATTAACAAATACCATTGGTAAGGCCATGTCTATTCACACACACATGTAGTCTATCCACACACCCCCCAGTGTCGAGCTGTGGCCAGAGCGTGGCGTTTTGGTCCGGTTAACCAGACAAAGACTGACGGGTCTGTTGACCGGACCAAAACGCCGAGCTTTGGCCGCGTTCTGGTCCTGTCAACCAGACAAAGACTGACACCCGACCAGTCTTTTGGCTGGTTGACAGGACCAGAACGCGGCCAAAGCTCGGCGTTTTGGTCAGGTCAACAGACCCGTCAGTCTTTTGTCTGGTTGACCGGACCAAAACGCCGCGCTCTGGCCACAGCTCGACACTGGGGGGTGTGTAAATAGACAAAGGGGGTAGGTGGGGTGTGTAAATAGCAAGACCCATTGGTAATCGGTTGCTGACATGCTGTGAGATAACCAGACGAGTAAAGATTTCACCTACGAAATCCATCGCTAATGTTGGCGCTGAATTTCAAAAATATATATTTTCCCCTTTCCAGTTTTTCGTTTGTATATTCAAAATAGCTTAAACACAGAAAAACAAAAGTCAAAACAAAAATCTACTATTAACAAAATTATAAGAATTATTATCAAAACAAAAAACTCCTATTAAAAAAATTATAACATTTATTAGTCCAGATTTTTGTGTTTATAAAATGCAACTAAGTTTACAAAATTATTCTAACATAGTTAGTAAAATGCTAAAAATTCCCACTTCACCTAGATCAGGGGCAGATCTATGCTACTCCTAGTGGTAGCCTGGGATACCTCTCAACTTTTATGACGAAGTGCAAAAAAATTTCTATTTTTTTACGTTTTATGTATAGGATACCCCTAACTAAATATTAGGTGTCGAATCCTCAGGTCACTGATGACTGGTCAAAGGATTTCGTTGACGTTGTAAAGTCCTTGCTTCTGTTTCCTACAAGAAAGAAAACCGTTAGCCTCGTCACGGAGGGCCCCAGAGGGGGGATCCGTGACCAAGCTCTGTCGTGAGAGTAAGTAAACTTGTCGGAAGAACAGAGAAGCCTATTCCGACGACCACACGAGTGTGGTCGTCGGAATATTCTCCTTGGTGTGGATTCTTATGAGTGGGTAATTATGCCGGAAATAAATGCTAGTGGTTCCGGTCGGAATAAATGAGACTGCTATGCATTTAGTGAGGGTTTTCTTGCCCGTTAAGGATTGATACTTACCTTCCCTATATAAAGGATATTGCTTATCTCCCTTGGAAAATGGTGCCGGGATGATATAACGGTATTTTATTGCCTTTGGGGGACTCAGACACGTGTCTGAGCCCCAACGGTAAGATTGGAGGCTTCATTTAATGGAGCCAGCTTGCTCGTACTGTCTTTCCAGCAATCTCTTTCCTTTTATCAGTCAAGCATTTAATGCCCTGCAACATCCTTGGATCCTTTCTTCTTTGTTTCCCACTCATTTAATATGTGCAAGACTTTTATCAGAGAAAGGTGTTAGCCTTGGGCTTTAACAATTGGGCCCAAACGGTAAGAGTCCAAGACGGGTCATGTTGGGCTATCAACTGGCCCATCGTCAAGTCATCTCTAGTCCCTGGTTCTTGTTAGAAATATTAAACTTAGTTATGTTTATAAGTTTATGTATTATTATTTGAATTTATAAGTAGTATTACTGATGATATGTTTGTGTAATATTCGGTAGATAAGCGGGCAAACGATTCAAATAACTGCCTTTGGCAGTTACCCGCCAAAAACTAAACCGCCAAACATATTGTATATATTAAGTTTACCGGCAATTATGTCGGATATCAAGACAGTTTCATTATCCGAAATTGTCCCCTACATTCGTTTGTTTCATCGATATACATTCAATACTGTTTTCTTGATCTGCATAATCATATGAAATCTTCCGCTGCAACTGCATATTCGTATGCATATGATGAAGATGTTTCGGATGTCCAACATAGTGGTATCAGAGCCACTACAAGATACTATGAAGAAGTTAAACCAACTGCAACCTCTTTGCCTTGTCAACACTGTGTTGATGAAAAAAATGAAAAAAACGCCGAATACCGCGTGAAAGATTATGTTATTACTGTCATCTGCCAGGACACCAAATTTATACGTGTAAGGCCAAGGAGAACGACGAACAGACGCAACTGATTAGACAGGCTATTAATGCCGGAATCAGAACGCAGAACGATGATGTGCACTGTCGTGATGAGATGGTTGTCACCGGGACTGATGGTGGACAATGGAATGAAATCTGGTATGTTAATCCAACATTCAATCATCATTTTGTGGGTAATATCGATGTTTTCAAGAGGGTTAAACACATAATGGGTGTCGAAACAAGATCCGAAATGAATAATTTTTTATTCATTCGTGGAGTGGGAATGGTGGAGACGAAAACAGGGAACGAAACACTGCGAATTCCCAGTGTATTTTATTCACCGGATATCGACCGAAACGTTCTAAGTCTTGAACAGTTAACACTTCAAGGTTTCACGGTCAGAAAATCCGGTGATTCATGCAAAATCTTTCCTATGTTTTCATCTTCGGTGGTGAATTCAATAAACGACATGACTGGGTTGACGAAGGAGGAGGAACTGGGATTAAAGGAGAAAAGAAGGCTGCAAGACATGTGCGGCATAGATGATGAATTAAAAAATGATTATTTGAATTCTTATTTCGAAACACTGAATGTATCGGATAAAGATGAAGTTGATTGGAATTTAATGATTTTAAAAGCATTAGAATTTCATGAATTTGGGGATTGCAAAGCCTTGATCAATATGCTTGATGACCGGGAGTACGTATTCAAGTATAAAGTTGATCTGCAAAAGAAATTTGAAGAGATGGTACACTGGTTCCTGAACGAATATTTAGGAATCAATTATAGACCAGTCCCACCCTACTCTTTGGATCAAAGAAAGATAGATCTGTTAAGTTTATCTATGTTGGTGGCAAAGGATGGCGGATACCGAGAAGTCACTACAGAAAACATATGGCCAATCATAGCAAAAGATCTGGGATTCGAATATAAAGATGGTGACTACATGAGGATTGTATATGCTATGTACCTAGATGTTCTAGAATATTATTATAAATATAAAGCGGTACAAGAGAAAGTACATGTGAAGGAAGTTGTGAATGAAGGTGCTGAATCCTCTCAACGATGTCACAGGAAGACAAAGAGTGCAGATATGGGTCGGGATGTTATTGCAGGTGAGGATCATAAGGGTGCTGAGACAACACAGGCTGCATTCTTTGCTGGGATTGATGATGACGACTGGAATCAAGTAAAAAGACGGAAAAGGTTCAACTTCAATCATGCAAGATGGGCCGTTGAAGAAGCTAACCGAAGCGTCATGAATCAAGCTCTGAAACATAACCAAGTTTAAGGGGGTTATGTTAGAAATATTAAACTTAGTTATGTTTATAAGTTTATGTATTATTATTTGAATTTATAAGTAGTATTACTGATGATATGTTTGTGTAATATTCGGTAGATAAGCGGGCAAACGATTCAAATAACTGCCTTTGGCAGTTACTCGCCAAAAACTAAACCGCCAAACATATTGTATATATTAAGTTTACCGGCAATTATGTCGGATATCAAGACAGTTTCATTATCCGAAATTGTCCCCTACATTCGTTTGTTTCATCGATATACATTCAATACTGTTTTCTTGATCTGCATAATCATTTTCAACATGACTGCAAATCATATGAAATCTTCCGCTGCAACTGCATATACGTATGCATATGATGAAGATGTTTCGGATGTCCAACAGTTCTGAGACTCGAGTCTCGTGATCCGGGGCTGTATCATAATTGCTGATGAAGTTAGTCCTCTTGGGCTACAAGTGTGGGCCCAACTTCCCTTAATGATTATACGCCTCCCTCGTTTCCCGAGGGCCATCGAGTATCAAAGATCAACGGCTAGGGACAGCCTTCATGATGCACGTGTTCTGATCGGTTTTTAATTTTTGAAATATGGTGATGTGACGGTTCCTCCCTGTGTCAGTTATTTCCTTTAAAAACCCCCCATTGCCTCTTCTTTTTCCTCTAACTTCTATCATATTTCTTCACAATTCTCTCTCCCCATTCTGTTACTATTTTCCGATCGCCATTCCAGTTTGCGATGAGTCGCACCGGCCGTTCTTCGATCCGTTCTGTCTTAACGGCAAAGGACCTTGAGGCCTTTGTTGATGCTTACAAGATCCCGGAACGCTTTTCCCCAATTCTGCCCGGGCTGGACGAGTCAACAGAGTGTACCCCTGACAGAATCGTCATTTATACTTTGTCGTTCTCTTCTTGCGGTGTCCGTTACCCCCTGTCGGCTTTTAAAGTGAACCTTTTAAGGCATTTTGGTGTTCACTTCTCTCAGTTACACCCTCTAGGGTTCATGAGGGTTGTTCATTTTGAATTATCGTGTGTGGCGGTTTCCGGCGAACCGTCGGTTCCTCTTTTCTGCATGTTTTACAAGTTGATCTTTGATGGTGACTGGTTTACTTTTGCCAAGCGAAAAGATAACGTTTCTCCCCCTGTTACTCTTTCATGCCTACTTCTACTTACCCGAAGGAGTGGAAAAGCCGATTTACCTTAGTTTCTGCTGCTATGATACCGGAATCGCCGCCCCTGAGGGATCCAAAAGCGACCATTGACGATAGCATCCCGGTCTTGTCTGCTGATGAGATCGTTCAATGGAAAAGAATGTATGAGAATCCTACAAGGGCTTTCACATTCCCCGAGGGAGTGTTGGCCATGGGGAGCTTGAGCCCCTTTTATTCATCCGGCCAAAAGCCTTCTTCGGGAGAAAGGTATTCCTCTGCCCTCTGACTTGTTATGCTTGCTTTCCTCCCATTTTCTTTCTTTGTTTTTTGTGGATTTGGGTAGTCATCTCTGGTGTTGTTTTGTACAGAGATGACCCTGTGGGGTTTACTCCAGGGGGATTGCAAAGATGTTAAGTTCATGGTGGGTGATAAGGTTAAACCAAATATGAGTCGTGGTGTGGAGAAGAAGATCCCTAAGAGTTCTGTTCAAGCCGGGGATTCTGCTGTTGAAGGGAAAGACGAGGAAGGTTCCTCTGGTGGGAAGGGGTACTCCTGGGGTTCCCTTTGGATGAAGAGTTCTAGTATTGATGAAGATGATGAGGGCCCAGAGATCCATTCGCTTTGTAAACGAAAAGCAGCCCAGACCAGTAGTCCTAAGGCGGCCCCTGCCCCCTCGAAATATTCGGCTAAGGCTCCGAAGCGCTAGTGGTCGGAAGACCTTTCCTGCTACTAAGGCTGTTTCTGAGCTTCCTCCTGTTGGGGCTAAGGGTTCTCTGTCTAAGCACTTGAGGTCTTCTAGCCTTATTAGCGAGCCTCTGTTGGTGAGTTTTTCCCCTTTACGTTCTGTTCTGCTTAATGTGGTTGTTTTTTATTCCTCGCTAATCTTCCCTTTTCTTATTTGAAACAGGGAAGCTCTAAGGCTCCGATTGAAATTCTTCCTGCCCCTTCCTCCTCTCGGGTCAGGGACAAGACTCCTGAAATCAGTGCTACTCCCATTACCCCCGTCTTTGATATTTCTCCTCTCCATGCCACTGGGACTAGCAAGCCTTCTCATCCTGAGGGTTTCTCAGTCTCCTTTGGCCCCTTTGTTTGCTAAGGGTCTTCCGGTTCCGTATATTCCTAAGTGGAAAATAACTTCATCCACTGTTGTGGGGACCCTTGAGATTGCCCGGGACTTTTTGGCTCATGTCGTTCCCCCTTCTCGCAAATTTATGAATTCTGCCCTGAGACCTGATCTCTTTGATAATCAATACAACATGTCTCTTTGTGAGGGGTTTTTCAGGGGAGCTGGTATGTTGCAGCGGATGGATGAGCTGAGGAGGGAGAATGAGGAGTTGAAAACCGAGTTAAAAACTTCCCAAACCGTCGCTGCTGAGCTCCGGTGCCGTGTGATTGATGTTGAGCGGAAGTTGTTGGAGGAGAAGGTGTCAAATCCTTCTTCTCTCATCCCCCTCTTTCTTTATATATATATATATATATATATATATATATATACATTTAACTCTTCATGCTTTCTGTGTTGACCTTTCCCCCTCAGGGTGCTGGAGCTGTGTTGGAGTAGAGGGAGTGTGCCTGGGAGAGGGAGAGGATAGCTTGGGTTGAGGAGAGGGAGGAGCTTGTTGCGGAACTAAAGCATCATAAAGAGCTTGATTATGTTTCCCAATGAGATCTGAACGTCATGTATGCTGAGTGGGGGGTTGCTGTGGATGATAATCGAAAGCTGGCTAAGGAGAGGTACTGGCTTATTATTGAGGGTTTTGGGTCCTTCCTCACTGCTTTTTCTCAGTCCGAGGAGTTTAAGGGCAGCCTTGAGAGAATTTACAGGGCTTATCGAGATGTTGGTTATCAGGTGGGTCTGAAGGATGGGTATGCTTATTCTGCCCAGGGTTTGGGGAGGAAAGAGACTCCTCTTTACAATTCAAAGGCTAAGAAACAGTTGTCCAAATTGGACAAGGAGTTTGGCGAGAAGACCCCTACCCTACTCGAGAGAATTCTTGAGCGACCCCTGATGTCTATTGACAAACTCAAGGCCTTACCTATTCCCGCTGGACCCACTTCACCCAAGTCTTTGTCTGGGGATGCCTCCCCGTAGTTTCAAAACAATAGTTTATTCTATATGGTTGTAACTCAATACTTATTTACCTTGGATACTGTTGACTTTTGCTTTTGGGAAAGCCTTTGTGTTGGGGCTTTCCTAGTGTCTAACCATGTTATGCTTTTGTAGTTACTTCATAACTGTATGTTGTTGGTGTGCCCTTGTTTTTTGCTTCCTCGTTGTTTGAAGGTGTTGTTACTAGTAGTTTGGGAGCTCTTTGTGTCTCTTCCCGGGGTCACTCCTTTTTTCTAGGGATTTGCTGAGGCATAGGAGTTGGTTTGGAGCTCGTCTATGCATTCCTGGGCTGCGGCTCTCTTGCGAATGTTTCAGAGCGTATTTGTATGCTTGTTTTTGTAACTTGATTACAAAATTTTCTAGTGTGTCTTTATACACTTGTTTTTGTAGCTTGATTACAAAATTTTCTAGTGTGTCTTTATACACTTGTTTTTGTAGCTTGATTACAAAATTTTCTAGTGTGTATTTATATGCTTGTTTTGTGGTTTGTTTGTAAACCAGGATCGTTTCTGAGGAAGTGATCCTTGGACAAGTCTGTGATCAATGATCATGCTTTTTAACTGTTTGTCCGCTTTTCCCGGGCTGGTTTGGCCCTGCTTTGCCCCACAGACGGGCGTTTAGTGTGTTCAGTACACTTATTTACACCTGTGTATGTCGTTATTGGGTTTGCAGTTTCTTAGGCACGTCTGCCTTAGTGCATTGGCCGTATTTGTCAAAAGGAACAAGTAGATTGTTCATTGTCATATGTGTTTGGGGGTCTAGGCCTCCAGTACATGATTATACAAAAGATGTTTTCCTGGGACGTGTCTTAGCTAACTGCTAATTTTTTACAAAAGTGGCGTCTAAGCCGTTTCCACTAGTCCCTCCTGGAGGCAAACCTACATATTACATGTAGTATTTCCGGAGCTGCATGAGGTTCCAGGTCCTTGGAATCTCCTTTCCCTGGAGCGTCTCTAGCTTGCAGGCTCCTTTGCCGTTGGCCCAAATGACCCTGTAAGGTCCCTCCCAGTTGGGTCCCAATTTTCCGGTGCTTTCCTGTAGGCTGGCTTCATTTGCCCTCAGGACCAGGTCTCCGGGTATTAGATTGAGCTTCTTCATTATGGAGTTGTAGTGGCTTTCAAGTTGTTTCTTGTACTTTGCCTCCTTTACCGCGGCTATCTCCCTTCTTTCTTCGAGGAGGTTGAGGTTCATTCGTAGATCCTGCTCATTCTCGGCCTCTCGTAGCTTCATCCTTGCGGTGGGTGACCCGATTTCGGTAGGGATGACGGCCTCGGTCCCGTAGGTTAGGCTGAAGGGGGTCTCCCCGTTGCAGACCTTGGGAGTGGTCCTGTATGCCCATAGGACGACGGGAAGCTCCTCCAGCCATCCTTTTTGTTTCCTTCCCAGCCTTCCTTTCATTCCTTTGATTACACTTTGGTTTGCTCTTTCCACCAAGCCATTACTCTGAGCGTGAGTGACTGAGGTAAAAACTTGGCGTATATGCATTTGTTCACACCATGGCTTGAAAGGCTTCCCTGCAAATTGCACCCCGTTGTCACTCACTTGCTCCATTGGCACTCCGAACCTGCATATGATGTTGTCCAGGATGAATTGCTTCATTTGATCTCCCTTAATTTTGGCCAGGGGCCTCGCCTCGATCCATTTGGTGAAATAATCAATGGCAACCACCACATACTTGACCCCTCCTGGACCCTCTGGGAACGGCCCAATAATGTCTATAGCCCACTTTTGGAATAGCCAAGATGTTGATACAGGTATCATTGGGTGCTTGTGGTGGTGTGTCATGGGGGCATGCACTTGACAATTATCACATTTCTTGATTTCCTCAGATGCTGTTTCGTACATTCTGGGCCAATAGAACCCCGCATTCATTGCCTTGGCTACAACTGTCCTTGGGCCAGAATGCATGCCACAAATTCCCTCATGTATTTCTCGCACCACGTACTTGGCTTCCTCATTGTCAACACATTTTAATGATGGACCCAGGTATGACCTTCGGTATAGCTCCCCGTCTATCAATTTCGTATTGCAAGGCCTTTACTCTCACCTTACGGGCCGCCCAATCGCCTTCTGGTAATGTCCCGTCCTTGAGGAACTTCAGTATTGGTGTCATCCAGGTATCTTGCATGTTATCAACCGTTGCCACTTCCTCTACCGCGATGAAGGGGGAGGTTAGGACTTCTACCTTGACCTCCCTTGCCAGATAATCGAAAGCTACCGAGGCCAGCTTGCTCAGGGCGTCGGATTTCCTGTTCGTGCCTCGGGGGATATACCCAAGCTTGAAGGTATTGAAGGTGTTAGTCAACTTTTTTACCCTGTCTACGTATTGGACCATGGAACTATCTTTCGTTTCATATTCCCTGTGGTATTGTTTGACTACTAGCTATGAGTCGATATTGGCTTTGACATGCCTTGCTTTCATCTTTCTTTCTAGCCTCAGCCCTGCTAGGAGAGCTTCATACTCTGCCGTGTTATTGGTGTTTTTGAAATCCAACCTGATGGCGTATGTCAACTCGGCTCCCTCGGGGCTGATTAGTGTGATCCCTGCCCCGTTTCCCTCCTCACTTGAGGCTCCGTCTGTGAACAGTTTCCATACCGCTTGGTCCTCCTTCTTTTTCTCTTCCTCCTCCAAGCTTTTCCATTTAACAAGTTTTTTCTCTTCGTCCTCAGGGACTTCTACTAAGAAATCCGCCAGTATCTACCCTTTTATTGCAGTTCTTGCCTTGTACTCTAGGGCGTGTTCCCCTAGCTCAACGGCCCATTTAGCTAACCGTCCAGAGAGTTCTGGTCTCCTAAGGACCTTTTGGAGCGGTTGGTCCGTTAACAATATAACCTTGTGTGCTTAGAAATATCTCCGGAGCCTCCGGGAGGCGAAAACAAGTGCTAGGGATAGCTTTTCTAGTGGCATGTAACGCTCCTCCGGACCTTTGAGGGTTCTGCTGATGAAGTATCTAGGTATCTGCTTTTCCTCTCTTTCTACCATCATCACTGCACTGATCGTTGTCTTGGACGCGGACAAGTACAAGAACAGCTCTTCCCCGGGGACGGGGGTGGCCAAGGTTGGGAGCCGACAAATGTAGTCTTTCATCTCTCGAAAGGCTGCCTCAACTTCCGGAGTCCACTTAAATTTGTTGGTCTGAAGGGAGTCCTTCAGGACCTTCATGAAAGGTAGTGTTCTGTCAGCTACCTTGGACAAGAAACGATTAAGGGCTATCAGTCTCCCGTTCAGTTGCTGGATGTCCTTTATGGACCTGGGGGACCACACTTCGGCTACTGCCTGGGTTTTTTTCGGGGTTTGCCTTGATTCCTCCCTTGGTAACTACTACCCCTAAAAACTTTCCTTCTTCCACCCCGAAGCAACACTTCCCAGGGTTTAGCTTCATGTTCACATCCTGCATGGTTTGTATGGTTTTGGCTATGTCTTCTATCATGGCCATCTCAGTGAGGCTCTTTATGACAATATCATCGACGTATACTTCCAAGTTTCTTCCTCGCTGTTTTCTAAAGAGGGTGTTCATGAACCTTTGGTTCGTGGCTCCTGCTTTTTTCAGCCTGAAGGGCATTTCTGTGTAACAAAAGTTGCCTTCGTCTGTGATAAATGCAGTTTTCTTCTCATCCTCTAGCGACATTTGAATCTGGTGGTATCCCTTGTATGCGTCAAGAAAGCACTTCAAAGGATACTGAGATAGGGAGTCCACCTGGACGTTTATCTCCGGAAGGGGGTAGCAGTCCTTGGGACACGCTTTGTTCAGATCCTGGAAGTCTATGCACATCCTCCACCCTCCGTCTTTCTTTTTAACCATTACCGGGTTGGCGACCCAGGAAGGGTATTTGACCTCCTTTACTATTCCAGCCGCGAGCAACTTTCTTGTTTCTTCACATGCAGTCCTTCTTTTACTAGGGCCCATACTTCACTTCTTTTGCTTGACTGGTTGTACCCAGGTGTAAGTGTTGAGCCTGTGCTTAGTCAGGCTCCTCGGGATTCCAGTCATGTCTCCTTGTTGGAACGCGAAGACATCTATATTGAGGAGGAGCAGTTCCTTGAGAGCACTTTTACATTTTTCGCTGAGGTGGCTACCTACCTTTACCGTTTGTTCTGGAAACCTGTCACGGAGGGCCCATTCCTTGATTCCTTCTTTTTGGGATCTCTCGGCCACCTCCCCCTCTGAGACTGAGGATATTACCTCGTAGGAAGATTTCACCCAAGCGAAACCCTTGGGCGTTTGGAACACCAGGGCTCCATGGGGGGTTGAGGCCCGTGCTTTTAGGTCCCCGATGCCTGGCCTACCTAGGATTGCATTGTATTTGGAGGGTGCCAGGACCATAGTGAAATTGAGGGTTATGGTCCGGACCCGATCTCCTACTCCAACCGTGAATGGGAGTATAATCTTTCCCAAGGGATGGGATACACTGTTGTTGAAACCTACCAAGGGGATCGAGTCTTCTTCCAGTCTGTCCCTTACATCTCTGTCGAACCTTAGGAAACAGTGCTCATATATTACCTCAACTCCACTTCCTCCGTCCACATGTATCCTGGCCACCTTGTGCCCGGCTATGATTGCTGAGATGTTGAGAGGGAGCATTTGTACCTCGTGATCTTCTAGGTGTGGCATTAATATGGGGGCCTTCATGCGGTCCGGGGGGCCTAGTACCCAAGCCTTGACACTTCTGGTGGGGTCGTACTCATCTCTCTTTCTAATCATGTCCACGTATGCCCTCTCTGGTTCCGTTGTATCCTTCCACTTCCTGTCCCCCCCCCCCCTTCTTTGATTTCTTTAACCAAGTGTGCCAGCTGCCTGTTTTCACTGCAGCCTCTATCTCTCTTTTTAGATATATGCAGTCATCAGTTCTATGGCCATAGCCCTTGTAGAAGTCACAATATTCGTTTGGTTGGGCCTTCTGTCCCGGTTTTATGGGGGGAGGCTTGCGGAAGGAGTTCTTTACCCTTTTCCTAGCTAATATTTCGCTTGGAGTCTTTGTAAGGGGGTGAAACTGTCAGAATAGGGTGCTAGCCCCTACCCCGAGGTCTATATGGGGAGTATGTTGGTTTTACCCTATCATGTAGTGCTTTATCGAAAGTTGTTTTTCGGGGATATGGTGTACCTTTTTCCAGAGGCTTTGGCGGATGGTTGATTCTCCGGGCCGGGACATCCATCTCCTTGGCATTGCTGACTATATCGTTTTCCCTGACGAAGGCTCTGACTCGATCCATAAGGTTGTCAAATGTGGGTGGGAACTCTTCACCCAGTTTTTCACATAGTTGTGCGTGCTTCAGCCCGTTGATGAAGCTGCTGATCTTCATTACCTCCGGGACATCTTTGATGTTCATACTTTCTTTAACAAACCTCTCCATGTATTGGTCTACCCCTTCGTTGTCTCGTTGCCTTATGTGCATGATCTCGTTGGGGTTCTTGATCACTTTCCTTTGCTGACTGAAGTTTCTCACGAACTTCTCGCTCAGCACCTCGTAGCTATATATTCCCCCAGGAGGGAGGCTATCGAACCAGAGCCTGGCTCCCTCCGTTAGGGTCTGGACGAACATGTGGCACCTAGTGGGCATAGGCCATCGCCCCGGTTGTCCGGCAGCTTTGAAGGCATGTAGGTGGTCCTCCGAGTCTTTTATTCCATCGTATCTGTCGAAGTTCAGGGGTAATTTGAGTTTCGGAGGCATGGGTGTCTCGGCAATCCTTTTGGTGAACTTCGAGACCCCAGCCAAATCTCGAGGCAAATAAGGTTGGTCTAACCCGCTGCCGTCTTGACTTTCCTTTTCTTTTTCCTTCAGCCCTTTTCCTCTTACAAGATCTTCCCTTTTCCTCTGACGTCATTTGCCTCAGGGCCGTCATGAAGGTTTCTAGGGGATCATGGTTATCATCTTTGTTCTGTGGGCGAGCCTCTCCCTTACTTAGTGATGTGTCAAAGGACAACCTGGCTTTGAGGCTCTCCAGCCTCTCTTGCCTTTCTAAGTCCTCAAGGTGTTTCTTGAGTTCTTCTGTGTGCATGGCTACAAAGTCCGGTGTGATGGTGTTTCTCTTCTCTGAGGCTTCCACCCGGTCTTCATTCTCTTCTTCATGAGTGACATCTTCTATCAGGACTGCATCGTTGGTACCTTGTACCGTCTTGATGGTTTGTGAGCAAGGAGGTGGTGTTGCCATGTCGTCTTTTTCAGGTGATGGGTCCTTACAACGTATATGGTTTTTTGAGTGGGAGGATTAGTCAGACTAGGTCCCACGGATGGCGCCAATGTCAAATCCTAAGGTCACTCATGACTGGTCAAAGGATCTCGTTGACGTTGTAAATTCCCTTGCTTCTGTTTCCTACAAGAAAGAAAACCGTTAGCCTCGTCACGGAGGGCCCCGGAGGGGGGGATCCGTCACCAAGCTCCGGCGTGAGAGTAAGTAAACTTGCCGGAAGAAAAGAGAAGCCTATTCCGACGAGTGTGGTCGTCGGAATATTCTCCTTGGTGTGGATTCTTATGAGTGGGTAATTATGCCGGAAATAAATGCTAGTGGTTCCGGTCGGAATAAATGAGACTGTTATGCATTTAGTGAGGGTTTTCTTTTCCGTTAAGGATTGATACTTACCTTCCTTATATAAAGGAGATTGCTTATCTCCCTTGGAAAATGGTGCCGGGATGATCTAACGGTATTTTACTGCCTTTGGGGTACTCAGACACGTGTCTGAGCCCCAACGGTAAGATTGGAGGCTTCATTTAATGAGACCAGCTTGCCCGTACTGTCTTTTCGACGATCTCTTTCCTCTTATCAGTCAAGCATTTAATGCCCTGCAGCATCCTTGGATCCTTTCTTCTCTGTTTCCCGCTCATTTAATATGTGCAAGACTTTTATCAGAGAAAGGTGTTAGCCTTAGGCTTTAACAATAAAGGATAAGAGCCCAAGACGAGTCATGTTGGGTTATCAACTGGCCCGTCGTCATTAGGATACACCTCAAATTAACTCTAGCCTCATATAGTTAAAAGAAGAAGAACGGTGAAGATAGGTAGCAATATACCGTTTTCTTCATTTTCCGGCGAAAACTCCTCTGATTCTAAAGAAAATAGAGAAGAAGATGACTTGAGCTCTATCAAAAGTCAAAACCCATCTTATAGCTATTTTTAATTATTTACTAGTAATTTTACCCCACGCATTGCGGCGGGAGTTTTTTTATCACTACAATACCGACACTCGGTATAACAACCGATAGAGATAACATGAAAGCACGGGAAAAAGAACATCGAAATGTCAATATACATGTCGGAAAAAAGCGTTAAAAGACAAAATAATAAAAGCAAAAAAATGGTGCTAATGATATCACAGTAACAATATTGTCCGGTTGGAGTCGGTTTGTTTCGTCACGTTAGAGAGAAAAAAAACACACAAAAAAGCGAAATACTTAAATGAATAAAAGCAGAGGGAGTGAACATGTGTATTATCATAGTTAAAGTAAAGGTACTAAACATTTATATTAGGAAAGTTAACTAATTGGAAAAAAAAACTTTATTAAAATGGAGGTACTAAACATGTATATTAGGAAAGTTACCTAATTAGGAAAAACTTTATTAAAGTAGAGGGACTAAACATGTATATTAGAAAAGTTAAAGTAAAAGGACTAAACACATAAATTACCAAAGTTAGGTGTAAAATGAGTAAAATTCTAGTGAGCAACCACAAGGCGACATGTGGCTATGTCGGATTGAGCAACCGACATAGCCTTTTAAGTTTATGTTGTAATATTAAAAAGAGAGTAAAAGATTGAAAAAGTAGTACAATGGTACACGTTCGCAATGGACACATCATTCAATAGATTAAATTTCAATATTTTATTTTTTTATTTTATGATGAATTTTTAAATTATTATTGATTAACTTAAAAAATCATTTATTTTTACTGATATGCTATGCATTTTTTAGTTATCATTATATTTAATTAGTGTTTATTATTTTACAGTTGTCATTATATTTAATTAGTGTTTACTATTTTTTTAATGTTTGTTGAGAATATATTTTTACCAATGAGATTTTAGTGCAGCACATATGCATTTAGACAAAAGACTGTTAATAACCTGTATTTTAGTAATTAATCTTTTAAGCTAAGTTTGGTATAGAAGTTATGCATGAACGTAATACTCATAATTTCCCTTTAGACTTAGCTGCTATTGAAGCTCCATCTACAAATGGATAAGACTTTGATCTAACTGTATAAGAGTTTTTGAACTAAAAAAGGAGCAATAGCTTCCCTCTTGATAAAACAAGAGGGCGTCATTGCTCATTTTTTATTTAATACTATTTGCCTTACATAGTTTCTTTAAACTTTAAAAATAACAAGTACTTTTTATAGTTTGGTTTGATTTTTTTGTTTTTTATTTGTATTCATTTATATTATAGGTTTCTATATCATATACTTTTACTTTTCCTAATCTTTTATGAAGGTTTTTTTACAATTTAAAATCAATCGAAAATAGATAAAAATAAAAATTTGCAATAGCTTATTTTTTTACTTTTATTATATATATACACACACTAGTCGCACAAGCCCCTAAGGGCTCTCGAATTCTTAAGGATGACCCTAAGCAAAAGAAAATTTTAAAGGCCCATTTTTACTAGCCGCACATGGCCCTTCAAAATCTAAAGAACAAGTCTAGATAAACAAAAATTGGGATACCTCTAAATTTTTCTTCTAGCTCCGCCACTGATCTAGATTCATCATACCTTTGATCAGTAGTTACCGAAGGACTATCAAAGTACATTATTAAAGAATATAAAAATATCAATTTAATCTGCTAATTTCTTTTATAAAATAGGTTTTCCATTTTTTGGAATATTATTCATATTTGTCCACTGAATTGAAAGGCTAGAAAAAATAAATATTGTTTTTAGGTGAATCTTTCATCGATAAAAGTATATTTTCTAGTAGTGTCAAAACGTTTTCTTGTTTTTTTTTTCCCTTTTTTTGTTGATGGAGTAAGGTATCCTGCGGTTAAAAGTCACCCCTTATCAAACATAATCCCGATGGAGCGGTATCCTGCGGTTAAAAGTCATCCTTAACAAACATATGCCCATGTGCTCCATCATCCCCTGGTCGCGCTCCACTAAGTATGGCCTAGGGATGAGCATATGCCACCGAATACCGATCCTATACCGATCCCGTACCGATCCCGATCGGTATCCACTTTTTTGCGTTTTCGGTATCGGTACGGTACGGTATCGGTATTATACCGATACCGACCCTCAAAATACAGTATAATACCGATACCGTACCGTACCGATACCTAACCGACATGTTTCGGTATCGGTATTGGTACCTAGTTTGGGTGAAATTCGGGATCGGTATTGGTCGGTATCGGTATCGGTTCGGTATCGGATACCGATATGCTCATCCCTAGTATGGCCTAACAATACTGAAACTTAAAATCTATGAATTCAATGATTGGTTAGCAATGGTTTTAATTTCCAATATAATTTTAAATTATCCTGATCAGCTCTCTAAAATATTAACAGAAAAGTTATAGATGCAAACGACTAGCTACAGTAGAAACTCTATAAAATAATATACTTTGGACCACCAAAATTTATTAATTAAAAGAGTTATTAATTAATCGATAAATTAATAATTATTAATTTATATATTAATTAATATTTTATTAATTTATAGTAGAATACTTAGTTTACAAACACCTTTAAAGCTTCCACTTAATTATTGTATACAATGCATGTATATCAAATGAACGGCCCAATTTGAAAGAAACCTTCAATCTCCCACCTTATTATGCTTCTTGTGTTCAATGTATCACTTTATAGACATTAAAAATATTTTCTATATAAATACAAGATCAAAATAGGTTAACACAAACAAATCATACACACAACATGGCTTCCCATCTTAAAGGTGTGAAAAAAACAACAATGACAGACGAGATTCGAAGAGCATTATGCAAGCACAACAAGGATAATCTAAGTCTCACTCAAAAGCAATTGCAAGAATGGGTTCATAGTAACTATGGTTTGCAGGTGAGTCAAGCGACAATATCGAATACAGTTAAGCGCTCTTTAGAGTATCTCTCACTTGCTCCCAAAAGAGGCGATGTTAAGCGACACAAACCGGCAAAATTTCCTGACCTAGAAAAATCTCTCTATGAATGGATTCTTCAATATCAAGAACATGTGAATATGACAGGTGAACTAATCATCGAGAAGGCGAAAAAGTTCATGAAAGATATGTATCCAGTGGATACTCCAGACTTTATTTTTCTATTGGTTGGCTTGGAAAGTTCAAAGCAAGATATGGAATTAAAAATTTCCGGCGTTTTCAGCATGGACTATGGATGTTCGTGCAAATACAATTGCGAACTGCTTTCGTTATTGTAAACTTCGATCAATAGATAACATGACTTTTGAGAACTCAGATGAAGGTGGTGAAAGCACTCAAGAACTCCAGAATATTGATCAAAGAGTTGGGTTATCGCAATGCAATGGATGTCGAAGATGTTATGACTCACCCAGAAGAAAATGTAGTTGCACAATTGTTGACTGATGAAGAAATTATTGATAACGTTATTGGAATTAATAAAGATGATATCGATGATGAAAGTTCTACAATGGAGCCCCCTTCGTGAACCGAAGCTATTAAAGCGGCAATCACATTGAACAATTTCTTGTTGAGCTATGAGAAAACAACACCAGAAGTTCTTACCATGCTAAGGAAAATTAGAGACGAGATTCAAGGGGAAATTGATTTCAACAAAAAACAAAAGACAATTGAGTCATTTTTCAAGAAACCTTCATAAATCATTCATGTAATATGCTATATATAAGGAATTATTAATTTATATTTTATATGGGGTCTAAAGAAATTATCAAAAATGTATTATCTTATAATTTTAGCGAATTGTTAATTTAGCACCCTATCCCCGAGTCGGGACCGGCAAAAAATATTATCTTAGAGAGTTTATTAAATAATCGAGTATTAATTTATCGAGTTTCTACTGTATTAGGGTTGTCGATACATATGAGAAATGAGATGTAGGAGGTTTTCTAAAAGTAAGAAACAAAGTTTAGAAAAAAATTAATTTTGGTTAAATTATATGGTTAGGGATGAGGGACGAACAACTCTTCCTATTAAATTCTTGGATGACTCTCACATGAAACGTCCCAAAACCGAGGATTTGAATCGTTGGATTTACACATCGGCGAATAATTCATAACCAAAAGTTCCATTAATTCACTACAAAAAGTTTAACAAAACATACGATTCGTGTCTTTTAAACAAAAACATTAGTGTAAACACAAATGGGATGCCAGTGTCCGCTGGGAGCCTTCACAGATGCAATCCTTTTGTGCATACTAAAAGTGAATAGTCACGCTTAGTGAGTTCTAGTTTAATAAAAGAAGCTATAAATCATTCCTGAGGCAATCCCATGCAAAACAATACATGTAAAGCTGAGCTTTGTAAGAATTTTACCTCAAAACCGGGTTTAAGTTGTGTCCCTTGAAAAACCCGATGAAACAGGTTTAAAATGCCTTCTTCTTAATCGAGAATGGATCGAGAGTGTCCCTTGTTGCTCTCCTTCCATTCTCTTGTAAAACCGTCGTGAAACAAACTTTCTCTATCTAAATTCTCGCATTTCTCTTTCTAGAATCACACAAGATAGAGAACGAAATGAAGCATTACGATTTCATTTTTCTTTTATATTCATGACAAAAATGACCAAAATGCCTTGTATGGGCTTTCCCATAGTTCATTCGGCTCTTTTTTAACTTTTACTTACTAAATTGGCCATTTACAAAATCACCAAATTTATTAAACATTAGGATGTTACAAGTCTACCCTCCTTGTAACTTGTTTCGTCCTCTGATGAAACACTGGTTAACACAAAGTTATCCCAGCTGAACTGTCTCATATATTAGGGGTTTAGGGGGTTCTCCTTGTGACCACCCTCCGGCGTGAGAATAAGTACTGTTCTGAGGAGAATAGTGTGTGTTAAGAGTAGAATGGTGAGAGAGCAGAATCCTTAAACCTGAAGGAGGAGTCTTCTATTTATAGCCGAAGGACGAAGGTGGAAGAGGAGGACTGCCAGCTAGCCAGTGGGTGCCAACTGTCTGACCAAGGGGAATATCCTCTTTGTCCCCTATACCGTCGTCATGGTAGTGGATGACGTGGCGCACCCCTATTTGTCCAGCTGGGCGTACCTTGGCAGTGGCTGTTGGCATGTCCTCCCGATATCTTGCCGGTCCAGTTGGCGTCCATCTGTAGGTGACACGTGTCATCCTTTATGTCTGGGAGAGCATCTTCTTGTCACCTGTGATTTCTTCCTGAAGCTTCTGGATGTATTCTGCTGATGTAGGTGCCAAGCTGGAAAAAAGTGGTGTGGTCCCTGCCATGTGTGCATGGATTTAGGACCATACCTCTTCATCCTCCAAACATGTTACATGACAAATAAAAAGGGTAAAACCATTTCATCTCCTCCATGTAACCTCTTTGAACCTTTTCTATGTTGCCATTATACCTCTACTTATGAAATCACTTTGTAATGCAGTTGCTTTTCCATATGATCAATGATCGCCACAGGTTTCTCAACTTAATTAAGCATGTCACCTACCTTAATATCCATAAGTGGCATGTGTTTCATCTCGTTGGCCAACCCTTTTCGTAAGTGCGATACATGAAATGCAGGGTGAATCCCACTAAACCTTTTAAGTAGTTCTAGTTTGTAAGCGACTTCTCTAATGCTTGCTTTAATCTTAAATGGTCCAATGAATCAAGGATATAACTATATTCGCTTGTGGAAGCGAATAATCCCTTTCCACGGAGATACCTTTAACAACACTTTATCCCCAACCTTAAATTCAATAGGTCGGTGTCGCTTATCCGCATACGATTTCTATCGGTCCTGTGCAACTTTCATACGAGCTTTTATCTAAACAAACTATTATGATGTGGTTCTTACAACCTCCAGGCTTCCCAAAAGTTTTGTCCAACTACTCCCCAACAGATGGGGGTTCTACATCCTTCGCCATAAAGCATTTCATACAACGATATTCCAATTTTTGCGTGGTGATTGTTATTGTAAGAAAACTCTACCAAAAGCAAATGGCTATCCGAGCTTCCTCCAAAGATGGATTGATCTTTTAGAATAACCACCTATCTGTGGATAATAGGCAATATTAATGTGTAACTTTCTATTCATCGCCTTGTGGAATCTAGATGAATAAGTATCCACGTGCAGTTTTCACATACCCTAAAACCATGAGTATTATATGTTAACTTTGTCTGGTGACCTAACACCGTTTCTATTTTACATGTTCTTCGTTAAGAGCTTCTAAAGGTGGATCTCTAAGTTGTTTCAGAAAATCCGGTATCATCGCCAAATGGTAAGCCTATATTGAGCCATAAGAGATATTATGGAAAGGTAGTAGCAAATTAATCAGATTATTATTGAGAAGATACTAAGGAGTCTCACCCTAAAGTTTGATCATGTTGTTCCTTCGATAGAGGATGGAAATGATATATCAACTCTCCTTCCTATGAAGTTAAAGGGATATTACAATCCTAAGAAGAAAGGCGTAATAGCATACTGTAAGATAAGAATGGAGAGAAAGTTTCACAAGCCTTTTAGAATACTAGACGAATGCAAGATGGAGATGGTACAAGCCCAAGAGGATGTGGAAGAAGAGTAATTGATTTAAGCAAACTAAAAGCTAACTTTGGTTCAACGAAGACCAACAAGCCAATATTTCTTTACAGAGAAGCGGAAGAACTTGTTGATGAAGACCAAAACTTATTTATTAGACAAATTGACATGACTCTATAAATGTTGGCACATGCCCTTTAAATGATCACATAACCATACGATTTCGAATAACTTGTTTAGCTAATTTTGCATTACAAAAACCAAAAGCAAAACAACACCAAAATACAATGATCTTATGTGACAACCGCAACAAAACTAGGTAAACCCTAATTGTGCGCATGATTTACATGATTCACGAAACGATACGGATAATGCCTCGGATGAGCCCGAGGGTACATTATGAATATCATACGAATAATAATAGCCAACAGTGCGATATTGATTCCTTAGGGTGCTGAAGACAAGTTAAACGAGAGATTTTCGTTTAACAGTGCATAAACCGAATAATAACGATTTAGGTACGAACGGAAGTGCTGTGGACAATTCTAAGGGTATGGAATTACTTATACATAATACTTAGACAATAACATAAGGTTTTGTGGCCTGGCAGGTAGTGGCACATTAAACGAGACAGTGTCCGGTTAAAGAAACGTCTTTGATTTTAATCTATACGGAAACAACCAAACATGCATTGTACGATCAGTCAAGCATAAAAACACATTATACAACATGAGTATAATGAAATTTGAGTAAATACGTTGAAACGTTCGTGTTTTCGTTAACATTGGGTTCATTTTTTAAAACAAAAACAGCGCGAAAACCGTTTTGTTTCGCGGTCGTTTACTAAACCAGGAGTGCGTAAATAACCAAAGATTGCTTGAAACCCCAACAGTTATACTGAGATTTTTAACAAAATGTGTTAATATTTTTAATTCTTCCAACTCGAGATAACTGACAGTAACAGTTATAAAAGCTAGAAATATGAAATTTATAGTCCACGTATTGTCAAACGAGTAGGTGACGGGTCAAATAATGATTTGAACCATGAGATACCTTAATAGATATTGAGTAGAATAAGAGTCTGTTTCATAATAATAATAAAATATATTATATTTGACCCTACTACGTTTTCAACGAAATTTAGGTCAATACGTAGAGAAAAATTAGTTCATCTCAACGGTATATTCATAATTTTATAAAAAACGCTATATTTTAACAGTTATACGAGTAAAATAAGTGAAGCAACTGAATTAATTATAAATCTATAATAATAAAAAAAATTATTAAAATTTGCAAACCGCCTTTGGAATTATGTGCATTTATTCCGACCTTGCCTTTGTCAATTGTTTCATTTTCCACAACTTAAAACACTCCCACAAGTTCATAACCTACTGCTCCACAAAGATATAGCAGAATTCAATTGATCTTTGAGGTAAATTTGATTCTATGAGTTTTTATGTCTTTTGTCATGTTCAAAACTAGTAATCAACCAAAAAAAAAATAATTTGGTCCATTACTCTTGAAATCTTGTGGACTTGGAGGCTGTTTAAGCTTGATAAACATATAACAAGATCACACATGTTGTTTGATGATACAAAAACTTGGATTATGGATCAAAAACCCAACCTTTTCGGCAATAAACGGACAATTTAAAACTTTAAACGAAAAAGAATGATTTCAAGGCTTGATTGACTATGATGAATGTATATTTGTGTTTTATATGATGTTTAGATACTGTATAAGAAAGAACTCAACATTTTAAATGGTAAGAATTGCACAAAGGATCGAGAAACGTGTCACACCCCCAAAATCCACCATGCGGAGTACCACCGCTTGGAGGAGTGACATGACCAGGATCGAGCCACCAATCATATTAAACAACTCAATTAAGTAAATAAAACCAAACATAATACGATTGGTGACCAAAGCCAATTAACCTTGTTTGGTTTAAACAGCGGAAGCATAAACGTGAGTTCAAAAGTATAAGTTCGTAGTTCATAAGTTTAAAGTCCAACACTTAGGTTTAATAAGTTCATAATGTTTTAAATATTAAACACTGGACATAACCGTCCGTACACCACAACGACTCCTTCCTCGTGCAAGCTCCAAACATTTAGCGACCTGTAAGGCATGTAACAACTAGTCAACAACAAAGTTGAGTGAGTTCACGTTTGGTTGTTTAGTTTTAAGTTGTTTCTGAAAACGTGGTTTGACTTTCGTTGGCGTAATTGCCGTGGGGGTTACCCCGTAGTTGAAAGTATGTTTAACCATTTCCTTTTTTCTTTACCCAATCCATAACCATGATCAGTGGGGGTTTTCCCCGTTTGAACTACTAGACGGTATGATATCGACTGCTACGCAAATAAGTTGTGCCCTATATCAGTGTCTATCATCACTGACAATCTGCCATAGTCCATTAGTACACGCCCGTCCGACTGGCACGGTGTGAGGTTTGTTAAACCTAATAGCGCTATTAACTAATGACCCGCTCGCCATTGGCCTCGGCGATTAAGTCGATATAAATTGAGGGACTTCATGATAGAGTTTTGTCTAGCTAGTTTTAAGGTTGTTGTCCTACCCAAGGAGGACGAACGTACGTATTCTGCACCAGGAGAATTCGTAGGTTTAATAATGGCATCCAATCTATGGAGGATGGCCGTACATATCCTACCCAAGGAGAATATGTAGATCCCGTTTTAATTTCTTTAACCCATTCCCAACCACCGGGAATCCCATGCCTTAGAAAGTGTGAACTCACCTCGGTTTGCTCGGTTAGATTCTCAATATAGTTAACAGTCAAGGTCGGTCAATCGCGTCCTAATAAGGTACGGATAACAATCAGTTTCTCATGCATAACACGTATCCTACGTACGGTTTATTTGCACATTACTTCTACCACATAACAGGCACACACTTTAACGATTTACGCCCATATATACTTCCCATCCATTCCCCACTCATAAGCAAACATACAATAATGCATATAACACATATAACATGTCAAATCATTCACAGATAGCATACTCGACATTTAGACACGCAAATCACAACTTATGTTATTTCAGCATTAATATTCAAAACCGGCTGTTTTCGGGGATTTTAATAAAATAGTTAGATTATTCCAAAAATTCCCAAATTTTTATAGAACGTCATAAACATTCCATATTTTATTGTGTAAAAATATCGGGGTCCGGTTCATTACCCATATTTTATAAAAATTCATATTCGGGACTGAACTCAGATTTATGTATTTCTGACCATAGTCCACGAAACAATTTATTAAAAATTCGTCGAGTGTCCGATTTACGAAATTCCAGTGGGGTAATTACAAATACATCGGTTATCATCTACCGTACAAATTTCATGGTCCGATTCATCATAAAACTCAGGTTATGACTGAAAGTACGACACCCATTTGTTGCTGTAAAAATTCAGCTTAAGTAGCTGTTACAAATTAACACTTTAAAAATAGTAAACGGAGTCCAAAAATTACGATTCCGGTGCCATTAGAATCGTATTTCATATTAACATATTTTAGATTCAAAATATCGATTTTTCGTTGAGGTTAAGACCTGTTTACAGCCAACAGAAGTGGGCTGTAAAAGTTAGACAGATTCTGATTTCAAGTGTTTAACCTTCTAAATCATGTTCGATCGATTCCGTTAACGAGTTTAGTGACCACAACAACATCATATACTAATATTATTCAGTAAAGCATCATATAATCACCCAATCATCATAATCACACAAGATCTACATGATTTACACACCTATCTTCTCTTTATTCATCTTTTATCCAAGACTATTGCAAGTTCTTTTAGAGTTTCATAAGTTTTTAACCATTAATCATCTATTAACCATAAAATACATGAACAATATGAAGATTTAAGAAACTTACTACTAGCACAAGGCTAGGGAAGTTCAAGTGTGGAAAAGTGGTGGTTAAAAGAAAACGAGAGCGGTCCTTCAACTTCCGAACGCACGGAGCTTCGTTGTTCACCTTCTTGCACCTTTGTATGGATGGAAAATGGCTAGAAAGTGACTTGATGGTGGGTGTATGGTGGTGGTATGATGGCAGCCGAAAGTGAGGGAGAGAAAAAGGGTTGAGTGAAGTGATGAGTGGTAGATTATATAAGGTCTTCCATAAGGCATATTCCTAGCATATTCCTGGCATATTCCTGGCATATTCCTGGCATATTCCTGGCATATTCCTGGCATATTCCAAGCATATTCCAAGCATATTCCTGGCATATTCCAAGCATATTCCTGGCATATTCCTAGATTTACTGCGTTGTCTGCGTTTTGCTGTAGAAGCACTGTGTCGCGCAGAAACACACGGTACGCGCTTAAACTTGAAAAATAACGTTTTTTTTTAATTTTCAACACTCAGGAAAATATAACGGACTATTTAGTGACCTTTCCGTACACTATTAGTATATTAACAAGTACATGTAAGTATAACACAGATATCAGAAAGCAGTTAAGTGATTTCGCACAGTCGTCAAGCACATTAATTATTATTAGTAAATTGTACGGTTACATGTAAATTCGAGGGTTGTCACATTCTCCCCCTGTTAAGAGAATTTCGTCCCGAAATTTAGCGCGTGGTTACTGAGGAAGCTAGTTAAGTTGCGTTGTTTTCCTGATTTTCCTGGGGTGTCACATCATTCCCCCGTTGATTTGGAATTTCGTCCCGAAATTCTGCAGTAGCTTCAGCCTCAGTAGTGGTTGCGTTTTTCTTAAACAGCTGGGGGTACTTGAGTTTCATTTGGTCTTCGCGTTCCCAGGTATACTCTGGGCCACGACGAGCATTCCAACGAACTCGAACGAGAGGTATTCTTGTGTGCTTGAGAATCTTAACATCTCGATCAGTAATCTCTACTGGTTCCTCGACGAATCGCAGCTGGTCGTCGATTGTGAGTTCCTTGAGAGGAACTATGAAGGGCTCATCTGACAGACACTTCTTCAGATTTGATACGTGGAATACGTTGTGAACTCCGCTGAGTTCTTCAGGTAGATCCAACCTGTAGGCGACTTGGCCAATTTTCTCAATGACTTTGAACGGTCCGACATAACGCGGATTGAGTTTGCCTCGTTTGCCGAAGCGGACTACACCTTTCCAAGGTGAGACTTTGAGTAGCACTCGATCCCCAACCTGGAGCTCGAGTGGTTTTCTTCCCTCATCAGCATAGCGTTTCTGACGGTCACGAGCTGCCGCCATTCGCTGTCGTATCTGAGCAATTTTCTCGGTGGTATCTACCACATGTTCTGGGCCAGTGATTTGGCTGTCACCAACTTCTGCCCAACAGAGAGGCGATCGGCATTTGCGTCCGTACAATGCCTCAAACGGAGCGGCTTGGATGCTGGTGTGGTAGCTGTTGTTATATGAAAACTCCACTAACGGGAGGTGCTTTTCCCAGCCATTGCCGAAGTCGATTACACATGCCCTAAGCATGTCTTCAAGGGTTTGGATGGTGCGTTCAGATTGCCCATCCGTCTGCGGGTGATAAGCGGTGCTCATATCTAAACGTGAGCCAAAGGACTTGTGCATTGCTTGCCACAGTTCAGAAGTAAAACGTGCGTCACGATCAGATATAATAGAGATTGGCACTCCGTGCCTTGATACCACTTCCTTTAGGTAAATGTCTGCAAGAGTAGAGAACTTGTCCGTTTCTTTGATAGCCAGAAAATGTGCAGACTTGGTTAATCGATCTACGATCACCCAAATGGTATCATTTCCGCGTTGAGATCTGGGCAGGCCGGTAACGAAATCCATGGAAATTTGCTCCCATTTCCATTTCGGGATCTCTGGTTGTTGAAGTAGGCCTGATGGTTTCTGATATTCAGACTTGACTCTCGCACAAGTCAAGCACTTACTGACGTAGGTTGCTATGTGGGCTTTCATGCCAGGCCACCAATACGTAGTCTTGAGGTCGTGGTACATCTTGTCTGAACCAGGGTGTACAGAATAACGAGACTTATGTGCTTCATCCATCACAAGCTCGCGTAAGTTGCCATAAAATGGAACCCAGATGCGTCCGTTAACATAGTAGGCACCGTCTCCCTTTTGTTCTAGCCGCTGCCTCGATCCTCGTAGGGACTCAGCCCTGATGTTTTCTGCTTTCAATGCTTCGACCTGGGCATCTCGAATCTGAGCAGGAAGGTTAGACTGGATGGTAAGCTGTAATGCTCGTACACGCTTAGGTAAAGTATCCTTTCGACTGAGGGCGTCAGCCACAACATTGGCTTTGCCCGGATGATACTTGATAGCGCATTCGTAATCATTCAAGAGTTCGACCCATCGGCGTTGTCGCATGTTTAACTCTTTTTGCTTGAAGATATGCTCGAGACTCCTGTGGTCGGTGTAAATGGTGCACTTTGTACCGTACAGGTAATGTCTCCATATCTTAAGTGCGAATACAACTGCTCCCAGCTCCAGATCGTGAGTAGTGTAGTTTCTTTCATGAACTTTAAGTTGGCGCGATGCGTAGGCAATGACCTTGTCACGTTGCATCAATACGCAACCAAGTCCTTGGATGGAAGCGTCGCAATAAACCATGAAATCATCGGTGCCTTCTGGCAATGAGAGGATAGGCGCGCTACAAAGTCTATCCTTTAGATGTTGAAACGCGGACTCCTGTGCATCACCCCATCGATAGATGACGCCCTTCTGAGTCAGTGCGGTGAGAGGTTGCGCAATCTTGGAGAAATCTTTTATAAACCTTCTGTAATATCCGGCCAAACCCAAGAATTGGCGGATTTCTGTTGGTGTGCGGGGTGCAGGCCAGTTCTTGATCGATTCAACCTTAGATGGATCCACATGAATTCCATCCTTGTTTACCACGTGGCCTAGAAAGTGGACTTCGCGAAGCCAGAAATCACATTTCGAAAACTTGGCATACAACCGTTCTTTTCGAAGAAGTTCCAGCATAAGTCGTAGATGCTGCTCGTGTTCCTCCTGACTCTTAGAATAGATCAGGATATCATCGATGAACACAATAACGAACTTATCCAGGTAAGGCTTGCACACTCGGTTCATGAGATCCATGAAGACTGCCGGTGCATTCGTCAGCCCGAATGGCATAACCAGAAACTCGTAATGGCCGTAACGAGTTCTGAATGCTGTTTTGGAGACGTCCTCATCTCGGACTCTCAGCTGATGGTATCCCGATCTCAAATCAATCTTGGAGTAATAGCTTGACCCTTGCAACTGGTCAAACAAGTCGTCAATACGTGGAAGAGGATAACGATTCTTCACAGTCACCTTGTTAAGTTCGCGATAGTCAATACACATCCTGAAGGTACCGTCTTTCTTTTTCACGAACAAGACTGGAGCTCCCCAGGGTGAAGAGCTAGGACGTATAAAACCCTTTTCCAAGAGTTCTTGTAGTTGTGTGGACAGTTCTTCGAGTTCTGATGGGGCTAGACGATAGGGTGCTCGAGCTACTGGCGCTGCTCCAGGAGCTAGCTCGATTTGAAACTCAACTTGGCGATGAGGAGGAAGACCAGGTAATTCCTCAGGAAATACCTCGGGAAATTCGCGCACAATAGGGATGTCTTCAATTCTCTTCTCTTCCGTAGATGTGTCAGTAACGAGTGCTAAAATGGCAGTGTGGCCCTTTCGCAAACACTTCTGGGCCTTAAGGAAAGAGATGATGCCTTCGACTGCACCACTCTTGTCGCCATGAATCACGAGGGGTTCTTTATCAGAACGAGGAATGCGGATGATTTTCTCCTTGCAAACAATCTCGGCTTGATGATGAGATAGCCAATCCATCCCAATAACGACGTCGAAACTACCAAGTGTGATAGGAACAAGATCGATAGGGAAAGTCTGACCAGCTAAGACGAGGTTACAACCTTTAACTACGTGTGTGGCTTCAAGACTTTTACCGTTAGCTAGTTCTACCGTGTGTTTGGGGTTCAGGAGTGTTGGGGTGCGCTTAAGAATTTGGCTAACTTTCACGGACACATAACTAGTATCGGCACCCGAATCGAATAAAACAGTAACGAAGAAGTCGTCAAGAAGAAACTTACCCATCACAACGTTGGGATCGTTCCTTGCTTCCCCCTGACCAATCACGAACACACGACCCCTTGCCCCGTTGCCATTGTTGTCTCCCCCATTTCCGCCTCCATTGTTGTTCCCATTGTGGTTCCCATTTCCTTGGTTATTGTTCTGGTTTTGGTTTAGCTGGGGGCAGTTCCTCTTAAAGTGGCCTTCAGCGCCACACTGAAAGCATCCTTTATTTCCCTGCTGATGCTGTTGCTGGTGGTTCTGTGGGGCTTGTTGTTGTTGTTGGCGATTCTGATTCGCAGGACGTGGGCTCCTGCAATCTTTGGCTTCATGGCCCAGCCTGTGACATCTCTGACATCGACCTTTGTTGCACTGCCCGCTGTGATGCTTGTTGCACCGGTTGCACTTGGGGTGGTTTCCTCGGTATCCACCCTGTCCTTGATTACCAGAAGATTGCTGACTGGGACTCTGGTAGTCATCACTCTTTCGCTGTTGAGACTGAACTGAAGTTGAACCTTTACTGGAGTTCCCATCCCATTTTCGCTTGTTGTCGGTAGGTGCATCAGAAGTAGCAGCACCAATACGCTTGGGTAGTCTGTTTTGCTCCACCGCCTGGTCGGTGAGACGATGAGCCAGTTTGACGACTTGCTAGATGGTACCCAAGTTGGCTGAAGTCACGTGACTTTGAATCTCTGGTACAAGGCCCTTGAGATAGAGCTCAATTCGTTTGAAGGGAGGGTTCACCATGGTTGGACACAAGATGGCCAGCTCATTTGACCTCTTAGTATATGCCTCGATCTCAGATCCTGTCATCTTCAGATTGTAAAATTCCACTTCTAGCTTGTGGATGTCATCCCGACTACAGTACTCCTCTTTGATCAGCTCTTTGAAACCATTCCAGGGCGTGGCATTAGCAACTGCCAGCCCTAGTAGTTGAACTTGTGCCTTCTACCAGGTTAACGCAGCTCCTTCAAGTGTTCCGGTAGCATATTTCACCCTACGGTCTTCGGGGCATTCGCACATCTCGAAAACTGTCTCAAGCTTTTCAAAACAGTGAAGAAGGCCCACTGCTCCTTCGGTGCCACTGAAAGTGGTAGGTCGACAGTCCATGAACGTCTTGAACGTGCACACAGGAGGTTGAGCATGTTGACCTGTTGCGCGAGAATAAAAGACAAGATTAAGCACGAGGGTTGGTTTGCGAAGGTAGGATCTAAATGTCCTAAGGTGAGTTGGTATGGCAGGTTATACCTCCTGCAGGGTTGGCTGCGAGTGCCTCAGCGACTCGTTCGTTGATCAAAGCCGTTAACTGGTCTTGAGTGAGGTTGATACGTCCTCCGCGTCCGCTCATGATCTTCATAATGAAGCAACGTAAGTGAGGAAAGTGTCGCGAAAGTGCGTAAGTGTGGGATGACATTAGAGAGTATGCACACAAGGTTCAAATAGCAATTACCACATTATCTAATGCACAGTGAGAACTATCTAACCGATAATATAACATAAATCATACCACTTATGGTGTCGAGTCTTGCACGTGGGGCGAAGCGTCGTTGTGGATCGTTGAGCACTGTACAGGTTATAGTCTGGTTTTAATGAAAACTTTTCCCTTATTAAAACCAAGTTCTCTATAACCAATGGCTCTGATACCAATCTGTCACACCCCCAAAATCCACCATGCGGAGTACCACCGCTTGGAGGCGTGACATGACCAGGATCGAGCCACCAATCATATTAAACAACTCAATTAAGTAAATAAAACCAAACATAATACGATTGGTGACCAAAGCCAATTAACCTTGTTTGGTTTAAACAGCGGAAGCATAAACGTGAGTTCAAAAGTATAAGTTCGTAGTTCATAAGTTTAAAGTCCAACACTTAGGTTTAATAAGTTCATAATGTTTTAAATATTAAACACTGGACATAACCGTCCGTACACCACAACGACTCCTTCCTCGTGCAAGCTCCAAACATTTAGCGACCTGTAAGGCATGTAACAACTAGTCAACAACAAAGTTGAGTGAGTTCACGTTTGGTTGTTTAGTTTTAAGTTGTTTCTGAAAACGTGGTTTGACTTTCGTTGGCGTAATTGCCGTGGGGGTTACCCCGTAGTTGAAAGTATGTTTAACCATTTCCTTTTTTCTTTACCCAATCCATAACCATGATCAGTGGGGGTTTTCCCCGTTTGAACTACTAGACGGTATGATATCGACTGCTACGCAAATAAGTTGTGCCCTATATCAGTGTCTATCATCACTGACAATCTGCCATAGTCCATTAGTACACGCCCGTCCGACTGGCACGGTGTGAGGTTTGTTAAACCTAATAGCGCTATTAACTAATGACCCGCTCGCCATTGGCCTCGGCGATTAAGTCGATATAAATTGAGGGACTTCATGATAGAGTTTTGTCTAGCTAGTTTTAAGGTTGTTGTCCTACCCAAGGAGGACGAACGTACGTATTCTGCACCAGGAGAATTCGTAGGTTTAATAATGGCATCCAATCTATGGAGGATGGCCGTACATATCCTACCCAAGGAGAATATGTAGATCCCGTTTTAATTTCTTTAACCCATTCCCAACCACCGGGAATCCCATGCCTTAGAAAGTGTGAACTCACCTCGGTTTGCTCGGTTAGATTCTCAATATAGTTAACAGTCAAGGTCGGTCAATCGCGTCCTAATAAGGTACGGATAACAATCAGTTTCTCATGCATAACACGTATCCTACGTACGGTTTATTTGCACATTACTTCTACCACATAACAGGCACACACTTTAACGATTTACGCCCATATATACTTCCCATCCATTCCCCACTCATAAGCAAACATACAATAATGCATATAACACATATAACATGTCAAATCATTCACAGATAGCATACTCGACATTTAGACACGCAAATCACAACTTATGTTATTTCAGCATTAATATTCAAAACCGGCTGTTTTCGGGGATTTTAATAAAATAGTTAGATTATTCCAAAAATTCCCAAATTTTTATAGAACGTCATAAACATTCCATATTTTATTGTGTAAAAATATCGGGGTCCGGTTCATTACCCATATTTTATAAAAATTCATATTCGGGACTGAACTCAGATTTATGTATTTCTGACCATAGTCCACGAAACAATTTATTAAAAATTCGTCGAGTGTCCGATTTACGAAATTCCAGTGGGGTAATTACAAATACATCGGTTATCATCTACCGTACAAATTTCATGGTCCGATTCATCATAAAACTCAGGTTATGACTGAAAGTACGACACCCATTTGTTGCTGTAAAAATTCAGCTTAAGTAGCTGTTACAAATTAACACTTTAAAAATAGTAAACGGAGTCCAAAAATTACGATTCCGGTGCCATTAGAATCGTATTTCATATTAACATATTTTAGATTCAAAATATCGATTTTTAGTTGAGGTTAAGACCTGTTTACAGCCAACAGAAGTGGGCTGTAAAAGTTAGACAGATTCTGATTTCAAGTGTTTAACCTTCTAAATCATGTTCGATCGATTCCGTTAACGAGTTTAGTGACCACAACAACATCATATACTAATATTATTCAGTAAAGCATCATATAATCACCCAATCATCATAATCACACAAGATCTACATGATTTACACACCTATCTTCTCTTTATTCATCTTTTATCCAAGACTATTGCAAGTTCTTTTAGAGTTTCATAAGTTTTTAACCATTAATCATCTATTAACCATAAAATACATGAACAATATGAAGATTTAAGAAACTTACTACTAGCACAAGGCTAGGGAAGTTCAAGTGTGGAAAAGTGGTGGTTAAAAGAAAACGAGAGCGGTCCTTCAACTTCCGAACGCACGGAGCTTCGTTGTTCACCTTCTTGCACCTTTGTATGGATGGAAAATGGCTAGAAAGTGACTTGATGGTGGGTGTATGGTGGTGGTATGATGGCAGCCGAAAGTGAGGGAGAGAAAAAGGGTTGAGTGAAGTGATGAGTGGTAGATTATATAAGGTCTTCCATAAGGCATATTCCTAGCATATTCCTGGCATATTCCTGGCATATTCCTGGCATATTCCTGGCATATTCCTGGCATATTCTTGGCATATTCCTGGCATATTCCAAGCATATTCCAAGCATATTCCTGGCATATTCCTAGATTTACTGCGTTGTCTGCGTTTTGCTGTAGAAGCACTGTGTCGCGCAGAAACACACGGTACGCGCTTAAACTTGAAAAATAACGTTTTTTTTAATTTTCAACACTCAGGAAAATATAACGGACTATTTAGTGACCTTTCCGTACACTATTAGTATATTAACAAGTACATGTAAGTATAACACAGATATCAGAAAGCAGTTAAGTGATTTCGCACAGTCGTCAAGCACATTAATTATTATTAGTAAATTATACGGTTACATGTAAATTCGAGGGTTGTCACAAAACGCGAGGTATACGAACCGAAAACTGAATTTAAGTGCCGTAAACTATATTTTAGCATAACTTTTTTCATGTGTATTGTAGGACTTGAAATTTTACAGGCTGATCATATATGATGAAAACAAGACTCGTTCAAATTGTTTTTTTTTTTTTTGAATTTTTGAGAAGTTTTAGTGATTTTTATACTGTTTAATGGTGCTAATTCGGGAAAAATATCAAAGTCTATCAATAAATCACCAAAAAATGCAAGAATGTGGGGTTTGATATGGGAAACATCCCGGAAAAATTCAGGATTCATTGGTTGAGTTTACATATGGTTTCAAAAATAGCGTTGTCGCGAAGTTTCGACAGCCGAAAACCCAGTTTAGATAATTTGGAAAAATCTAAAATTTTTGCAACAAGTTCCTGCATATATTAGGAGACTTCTGTGAATTTTTGGGATTTTTAAAAATTGGATCGTTGTAATCGCCAAATTGTCGGTTAAATACAATTTTAAAACGAATTTATTAAAATTAATAAATTCCGAGAATATTTTTTCTGAAATATGCATATTTTTACAACTTTATATAAATTTTTTCAGAATTTTATTAAAGTTATAAGTATAACCTTGGAAATTATGCGATTAAAATACATTATTTTAATAAAAACCGGCAAAATAAACGCTTAACGTTGCTACTGGAACTTGTGAACTGACTGAGGGTATAATTGGCAATAATTGGAAAGTTAGGGTAATTCCGTACTATTCCGGTGTAAATTGGGTAATTGGCGGACATTACACGCTAGTTTGGGGAAATCCCCGACGACGAAAACGGAAACTGAAATTTGAACGAGTTAGGTTCGTGTAACGCCCGAACTTCCTTAATGAACAAAAAATAATTTTAAAATCTGAACAATATGGGACATTCGGTATGATCAATCACTTGCCCAAACATCTAGAGCAACTAACCGTGATTGGCATGCAAAACGATGCACGGAAGCCAAACACAATTTTGACTCTAAGATAATACCCATCGCCCTACTTTTATGCTATAAGTTCATTCTTGGATGAATATTCTCCGTCAAGCCTAAGATATAGTAATTATCGACTTGGGAACTACTTTCGATAATTAACCCTACCATACTGACAATAGGTTCGGAATAGCGGATACTTTACGTCATTAACATACTGGGACTACGCTATTACGTGAGTTTCCTTACCCCGTTTTCAACCTGTTTTCATGTTTTACATGGGGGTGAATTGCATGTTACATATGTACAAACTTGCACATGAATACTTGATTTGATGTGAATTATCTGAGTTATACTAACATACGAAAAGTCCCCACAAACACGAGTGATCAACTATAGGCCGGTGGATGTATGAATAGTACTATCGGTCTGACAAATCCAATTAAGCTGGCACGAATGCCATGGGTTCTACTGCAATTGCACATGTCCACTCTCTGTGAGCATGCTATGTGGTGTTAGACATAGCTATTTGGGGTGTAAAAGTGCTGAGGTGTCGGATGTGAGACACGACCCTTGTGAACACTCAAGGTTTCAATTTTGGGCTTAGTATAATTAAATTAAATGTGCAGAACTTGATTTCCTTTTACATGGTGTGATACAAACAAAACTTGTGAAACTCACCAGCTATTTGTAGTTGACCTTTCAAAACTTTAACATGCTTTTCAGGTAACTTGAGACTCGTGTGATACCAGTGTTTGCCGTTCAAGCTGTGCGTTACAGATGTATACATGTATAGAAGCACGCCTTTAAGAAGATTAACGTGGTTCGCGGGAACATGCCGTTGTAACATACATGTAGTATGTAATCAACAGTGCAATCGAAAATATAGTTGAATAATAAATATAGTATCTTTATAAACATTGTGCTTCTACCAGAGGTGTCTGTTGCATACCATATTTTACTTCCGCTGGGAATCGGACTGTGACATCTTAACTCCTATTAATACTACTAATGAATTGTATCTTATTCAATCTCTAATTTCTAATAATATTCATGATAAATAGTAAAAGTAATCCTAATAAAACAAATAATCATATCTAACTTGAACAACTGACAAACCAAATAAACAAACTAACCGACTCAAAGTTAAACTCTAGTATTTTAAACAATATCAAGATGTATCCTTGTAGCAGCTAATAAGAAGCTGAAAAAGAGTACAAATTGCACGAAAGAAGAGACATCAAATGAGATCCAATCAGAATAGGTTAATGAATTACAAGGTGCCCTATTTTTATACCAAAGAAACGAGTCTTCCTTCACGAGCTCAAAAATCTTAGTCACCGGCATCTGCTTTCCCTTGAACTCCTTATCATTTTGTGCTAGCCATATCCGCCATAAGGTAGCCATTATGATCATGTGAACCACTTTCTTCCACCTCCTAGATCAAATTTGAGACGTCATGAAGTCAAGGAATTGAGCAAGCGAATCCATATCACTCATGATTAGAACCCTCACCCATCTACACACGTGCCACCAAATAATCCTTGCAGACAAGAAAGAAACGAATTAGTGATCACCGATCTCCACAGCAACCCTACACCCGGAACATAACGGATCTGAGAGGTGCACTCCTCTACTGTGAAAGGCCGCCTTAGAAGCCATGTATCCCATCTCGGTTCACAAACCAAATAATTTACTTCTAATGGCATCTACATAAATCTGCCTGCATCACTATGACGCCTTATCCTGGAGCAAATATCCCATCTTAGTTCCTTTGACGAGAACCCATCCTCATCCTTGTTCTCCTAGCTCCAAGTATCTATCCACTGGACAAAGCGACCTGCCAAAGCAGGTCCATAAGCAAGGCGAATTCAGTCCAATCAGTGTCAAAGCATGGGCTTTTGATCCAATCACACATCCATTGGAGGATACTGTTTGACGAATTGACACAAGAGAGATGGGAGAAGATTTGTCCTTAGCAAGCCGAAACAAATGAGGGAACTCGTTCTTCAAAACCCCTGCCCCGACCAGTTGTCTTTCTAAAAAAATAGTCGACTCACCATTTCCAACCTGAACCTTTAAGAATGATTTCACCTTAATTCCTACCTTTGATAGCACACCATCCACGGACCCTATATGTTTCCACCACCCCTTGATCCCGTATTTCACCAGAATAATTTTATCACCCCGGTACGACCCATGGATAGCCGAGATGACTCTAAACCAAAGCTGCTCCAGCCCATCTTTAAATCGCCATCACCACTTGGCTTAAATTTGTGAGGTTTAATTCTTCCCACCCACCAATCCCCAACCCACCTAGTGGCTTTGACTTTATAATATTGAGGAGCCTTAAATGAAAGAACACCTTAATCCTTCGAGGGTGTTTAAGACTAATTGAGGAGCCTTAAACACCCCCAAAAAATAAAAAGGGAATGTTGCCCAGCACAACCTTAGCCAATGTTACTCTACCCGCAAAAGATAGAGTTTTGGCTTTCTAGGCTGACAATTTCTTTAGGAATTTTTCGATGACCGGATGCCAGTACTTCGCCCTTTTCAAATTTGCACCTATAGGGAGCCTGATATACGTAAAAGGAAAACTCCTAACATTGCGTCTAAGAGTATTAACCAATTTTTAAACCTTGACCTCATCGACCCCTACCCCGTACAATGAGCATTTGGTGAGATTATTTTTCAGCCCCGTTAGGAGGTGAAAACATCTCAATTATCTGCCCAAACTTACTACGTTTTTCTCAGACCATTTTCCCAGGAAGATAACGTCATCCGCGTAGCAAAGGTGGTTGATCATAGGCTCGTTGTTTGGAAGACAACCCCTTTTAAACAAGCCAAGACCCCCTGGTGCGGTTCATGAACATATGAATAGTCTCCATTGCCAATATAAATAAGGAAGGCGAGAGAGGATCACCTTGGCTTGGCCCTCTCTTATATGCAGTGTTGCAGAAATCGGCCTAGGCGGCCGATTAATCGCCGCCTAGGCGCTAGGCGGTGACTAACTGATTAATTTTATGCTAGTCGGTCCAAAAAATCGGTCATGGTAATAATCGGTCAAAGTCGGAGTTAATCGGTCCTAGGCGGTCAAAATCGGTCCTAGGCGGTCAAAAATCGGATTAATCGGACAATATTAGTCGGTCAAAATCGATCAAAATCGGTCCTAGGCGGTCAAAATTGGTCAAAATCGAACCATACTATCTGAAACTTGAAGTATTTATGTGAATTTTGAAGTATTATTTTTATATGATTGGGTATATATATATAATTTTGAAAAAATACATATAAAAATCCCATTCCGATTAATCCCGATTAATCCCTAAGCTGTACCTCACCGCCCGACTAGCGCCTAGCGCCTTTTACAACATTGCTTATATGTAAACTCCCGCGTAGGCGATGTAGGAACCGTTCGCATAAATAAATAAAATAAACAAATATTATTACTGATTACAATACAAATAAAGCTGGAAAAACAAATACTATTACAACTTAAATAAACAAATACAAGAATAGGTGTAGAAGAAGAAGAAAAACGATAACTGAGGCACGTGTTCAACACGCTTCCCTTAAAACAAATTCCGAGTCTCCCAGGAGCACTCGTTTTGTTTCCCAGGGTACAACAGCCGGAGCAGTGGTACTGCCGGAGCTGGCCTACAACCCGAAGGGTACCTTGAAACTTGCAGGAAGAAGATCAGAAGACTGTTGAGAGAGTTTAGTATGCTGTTGTGTTGCTGGTGTCCTCTGCAACTGGGTATGGAGCTGTATTTATACAGCTCCTAAGTCGTAACAGTCAAAACGGAATTAAAGAGAGGTTTAAATTGCATTAAACGTCTTCAATGCAATTTAATACGTCATTTAATTCTCAGTCAAAGACCGTTAACTCGTCAGTTTCAAAGCTGAACTGTAACTGCACAGTCATTCAATGCTGGAAGCTTCTGCGCGCGTGCGCACGCAAGTCACACTGGTCCACGCGCGCCCAGGTCTGCACGCTCATGCGCGGTGCGTCCGTTTGGCTCACTGCCATGCGCGCATGCGCCACACTAACTTGGGTCCATACGCGCGTGCGCCACGTCACCTGTGGACCTATACGAGCACGCCACACAGTCGCGTGGTATTGGCTCACTCTGGTGCACCGCGCACGTCACATCAGGCTCCATGCACCATGCGCACCCGCGCGCCTTTATGCCATGTGTACTCGCGCGCGGACTGCCACGTCACGCGCCCCGAACCTGCACACCACTTGGTCCTTGCAGCCTCTGTGATCCACCACGCGCAAGTGGTCAAAAATACAAAGGTGGCTCTCAAGCGGCTCGCGGCGATGCGAGCGTGCGAAGTGCAAAGTGCGCCATCAAAGCGCCACATTGAGCCTCATCGCCCGCGCCACATTGAGCCTCATCGCCCACGCCACGCGCACCCTTCGCGAGTACACTTAGTGTGTGCTTCCATGAAACAATAAAGGTGGAGAGTTCCCACTTAAATACCCGTTCAAGTTCCATCTCTCCTCCTATGTGGGACAAGGTGCAACTTTCCCTTTTATTTCAGCATTCAATGTTTCAAACACCCAACTTTGAGCATCGATATCTCATTCATCTTAGCTCGGTTTTGGACGTGGTTTAGTTTGTTGCGAAGCTCTTCCAACATAGAACACAAACCCACAAATAAATATATAAAACTCGCTCATTTTCTTATATTTATTTCTAGTCCAAAATAGGAAAAATCATTTTCCTATATTTGTGAAAAATGCTATTTTCACCAATTTTTCCAACAATCCCCCACATGAAAAATGCTATTTTCATCAAATTTCCAACAATCCCCCCACATGTATGGAAATCGATCTTTTCCTTACACTTTTCAACGATATTCGACAGTTGAGTATTGCAAGATAGGTAGGTTGTTACCTTTGAACCTTCTTTTGTGAAGCATACTTAGCTTACTAGCGGTTTGTAGACGCGATGTCCTTGAACATACCCCCATTTGTGTAAACGACAATACACTTCACACAATACTCTCCCTGGTTTGGCCAACCCCTCATTGTCGTGTCCTATTATGGTCCTGGAACACTTGCCTGGTTCTGCAAGAGCTCTAGGCTTGCGCACCCCACAAAGCCATTCGAAGCGACCCTACTTCTCTCTCACATAGGTGATTCCCATGAATCATTAAAAGCATCATGGTTATTTGATTTCCTGAAATTGTTAACCTTAATATGCTTAGCCTCACTTCAATGTCACTGATTGGAATGGACTAGGAAGTATATAACTCCCTTTTATTTGGTTTGGGGTACTCCCCCACAGTGACTCCGTTTTGGTAATATGATTAAGTTGTCCTATTGAACTTAGATCTTGGGATCTCCAGTCAACTAAGTTAGGTTTCCCTCATATTCCCTTTTATCACGGGCTTTAGTCCCATTCCTCTTGACGACGTTTCAACTAACTCTCTGCTTAAGCCTTTTGTAAACGGGTCTGCAATGTTATCCTTTGATCTCACATAATCAATTGTGATAACACCCGTTGAGAGTAGTTGTCGTACCGTGTTATGTCTACGTCGCATATGCCTTGATCTGCCATTGTACATTAAGCTTTGAGCTCTACCAATCGCTGATTGGCTATCACAATGTATACATATGGCTGGCAAAGGCTTTGGCCATCTTGGAATATATTCCACGAATTGACATAGCCATTCCGCCTCCTCTCCTGACTTATCCAAGGCGATAAATTCGGATTCCATTATGGATCTTGCTATGACCGTTTGCTTAGAAGACTTCCAAGCAATAGCAGCTCCTCCAAGTGTAAACACGTAACCACTTGTTGATTTGGAATCTTTATTATCCGATATCCAGTTTGCATCAGTGTATCCTTCGATCACTGCTGGTTGTCGGGTATAATGCAGTCCATAATCTCTTGTGTATCTTATGTATCTAAGCACCCTCGTGATAGCTTTCCAATGATCCGTGTAAGCCAAGTCGGGTCTAGTACATGTCATTAGATACATTAGACTGCCAATAATTCTTGAATACTCTAATTGAGCAACTCCATCTCCTTTATTTTTCTTGAGATGTTGGGAAGTATCAACTGGACTTCGAGCTACACTCGTATCTCCCGAGTTGAATTTTTCAAGAATTTTATCCACCTAGTGAGATTGACTTAACACAAGACCATCTTGGGTTCTTATGATCTTTACTCCAAGAATCACATCCGCTAAACCCATGTCTTTCATATCAAATCTCGCTTTTAACATGTTTTTAGTAGCCTTGATAATTTTATCATTACTCCCAATGATAAGCATATCATCTACGTAAAGACATAAGATTACATAACCTTCATTTGTGTCTTTGAAATAAACACATTTATCGCACCCATTTATTTTGAAACCATTGTCAATCATGACATGATCAAACTTATGGTGCCATTGTTTTGGTGCTTGCTTCAAGCCATACAAAGACTTGACGAGTTTACACACTTTACCCTCTTGACCTGGGGCGGAGAAACCTTCAGGTTGCTCCATGTAAATCTCTTCTTCTAAATCGCCATTTAGAAATGCGGTTTTAACGTCCATTTGGTGAACTTCCAAATTTCTTAAAGCCGCTATAGCAAGAACCATTCTAATCGAGGTTATGCGCATCACAGGCGAGTAGGTATCAAAGTAATCTAGACCTTCCTTTTGTCTAAATCCTTTAATCACCAACCTAGCCTTGTACTTATCATTACTTCCATCAGTTTTCATCTTCCTTTTGAATATCCAACGATATCCAAGTGGTTTGCAACCAGGTGGAAGATCTACTAACTCCCAAGTATGATTTTGCAATATAGAATCAATTTCGTTCTTTATTGATTCTTTCCATTGAGGTCCTTCTGAAGAGGAAACCGCTTTGCGATATGTATTGGGCTCGCCCTCAACCATATAGCTAACGAAGTCTGGACCAAAGGATTTTTCAACCCTTGGCCTTTTGTTTCGCCTACGATCACCTTCTTCAACCTCAGGCCGTTCATGTGTCTTATCATGAACTACCTCATCAACTGGTGTAGATGAGCTTTCACCTACTTCAAAAGTAGGTGTTGATGTCATTGCATGTGTTTGTCTTCTCAAAGGAAACACATTTTCAAAGTAAGACACAACGTTAGGATTCACCTCCATGATAGTGTTGACGTGTACATCAGGATTCTTGGACTCATGTACAAGAAATCGATGTGCACTACTTTGATGTGCATACCCAATGAATATGCAATCAACAGTTTTGGGTCCTATCCTAAGAGCCTTAGGAGGTGGTACAATCACCTTTGCTAGGCACCCCCACACTTTCAATCATTTGTATGAAGGCTTCTTCTTTTTCCATAACTCATATGGAGTTTCGTCTCTCTTTTGGAGTGGTATCTTGTTCAAAAGATAATTAGCCGAGAGAAGGGCTTCCCCCCACATTTCCTGGCTCACCCCAGAACTTATCAACATGGCGTTCATCATTTCTTTCAATGTACGGTTCTTTCGTTCCGCCATGCCATTTGATTGTGGAGAATAAGGAGGTGTACACTCATGTACAATGCCACTTTTTGCACATATATCGGCAAAAGGTGCAACATATTCGCCTCCTCGGTCGCTTCGCAAAGATTTTATCTTCTTTTGAAGTTGATTCTCAACTTCATTTTTATACAAGATAAATTTACTTATTGCTTCATCTTTACTTTTTAGTAAATATACATAGTAATATTTAGTACTGTCATTAATAAACGTGATGAAATACTTATTTCCACCTCTTGTGGGTACCGCTTCTAAATCACAAATATCAGTGTGAATTAAATCAAGGGGTTCGGTTATTCATTCAACCGATTTCGATGATGATCTTGTAAGTTTGAATTCTACGCAAGTTTCACATTTATAATGTGAATCAATATGGAATGTTGGTATACAATTTAAATTGATTAAACGACGTATTGAATTAAAATTAACGTGACCTAATCTACCATGCCATTTATTCGAATCAGAAAAATCAAGCATATAAGCAGAAGTAGTAGCAATTTTATTCATGTTCTTTTTGACAGCCATTACATTCAATTTGAACATACCATTTTGGGCATAGCCCTTGCCAATATACATTCCTCGTTTAGTAAGTACAAATTGATCGCTCTCAAAAACTAAACGAAATCCAAACTTATTAAGCAACCATCCCGAGACTAGGCTCTTGCGCAAGTCTGGTACATATAACACGTTGCTTAAAGTGAGCTCCTTCCCTGAAGTCCACTTCAAAATCACCGTTCCTTCACCCTTGATGTATGCGGTGGCTGCATTTCCCATGTACAACTTCTCATCTCCCGCAAGCTCTTTGAAGGTGGTAAAGAGGCTCCTGTCTGGGCACACATGACGGGTCGCTCCCGTATCAACCCACCATCCTTTTGGAGTGTTGGTCACAGCATTGACCTCATCCAACATTGCGGTTTTGTCGGAAATCATTGCCACCAAAGGCATTCCGTCTTCATCCACCATGTGCGCACGCTCACGCTTTGGTTTCTTGCATTGGTTAGCCCGATGCCCCGGCTCATCACAGTTGTAACAAGTCACTTGGAACGCTTGAGGTTTGTTTTTCACAACCCCTTTCTTCGGTCCAAGTTTGCTAGCCTTTGCTTTCTCTTTATCCTTTTTCCCCTTGCCCTTATTGCCCTTAGAGGATTGCCCATGCTCAACCAAATTTGCGCTCGCAGAAGTTTGCGTATGGCTGCCTTTTAGGGCAATTCTATTGTCCTCTTCAATCCGAAGACAAACAATAAGATCCTCTATAGTCATCTCCTTCCGTTTGTGTTTAAGATAATTCTTAAAATCCACCCAAGCAGGAGGTAACTTCTCAATCATTGCTGCCACTTGGAATGTCTCGCTAAGTGTCATGCTTTCCGCAAGGATGTCATGTAGTATAATTTGCAATTCTTTGACTTGATTCATAACGGTTTTAGAATCAACCATTTTGAAATCCAAGAAACGGGCTACCACAAATTTCTTTGTGCCAGCATCCTCCGTTTTGTACTTCTTGTCCAAGGTATCCCAAAGATCTTTGGAAGTCTTGACATTATAGTACACATTATACAATGCATCCGAAAGCCCGTTTAACACATAGCCTCGACAAATGAAATCTGAGTGCTTCCAAGCCTCTACCACGCTCAGAGCCTGAGCGCTGGTCTCCCCTTCCGCAGGTCCAGTTAAGAACCTCACAAGGTTCATTGTGGTTAGGTAGAAGAACATCTTCTGCTGCCACCTTTTGAAGTGTAGACCCGAGAACTTCTCAGGTCGTTCAGCGTGATTAGCCACTGTGGACGCTCCCATAGTGGTGGTGTTCAAGGGGGTTCCCGTCACAACATTCGTGTTACTGACGTTTTCGGTCGACATGCTTAAAATTAAAATTTAAAGTTTGTCAAAAGGTCTGATTTACGCAAAAACCAGTAGTAAACTAGTAAATTTTAATTTTACCACAAAATTACTGTTTCGGCTTCTAAGTCCAACTTTGAAGACCAAAAACAGAAATTTTATAATTTTTACAACTTACTGTCTGGCTTCTAAGTCCAACTTTGAAAACCAAGACAGAAAGTTTTAAGCAATTTTTTAGGACAGAATCTGAGATGTAACCAGAATTGTTTTCAACCAAAGTCGCTCCTTTGAAGAAGAAAACAACAAAAAAAAAAATCTGTTTTTAAAACACAAACTGAGTGAATCAAAACTGGTTTGAGTCACAAAACAGAATGGTTTTGATTACACGAACGGTTTTAAAAATTTGTTTTAAGATTGTAGGAACCGTTCGCATAAATAAATAAAATAAACAAATATTATTACTGATTACAATACAAAGAAAGCTGGAAAAACAAATACTATTACAACTGAAATAAACAAATACAAGAATAGGTGTAGAAGAAGAAGAAAAACGATCACTGAGGCACGTGTTCAACACGCTTCCCTTAAAACAAATTCCGAGTCTCCCAGGAGCACTCGTTTTGTTTCCAAGGGTACAACAGCCGGAGCAGTGGTACTGCCGGAGCTGGCCTACAACCCGAAGGGTACCTTGAAACTTGCAGGAAGAAGATCAGAAGACTGTTGAGAGAGTTTAGTATGCTGTTGTGTTGCTGGTGTCCTCTGCAGCTGGGTATGGAGCTGTATTTATACAGCTCCTAATTCGTAACAGTCAAAACGGAATTAAAGAGAGGTTTAAATTGCATTAAACGTCTTCAATGCAATTTAATACGTCATTTAATTCTCAGTCAAAGACCGTTAACTCGTCAGTTTCGAAGTTGAACTGTAACTGCACAGTCATTTAATGCTGGAAGTTTCTGCGCGCGCGCGCGCGCAAGTCACACTGGTCCGCGCGCGCCCAGGTCTGCACGCTCATGCGCGCGTGCGCCACACTGACTCAGGTCCATGCGCGCGTGCGCCACGTCACCTGTGGACCTATACGAGCACGCCACACAGTCGCGTGGTATTGGCTCACTCTGGTGCGCCGCGCACGTCACATCAGGCTCCATGCACCATGCGCACCCGCGCGCCTTCATGCCATGTGTACTCGCGCGCGGACTGCCACGTCACGCGCCTCGAACCTGCACACCACTTGGTCCTTGCAGCCTCTGTGATCCACCACGCGCAAGTGGTCAAAAATACAAAGGCGGCTCTCAAGCGGCTCGCGGCGATGCGAGCGTGCGAAGTGCAAAGTGCGCCATCAAAGTGCCACATTGCGCCTCATCGCCCACGCCACGTGCACCCTTTGCGAGAACACTTAGTGTGTGCTTCCATGAAACAATAAAGGTGGAGGGTTTCCACTTAAATACCCATTCAAGTTCCATCTCTCCTCCTATGTGGGACAAGGTGCAACTTTCCCTTTTGTTTCAGCATTCAATGTTTCAAACACCCAACTTTGAGCATCGATATCTCATTCATCTTAGCTCGGTTTTGGACGTGGTTTAGTTTGTTGCGAAGCTCTTCCAACATAGAACACAAACCCACAAATAAATATATAAAACTCGCTCATTTTCTTATATTTATTTCTAGTCCAAAATAGGAAAAATCATTTTCCTATAGTTGTGAAAAATGCTATTTTCACCAATTTTTCCAACAGGCGACCCATTCACTAAGACCGACCCTTTCGCAATCTCTTTTTGAAATCCATTTGCTACAAGACCCCCAAAAGAAATTTCAGATTTAACGTATCATAGACTTTCTCGAAGTCCACTTTAAAAGTCAACACTTTCTTTTTTGATTTTTCTGCCCAAGACACCACTTCACTCACAATACATGGACCATCCAAGATGTTTCTTCTGCCCACAAAAGCAGACTGAGAGTCGGACACAAACAAGTCAAGAACCAAATTAAGTCAGTTAGATAGTACGTTTGCTATAATTTTGTAGAGAGAGCCAATAAGAGAGACGTATGTATAATCCAAAATGTCTTGCGGGTCACCAACTTTTGGCAACTATGAAAGAAAAGATGGATTACATCCCAGGTCAATCTTACCTTTAGCAAAGAAATCCTCCATCATGGACATAACAAATGGCCTTAATTTTTCCCAGAATTAATTCAGAAATTGGAAAGAAAACATGTCTGACCCTGGTGCCTTCCCCCTTCGCAATCCCCAATGGTGTTTCCGACTTCATTAACTGAAAAAGGAATCACCAAAAAGTCAGCTTGACTCTTTGTTAATCGCTCCAACCCAGTATTAACAAAACCCGTCCTGCGCCATATTGGCTCTTAGAACTTCTTTTTAAAAATTAGTCTCGGCTTCCCTTTAATTAGTTCTGGATTGGACACCCACACCTCATGTCACAACCCCGGACCCTACCTAGGCGGGAGCCATGAGCAGATACAAGTGGTACCAGTGTTTATTAAAATTTTCGCAATGGAAATTTATTAGGATCGGGTGTCAGGAAAAATATCATAGTTTTCAAAACACCGTTGTTTTTATTTCATAAACGGTAAGATTGAAACCAATATTTACATAAAGGTTTTTCCACAGGATAAACCCTTGATTACAAAACATGTTTTATTTGGGTTTACATAGTGACTTATTTAAGCTTGAGTGCCTCATAGCACTTTTCCTTCTCTTCACAGTAAATCACCTGAAACGCATTTTAAAAACATTTGATCAGCAATATTGGTGAGTTCATTCAATTTGTATAAAAGACACAGTATTGTAATTACATCATTAAGAGTTTTTACGTTTGTTTATATCTTACGATTACCCATAGGTATTTGTCACTAGGCAATTCCCGTGACTGTGATCATATCACTGTTAGTCATTCTCTCAACTAGTGAAGCTTATCAAGTAGTGTATATGATGTATTGCAAAATACATCTATTTATCATGTTAAGTTTGTATAATTTTGGTTCGTATTCGTTAGTTTTATTTAGAATATTCGTATATTTGATTTGTTTGTGTTTTACAGGCCTTGATTGATAAAAGCAGCTGAAAAGAGAGGAAAACAAGTTAAATCATGCTAAAATCAAGTGCCGAAACGAGATGGGGAGTTCGAGAGTTAAAACGAATTAAAAGATGTGATTATGAAGCCTGTCGCGCCACGCGACAGGATGATGAGTGGCTTCCACGTACCGCGAATGTCGTACGTTGACCGGGATTGACTTTCGTGCTTGGCGTTGCGCGAAGCATATGGGGCTTACCCTTCACGTGTCGTGAAGGGCTTATATGTGCGGCAGAATCATAATCGATGCTGGATTCTTATTTCTAAACATTATAAAAACATCATAAACACCCCATAAACCCTAATTACGAATTAATAACACTGGGGGACGAATTCAGCTGCAAAGTGGGAACTTTTGGAACGGTTTTTCAGGCTTGGAGCATTGGTTTGAAGATTGAGAGCTGAGGAGGTCGTCCGGATCATTTTTGCACTATTCGGGTTCTTCATTCTTGTTTCCTAATTCTTTAACCATGTTTCTAGTTGTCAAAATTACTCTTTTGCTTATTGTTTTAATGACTTTTCTTGGCTAATTTTCTATTACTGCCTAGACTGTGATGACGGATTTATGACGTTTTGATTTTTATTATGTTTAATTAGTTATTTATGGATTGTTGATAAAAGTAGTCGGTTTGGTTTATTAGGTTTAATGTGTTTGCGTGCTTTAAATTGTTTTATTGTCGTTTGTTGTTTCGTATGAATTTTGATGATTATCTATATCACATAATAGATTCATACTGTCACACCCCGCCAAAATCAGAGTTGGCGTGACCGGACTTGTATCTTCATTGCACAGCGGAAGGAAATAAAGCTAAGACTTCGAGAAGGTGAACACCCACTAAGTGCTCGAATTTCCAAGGTTCTCCTATTCCAACCACGTCATAATTTGAAAAAGTAACCTGAGAAAGAACATGCGAAAAATCAAAATAAAGTTGGCGAGTTCATAGTTTGTTTTGAAAAAGATTTGAAGAGAAATCTTTTTAAATATCCGGTTTTTAAAATATTGTTTGAGAAAACGAAATAAAAATCATTTTCTTTGGCATGTTTTATGAAAACTTTGTATTTCTGAAACTTCGTATGTGTAATGCGTTATGTTCGTAAAACTTTGTATTTGTAAACTTTTGTGTTTGTAAAATTTGTGTAACCGACAATGCCCACACCTGACAATGACAACATGCATGCATGAACCCATGAGTTTGTATCTGTATAAAATATGGTATGTAAATATAAGTTGTGAACTGTAAAATGTAAGTTTGTGAGTTGTAAATGTAAGTTATAAAATGTAAGCTGTAAATGAAAATTGTAAGGAAATTGAGATCGATAATGTTTAGCTAGGACATTAAAATGTGTGACGACATAGGAAGCATCCAAACCTAGGCGATTTTTCCATCGATTCACGCTGGGACCCGAAAGCACTTTTCCGCAGGGGTCTAAAACCGAAGAGTGAGACTGCCCATACCCATTAGATCTAACCTTTCGCAACTTGGTCTAAGTGTATACATGATTAATGGTGCTTAAGTTTCACCCTATTCGTAACATGATCTAATGTATCATTCCTTAGTTTTCTTTAACATGCATTGTACATGTATTTTCCCCAAAGTTTAGAAAACAAGAAAACGTTTGTATACACTTTTCCAAAATACATTTGTTTGAAAAACCGATATAGTTAACATAAACCTTTCGTAAACCATTTGTGTTTATTGAAATTCACAAACCATTTGTGATAGTTAAAACTTGTTTATAAAATGGTTTAGAAATATAAAATTTATGTTCATCGAAAATCTCGTATGTTTTTGTAAAACTGGCATGTCTTTCCACCCCGAAAATATTTATAAAAATTTAAAACCGTAAAAAGGTGGGGTTATGAACTCACATTGATATCCTTGTACAAAGCTAGCTAAATGTGCATCCATATTGTCGTTTCTAAACATGACTCGCTAGCATGTAATCTATAACATTCCTAACATGGAATAACTATAAGTTCCTAATAAATTGATATAGCTAAACTACGTGTCACTGAGCTCTACCGAATCGCTAACCGAACGATCCGATGGTTAGTTGTTAACTCGAAAGAAACGAAAAAGATATACTTGTTAAGTTTCGTTTAATATCGGTGAAAATTACTATGTCTTGGAGATACTTAGTTTTCGAGAGGTTTAGCGAATATATATGTATTTATATCATCATCATCATACTCAGTATATCCCACCAATAGCAAAGCTAAGGTAGCGAATATATATGTATTTATATAAAAATACAAAATATATTTATGGTATCGTATTAGTCGTCCCGAAAGGTCGTGTAATCACAATAGAGATTTCGTGTTCCGTAGACAATTGTAAAAATACATATATGTTGTTTAAGTGTTTGAAATAAATATAAAAAGTTATATTTATTTAATAAAGTTTTCGAGTTGTGGTTGTTTATAATAAATATAATAGTTATATTTATTTTATAAAAAAATCATCGAGTTGTTTGATGTTTGAAATAATTATATAAACTATATTTATTTTTATAAAGGAATTCGGGTCATCGACGTTTGAAACAATTTAATTAATTAAACTTGTTTTATAAAAAGTTTCACGTTTGGCTTTCAAATAAATCACGTTCATTGAAATGTTATCGGCTTGTTTTTGTTAAGTTATAAAGCGTCGTCAAAATAAATATGTGTTTGTATTTATTTTTATAAACAAAAATCGTTTGAATCCGAAAGGTTTCGCTTTTAAAATAAAACATGTTTTGTTTACGGGTTTTCTCGAAAAACAGGCAGAGTTTTCTTTGTTTTTGGACTACCCGACAACACGGGTTGTCGTTATAATTTTTCAAAACTCAATAATAATCAATTCACAATCGCAATATATCAAATTTCGTCAAATATTGTCAAAACATAAACTATACTCGAATCGATCGGTCCGAGCTCGTTTTTCACGTAATTAATAAGAACTATATAAAAATAACCATATAAATCGCGCTTTTAAATCTTTACCAATTTCTCGTGTCGCTTCGCCGAATGGTTTCACTAAGTTAACCGAGTTGATTCGCCGTTGACCCGAGTTGGACCGAGTTGACTCACTGTTGACCCGAGTTAACCGGGTTTGACCCGCACCGAACCAAACCCTCGAACCGAACCGTGACCCGAAGCTTTGAACCAAAACTCAACCCGCTGACCCGAAACCCGAACACGAACTGCGGCTGACCCGAATCTGAACTTGAACCATACTTGAACAAAAACTGAGCTGTTGACCATCTTTCACCAGGTTTGACTGAAACCGAACGAGCCGAGACCTGAGCCGAAACGTAACCCGGGCAACTAAACCATCCAAGTCTGACCCGTGGTTGACCCGAAACCGAGACCCGCCTGCTGGCGCCTTTGTAACCTGAGCCAAAATTAAACAAACTGAACCTATATAATCACCACCATCACCGTCGCCTGTTATCGCCACCGCGGCTCCGGCTGCCGTCGGCCACCACCGTCTTCATCGTCCGTCTTCCTCATCATTGCCATCATCGTCAAACCCCTCACCTCCGCCGTCGGCATTATCAGAAAAAACGAGAGGGGGAAGAACCAGGGGGGGTGTTTACCGGAGAAGTTAATCGAACACAAGACCATCGCCGCCGCTCACGGCGATGCCTCCTTCTTCACCTCGAGCTTTCTCTCTCTTTCAATAGCCTTCTCTCTCTAAAATCTTCGAGGTATGTGTGTATGGGTGGTGCGGCTGGGGATGATGTCGGCCGGTTAACCCACTACCGGCCTTGTGTGTGCGCCGGAGCAAAAATAAGAGGGAGGGTGGAGGTGAACGAGAGTGTGGATGTGAGATGGATAAGATTTCGTCTTCATTTATATGTGTGTAGTTAGGTTGCAGAGAACAAAAAGAAAGAATGGGAGGGAATGGAGTGATGCGGTTGATAAGAAAATGAAAGGATTTAGGGTTTGACCCTTTTAGAGTATTCACATCCAAACCATCAAATTATACATACATTCCACTAAAAAACAACTCTTATATCAATATATTTCCACTAAAAACAAATACTTTTTCTCTCTCCTTTTCAATTAAATAATATTATCATCACATTTTTCTCTCTAATTCACTCACAACCACTTTCAATATATATTAAAAAACTTATACTGGGTGAACAGTGTCCCCCCAAATATACAGATGAACAGTAACATTTTCTCTCTCCTCCACTCACAACCACTTTTTATACCCTTTATATTATATACGGTTTTCTCTCAATGGGCTTGGGCCCAAGGCCCACAAGCCTACTTCCCGTGTTTTAAGTAGCCCGTCTGCACCTACGAGCCCGTCTGCACCTACGAGCCCGTCTTCGAACCCGAACTCCATGTAACATCGTAAAATATAATTTTAGTATTTAAAACACGTAAACTTAGGGTCGGTAGTCGGTGTTTGCGCGTTCGTTGTCGGTGCATTCCCGCAGTCTCGTTTTTCTAGCGATATGCGCTTGTGATATTCGAGAGTACGAAAAATTCGAAAAACTAAATTTATAAGTATAAAATATTCGTAGAAAATTCGTATTTGTCGGCTTTGTCAGTATTTTGTTCGGTTTTAGTTTGTTACCGTTTAATATTCAGCAGTTTCTCGCAGATCATCATACGCGTACTTTTAAGCCGATTAGACGTTTCTAGGCATACTAAAGGCCTAATTAAGTTAATTTGCGTCTAATTACACTACTTTTAGTCGTCCTAATGTTTGTTTTTCGTGAAATTAAGAGGCGTAAATTACCGGTTGTCACACATACTAGGTTATAAGTTTTGGTGAGTGTCTATATCACGTAATAATTTATAATCTTTAGGGTTAATCGCACGATACACCTTAGAAGTAATAATTGGTAATTTAATAATTTTTAGTGTTCTACTAATTTCAATAGCTGGGAGGTGCGAAATTATTGTTAGGACTTCGTCATTAAATCGCTAGGTAGGATATCTGTGAAGAGTCTGAACTAGTTTCCGTAGTGATAGTTGTCTAACAAGTTAAACTAAAATTCCAAACTTATCCTAGGTTTATAACCCGTGAGGGAGTGAATCGATTTAAGGTACTTTTAGAAACCTAGATAACTTGTGAAGGAGTCTAGTAACTGGTAATCATAACAAGCTATTTAGAGTTCCATAAGTGTCACGACCTGCTTTTTATGTTCAAAGGCTTTGATGTTTTATGAATCGTTTTATTCAAAAGCCTTGGTATGTAAAAAGCTTGATGTGAGGTTGTTTATTCAGATGCTTAAAAGTTGGACATGCTTTGGCCTAATAGGTATAGGTACTCTCATTGGGATTGTCCCCAGGTAGGCAACGGGTCCTTATAATTGGATTTGTACGAATGCCAGCCTAGACAGGAGTTCCCAATTTAACGGTACTTAACCCTTCCAGTTACTACATGTCCGAGCATATGATATTTCGTTTTATTTTCAAAACAAGTTTTAAATGGAATTGCTAGCTAAACCACACACAATCGGCAAGTGCACCGGTCGCGGTGTAGTGTAGATGGCAAGACCGGATATCAATCCGTGGACACTATGTACAAACTTTAGATACTAAACCTCTATCGAATATAAAGTTGAATTTTAAAGTTTGATTTAAATTGATTTTTGATTTTTAAATAATAAATTGAAAACTTACGGAAAAGAAGACAGGAAACTGTAAAGTAAAACAAGTACACACAAATACAGTGAAATAATTAAACAAGCAACATATAACAATTACTGAAACAAAGTATAACGAATATATATATTAACTGGACTACCTGGGTTTTAGAATCCCTAGAATCATGCAATGCTAATTTGACAATAATAACAGTTAAATATCTTTTTCCTTTGGTTAACCCCCCCGTTAGAGATGCCATTTAAACAAAAGATAAAGATGAGATGTGAAGTGCTAGAACGAACCGGCTCGAGCTATCGATACCAAATCCTACGAGAATCCAACCGTTGGAACCTCAGAGACTAAGTTGTGAGACGATCTTTTAAACCCGCAAAGCGAACAAATCTTTGAAAATTAAAATCCTAAGAAACCTTAATCACGATGTAATAAAAGAGCTCGAGTTATCGATTACCCAAATTACCCACCAATGATTAGCTAATAACCTAGCTCACCCTAATCTTATTTCTAGTCATAAGGTGAGGATGCACGTTTATTTATTTTGATTTGAATTATTATTAGACTTGGTCAATTTCTCAGCACAATATTTAACCCGAAAATCGAAAGATAAACGAATCAAATTAAATTCTAAGTTTAAAGAGAACGTCTTCATGTTTAAACCTTTGAATTTATCGACAAATAACTAAATCAAAATTATAACAACATGCAATATCAAGATTAACTTCAAAGATAATATTCTGTAAATCACATGAAATAACTGAAATTACGTCAAATATGCATTACAATCATTTAGTTCATCATAACCCAGGAAGTTTATAAGTTTAAGCACACATATTATACAAATACAGAAAGTAAACACAATTACAAACACAAGGTAACATGGTAAAAAGTAAAAGATACGATAACTTAACGTTTGTCGGACATTTGTCGGAACCGGGGCTCTTTTAACTCGAACCGAGAGCTTCCGAGACCTCCAAAGGTGCTCCAATATCGATTACATTGTTCCAAACCCGAAGGTTTTGTGTTGGAGAGGTGTGTTTTCGAGTTTGGGGGTGAGTGCCTTTTATAGTTGAAATTTTTAGCTTCTGGGCATTGCTTGCGCACCTCAACACTCTGGTTGTTGCGGTGCACAAGCACTTTTGACCTACTTCACTTCAACTGCTCCATTCGCGAGGAAAAAATATCTGCTGACAACCCTTGCGCACCGTAAGGCTCTCATTGTTGCGGTGCGCAAGGGGTCTTCAAAAACAAAGTTTATTTTTTGATTCCTCTCGTCGAGCTACCCCAAAAGCATATATTATGGCTTCCGTAACTCATTTCCTAGCTCCGGATATGTCCAGATGAAGTTCTGACTGTTTCTGGCGCGTATTTATGTTCTTTTCTTCGGTTCTTCTTCATTCGGACTCCGTTTTATTCGCCGTTTTTGCCCCCTTTACACCAGAACCTGGAAAAACACAAAATAAAATAAAACAAACATAAAAACAGATAAAAACATACAATAATTATACATTTCACACAGGACAAATATGTGTATTTTACTACACATCAAATATCCCCACTCTTAAACATTTGCTTGTCCCTAAATGTCCCACTTAAACGCTTTACAAAAACGCAAGCCTTAACAAATTAAAACGCGAACTACAAAATCAATAAACACAGATGTTTCCCAAGACTTACAACGTTCAAAAGGTTGACAATTCAAGAGAATGAAACGAGAAACCGAGCCTACCTAATCAAACTTTCTTACCTTCAAGTAATCAATTTATGCCATATTAACATCCCTCACGAAATTCACTCATCTCTCGGTTAATATATATGTAATTTCAAGTGAACTCTCAAAAACCGAACTGTGAAGCATGACTATTATAAGCTTGTACGTCAATCAGATCTCCACCTAATTGTTATAAGTCGATACAAATCAAGAGGACTTTTATTGTGGGTAGGTAAGGGTAAAAGGTAGGTTGTTTATTTGGGAGAAAGTGATTTACGATAAACCGGAAAAGCACGTAGTATTTTTTTTTTTTCGTACTCACAAATCAAGTGACTCTTTTAAGGTCAGATCATCAAGACCGGTTTTATCCAAGATATGGAGTAAGTCTTCCTCAATCCTGTAGTGAACATTACTTCCAACTCTAATGGACTGTTCGGCATTGAGCCTAATAGCCCCCACCCTCATTAGAAGTGTGTATTCATGTTGAGATTCAGTTTGACTTTTTCTACATCTTCCTGTGTGAGACCGATTTCCACATCCCATGCATTTTTCATATCGTTTTGCTCTTCTTTTCATAGCACTTTTGGATGTTCCACAAAATGGTTGTGTTTTAAACAAATGAAACAGAAAAAGGCTCAACTTGGTTTTCTATTTGATAACATTTTTAGGTAACAGGTTTTTTTTCTTTTTCTTCAGAAAGGTGATCCTAATGCCTCTATCATACTTGTATCAACGTCTAAACCAAAGGTCTTGAAATGTATCAAAACGTACAAGTTCTAAAGTAATGCAACAAGTTGGTAAACACACATGAAACGAAAATAGTGTATTCGTAAGAAACACTTATAGGCTCAAAACTTACTATCATGTGGAAAAATAAGGGTCGATACTGATATTGCATAATCAATTAACTTTCCAGCTTGAATCATTATCTTAGGTATCCCGTAAAAAATTTATTTCAAGAAAAACCTGATTTAATCAACCTACTATCCCGCAACTTAAAGAAACATGTATTTTTGTTTTAGTAAGTTCGACATTTAAATCGTTTTGACTGTCGTTTTGAAAAGGTCTTTGTTTTCGATGTGCTAAAAGATCTGGACAAGCGCGAAAAATTTCTTTAAAATTTTTAAATTGTTTATTTTATTGTTGTGTAAATGAAAACTCAAAAATTAAAGTAAATAAGAAATAAAAGACAAAGGACAAATTGGAAAGGACTTAGCTGGTTATATGATGTATAAAAACTTTTGTCCAATCCAGCTCGATCGTATAGCATTTCGGTCGCGATCGGCTTTGACTCTGACTAGCACACTTGGTAAATTACTTGAAATTGGCGTACAGCTCCGAAATCACCCGAATGGAGATTGAGTATGGGTGGTGTGATTCAAACCTGCATAAACAAAAACAAGCAACAACCCAAGTAGTACCGACTCGACACAAAACAAACGACTCAAAAACACATTTTTTTACAAAACCTCCCTACACTTGAATTTAATCAGGAGGTTTTTCTTTGATTTGGACCTTATCCAACCCGTTCAATTCCACCCGGTTCTTGTTATTTGAAATTTTAAATTTGGAATTTTTAAATCTTTTAACATTTTCAAATAGGTCACGCCACCAATACTTAAATTTACCTGGACCAAACCTGATTCGTGTCATATAAGGAGGATGATGGTTGTCTCTGCATTTGAGCTTCTGTTTGCACCATCTTTGCATCCTCAAGATATGTTGGTCCAAGTTTCTTCGTGTCTTCTCCCGTGTTTTTAATTGTGGTGGTGTTCCAGCTTCTAGCTTTTCCACGGGCCAACTTTCAAACTCCTCAGCCACTTTCTCTTCTTCTTCGTTTGGTATTTGTTTGATTTCCATGATCGGTTCACCTTCAAGTAATTTCTCTAAATAGGCAAGATCACCGATTGGGTCAAATTCTTCATTTTCAATAGTTGGCAAACCTACCAACTCATCACCAAACTCTTCTTCCCAAGATGGTTCATGGTCTTTCTCATCCTCCATCTTGTCAAGTGGCTTTTCTTCAACTTCTCCAATTAGAGCTGCTGAGTATCGAGGCACCTCTAATTCAATCTCTTCTACTACCCCCTCATCGTCATCACTCCAGAAGTCATCATCGATATTCCATGGTGTAGGACACCAATGGTTGGAATTAACGACTTGCTGAACCGGAGGTAGGATTTCAGTGTCCATTTTTGTCTCCGGTTCTCTATCTGACAACTCTGGATGACCGGGTAGCTCTTCTTCAATCTCTTCTTTTATTAGTCTCCTATATTCAGTCAGCTTCGCATCTATCTCCGCTTCATCACAGGAAAAATCAATTATTAGTTTAAAATTTTTCTCTTCTCGTTCTTCCTGCTCGACCTTATTATCTTCACCAATACCCTCAGCATCCTTTAATGTTGTCTCCATATTGGTAAGCTCTGTGGCATCTACCGACTCGTCATTCATGTCTTGATTTAAAGTCCAATCATCCTTGTCGGCCCAATATATCCCCTTTGTAACCGAAGGCATTGCCCATCGAAAAGAGTTCGGACAATCTTTAGACTTGTGCGGTCCAGCGCAGTTCCCACAAAATGGATTTATGATTTGATCGTTGTTTTTCATCTTTTCTAACATTTGTTCTTGTACTTCGCAGTTTTGCTTCAGTAATGATGTTATCTGAGCGATTAGATCGTTGTTTTTCATCTTTTCTAACATTTGTTCTTGTACTTCGCAGTTTTGCTTCAGTAAAGATGTTATCTGAGCGACTTGACATGATTCCACAAATGTATGAAAATAAGGTGGGTACTTGCTTTCGTTGCATGGTTGATATGGTGAAGAATAATAGTTTTGATATGGTTGTGGTTGTGGTTGTGAATATAAGTTAGAAGAGTAATCTGTGGAATACTCTGATGAATTTGGACAATATTTGGTATAATGAGGCCCTCCACAGATCAAACACAATATAAAAATACACAAAACAAACAAACAAACAAACAAACAAACAAACAAACTTTAATCTATGAAAACAAGTAAAAAAATTACTTAATAGACGACTCAGGTAGTTCTCTAAAGTTTGCCAGTGTCCCCGGCAACGGCGCCAAAAACTTGATGTGCGGTCACGACCTGCTTTTTATGTTCAAAGGCTTTGATGTTTTATGAATCGTTTTATTCAAAAACCTTGGTATGTAAAAAGCTTGATGTGAGGTTGTTTATTCAGATGCTTAAAAGTTGGACATGCTTTGGCCTAATAGGTATAGGTACTCTCATTGGGATTGTCCCCAGGTAGGCAACGGGTCCTTATAATTGGACTTGTACGAATGCCAGCCTAGACAGGAGTTCCCAATTTAACGGTACTTAACCCTTCCAGTTACTACATGTCCGAGCATATGATATTTCGTTTTATTTTCAAAACAAGTTTTAAATGGAATTGCTAGCTAAACCACACACAATCGGCAAGTGCACCGGTCGCGGTGTAGTGTAGATGGCAAGACCGGATATCAATCCGTGGACACTATGTACAAACTTTAGATACTAAACCTCTATCGAATATAAAGTTGAATTTTAAAGTTTGATTTAAATTGATTTTTGATTTTTAAATAATAAATTGAAAACTTACGGAAAAGAAGACAGGAAACTGTAAAGTAAAACAAGTACACACAAATACAGTGAAATAATTAAACAAGCAACATATAACAATTACTGAAACAAAGTATAACGAATATATATATTAACTGGACTACCTGGGTTTTAGAATCCCTAGATTCATGCAATGCTAATTTGACAATAATAACAGTTAAATATCTTTTTCCTTTGGTTAACCCCCCCGTTAGAGATGCCATTTAAACAAAAGATAAAGATGAGATGTGAAGTGCTAGAACGAACCGGCTCGAGCTATCGATACCAAATCCTACGAGAATCCAACCGTTGGAACCTCAGAGACTAAGTTGTGAGACGATCTTTTAAACCCGCAAAGCGAACAAATCTTTGAAAATTAAAATCCTAAGAAACCTTAATCACGATGTAATAAAAGAGCTCGAGTTATCGATTACCCAAATTACCCACCAATGATTAGCTAATAACCTAGCTCACCCTAATCTTATTTCTAGTCATAAGGTGAGGATGCACGTTTTATTATTTTGATTTGAATTATTATTAGACTTGGTCAATTTCTCAACACAATATTTAACCCGAAAATCGAAAGATAAACGAATCAAATTAAATTCTAAGTTTAAAGAGAACGTCTTCATGTTTAAACCTTTGAATTTATCGACAAATAACTAAATCAAAATTATAACAACATGCAATATCAAGATTAACTTCAAAGATAATATTTTGTAAATCACATGAAATAACTGGAATTATGTCAAATATGCATTACAATCATTTAGGGGCTGTTTGGCAAGTGCTGAACCAGTAAGTGCTGAACCAGTAAGAGGTCTGAATGGGTAAGAGGCTCTGAACCAGTAAGTGCTGAACCAGTAAGAGCTGTTTGGTTGTATCTCTGAATGACTGTGCAGAATGACTATATTACCCCTCTGAACTATTATGTGCTGAATGAAATGTATCTGTTTGGCAAGAGTTCTGAATAGTGTACAGATTGATGAAAAATTGTAAAAGAAAAATACAAAACGCCATAGAAAATCCAAATTACACATCAATCCTTTAAATTCCATGGAAACATACGAAAATCCAAATACAAACAACACAACATACGAAATCCAAATACAAATAACACAACTCTGCATACAATTTTAATTTGAATCATTTGGAAGCAACTGATTAGCAATCTGGTTACGTAAAGAAGTCATATAGTCAATACCTTGTGAACCCCACTCTATGTCTTGAACTAACAGGCCATCATTTTCCCCACTTTGCATTTCATGAAACATCGTGTTCTCATCATAGTCCATAAATAACTGATCATAAATATTGCATTTCCTTATAAAATTATGGATGGCGAAACAAGCAATCACTATGTCTCTTTGTATTGGAAAAGAAAAGGGAGCCATTTGCTTTAGGATTGGGAATCTCGCCTTTAGAACACCATATGCACGTTCAATGACATTTCTGAGTTGTGCGTGAGCATGATTGAATCTTTCTTCCTTAGTTAACGCACGTTGTCGTCGAAAATCGGCTAACCAATACCTCGTACCACGGTAGGGAGTCATAAATCCACGAGTGTTGGTGTACGCAGCGTCACAAAGGTAATACTTATCTGTATCAGTATCAAAACTATCATATAAAAAACAAATAATGTATGAAATGAACATTGAAGAATGGTTAAAGACCTGGTGGCGGAAAAGGAAAGCCAGAATTTGGGTTGAATGCAACTTCTTTCAAAACTCGTGAATCATGTGCAATGCCCTCCCATCCGGCCCATACGAATGTGAATATCATATCAAAGTCACAAATTGCTAATACATTTTGAAAGCATTCACCTTTTCCTCTTCCCCTGTAACGAGTCTGTTGATCAACAGGCACGATCGCATGTATAAGAGTTCCATCTAAGGCACCTATTGCTCCAGGAAATATTTCTTTTAGCCTTATATGTCGTTCTGAGTTATTTGCGCTTACATTAGAAGATGTTGGAACTATAACTTCTCTTGCGAAATTCATCATTGCCTTTAGGACCTCATGAAAACATCTATGAATTGTTTCCGTTGAGTGTTGAAACCTTCGTTTAACCATTCGAAAACGTTCATTATGTCCAATGACCATAAAAAACATAGCCAACTTTTCTTCCAAGCTTATTGACCTACTACTTTGCACCCAATTTTTTTGTTTAAAATGATTGCACAATAGTATAAATGCATCACGTGAAAGACGCATCATCTCATGACATTGTGTAGAAGTACCATGCAATAATTCTTGCGTGTATTCATGACCGGTTAATGCCGAATTCAAGTCTCTTATCCTTTCAACATTTATTCTCGAGGCTAATGAAACCCAATACCAACAAAAGATCATGATAACTATAATCTCATCGTCCGGATCCATAAGGTACCTATCATAACATCCACATTAACATAACATTCACATTAACATAACATTCACATTAACATAACATCCAAAACATAACATCCATAACATAACATCCAAAATATAACATCCAAAACATAACATCCAAAACATAACATCCAAAATATAACATCCAAAACATAACATCCTAACATCCAAAACATAACATCTAACCCAAAAAAAAAAAAAAAAACAATCAAAGCACAATATTAGTTAAACAATCCATACTTCGCTCCCGCATTCTTAACCCATTTCTCACAATTCTGCGGCTTAAGACGTACCCACAGTTTCCTAAGATCGGAACTCTCACCAAAAAGCAAAAGCGCTGTTTCGTATTTCGCATCCGACTCATCCCAACCCAATGTCTCCAACTTCTCCAAACATGCATCCATATCATCAGAAAGTGTGTGTTTCTCAATCATCATCTTTGCCAACTTGCTAATATCTTCACCAACTTCTATAAGTTGTGACTCTAATGTTGCCTTATGTTTTCGTTTCTCTCCTTTTTCTTTTTTTTGGGACCGAACACTTGACTCCTCACTAACACCTTTACCTGGGGAATCCACTTGAGTGCATTCGACATCCATACCATCCAAATTGTGCTCATTCACTTCCTCAGAAGGATGAGGAAGCGTAGAACTTGGCCCCCAACTATCAAACCCATTTGAAGTAGACCCCTCAAACAATTGACAACAAAGCTCGGGGAAAGCAAGTGGCGCACTTCTCAAAGCTTCTACATACTTGTTAGACTGTGTGAAGAAATATTTTAAAATACTATAAAATTAATGAAATATACCACTACTAATTATTAGTATAAAACAGATACCTTCATCTCAATTTGCCACTCTTCTTCTGACAAGTTAAAGCTGTTTGTAACTGGATCATAGACATTCCCGGTTTTGTTTTTAAGCTTTAACCAAGCTGCAAATTTTCCTTTTAGAAAATCATAGTGATTCTTCATTTGACGTTGTTCCACTATGAAATTATGTTGTGTTTTCAAATTTTCAGCTACAGTTTTCCATGACGCTTGTTTAAGACTACTTCCTTCACGTCCATTAACGGTTATTTGATGAACACATGCTTCAAGAAAGGTTTTTTCAACACCTTCTTGCTTCCAATTAATCCTAATCCTTTTTGCCATTTCTTTGCCATTTCAACATACAACATAACCACAATCAAACATACAACACAAAGAAAACATGTATCTTTTTTCAACATACAACATAACCACAATCAAACATACAACACAAAGAAAACATGTATCTTTTTTCAACATACAACATAACCACAATCAACATACAACATAAAGAAAAATGTATATTTACAACATAACCATTTACAATCATACCATTCTAACATCAATGAACATAACCATTCTACATATAACATCAATGAACATAACCATTCTACATATAACATCTATGAATTTTCAACATACAACATAACCATTCTACATATAACATCAATGAACATAATAATCAGTAAAATATTGAAAAAAATATCAGAAAAAACTAATAAAAAAATTCAGAAAAATAAACAAATCCATAAAAAAAACCTAATCAAACTTAACTACATCATAATAATGAGTAAATTAAATGAAAAATCAGTTTAATAAAAAAAAAGCAAGAAACGAACCTGGGTGGGATGGAGGAGGAGGAGGCGGCGACCGAGAGTGAGGAGGAGGAGGCGGCGACCGAGAGGAAGAGGAGGAGGAGGGATGGAGGCGGCGGCGACCGTGAGGAAGAGGAGGGAGGCGGCGGCGAGAGTGAGGAGGAGGAGGCAGGCGGCGCGAGAGTGAGGAGGAGGAGGGAGGCGGCGGCGAGCACTTGGGGGTGAGGAGAAGGAGGTGGAGGGCGGCGAAGATCTTTGAAGGAAAAGTGTGAACCCTAGTTGTTGTTGCAGAGAAGAATGAGAAGGAAAAGGGTCGCTTGGTCTTTTTTTTCTTTCAGCATCCTTTAATATCTGAATGGTACAGCGCTTAATTGGACCATTAAGAGGTTGGTATTTTGCCAACCAAACAACCAACCTCTGTCCGAATAAGAGGGCAGCCTCTTAATGAATCATTAAGAGGGTTGCCAAACAGCCCCTTAGTTCATCATAACCCTGGTAGTTTATAAGTTTAAGCACACATATTATACAAATACAGAAAGTAAACACAATTACAAACACAAGGTAACATGGTAAAAAGTAAAAGATACGAGAACTTAACGTTTGTCGGACATTTGTCAGAACCGGGGCGCTTTTAACTCGAACCGAGAGCTTCCGAGACCTCCAAAGACCTCCAAAGGTGCTCCAATATCGATTACATTGTTCCAAACCCGAAGGTTTTGTGTTGGAGAGGTGTGTTTTCGAGTTTGGGGGTGAGTGCCTTTTATAGTTGAAATTTTTAGCTTCTGGGCATTGCTTGCGCACCTCAACACTCTGGTTGTTGCGGTGCGCAAGCACTTTTGACCTACTTCACTTCAACTGCTCCATTCGCGAGGAAAAAAATATCTGCTGACAACCCTTGCGCACCGTAAGGCTCTCATTGTTGCGGTGCGCAAGGGTTCTTCAAAAACAAAGTTTATTTTTGGATTCCTCTCGTCGAGCTACCCCAAAAGCATATATTATGGCTTCCGTAACTCATTTCCTAGCTCCGGATATGTCCAGATGAAGTTCTGACTGTTTCTGGCGCGTATTTATGTTCTTTTCTTCAGTTCTTCTTCATTCGGACTCCGTTTTATTCGCCGTTTTTGCCCCCTTTACACCAGAACCTGGAAAAACACAAAATAAAATAAAACAAACATAAAAACAGATAAAAACATACAATAATTATACATTTCACACAGGACAAATATGTGTATTTTACTACACATCAGTGGTCGAATGCAATGACCTGTTTGAAAGTTTTGCTCATTCCAATCATAAACAGCGATCTACCGCCATGAATTTAACTCCTGTGTCTGGTACTTCCTCGGTCGTTCGAGGAGTACACCAAGTTAGCTTGGAAACAACGGTAGCCATTGCTCTAGAATCCCTTCAGTGAGAGGTAAGTAACCAAATTCAAGAGATTAGGAAGCAGGTAGAAAAATGTGAGGTTTGTAGGGGAGGTCATGATACAGTAGAGTACCCAATGCTTACCCAATAGCAAGTCGAGTTATCACTGGTCAAAACCCTGGTTCCACTAACACTTATAATAATAACTCCAATTATAATTCTAACTGGCGTACTAATAATAATAATAATAATAATAATAATAATAATAATTGGCGTTCTTCCGGTAATCCCCCAAGTTTCCAATCAAGTCAAAATCAAAACCGGGGGCAGGGTCAGTTTGTTAGTGGGGTTCGAATAGTCAGGGTTCGAATAATCGAGACTTGGGTAGTGGGTTAGAGGAGATTAAGGCCATGCTAGCATAATTAATTACTAGGGACCAGGTCACTCAGAAAACCCTAGAGGTCACTCAGAGAACCCTAGAAGAACATGCCATCATGCTTAAGAACCAACAATCTAGCTTCCTAGACCTTCAAAGGCAAGTAGGAGAAATCTCTCGTCAGTTGCAAGAACCACCACCGGGTCAGTTCTCAGGCAACACTCAAATCAACCTAGCTAATCATCACGTTAAAGCTAACCACTAGGCCGGGTTGAGAGATAGTAGAGGAAGAGGAATCGGTGGATGAAGAGATAGAGCTAGAGCTAGAGAAACCTCCGTTAGAGAAGACTGTTAGGAAACCGGTTAAGCCAGTTAGACCGAATCCCGAGATTGATCATGCTCGTCTTCCTTATCCTAAACGTCTAAAGAATCAAAAATACACTAAGGAGTACGGGTATTTCTTCAAAATGTTTAAACAGCTTAAGATCAATCTTCCGTTAATCGAAGCCCTCAAGTATATGCCGAAGTATGTTAAGTTCTTGAAGGATCTCCTGAAAGGGAAAGATAAGTTAGAGGAGCTTTCGAATGTCTCGCTGAATGCCGAATGCTCTGCTGTTGTGACGAACAAGCTACCAGAGAAACTCACTGATCCAGGTATCTTTACGATCCCGTGTTTGTTTGGTGGTGATGTTCAAAATCATGCGTTAGCCGACCTAGGTGCTAGTATCAATTTGATGCCTTGGTGATCTCAAACCTACTCGCATGACCTTAGGTTTAGCTGACAAAACCCGTTAAGTATCCCCAGGGAATAGCCAAAAATCTACTCATAAAAGTTGATAAGTTTGTTTTCCCGGTGGATTTTGTAGTGCTAGATATGGAAGCGGACGAGAATGTGCCCCTAATATTAGGACGTCCATTTTCGTGCACTGCTAAGGCCATCATAGACGTTTTCTTAGGTACTATTACACTCAGAGATGGTGAGGAAACGGTAGTCTTCAAGGTCATTAAGGCGATGAGTTCGGGTGCTCGGGTGGAGGCAGTAGCGACAGTTAGGGAAAGTAAAAAGGATGAGAGAGATGAGAACAAGGGGGTGAGTGATCCTAGTCTAGAGGAGGTGATAGGACCCAAGTGTGGGGATCCATCGGCTAGCAAGGTAGAAGATTTAGAAAAGAGACTGGAATGGTTAGAATCTAAGATGGAAACACTAAGCAAAGCTCGGTGTGGGGATGTAAATATCTTGAATACATCAATGTTCAAACCGCCCGATGATGATTTGAGAGGTTGTGGGATATGGAGAGATTCATTATTCGTAGGTATGATAGTGCTACAGCCCGAGAGTTTTGGTACAGAGGTGAGTTAGGTCTACATGATCCTCCAAGAGTGTTAGAGAGGTTGAGAAATTGGGTGAAATTCCCTTTTTGTAGAGTTTGTAGATTTTGGGTCGTAATCGTCATTTGAGTCTTTATCGTAGTTTTAGGTAGATTTGAGTTTTGTGTTCTGTGTTTTAAGTTGTTTTGCAGGTAATCATGTCCGTGGATGAGTTCAGAATGCGAAGAAACGGACTTCTGAAGTATTTTCTAGTCATAAATTTGGTTTTGGAAGTGTTTTGGACGAGTTGGAAGGAATTTGGAAAAAGTTCTAAGGCATGGAGGCATAATAAGCTTGAAACTTTCTGTGAAAAAAGGCCCCTTCGCGTAACGCGAAGGGGTATAGGGCATTTGTTCGCGTAGTGTGATTGGATGAAAAGAAATATGAATATATTAATTACCTCGCGGCACGCGAAGGATTATGAAGACCCCGTCGCGTAGTGCAACGGGTGTGTTTCCTGGCCGAAGTTGTTTCCTTGTGCGGGTTTGTCAGTTTTCGCATCTGATTCGTATACGGTATGTGTTTACTTGTATTTAGAGTCGTTTATTTTATACTATGAGTCTAAGTTAGTAGTTTTGAGTCGTTATTGTGTCGAGTCGGTACTGCTTTGGTTTTTGCTTGTTTTTGGTTATGCAGGTTTGACTTATACCGCCCGTACGCAATCTCCATTTGGGTGATTTTGGAGCTGCTTATCGAATTTCAAGGAATTTACCGAAGTATGTCAGTCAGAGTCAAAGCCGATCGCGAATGGAATGCTATACGGTCGAGCTGGATTGGACGAGAGTTTTGGAGCTTACGCGATTGTTTAACCAGCTAAGTCCTTTCCATTTTTGCCCTTTGTCTTTTATTTTTTTATTTATTTTTAGTCTTTTGAGTCGGTTTCCATCCTACATTGAGGGCAATGTAGAGTTTAAGTGTGGGGATGGGAAACTATCGTTTAGGTCTTAGTTTGAGTCTTTAAATTTTTGAAAAATACAAAAAAAAAGTGAAAAATCCAAAAAAAATAAAAAATGTTCATGTTAAAGAAATTTTGCAAATAAAAACGGAAAATGATAGTAGAGTCGGGCATATTTGGGTTTCAAATAATAATAATAAGAGAATAAAGTTAAACTCGTGTCTAGCTTGGGATATGTGAATAGGCTCAACCCGGTTTCTAGGTTCCTTTGATATTAAAAATACCCTAATGGTTTGTTTACTAGTGGCTTCTCATCTAGGAGAAGTAGGAAGCCAAAACCGCCAAAAATAGTGTAAGAAATGCCGTTATAAGCTAAAATTGTTTGACTATGATTCCGTTTGCAATAGACTTTTTCGGGGACGAAAAAAGAGTAAGTGTGGGGATGTTTGATGTATTGCAAAATACATCTATTTATCATGTTAAATTTGTATAATTTTGGTTCGTATTCGTTAGTTTTATTTAGAATATTCGTATATTTGATTAGTTTGTGTTTTACAGGCCTTGATTGATAAAAGCAACTGAAAAGAGAGGAAAACAAATTAAATCATGCTAAAATCAAGTACCGGAATGAGATCAGGAGTTCGAGAGTTAAAACGAATTAAAAAAATGTGATTATGAAGCCTGTCGCGCCATGCGACAGGATGATGAGTGGCTTTCGCGTACCGCGAAGGTCGTACGTTGACCGGGATTGACTTTCGTGCTTGGCGTTACGCGAAGCATATGGGGCTTACCCTTCGCGTTGTTGGTGCATATTTCGTACGTCTGCCACTGTGCGAATAGTTAGATAGAGCGTGTGTTGAATATTGTATAGAATAGTGAGAAGTTGGACACAGTTTGTTAATGTCAAGATCCATCCGGATGGATGACCATCCGGTCGGATGGACAATAGAATAGTCCAAACCCATCCGGTCGAACATGTTGTAAATTGTAATAGTTCATCCGGTCAGATGACCATCCGATCGAATGGACATAGATTCATCCGGATGGGTGTTGGTGGTTGTCCATAAACAACGACTTGAGGTTCCCATTTGGACAAGCTTTGGATCCCAGAGGTGACATGCTGTCCAACTGGTCTCGCGGTGTTGTAATGTCAAATAATCAATAGAGACCAGATTATAAGTGACTGCTCGGTGTCGTATTCTGTTTCTACTCCTTTCTTAGTAATAATAAACGCACCGAACACGTCGTATCGGGACCGAGGCTCTGTCAAACTCGCCGGTTCCAGGATTAGCAGATTATATCAATTTTAGGTCATTTTAACCGTGAAATCTTAGTCAATTTTGGATTTTTAGGTGTTTATGATGTGTAAAGTTTGAAAAATAAGAAGAAATGATATTGAGAACCTACGAGATGCTGAGCAGGAAGATTTTGTTGCTGAACAAAAATGCATTGCACTCTTGCACCAATCCGTACGAGACGATATTATTTCTTTGATTGATTACGAGAACTCAAAGGATTTGTGGAATAAATTAGAAAATAAGTGCACGGGTGGAGAGGAGATTGTTAAAAACAAGAAGTCACTGTTGAAAAAAGAGTTCGATTTATTTGCTTGCATGAAAAATGAAGGTGCACATCAAATGATAGAAAGATTTTGTCATTTGAAAGCAGAACTAGAAAGATTTGGCATTAATAAGGATAAAGAAGAGTTAGTTGATAAGTTGTTCGAAGCACTGCCGAACGAACAAGATTGGCAGTATTTTGGTTTGGTGCTAAAGAACACGAAGAAGATGGCAGATATTACACTAGACTGGTTGATTGAAAAACTAGAGGGGCACGAGTTGGAAATCAAGAAGTTGAACAAGGTGAATAATACACAATATCAACAGAATGTTGATTTGTATTACCGAGGTAGCATGATTCCAAAAGCTTCATCACCAAAGACTGCGTTAAGTGCTGAAAGCTCAAATACTACAGCAAAGGAGAATTCTAGGAGTGGGTCTTCATCGGGTTACGTATATCATGGTACCGGTTCAAGTTTTCCAGGATCGTCTGCATCAAACACACAGCAACCACAAAATGCTCCAAACGCCAACGTCTTTCAATGCAACATTGCAGTTAATCTCAACAATGCCCAGAACTTCAATGAAGAAACTGCTAAACAACAAATGGTGTTTCTTGCATCAATATTGGAATTTTATGAGAGCCTCGTAGCGGGGAAGATTGGGAATACAAACCTTACAAAAGAAGATTACGATCAAATTGACCCGGAAGAGATGGAGCTCATAGATATCTGTTGGTGCATGGCTAGCGTTGTTCGAAGGGCACAGAGATTCATGGAGATTACAGGGCGACAGTCGATTGGAGGGCCGTCAACAAAGTTAGGATTTGACAAGTCGAAGGTGACTTGTTTTAAATGTAAACAAAAAGGTCACTACGAGAGAGAGTGTAGAAATTCAGCAGCTGATGAAACTGCAAACCCGTTTCATGATGATTACTATAGAAAAGCAGTTTATCATCGAAATCGTGAAGAACCACAAAAAATGAAGCAAATTGAAGACAGTTCGAAAGATAAAATCTAGGGCTCTTGCAGTAATTCAAGACGATGAAGGGTTTGACTGGAGTGAATTTCTTCCAGAGGAAGATGCTGTTGGTTACGCGTTCATGACAGAAGTCAAAACTAAATCAACATACAATAGAGAGAGAAGTTTGGCAACGAGAAAATATCAAAAAATGTATGAAGCCTTCAAAGAAGCTAGGAAAGCGAAAAGGTGGGATCTAGACAGAGAATGCTACTTGGATCCAAAAGGAAATATATGTATTGATCCGAAAACACTTGATTTCGAAGCTCTTATAAAGTCGATCCCTACAGTAGAAGAGCAGGTAAAAATCGATGCAGAGTACAGAACAAAACTATGAGGACATCAGTGAACACAAAAGAACTTCATCCGTTCAACTTTAAACCAACAGTTCTTCACTGATCATCATCTACAACAACAAGATCACTCTCGGTTTCGTCTTGATTCTTATATTTCGAGTGTTCTAGCATGTAGATCGAGTCAAAAATCTGTCTGGTTATCGTTGATACGTAATAAAACGACGTTTATTTACGTTTTCGCACACGATTACGGTTCGATTTAACGGATTCCGCACGTTAAATCGAATTCATCGCAGATCTAGTGATCGTTTATGATCCGATCCTGTACTCACATGCGTGCCGCGAAGGGTTTATATGCGCGACAGAATCATAATCGATGTTGGATTCTTATTTCTAAACATTATAAATACATCATAAATTCCCCATAAACCCTAATTACGAATTAATAACACTGGGGGACGAATTCAGCTGCAAAGTGGGAACTTTTGGAGCGGTTTTGGAGGCTTGGAGCATTGGTTTGAAGATTGGGAGCTGAGGAGGTCGTCCGGATCATTTTGCACTATTCGGGTCCTTCGTTCTTGTTTCTTCATTCTTTAACCATGTTTCTAGTTGTCAAAATTACTATTTTGCTTATTGTTTTAATGACTTTGTTTGGCTAATTTTCTATTACTGCCTAGACTGTGATGATGGATTTATGACATTTTGATATTTATTATGTTTAATTAGTTATTTATGGATCGTTGATAAAACTAGTTGGTTTGGTTTATTAGGTTTAATGTGTTTGCGTGCTTTAAATTGTTTTATTGTCTTTTGTTGCTTTGTATGAATTTTGGTGACTGTCTATATCACAGAATAGATTCATACTAGGTTGTAAGTTTTGATGAGTGTCTATATCACGGAATAAATTTAGAATCTTTAGGGTTAATCGCGCGATATACCTTAGAAGTAATAATTGGTAATTTAATAATTTTTAGTGTTCTACTAATTTCAATAGCTGTGAGGTGCGAAATTATTGTTAGGTCTTCGTCATTAAATCGCTAGGTAGGATATCTGTGAAGAGTCTGAACTAGTTTCCGTAGTGATAGTTGTCTAACAAGTTAAACTGAAATTCCAAACTTATCCAAGGTTTATAACCCGTGAGGGAGTGAATCGAATTAGGGTACTTTTGGAAACCTAGATAACCTGTGAAGGAGTCTAGTAACTGGTAATCATAACAGCCTATTTAGAGTTCCATAAGTGTCACCTTGAGAAGGGTCAAGGGGCTTGTTTAGTATCTTGGTAGGTTTAGAACATTAAGATCCCAATTCCATAATAATTAATAAACATAATAAAGTCATTACTAATTTAAATCAGGAATCCAGTCTAGGAAGTCGTTTCCATCAATTGATTAAAACCCGAATTAATTCGTGCTTCGTTATTTTAATACATTTACTTTTAATTGCAATTTTAGGTTATTTAGAAACCCCCCCCTTAAATATAAAAATGGTTTGTTTCGTGTCCGTGTCAGCTTAGGTCTAGAGAGAGTCTAGTTAACGTAATTAGAGAGTCTTGTGGGTTCGATACGCGGACTTACTTTAGCTATACTGCATTGATCGGTACACTTGCCGGTTGTGTGGTTTAGGTTTAGATCGAGTCTAAGTTTATAAATTTAAAGCTTAGAGTGTCTAATTTAGGTTAATTTAGTTTATTTTTATTTGACCACATTTAGCACACCAGTATACAAAATCCCACATACTGACAGTAATTTCCATGTTAGAATATAAAGACTTAATCACTGTAAATACAACTAGAAAACATTTTAGGGTTTTGAAAGCATTTTTGATAAAAGAGAATGAGTCACAATGTTGTGAGAAAAAGAGAATGACTCACTTTATTGATTTAGGGTTTTTCAGTAATAGCCTTCTGGTCTAAGTCTTGGATTCCTAATTAAGCACACAATGCAACACGTAATAGTGTATTAACCCGATTCAAACTTTAATGATAATCACGAGATCAAAACCACAACGTAGATGACAAAGTATAGCCTTATTCAGATAGAACTTAAACATCTGTTGATTTGGTTTCAGATCAATCGGACAGGGTATCGTACCAGTGATCCGGGTTAGCACGCTGATTACGAGGCAGAGTTTTAGGGCTTCGGGTATAATAACAATACTACGAGAGAAAGAAAAGAAATGAGCAACTTCAAATGTCTAGATCTCGTCCAATTTATAGTTGGCTTCTGACCTCGTCACGTCACGCAACCGAGTTCCACCATCACCGTCGCGTAGAGCGAAGGTGTTAGCCTAGAGCATAGGTGGCATGAGTCACCACGTAGGCATGCCACATGGTGCTACGTGTCTCCTGTCGAAGAATGAAGCGCCGCGTCATGCGACCACCCTATACAAACCTCGTCACGTAGCGCGACGTCACTTAAAAGTTGATTTCGTCATTTTTCGTCCTGGTTTCTATCATTCGCGTTTGGAGTCTCGATTATGAATTGTTATGGCCTTATCGAGGGTTGTTATATTCTCCCCACCTTGGTTTAAATCTCGTCCTCGAGATTTACTGGAATACGTAAGGGTACTTTTGCTTCATTTTCGATTCTAGTTCCCATGTATATTCTGGTCCTCTTTTCGAATCCCATTTTACTTTGACCAGAACTAATCTCTTATGCTTGATATTCTTAATCTTCCTATCTTCAATTTGTAGAGGCTTCGCAAGAAATTTTAATTTTTCACTTACCTCTATATATTGAAGAGGTACCATTAAAGATTTATCAGCTAAACATTTCCTTAGATTACTTACATGAAATACTTCATGTACACCAGCCATTTCTTTGGGTAACTGTAGCTGATAAGCTACTGGACCAATTCGCTTGATAACCTTAAATGGTCCAACATACCTTGGACTTAATTTTCCTTTCTTGCAAAATCGAACTACTCCTTTCCATGGAGAAACTTTTAATAATACTTTGTCTCCAATTTGAAATTCTAACGGTGTAGGTCTCTTAATCCTATGGATCTTTCACAGAATCGTCTATCCAACCTAGAGTGTAGAATCCTCTAAATCAGATTATCATTGAAAATAGTAGAAATAGGACTATAATTAAACAGTCTTTTATTGATTATCCAAATTTGCAGTTTTACAATCAACTCAAGACTCACATAACCTCACAGCCTATCTCTGTGATCTTGTCTCTCTCTCTAGCCTTTCTATTCTATTTTCCCTAGTTGTTGTTCTGGTTGCAAACTCTAATCACAAAACATGTTTATATCCAAAGCCCATTACAACAATTAACTCGCTAACCAATAATGCTAAGCCCAATACAAAATATCCAAAGACTAAATAATTAAAGTATTAAGCTGTTGTCACAGAATATGCACCAACAAACTCCCCCTTGACAATAGCTTCATAGTCTAACTTTGTCTTCAAACATCTTGCAGAATTTTGGTCGTTGGATAGCTTCAGCTACGCACAGTTTCTGACATCAACAAACTCCCCCTTAGCTGATGCTTCCAATCTCCAAAACTTTAATTCATTGTAGATCAATGAACTAGCATTCTTTGGTTAAACAAGTAAGCTCCAACTTTCTTCGCAATGTAGTAGAAGGATCCTACCATGCATCTTCACACATCTTCACTTCACTCTCAATCTGCACTTCACTTCACTTGAGTTCCACACTTCATTTTGATAAGCGCATCAATCTGTTTAGAAACACAAGCAAATTATCTCGAAAAACCATTAGTCTTTTTCACATTCAAGATAAACCAATTTTATCTAGATATGCAAAAACAATAAACTGTCAATTCAAGATGGAAGTCTTTTAAAAAGAAAATCTCTTTGGTTTTTTTTATAAATAAAACAACAAAACAAAACTCAAAAATATTTACAATTTCATCTTTTTGTGAGAATCATGTGCAAGAAGATTATATCAGCAAAATCATACTGTTTCAGACAAGCAGTTAATTTTCTCTTTTGATTTTCGTGAATTGCAGTTCAAGACGATTACCAGTATTCTTTATCCACTTAAACAAAACACATGAACATTTCATGTACCTTTACCTAATGATATGATTAAGTATATTTTTATACTAATGCACTAGTGTGTCCCACTTCAGGACATACCCCCACGATTAAGGTATGCACAAACTTTCCTCGTAGTAGGTGAGTATACCGAATTCATCTGTAGTGTTTTACAACATTAGATAATTGGTGATCAGGCCAGTACTTCTGTACAGCAAAGAGACCAATATCTAACGAGGGTAAGACAAATACCAAAAATTTGGTACGATTTATGCATTTTGCACAGTTGACTGACTCTCTCGGAGAGCTTCTTCAATTTCAAGGTTTTTGGCATATTTAGCTCTTTTAAGATATCTTGGTTATGCCTAGGTTAGCATAAATCTGGATGCAGCAGAAGGACAACCCTGATATCCCCGGATGAAATAACAGTATAAAGACCTAAAACCTCATAATTTGGCAATCTATCAACGCAAGATTTAAGGTTATAAAACCATATGCCACTGATATGTTACCCACTCATACACAGTTCATTATGTTTATATCACCATGGTAAGTTGATTATTTCATGTTTCTTTCCTACTGGTACATCATATGATAAAGCTACCATCACATTTAAGCAATTTAATTTCAGTTCCAGTGTGACAGTCTAACTCACTGATGTACTATCATTTCTTCTTTTTCACACCATGAAATTTCTTTTTTCAATTTTTCACTTTTTATGTTTTTCATTTTTCAATGTTTTTGGATTTTTAAAATTTCTAACTTATCCCCCTAAACACACGCACTAACTAAACTCTTTTTGGCTTACGGAAATTTCTCCTCCTAAATTTTTGTTTTTATGGAGCAAGGTTTAAAAACACAAATTTAAACACAAACATACCCCCACTTCAATCTCACAATAAGTTTTTCAATTTTGAAGTTTATAATAATTATAACAATCACTTAAGTAAATAATTTGTTACCAATTTTTACCTATTATTCACCACAGATGCTTTACAGGAACAACCACTGTTGAACACATCAACAGTCCTTCTTGGTCATCCTGCACTCACTCAACAACTAGTTAGAATGAAGAACCCAAGCCCAGATAGTCTTGGCTTGTCCAGATTCATCATAAATTTGAACTTCTTTCCAAGATTGATTTTCATAAGGTCATTGGTGACATGAGTTCCAATAAACTCTCGGAGTTTCCAACCATTGAAAATCAGTCTTTTGAACCCTTCTTCTCCCATTATCATACCATGAGTTGTGAAAAAAGTTTGGATTACGTTGAACATTTGAGTTGCTGAAACCCCTATATTCGTCTCTTCTTTGTTGAAAATTTCGATTACTAGAAGCCTGGTATCGATTTTTATATCCAAAATTTTCATTTTGAAACCGATTTGATTTACCATTAAAATAACCAAATTGTGGAGAAATACTTCTTGGTCTATCAAATCTTCCTGATGGTGAAGTTTTTGATTGAAATCTTGGTTGATTACTTTGAAAATGTGGTTGCACATTATTATTTAAACCAACCTTATTCCCATCCTTAACTTCATCAACTTTTTCCTTATGTTTCTTATAAGGACAACAACTTGCCACATGCCCTTTATTGTGACATTTAAAATAAGATTTTTTTTCTTATAAATTTTCTTTTTGTTAAATCTCTTTTTAAGTGTTTTAATCTTTTCGTCTTCAGTATTCTCATCCAATTTATGAGGCGTACTGTTAGACCTAACAGATTCTTTCAAAGAAACTAGACTATTAGGCAAGTCCACCGTTATCGGATCCACTACAGCTGGTGTAGTAGGCACAAAATCAGTTAACTCATTCTCATTTAGTAAAAAAGAGTAGTCTTGATCCTTAGAAGGTGGAGCTTTACTAAACCCCACTCCCATCTTATCATTACTCTTTTTTCAACCTTTTTTTGAATGTGAGTCCTAACTAATGAAGATATTCCAAATTTTTCTAACTTTTTATTAAGTTCAACGATTTGGTCTTGTGCAATGACCAATTCTCTGCACTTTTCATAAAATTCATTTGTTTTATCCTTCACAGTTTCACGAGCCAAATCAATGACCTATAATAGTTCATTGACCTTACTTGTTAAACTGCAGATTTCTTGTTCATTTTATTTGAGTTTTTTTAAACAATTTGACTCTCTTTTAATCAAAAGAACATTTGACTCTTTTAGATTTTCTAATTCAGCTGACATAATTTTGTTTTGCTCTGATAGTTTGTTAACTTTACCTTGTTGTTCAGTGCAATTATGAGATGTATAACTTACAGATTCTGATTTAACCTTCACCTTTGTTGTAAGTTCATTCACACCATGCAAGCACTTTGAAACTTCTACATCCATCTTCGCAACAGTCTCCTTCTTATCTTTCATCACAGCATCTACTTCTGCATCCTTCACCACAGTTGTCTCAGCTACACATGAATGTCCAATTGACTTAACATTTGAGATGACACTTTTAACAGAAGCACAATTGCTTGTACTCTTTCCTGAAGAATTCTGATAATGGTTTTCCAGAGCTTCCCATAATTCTCTAGATGTCACATACTTAGGGAAACTATAACTGATTTCCACAGGTAAGGATTTCTTTATCACTGCTAAAGCTCGCTTTTCAGCATCAACCATCCGTTTCTCAGATTCATCTATCTTCTCATAAGAAATCACTAGAACTCTCTCGTCAACTCGACATGTGGGAGCAATGTACCCATCAATCATATAGCTCCACATTCTAGCATCTTCACTTAGAATAAATGTTTCAAACTCCTTCTTCCAGACAACATATTGTTTAACATTTATCATCTTTGGCCAGATATTAACAATGTTACTTACCTTGTCCATTCTGACCATGTTTAACACGCAACTTAAAAGTTTAAATGGATTTTGGTATACCTGTGTCAAAATCCAAATCTAACCTCTCTACTGGTCCTTGTTGAGTTTTTACCGTAACCGTACCGTTAAAAACTTTCAAAAAAAATTCCGAAAACTATTTTTACCAAATTATACCATTAGACTCGTCTTGAGATTACAAATCTAATGATATATAATGTCCAAAATGTTAAATACTCTATACGTAGCTAATTACTCTAGTTTTTAATTACTCCACCTTTTAAATACTCCAACAATTACGCTTGCAAATCAAATACGCAGGTGGATAAATACGCTAAACCAAATCAATTATGTTGGTATGCAAAGTTGCTGATTAAATACGCTGGTAGGTCAAAATGCTAAGTTCCAACTACGCTGGGGTTAAATACGCTGAGGATTAATTATGCCAGTTAATTACGCTGGCAGATCAGTTTAGTATTACGACGACTAGCAAAGTCGATGATCACCGTGATAATGTCACAGAAGACAATTATCACAGTTACCAAAGTCGCCTTTAGATTTAAATACGCGGCCAAGTCAATTACGCTGGTTCAGATAAATACGCCACTCAGTCAATTACGCAGGTCCAGACTGCGTAAATGACAAAAACGGAGCAACTTGTTCAGCAAGTCAGTCAGCAAATACGCTGGAAAACGCTGAAAAATCCAATCTTTTCAAAATTTGAAAAGATCTTATCTCTTCTCCAACAGAATCATGAAAAATCAAACAACCAATATCAGCAAAATTTTGATAAAAATCTGAAGAACACAACGAAGAACACGAAGAATAAATCTTCAAATCTTCAAGTTTTTCCAGCAAAAAATCTTCAAAAATCAACCAAAACTATTCCAAAATCCTGCAAATCAGCAACAAATACGCGGGTACAAACTGATATTTTCGAAACCCTAGTTTCAGCCTCCAAAATTTCGAACTTTTCTGCAGTAACAATTCTGAACCTTCAATCAAAGAGTCTAATGCTCTGATACCAATTGTTGGTCCCTAAATCATATGGATCTTTCACAGAATCGTCTATCCAACCTAGAGTGTGGAATCCTCTAGATCAGATTATCACAGAAAACAGTAGAAACAGAACTATAATTAAACAGTCATTATCCAAACTTGCAGTTTTACAATCAACTCAAGACTCACATAACCTCACAGCATATCTCTGTGATCTTGTCTCTCTCTCTCTCTCTAAATAATCTCTCTCTCTCTCTCTAGCCTTTCAGTTCTATTTTCCCTAGTTGTTGTTCTGGTTACAAACTCTAATCACAAAACATGTTTATATACCATATGTCTGTGAACTGGGCTAGGGCATTCTCCAAGCCCATTACAACAATTAACACTCTAACCAATAATGCTAAGCCCAATACAAAATATCCAAAGACTAAATAATTAAACTATTAAGCTATTGTCACAGAATATGCACCAACAAATGGTTACGTTTATTATCTACATAACTCTTTTGACGATCTTGTGCTGTTTTCAATCTTTCCTTGACTTGAATTATCTTGTCAGTTGTTTCTTGTATAATCTCAGGACATGATAATCGTTTTTCTCCTATTTCTACCCAACATACCGGGGTTCGGCACTTTCATCCATAAAGTGCTTCAAATGGAGCAGCATTAATGCTTGTATGATAATTATTATTATTGGAGAATTCTATTAATGGTAAGTGATCGTCCCAACTTCCTCCAAAATCTATTACACATGCCCTTAGCAAGTCTTCCAATATTTGGATTGTCCTTTCACTCTGTCCATCCCTCTTTTAGGGTGATAAGCTGTACTTAAATTTAGTTGTGTTCCCATAGCTTTTTGGAAACTTTTCCAAAAATGAGAAGTGAAACGACTATCTCTATCGGACACAATGGATAACGGAATTCCATGTAGCGAAACTATTTCATCTACATATAGTTTAGCTAAACGCTCCATACTAAAGGTTTCCTTCATTGGTAGAAAATGAGCTGATTTGGTTAGTCGATCCACAATTACCCAGATTGTGTCGTTACCTTTTCTTGTTTTGGGTAATTTAGTAACAAAATCCATTGTTATCAATTTCCATTTCCATATTGGCATTTCTAATTGTTGAAGTAAACCTGAAGGTTTCTGATGTTCAGCTTTAACTTGTGAACAAGTTAGACACTTAGAAACGTACCTAGCTATATCCTTTTTCATTCCTATCCACCAAAAATTCTTCCTCAGATCTTGATACATCTTGTCACTACCAGGATGCATCGTATACTTAGACTTATGGGCTTCCTCAAGAATTCTTTCTCGTAGATTTCCTTGGATAGGTACCCAAATTCTTTTCTTATGGAATCTCCAAATTCCATCTGTTCCTTTTTCTAATTCCTTCATTATTCCTTTTAATCCTTCAGCATCATCCTTGATTGTTGTTTCTTGGGTACTCTTTAATTGTTCCATTAAATCTATTTGCAAATTAAATCTGAGAGCACATACTCGTTTCGGCTTCTCATGATACTTACGACTTAAAGCATCAACTACCACATTAGCTTTACCTTCGTGATATTGAATATCACAGTCGTAGTCACTTAAAATTTCCATCCATCGTCTTTGCCTCATGTTCACTCTTTTTGCCCAAAAATATATCTTAAGCTTTTATGATCTATAAAGATGGTAAACTTATGACAATACAAATAATGTCTCCAAATTTTAAGGGCAAAAATTATCGCTCATAATTCTAAATCATCAGTTGTATAGTTTTCTTCTTGCTTCTTTAGTTGCCTAGACGCTTAAGCAATCACCTTCTCACGTTGCATCAAAACGCATCATAATCCTAATATAGAGGCATCGCAAAAGACTACAAAATCCTAAGTTCCTTCTGGTAATGCAAGTATTGGTGCATTCGTTAACCTTTGCTTCAAAGTTGTAAAAGCTTCTTCCTATTTGGGTCCCCATTCAAACTTAACTGATTTACAAGTTAACTTAGTTAATGGAACGATTATCTGTGAAAAATCTTGGATAAAGCGTCGATAGTATCCTGCTAGCCCTAGGAAACTTCTGACTTCTGTAGGTGACTTAGAGACTTTCCATTTGGTAATTACTTCGATCTTTGTGGGATCCACATGAATTCCTTCATGATTAATCAAATGTCCTAAAAATTGCACTTCTTGCAACCAGAATTCACACTTAGAGAATTTAGCATAAAGCTTCTCTTTTCTCAATAGTGTTAAAAGTACATGTAAATGCTTAGTGTGTTCTTCCTCGCTCTTGGATTAAATAAGTATATCGTCTATAAAGACAATTTCAAATTTATCCAGGTACGATTTACATATCCTATTCATCATGTCCATAAATGCTGATGGAGCATTTGTTAGGCCAAATGGCATAACTGTAAACTCGTAATGACCATACCTTGTTCTGAAAGCAGTTTTAGGAATGTTCTCTTCCTGTACTTTTAGTTAATGATATCCTGAGCGTAAATCGATCTTGGAAAAATATCGAGCTCCTTGGAGTTGATTAAATAGATCATCAATCCTTGGTAATGGGTATCGATTCTTGATTGTGACCTTATTCAATTCCCTATAATCGATACACATACGCATTGAACCATATTTCTTCTTAACAAACAATACAGGTGCTCCCCAAGGGGATGAGCTTGGTTGTATGAACCCCTTCTTTAGCAATTCATCTAATTGCTTCTTTAGTTCCAACATCTCTGTCAGTGCTAACCGATAAGGTGCTTTAGCAACTGGTGCAGTTCCAGGTATCAGATGAATTCTGAACTCTACTTCCCAGTCAGGTGGTAGCCCAGGTAAATTTTATGGGAAAACGTCGGGGTATTCTGATACTACAGGAATTTCCTTCAGTTCCTTGCCTCTAGTGTTAATGATCACCGAGTCCATATACACTATGCCTTGCTTTCGTACATTACTTGTAGCTTTCATCACAGAGATGAATTTTTTTGACTTGGATGGCTTGTCTCCTCGGATCATGATCATTTCTCCGATTGGCGTATAAATCTCAACAGAATTTTGATCACATAGAATTCAAGCATGGTTGGTTACTAACCAATCCATTCCTAATACTACATCGAATCAAGCTAGATTCATTGGTAGCAGATTTGCCGTAAACTTATGTCCTAATAATTCTACCTTCACTCCTTGAAGTATTTCACGTATGTTGGTGGAGTTTCCTTCTACGGTTTCTACCATACAAGCTTGACTAAGCTTCGTTAATGGTTGATTAAGCGCTTGACAGAATGCAGTATTTATAAAATTTTGATTTGCACCAGAGTCAAATAATACTTTAGGATATACGTCATGAATAAGAAACGTACCGGCGATTACGTCAGGAATCATTGCTGCCTCTTGCGTCATAGGTGCAAAGGCTCGTGCGTTCTTCTTGGCTCCATCTCCTGCTTTTGCCTTGTTGTCAGGTGCCTTCGTCAGTTTCGGACAATATGGCTTAATGTGACCTGTTTCTCCACAATTGAAACATATATTAGTTTTCCTTCTACATTCTTCCTCTACATGCCCGGTCGTCTTGCAGAAATTACAGTAAGGTGTTCTTCTAAAAGTGCATTTTCCTGAATGCTTCCTTCTACAATTTCTAAAGAAAGGTGGTGCAGAAGACTGCCCAATTCCTCTCCTTTTGTAGGTATTACCCGAGCAAAATTCTTGGGTAATTCTCTAGGCCAATTCTTTCTTCTTGTTTTTTTCTCTTGTGCGGATTAATCTGTCAGTCAAAGTATTGGCCAGTTCGACTGTTTCCTCAATAGTCTAAGGTCTACCAGCTTTGACTATATCACGGATTTCACTAATTAATCCCCAAATATAACGAGAAATTAGTACAGGTTCCGGCGAAGCCAGAGTTGGCACCATTCATGCATATTCCAAGAATTATGTCGTATACTCATGACAATTCACATCAACCATTTTGGGATTTAGGAACTTATTAGCCATTTGTTCCTTTTCATGAGGAGGACATAATTTTCTTTCTGCCATTTCCTTAAATTTCTTCTAGTTCATGGCATAGGCCATGTTACTTCCTTTTGCCTGAAGAATTGTATTCCACCATTCTAATGCTTCATCCCTAAAGAGATTAGAAGCATACATTACTTTATCTTCTTCGGCACATTTACTAATCTTTAGAACAACTTCAGTCTTTTCCAACCATCGCAGAGCAGCCATAGCTCCTTCACTGCCTGCGAATTCAGTTGGCTTACAAGCTAGAAAATCTTTGTAAGTACACCCGGAAGTCATTACTTTCATTTTCTTAGGAAATGGAGCTTTGATAATTTATGATTTGCTACTCACAACTTTAGTGTTTTCTATAGGCACAGGGTTTCTAACAACTTCGATAATTAAAGGTATAGCATCAGCTATTCCTTGAGCTACTATATTTTCTATAACACTTTTGTCCAAAGAGTTTTCATGATTGTTCTGGAGCGATTGATTAACTTAGTTCGACATCTGAATATATTTCAAATATTAATATCACAGAATAAGTAATAAAATAATCAAAATATTATGAACACAATTAATCAGAGCATATTGTCAAAATCGTCGATCATTGCGACTTCTATTCTTTTTATATATTATGCTTTGTATATCTTACATACACTACCACACACACACACACACACACACACACACATATATATATATATATATTATAAGGTTAGTTTCATTTTCAAACGTGGTGTTCTCTCTTGTCGTATTTCCAGACAGGATTCTCTCCCATGCTTCGGATCCGGTTTCCTGTATTCATTAATTATTCTCCATAGTGGCAAAGTTCTGCCACATTCTCTGGGTTCATTGGGGGAAATTCCAAGGGTTAAGGTTGGTAGTTTGGATAAAATGGAAAAAGGATCATTCATTAGGTTTTGAAATTCCCAGTCATTGGTCCACCATTCTTCCACTGGGTTTGGAAGTGGTTGTTGTGGTATGATTGGTTCAGGATTTAGGGGTTCTAGGTTTATTGGTATTGTCATACCCCGACCGTGTAAAACAACAAACCGAGGCGAAAACCTCAGGGAGTGGAGCAACAGAATTATTGTTTCACAACCATGGTATTAAAAGTTTAGTTTTATTTATATGAAAGTGATTACATTGTCTTAAAACAAGGAAAACATAACATAAATTAAACTAGTCTTGCATCTTTTATTGTCACTAAGGCCCGAGTCCGCCTAAGTGTATCCTGATCAACCTTATGCATTAGCTCCTGAAACACACGTGAAAATAGGTACGCAGCATAAAAAATGCATGTGAGATACATAGGTTTTGTTAAATTAGGATTCATGACTTGCAAGTTAAAAAAAAGAATGTTTAATAAAAGTTTAGTCATGAATCTTGTAAAATGTTTTCTTTTATAAATCATACGAAAATCGATATGAAAATCAAATGATATAAAAGAAAGATGTGTGGTTAAGTGAATAACCAAGTAAAATGAGTTTGTATAAAATATGTTGTTTGTAAATCAATGTCTTGTGAAAATATGTCATTTGTATGAAATGTATCATGTCTAAATTGAAATGGTTTAAATAACGCCACGATATGTAATATCATAAAAGCACTTATATATAGGAAGTACCAGTGGTGTACCCACCATGCTTTTATCATATTATACACGCCTCGTTACTTAAATCACTTACCCAAACAAACCACCAAAATGTCTTGTTCAAACCAATGTCAAAATGTTTATGTGTAAACAATGTCTGATGTCAAATGTAAATCATGTATTGTATAATCAAATGTTATGTATGGCAAGTAAAAAGTATTACTCAATCCCATAGGTAAAATGTACAAAACAATGTATTTGAATAAATCATAGTTTATGTCAAAAGTTATGTTTTGCAAAATCCATGATTTACTGATACAAACATTTATGCAGTATTGTTTATCGTATACATTCAAGCCTTGCGACTGACGGACAAACCATCAAACGAATTAAAGGTTTATCAAATATGTATATCGGATTCAGTCATCCCTTACGTCCAAACAAACCTAGGATTCCAGGGATGGGAGTTGTCAATTCCTATGGTACCACTAAATACTACCGAGCGGCGTGATCAATGTTAATGAACGTATTTTAGTTTCGTTAAACAAACCAAATGTCATACCAAATGTAAGCATGTTATGTGAAAACAATGTACTAAGTATGCCAAGTAAACATAAGAAGCAGAAATGTAATGTAAATCAATGTGCTAGCATGCTAAGTGAACATACATAGCAAATGGCAATTGAAATCATGTACTATAAGTGTACTAAATGAACATAGCAAGTATATGTCATGAAAGCATGAAAAGCATGAAAGTAACAAGTAGGCACATGTGTTTCACCCCAAAATATTTGAAAACAGTAAAAGAGGGGACTATGTACTCACTTGATATTGCTTAAAATTCTTGAGATAACAACCAAATAACGCTAGAAGGATCACGGAATCAATCGGCACCTAATATAGGTAACTATGTTAATAAACCGGACCTAAATCGGAAGATCGGATAGAATGAGGTTTCGTAACCCAAATGAGTGTTGGAACTCATGTAATATGGTTTAACAAAGCCTACATCCTAAATCGGAACCTAACCTAAGTGCTTATGACCCGTTATGACCTGTTTAGGTAGCTTAAGGTACTTTAACGCGTCATTTGCGCAAAAGCACAAACGAGTAGCCTAACTAATCCTATGACATGTATTATATGCCCTAACATGTTTAAATATATTGCATAATCAGTTTAAGTGAGAAAATTTGGGTTACATATGCTTAAAATGAAATTATGCGTAAAAAGGGCATTTTGGTCATTTTCCTAAGGCATATAAACTATCTATCATACAACTAATTAAGCATGTGACCATAAGGTATAGCCTTAGAAGGTTATTCCCTATATAACTATGGTCATATAATATGTTTGGTCGGATCCTAATGATCGACCAAATGGGTCGGGTTCGAAAGTCTAAGCGGTTGTTTAGACCGCTTATCTTGCGACCCTATATAAGCACTAAACTAAAAGTGACGAGTTAAACATGTCTTATCTTGCGACCCTATATAAGCACTAAACTAAAAGTGACGAGTTAAACATGTTAAAACATGTTTAACTAAGTTACAAAACAAGTTTGATATCAAAACAAAGGGTTTTTGTGACAACTCGAGTTTCCACGATTTCCTTCTTCGCATTAATTGCGCGTTAATTGTTTAAGTGTTTGTTAAAACGACTTGTTTGTTTCACAACTGTTAAATCGTATTGTGATTGTTATGATATATATGGTGTGCCTTATAAGTGAGTATGTTAATATATGGTTTATATTAATGTATGGTTGTATAATTAATAAAATGGAACTTGTCTAACACCCCACCCGAAAACACCCTCCCCACGAAAACACCTAAGTGTTTTCGTCCCATAAGAAATCGGTGAAAACAAGTTGGGCTTTGGCCCATTAGTAATTGGTTCTAAATATATTGTTCCCAGTTCACGTAAAAGCTAAATCACCAAAACCGAAAACCCTAGAGCACTTCTCTAACTGTGACGGCAACTACAAGCCTACGGAACCTTCTTGTGCCATCAATCCATTAGTTTCGATCTCGGTTAGTGTGAATCCTTGTTCGGTTAGTGGATTAAAAACACTTGTGATTATTTGTTTGATCTTATGAAGTAACTGTTAGGTAATTTTGCTTATGGATATAATATATGCGATTAGGTTTATGGTTGATTATGCATGTGTTTTGTATTGAAAGTGCAGCCAAAGTGGATAGAAATCACTTTATATTGTCGGCCATAGCATTCATATTTGCATGTGAGTTTGTCAGTAACATGTGATGTGCCATATGTGTCTGCAACTTATAGATATCATGCATGTATACTTAAATTGAAGGTAATCAGTTTAGTACTCACGATAATCATCGATGATCTCATGATTGTGTTTAATAATTGTTTGCAGAATATGTTGGTTTGAATATGTAGATGATTAGGGTTTCTATGTTTTGTAACTGATGTTGATGATAATGTATTCCGACGAAAACCCTCCCACCTCGACGAAAACATATCTCGACGAAATCCAAAGGGATTTCGTCACTGAAGGGATTTCGGCCCAAAGTTGATTTCGGCCCAACTGTTATGTCTGTTTAGTGGTTAAACCTGTTAAGTTGTTAACTTTGTTAAGTTACGTATATAACTGTGTTAAGTATGTAACTATGTTTAACCTATTAACTGAGTTAAGTTTATTAACTCAGTTAACCTTATTAACTCTGTTAGACTCATGTATGTCACTCTGTTAAGTGGGTAACTTTTGTTAACTCTGTTAATTAATTCTGTTAGTTAATTAGCTGTGTCAGTTTATTATTCCTGTTATGTGTGTTAATCCTGTGAAGCTTGTTATCTTTGCTAAATGTATTGATTTTGTTAAGCCTGTTATCCCATCTAGATGGTAATTGATTAACCACGTTAGAATTTACTAAGAAATCAGTTATATGGAGAATGATTGTATGAACATGAACTACCTGTTATGTGTTACTTGTTAATGATTGCATAAACACACTATGTGACATAAATTGCATGTGAATCTATTCGAACTTAACTGATTGAGTATACGTGTATAACTATAGGACTTGATTGATTATTTGCGAGCACATAATTTAGCATACCGAGCAAACCAAGGTGAGTTCACACTCTATCCAAGGCATGGGATTCCCAAGGGTTGGGAATGGGTTAAAGAACTGAACGGTAACTACGAACTTGCGTATTCCCCATACAACAGGATACGTACGACTATAAGACCATCAACTCTATCACTTTAAGTCCCTCATTTATCGACTTAATCGTCGAGGCCTATGGCGAGCGGGTCATTAGTTAATAGCGCTATTAGGTTTAACAAACCTCACACCATGCCAGTCGGACGGGCGTGTACTAATGGACTATGGGCAAAGGGTCAATGCTGATAGACATTGACTTAGGGCACCTCTTACATTTTTCGTAGCAGTCGATACGTGTGGTCTAGTAACACATGGGAAGCCCCCACTAATCTTCGCAAACATGTCTGGGAGACCGCGATACGAATTAATACGATTCATGGATTACAAAACGAACATACGATTTACGAAACGAATACGATAACCAAACAACCAACTGTGAACTCGCTCAACTTTGTTGTTGATTCGTTGCTACATGCCTTGCAGGTCGTTAGGTACTCATGGAGCTTGCACAGGGAGGCGTAGTCGTTGTGGGACATGGAAATGTGTGCCATGCTATAAACATTACTTTATTTCGTACTTAATACTTACTTTGGGTTTTTACAATTATGCTTCCGCTAAACACTTAACTATGCTTTGGTTTTGAACACCTTTCATATTGTTTGGTTGAATTATATTTACTACATACATTGTTCAATATGATTGGTGGCTTGGTCCTGGTCAGTCACGCCTCCAAGCGGTGATACTCCGTGTGTGGTGTGACAGATTGGTATCAGAGCCATTGGTTATAGTGAACTTGGTTTTAATAAGGGAAAAAGTTTTTGTTAAAACCAGACTATAACCTGTACAGTGCTCAACGATCCACAACGACGCTTCGATCCACGTGCAAGACTCAACATTCTAGGTGATACGATTTATGTTTACATTGCCTACTTGCTAGATTACATAGAACTTTGCTCATGGTATGCTTAGATAACCGTAACAACTATTGTTTGAAAACACATGTGTGCTTACTCCCTTCTGTCATCGCACTTTCGTGAACCACTCTCACTCATGTTTTCCTTTGATATGAAGATCATGAGTGGACGCGTTAATCTAACACAAGCCCAGTTGGCGGCTTTGATCACTGAACAAGTTACTGCAGCACTCGCAGCTGCACAGGCAGGAGGTATAACCTGCCATCACAACTCACTCTAGGATCTTTAGATCCTACTCTCGTAACTCAACACTTGAGCTTAATTTTGTTTACTTTTACGCACACGACAGGTCAACACGCTCAGCCACCTGTGTGCACCTTCAAGACTTTTATGGACTGTCGTCCTACTACTTTCAGTGGCACTGAAGGGGCCGTTGGACTCCTCCACTGGTTCGAGAAGCTCGATTCAGTCTTAGAAATGTGTGAATACCCCGAGGCTCGTAGGGTGAAATACGCCACTATTACTCTCGAAGGCACTGCGCTAACTTGGTGGAACGCGCAAGTTCAGATGTTGGGGCTGGCGGCTGCTAATGCCACCCCATGGAATGATTTTAAGGAACTGATCAAACGAGAATACTGTAACCGTGATGACATCCACAAACTGGAAGTGGAGTTCTTTAACTTGAAGATGACGGGGTCAGAGATAGAGGCGTATACGAAGCGATCTAACGAACTGGCAATTTTGTGTCCAACTATGGTGGATCCTCCCATCAAGCGCATTGAACTGTACCTCAAGGGCTTAGTACCAGAGATTCAAAGCCATGTGACTGCTACTAACCTTGCTACTATTCAAGATGTTACTCGTCTTGCTCATCGTCTCACAGACCAGGCAGTGGAACAGAACAAGCTGCCTAAGCGTATTCGTGCTGCTACTACTGTTACTACTTCTGCTATTCCAAGTGACAACAAGAGAAAATGGGATGGAACCTCCAGCAAGGGTTCAACTTCAGTTCAGTCCCAGGCACAGCAGCGAAAGATTGATAACTATCAGAGCCCTGGTCAGCAATCTTCTGGTAGTCAAAGGCAGGGTGGATATCGAGGAAACCTCCCAAAGTGCAACACATGCAACAGACACCACAGTGGTCAGTGCAACAGGGTTCGTTGTCAGAGGTGTCTCAAGATGGGTCATGAAGCTAAGGAATGCAGGAGCTCACGACCTGCGAATCAGAACCAACAACAACAACCACCAGCTCCACAGAACCAGCAGCGATGGCGAGGTAACAGGGGATGCTTTCAGTGTGGTGCTGAAGGCCACTTCAAGCAGGATTGCCCCCAGTTAAATCAAAATCCGAACAACAACAATAATAATCAGGGCAATGGGGGTAACAACGGGGGAAACAATGGAAACAATGGCACCCGAGGTCAAGCGTTCGTGATTGGTCAGGGTGACGCAAGGAATGATCCTAATGTGGTGATGAGTAAGTTTCTTCTCGACGACTTTTATGTTACTGTTTTATTTGATTCGGGTGCCGATACCAGTTATGTGTCTCTAAAAGTTAGTCAAATGCTTAAACGCACACCAGCACCTTTGAACACCAAGCATGTCGTAGAGTTAGCAAATGGTAAAAGTCTAGAGGCCACACACATAATTAAGGGTTGTAATCTCGTCTTAGCTGGTCAGACATTCTCCATCGATCTCATTCCTATAGTTCTGGGTAGTTTCAACATCGTCATTGGGATGGATTGGTTATCCCAACAGCAAGAAGAGATCCTATGCAAAGAGAAGATTGTTCGTATTCCCCGTTCTGGCAAAGAACCTCTCGAAATTCAAGGCGACAAGAGTGGTGCTGTAGTGGGCATCATCTCCTTCCTTAAGGCCCAGAAGTGTTTGCGAAAGGGCCACACTGCTATACTAGCCCTCGTTACTGATGCATCAACGAAAGAGAAGAAGATAGAGGATATTCCAGTAGTACGCAACTTTCCTCAAGTGTTTCCTGAAGATTTACCTGGGCTACCGCCTCATTGCCAGGTCGAATTCCAAATCGAGCTAGCTCCTAGAGCAGCACCCATAGCTCGAGCACCTTATCGCTTAGCTCCAACCGAACTGGAAGAACTGTCCAAGCAATTGCAAGAACTCTTGGATAAGGGTTTCATTCGTCCTAGCTCTTCGCCCTGGGGAGCACCAGTATTATTTGTAAAGAAGAAAGACGGTACCTTCAGGATGTGCATAGATTACCGCGAACTAAACAAGGTGACCGTAACGAATCGCTATCCTCTTCCACGCATTGACGACTTGTTCGACCAGCTGCAAGGGTCGAGCTACTATTCAAAGATTGATCTGAGGTCAGGCTACCATCAACTGAGAGTCCGGGACGAGGACGTCTCCAAAACAGCATTCAGAACACGTTACGGCCATTACGAGTTTCTTGTCATGCCATTCGGGCTAACAAACGCGCCTGCAGTCTTCATGGATCTTATGAACAGGGTGTGCAAGCCTTACTTGGATAAGTTTGTGATTGTATTCATCGACGACATTCTGATCTACTCTAAGAGTCGGAAGGAACACGAGCAGCATTTACGACTCATTTTGGAACTCCTTCGAATAGAACAGCTGTATGCCAAGTTTTCAAAATGCGACTTCTGGCTTGGTGAAGTCCACTTTCTAGGCCACGTGGTAAACAAAGATGGGATTCATGTTGATCCATCTAAGGTAGACTCGATTAAGAACTGGCCTGCACCTCGCACACCAACAGAAATCCGCCAATTCTTGGGTTTCGCGGGCTATTACAGAAGGTTCATTAAAGACTTCTCAAAGATTGCACAACCCCTCACCTCACTAACTCAGAAAGGCGTTATCTACCGTTGGGGTAATACACAGGAATCAGCATTCCAGCATTTAAAGGATAGACTTTGTAGCGCACCTATTCTTTCATTGCTAGAGGGCACAGACGATTTTGTGGTCTATTGCGACGCATCCATTCAGGGTCTTGGATGCGTGTTGATGCAACGTGACAAGGTCATAGCCTACACATCACGCCAACTTAAAGTTCATGAAAGGAATTACACTACACACGATTTGGAGCTGGGAGCTGTTGTCTTCACGCTCAAGATATGGAGACATTACCTGTACGGTACCAAGTGCACCATCTACACCGATCACAGGAGTCTCGAGCATATCTTCAAGCAAAAGGAATTGAACATGCGACAACGTCGATGGGTCGAGCTATTGAATGATTACGAATGTGCCATCAAGTACCATCCGGGCAAGGCAAATGTTGTGGCTGACGCCCTCAGTCGAAAAGATACCACACCTAGGCGTGTGCGAGCACTACAACTCACCATCCAATCTAGTCTTCCTGCACAGATACGAGATGCTCAGGTAGAAGCATTGAAACCAGAAAACGTCAGGGCTGAAGCCCTACGCGGCTCAAGGCAACGGTTAGAACAAAAGGAAGACGGTGCCTACTACGTGACAGGACGCATCTGGGTCCCACTCTATGGCAATTTACGAGAACTTGTAATGGATGAAGCACATAAGTCTCGCTACTCAGTACATTCTGGTTCAGAAAATATGTACCACGACTTTAAAACTACGTATTGGTGGCCTAGCATGAAAGCTCACATAGCAACTTACGCTAGCAAATGTTTGACTTGTGCGAGAGTCAAAACTGAATATCAGAAACCATCGGGCCTACTCCAACAACCAGAGATACCACAATGGAAATGGGAGCAAATTTCCATGGATTTCGTTACCGACCTGCCTAGATCTCAACGTGGAAATGATACTATTTGGGTGATCGTGGATCGACTCACAAAGTCTGCACACTTCTTGGCTATCAAGGAAACGGATAAGTTCTCCACTTTAGCAGACGTTTATTTAAAGGAAGTGGTTTCGAGGCACGGGGTGCCGACCTCTATTATCTCTGATCGTGATGCACGATTTACTTCAGAACTGTGGCAGGCAATGCACAAATCTTTTGGCTCACGATTAGACATGAGCACAGCTTACCATCCGCAAACAGATGGGCAGTCTGAACGCACCATCCAAACTCTAGAAGACATGCTTCGTGCATGTGTAATTGACTTCGGCAACGGCTGGGAAAAACATCTCCCATTAGTGGAGTTTTCGTATAACAACATTTACCACACCTGCATTCAAGCCGCTCCATTTGAGGCATTGTACGGGCGTAAATGCCGATCACCTCTTTGTGGGGCAGAGGTGGGTGATAGTCAGATCACAGGTCCAGAACTTGTAGTAGACGCAACAGAAAGAATTGCTCAGATACGACAACGCATGGCGGCAGCTCGCGACCGTCAGAAAGCCTATGCAAACAAACGCCGGAAACCACTCGAGTTCCAAGTTAGGGATCGAGTGCTACTCAAAGTTTCACCCTGGAAGGGTGTAGTTCGTTTTGGCAAACGAGGCAAGCTCGATCCACGATATGTCGGACCATTCGAAATCATTGAGAAAATAGGCAGGTTGGCCTACAAACTGAACCTACCAGCAGAACTCAGTGCAGTTCACAACGTCTTTCACGTGTCGAATCTGAAGAAGTGTCTGTCAGATGAGACCCTCATAGTTCCTTTGAAGGAACTCACTATCGATGATCAGTTGCAATTCGTCGAGGAACCAGTTGAAATCACGGACCGGGACATTAAGGTCCTCAAGCACACCAGAATACCTCTTATTCGAGTTCGTTTGAACTCCCGTCGTGGCCCAGAGTTTACCTGGGAACGAGAAGATCAAATGAAACTCAAGTATCCCAAGTTATTCAGAAACAGTGCAACCACTACTGAGGCTGAAGCTACTACAGAATTTCGGGACGAAATTCCAAATCAACGGGGGGATTATGTGACACCCCAGGAAAACCAGGAAACAACACAACACAACTAGCTTCCTCAGTAACCACGTGCTAAATTTCGGGATGAAATTTCTTTCAAGTTGGGGATAATGTGACAACTCGAGTTTCCACGATTTCCATCTTCGCATTAATTGCGCGTTAATTGTTTAAGTGTTTGTTAAAACGACTTGTTTGTTTCACAACTGTTAAATCGTATTGTGATTGTTATGATATATATGGTGTGCCTTATAAGTGAGTATGTTAATATATGGTTTATATTAATGTATGGTTGTATAATTAATAAAATGGAACTTGTCTAACACCCCACCCGAAAACACCCTCCCCACGAAATAACCTAAGTGTTTTCGTCCCATAAGAAATTGGCGAAAACAAGTTGAGCTTTGGCCCATTAGTAATTGGTTCTAAATATATTGTTCCCCAGTTCACGTAAACTCTTAATCACCAAAACCGAAAACCCTAGAGCACTTCTCTAACTGTGACGGCAACTACAAGCCTACGGAACCTTCTTGTGCCATCAATCCATTAGTTTCGATCTCGGTTAGTGTGAATCCTTGTTCGGTTAGTGGATTAAAAACACTTGTGATTATTTGTTTGATCTTATGAAGTAACTGTTAGGTAATTTTGGTTGTGGATATAATATATGCGATTAGGTTTATGGCTGATTATGCATGTGTTTTGTATTAAAAGTGCAGCCAAAGTGGATAGAAATCACTTTATATTGTCGACCATAGCATTCATATTTGCATGTGAGTTTGTCAGTAACATGTGATGTGCCATATGTGTCTGCAACTTATAGATATCATGCATGTATACTTAAATTGAAGGTAATCAGTTTAGTACTCACGATAATCATCGATGATCTCATGATTGTGTTTAATAATTGTTTGCAGAATATGTTTGTTTGAATATGTAGATGATTAGGGTTTCTATGTTTTGTAACTGATGTTGATGATAATGAATTCCGACGAAAACCCTCCCACCTCGACGAAAACATATCTCGACGAAATCCAAAGGGATTTCGTCACTGAAGGGATTTCGGCCCAAAGTTGATTTCGGCCCAACTGTTATGTCTGTTTAGTGGTTAAACCTGTTAAGTTGTTAACTTTGTTAAGTTACATATATAACTCTGTTAAGTATGTAACTATGTTTAACCTATTAACTGAGTTAAGTTTATTAACTCAGTTAACCTTATTAACTCTGTTAGACTCATGTATGTCACTCTGTTAAGTGGGTAACTTTTGTTAACTCTGTTAAATAATTCTGTTAGTTAATTAGCTGTGTTAGTTTATTATTCCTGTTATGTGTGTTAATCCTGTGAAGCTTATTATCTTTGCTAAATGTATTGATTTTGTTAAGCCTGTTATCCCATCTAGATGGTAATTGATTAACCACGTTAGAATTTACTAAGAACTCAGTTATATGGAGAATGATTGTATGAACATGAACTACCTGTTATGTGTTACTTGTTAATGATTGCATAAACACACTATGTGACATAAATTGCATGTGAATCTATTCGAACTTAACTGATTGAGTATACGTGTATAACTATAGGACTTGATTGATTATTTGCGAGCACATAATTTAGCATACCGAGCAAACCAAGGTGAGTTCACACTCTATCCAAGGCATGGGATTCCCAAGGGTTGGGAATGGGTTAAAGAACTGAACGGTAACTACGAACTTGCGTATTCCCCATACAACAGGATACGTACGACTATAAGACCATCAACTCTATCACTTTAAGTCCCTCATTTATCGACTTAATCGCCGAGGCCTATGGCAAGCGGGTCATTAGTTAATAGCGCTATTAGGTTTAACAAACCTCACGCCGTGCCAGTCGGACGGGCGTGTACTAATGGACTATGGGCAAAGGGTCAATGCTGATAGACATTGACTCAGGGCACCTCTTACATTTTTCGTTGCATTCGATACGCGTGGTCTAGTAACACATGGGAAGCCCCCACTAATCTTCGCAAACATGTCTGGGAGACCGCGATACGAATTAATACGATTCATGGATTACAAAACGAACATACGATTTACGAAACGAATACGATAACCAAACAACCAACTGTGAACTCGCTCAACTTTGTTGTTGATTTGTTGCTACATGCCTTGCAGGTCGTTAGGTACTCATGGAGCTTGCACAGGGAGGCGCAGTCGTTGTGGGACATGGCAATGTGTGCCATGCTATAAACATTACTTTATTTCGTACTTAATACTTACTTTGGGTTTTTACAATTATGCTTCCGCTAAACACTTAACTATGCTTTGGTTTTGAACACCTTTCATATTGTTTGGTTGAATTATATTTACAACATACATTGTCCAATATGATTGGTGGCTTGGTCCTGGTCAGTCACGCCTCCAAGCGGTGATACTCCGCGTGTGGATTTTGGGGGTGTGACAGATTGGTATCAGAGCCATTGGTTATAGTGAACTTGGTTTTAATAAGGAAAAAAGTTTTTGTTAAAACCAGACTATAACCTGTACAGTGCTCAACGATCCACAACGACGCTTCTCTCCATGTGCAAGACTCAACATTCTAGGTGATACGATTTATGTTTACATTGCCTACTTGCTAGATTACATAGAACTTTGCTCATGGTATGCTTAGATAAACGTAACAACTATTGTTTGAAAACACATGTGTGCTTACTCCCTTCTGTCATCGCACTTTCGCGAACCACTCTCACTCAAGTTTTCCTTTGATATGAAGATCATGAGTGGACGCGTTAATCTAACACAAGCCCAGTTGGCGGCTTTGATCACTGAACAAGTTACTGCAGCACTCGCAGCTACACAGGCAGGAGGTATAACCTGCCATCACAACTCACTCTAGGATCTTTAGATCCTACTCTCGTAACTCAACACGTGTGCTTAATTTTTTTTACTTTTACGCACACGATAGGTCAACACACTCAGCCACCTGTGTGCACCTTCAAGACTTTTATGGACTGTCGTCCTACTACTTTCAGTGGCACTGAAGGGGCCGTTGGACTCCTCCACTGGTTCGAGAAGCTCGAGTCAGTCTTCGAAATGTGTGAATGCCCCGAGGCTCGTAGGGTAAAATATGCCACTGGTACTCTCGAAGGCACTGCGCTAACTTGGTGGAACGCGGAAGTTCAGATGCTGGGGCTGGCGGCTGCTAATGCCACCCCATGGAATGATTTTAAGGAACTGATCAAACGAGAATACTGTAACCGTGATGACATCCACAAACTGGAAGTGGAGTTCTTTAACTTGAAGATGACGGGGTCAGAGATAGAGGCGTATACGAAGCGATCTAACGAACTGGCAATTTTGTGTCCAACTATGGTGGATCCTCCCATCAAGCGCATTGAACTGTACCTCAAGGGCTTAGTACCAGAGATTCAAAGCCATGTGACTGCTGCTAACCTTGCTACTATTCAAGATGTTACCCGTCTTGCTCATCGTCTCACAGACCAGGCAGTGGAACAGAACAAGCTGCCTAAGCGTATTGGTGCTGCTACTACTGTTACTACTTCTGCTATTCCAAGTGACAACAAGAGAAAGTGGGATGGAACCTCCAGCAAGGGTTCAACTTCGGTTCAGTCCCAGGCACAGCAGCGAAAGATTGATGACTATCAGAGCCCTGGTCAGCAATCTTCTGGTAGTCAAAGGCAGGGTGGATATCGAGGAAACCTCCCAAAGTGCAACACATGCAACAGACACCACAGTGGTCAGTGCAACAGGGGTCGTTGTCAGAGGTGTCTCAAGATGGGTCATGAAGCTAAGGATTGCAGGAGCTCACAACCTGCGAATCAGAACCAACAACAACAACCACTAGCTCCACAGAACCAGCAGCGACGGCGAGGTAACAGGGGATGCTTTCAGTGTGGTGCTGAAGGCCACTTCAAGCGGGATTGCCCCAGTTAAATCAAAATCCGAACAACAACAACAATAATCAGGGCAATGGGGGTAACAACGGGGGAAACAATGGAAACAATGGCGCCCGAGGTCAAGCGTTCGTGATTGGTCAGGGTGACGCAAGGAATGATCCTAACGTGGTGATGGGTAAGTTTCTTCTCGACGACTTTTATGTTACTGTTTTATTTGATTCGGGTGCCAATACCAGTTATGTGTCTCTAAAAGTTAGTCAAATGCTTAAACGATCACCAGCACCTTTAAACACCAAGCATGTCGTAGAGTTAGCAAATGGTAAAAGTCTAGAGGCCACACACATAGTTAAGGGTTGTAATCTCGTCTTAGCTGGTCAGACATTCTCCATCGATCTCATTCCTATAGTTCTGGGTAGTTTCGACATCGTCATTGGGATGGATTGGTTATCCCAACAGCAAGCAGAGATCCTATGCAAAGAGAAGATTGTTCGTATTCCCCGTTCTGGCAAAGAACCTCTCGAAATTCAAGGCGACAAGAGTGGTGCTGTAGTGGGCATCATCTCCTTCCTTAAGGCCCAGAAGTGTTTGCGAAAGGGCCACACTGCTATACTAGCCCTCGTTACTGACGCATCAACGAAAGAGAAGAAGATAGAGGATATTCCAGTAGTACGCGACTTTCCTCAAGTGTTTCCTGAAGATTTACCTGGGCTACCGCCTCATCGCCAGGTCGAATTCCAAATCGAGCTAGCTCCTGGAGCAACACCCATAGCTCGAGCACCTTATCACTTAGCTCCAACCAAACTGGAAGAACTGTCCAAGCAATTGCAAGAACTCTTGGATAAGGGTTTCATTCGTCCTAGCTCTTCGCCCTGGGGAGCACCAGTATTATTTGTAAAGAAGAAAGACGGTACCTTCAGGATGTGCATAGATTACCGCGAACTAAACAAGGTGACCGTAAAGAATCGCTATCCTCTTCCATGCATTGATGACTTGTTCGACCAACTGCAAGGGTCGAGCTACTATTCAAAGATTGATCTGAGGTCAGGCTACCATCAACTGAGAGTCCGGGACGAGGACGTCTCCAAAACAGCATTCAGAAAACGTTACGGCCATTACGAGTTTCTGGTCATGCCATTCGGGCTAACAAACGCGCCTGCAGTCTTCATGGATCTTATGAACAGGGTGTGCAAGCCTTACTTGGATAAGTTTGTGATTGTATTCATCGATGACATTCTGATCTACTCTAAGAGTCGGAAGGAACACGAGCAGCATTTACGACTCATTTTGGAACTCCTTCGAACAGAACAGCTGTATGCCAAGTTTTCAAAATGCGACTTCTGGCTTCGTGAAGTCCACTTTCTAGGCCACGTGGTAAACAAAGATGGGATTCATGTTGATCCATCTAAGGTAGACTCGATTAAGAACTGGCCTGCACCTCGCACACCAACAGAAATCCGCCAATTCTTGGGTTTCGCGGGCTATTACAGAAGGTTCGTTAAAGACTTCTCAAAGATTGCACAACCCCTCATCTCACTAACTCAGAAAGGCGTTATCTACCGTTGGGGTAATACACAGGAATCAGCATTCCAGCATTTAAAGGATAGACTTTGTAGCGCACCTATTCTTTCATTGCCAGAGGGCACAGACGATTTTGTGGTCTATTGCGACGCATCCATTCAGGGTCTTGGATGCGTGTTGATGCAACGTGACAAGGTCATAGCCTACGCATCACGCCAACTTAAAGTTCATGAAAGGAATTACACTACACATGATTTGGAGCTGGGAGCTGTTGTCTTCGCACTCAAGATATGGAGACATTACCTGTACGGTACTAAGTGCACCATCTACACCGATCACAGGAGTCTCGAGCATATCTTCAAGCAAAAGGAATTAAACATGCGACAACGTCGATGGGTCGAGCTATTGAATGATTACGAATGTGCCATCAAGTACCATCAGGGCAAGGAAAATGTTGTGGCTGACGCCCTCAGTCGAAAAGATACCACACCTAGGCGTGTGCGAGCACTACAACTCACCATCCAATCTAGTCTTCCTGCACAGATACGAGATGCTCAGGTAGAAGCATTGAAACCACAAAACGTCAGGGCTGAAGCCCTACGCGGCTCAAGGCAACGGTTAGAACAAAAGGAAGACGGCGCCTACTACGTGACATGACACATCTGGGTCCCACTCTATGGCAATTTACGAGAACTTGTAATGGATGAAGCACATAAGTCTCGCTACTCAGTACATTCTGGTTCACATAAGATGTACCACTACTTGAAAACTACGTATTGGTGGCCTAGCATGAAAGCTCACATAGCAACTTACGCTAGCAAATGTTTAACTTGTGCGAGAGTCAAAACTGAATATCAGAAACCGTCGGGCCTACTCCAACAACCAGAGATACCACAATGGAAATGGGAGCAAATTTCCATGGATTTCGTTACCGGTCTGCCTAGATCTCAACGTGGAAATGATACTATTTGGGTGATCGTGGATCGACTCACAAAGTCTGCACACTTCTTGGCTATCAAGGAAACGGATAAGTTCTCCACTTTAGCAGACGTTTATTTAAAGGGAGTGGTTTCGAGGCACGGGGTGCCGACCTCTATTATCTCTGATCGTGATGCACGATTTACTTCAGAACTGTGGCAGGCAATGCACAAATCTTTTGGCTCACGATTAGACATGAGCACAGCTTACCATCCGCAAACAGATGGGCAGTCTGAACGCACCATCCAAACTCTAGAAGACATGCTTCGTGCATGTGTAATTGACTTCGGCAACGGCTGGGAAAAACATCTCCCATTAGTGGAGTTTTCGTATAACAACAGTTACCACACCAGCATTCAAGCCGCTCCATTTGAGGCATTGTACGAGCGTAAATGCCGATCACCTCTTTGTTGGGCAGAGGTGGGTGATAGTCAGATCACAGGTCCAGAACTTGTAGTAGACGCAACAGAATGAATTGCTCAGATACGACAACGCATGGCGGCAGCTCGCGACCGTCAAAAAGCCTACGCAAACAAACGCCGGAAACCACTCGAGTTTCAAGTTGGGGATCGAGTGCTACTCAAAGTTTCACCCTGGAAGGGTGTAGTTCGTTTTGGCAAACGAGGCAAGCTCAATCCGCGATATGTCGGACCATTCGAAATCATTGAGAAAATAGGCAGGGTGGCCTACAAACTAAACCTACCAGCAGAACTCAGTGCAGTTCACAACGTCTTTCATGTGTCGAATCTGAAGAAGTGTCAGTCAGATGAGACCCTCATAGTTCCTTTGAAGGAACTCACTATCGACGATCAGTTGCGATTCGTCGAGGAACCAGTTGAAATCACGGACCGGGACGTTAAGGTCCTCAAGCACACCAGAATACCTCTTGTTCGAGTTCGTTGGAACTCCCGTCATGGCCCAGAGTTTACCTGGGAACGAGACGATCAAATGAAACTCAAGTATCCCCAGTTGTTCAGAAACAGTGCAACCACTACTGAGGCTGAAGCTACTACAGAATTTCGGGACGAAATTCCAAATCAACGGGGGGACGATGTGACACCCCAGGAAAACCAGGAAACAACACAACACAACAAGCTTCCTCAGTAACCACGTGCTAAATTTCGGGATGAAATTTCTTTCAAGTTGGGGATAATGTGACAACTCGAGTTTCCACGATTTCCATCTTCGCATTAATTGCGCGTTAATTATTTAAGTGTTTGTTAAAACGTCTTGTTTGTTTCACAACTGTTAAATCGTATTGTGATTGTTATGATATATATGGTGTGCCTTATAAGTGAGTATGTTAATATATGGTTTATATTAATGTATGGTTGTATAATTAATAAAATGGAACTTGTCTAACACCCCACCCGAAAACACCCTCCCCACGAAAACACCTAAGTGTTTTCGTCCCATAAGAAATCGGCGAAAACAAGTTGGGCTTTGGCCCATTAGTAATTGGTTCTAAATATATTGGTCCCCAGTTCACGTAAAAGCTTAATCACCAAAACCGAAAACCCTAGAGCACTTCTCTAACTGTGACGGCAACTACAAGCCTACGGAACCTTCTTGTGCCATCAATCCTTGTTCGGTTAGTGGATTAAAAACACTTGTGATTATTTGTTTGATCTTATGAAGTAACTGTTAGGTAATTTTGGTTATGGATATAATATATGCGATTAGGTTTATGGCCGATTATGCATGTGTTTTGTATTGAAATTGCAGCCAAAGTGGATAGAAATCACTTTATATTGTCGACCATAGCATTCATATTTGCATGTGATTTTGTCAGTAACATGTGATGTGCCATATGTGTCTGCAACTTATAGATATCATGCATGTATACTTAAATTGAAGGTAATCAATTTAGTACTCACGATAATCATCGATGATCTCATGATTGTGTTTAATAATTGTTTGAAGAATATGTTTGTTTGAATATGTAGATGATTAGGGTTTCTATGTTTTGTAACTGATGTTGATGATAATGTATTCCGACGAAAACCCTCCCACCTCGACAAAAACATATCTCGACGAAATCCAAAGGGATTTCGTCACTGAAGGGATTTCGGCCCAAAGTTGATTTCGGCCCAACTGTTATGTCTGTTTAGTGGTTAAACCTGTTAAGTTGTTAACTTTGTTAAGTTACGTATATAACTCTGTTAAGTATGTAACTATGTTTAACCTATTAACTGAGTTAAGTTTATTAACTCAGTTAACCTTATTAACTCTGTTAGACTCATGTATGTCACTCTGTTAAGTGGGTAACTTTTGTTAACTCTGTTAATTAATTATGTTAGTTAATTAGTTGTGTTAGTTTATTATTCCTGTTATGTGTGTTAATCCCGTGAAGCTTGTTATCTTTGCTAAATGTATTGATTTTGTTAAGCATGTTATCCCATCTAGATGGTAATTGATTAACCACGTTAGAATTTACTAAGAACTCAGTTATATGGAGAATGATTGTATGAACATGAACTACCTGTTATGTGTTACTTGTTAATGATTGCATAAACACACTATGTGACATAAATTGCATGTGAATCTATTCGAACTTAACTGATTGAGTATACGTGTATAACTATAGGACTTGATTGATTATTTGCGAGCACATAATTTAGCATACCGAGCAAACCAAGGTGAGTTCACACTCTATCCAAGGCATGGGATTCCCAAGGGTTGGGAATGGGTTAAAGAACTGAACGGTAACTACGAACTTGCGTATTCCCCATACAACAGGATACGTACGACTATAAGACCATCAACTCTATCACTTTAAGTCCCTCATTTACCGACTTAATCGCCGAGGCCTATGGCGAGCGGGTCATTAGTTAATAGCGCTATTAGGTTTAACAAACCTCACGCCGTGCCAGTCGGACGGGCGTGTACTAATGGACTATGGGCAAAGGGTCAATGCTGATAGACATTGACTTAGGGCACCTCTTACATTTTTCGTAGCAGTCGATACGCGTGGTCTAGTAACACATGGGAAGCCCCCACTAATCTTCGCAAACATGTCTGGGAGACCGCGATACGAATTAATACGATTCATGGATTACAAAACGAACATACGATTTACGAAACGAATATGATAACCAAACAACCAACTGTGAACTCGCTCAACTTTGTTGTTGATTCGTTGCTACATGCCTTGAGGTCGTTAGGTACTCATGGAGCTTGCATAGGGAGGCGCAGTCGTTGTGGGACATGGCAATGTGTGCCATGCTATAAACATTACTTTATTTCGTACTTAATACTTACTTTGGGTTTTTACAATTATGCTTCCGCTAAACACTTAACTATGCTTTAGTTTTGAACACCTTTCATATTGTTTGGTTGAATTATATTTACTACATACATTGTTCAATATGATTGGTGGCTTGGTCCTGGTCAGTCACGCCTCCAAGCGGTGATACTCCGCGTGTGGATTTTGGGGGTGTGACAGTTTTGATACCCGGAAATAGTTTCATTGCAAAATACGCATTAATACGTATTTTGACCGAAACTATGACTCGTCACTACACCTAATCAACGTGGTAATCAGTAGGTATAGTCACAAAGGACTATAACCACCGTGATTACGCTCATGATGCAAAGTTCAAACGAACTTTGTGTTGACCAAAGACTGGTCAAAGCAGAAAGTCAAACACTGTTTGACTTTCATGCTTGAAATGCAAAATCAAGCATGAAAGAGACTTACAAAAGGTCCAAGCTTTGAAGATTTGAACTCAAAATACTCAGGTATGAAGCTCCACAAGTGAGAGCTTCAACTTCGAGCAAAATTGAGATCAAATGAGCAAGTTGGAGAATGAAATGTGGTGGGTTTATATAGGAAATCAAGAATCATTGAGATCATTCCAAGTGTTTAGAGGATTAATCTTGGCCATCCATGTGTTACCCACTGATTATAATACCATGGGAGCTCTAAAACAAGTTCATAGTATTGAAAAAGTTGCATAAAAGACCCTGAAATTCAAGCTGGTTGCTGAAAACAGAGTTTCTGTCCAGATGGGGTGGTCGCGTACCGCGACGGCAAGAGCCATCAGGCGTCGCGTGACGCGAGGGCTTGGCTACAACTTTCAGAAAATGGCAAAACAGGCCCCTGCACACTATTTAGTGCATTTTTGACGCGTTTAAGCCCCGTTAACCCATTTTCAAGGCTCAATAATGAGGTTTAAGTATAGGTTTAAGTACGGTCATGTTATTCGGTTAATTACGACGAAACATGAACGGACGCGAAAAACAATCCAAATTACGCGAAGAATGGAATTTTTGCATTCCTATCACTAAAATAAAATATTTTAATGATTACAAAATTTTTTGGATGTCCGGATATGTTCAGAACGTAAGATATACGCGTAAATGCAAACTTATGCACTTTTTGACGCTTTTAGTCCATGTTTGATCAAATAAGCATATTTTCGCATACCGAACCCCTCAAAGCTTATTTCTGTAAGTCCCAAAACTACCAATCGGATATCAAAATCACAATCAAAAGCGCGGAATACTGATGAAAGTGATAAGAATAAGAACAATCAATCGATTATAACCATTGTGCACACGGTTTCTAGGAACCGTCTGGTACACAACCAAAGAGTTTCGAAAATGACTAAGAAGAACAAAACCAAATAGCAATAAAACAGCCAACCTTCTAATGAACTAGGTTAACCCTATTTATGGTTACATAGGGTGACCTAGTTACAAGCTGGGGCAGGCCCACATGCATAAATAATAACCAAACAGGCCCAAAACATCTAATTAGCCCACATGGCTTATTCCATTATTATCTAACCCACTACAAGGCTAAGCCCAATAGCCTATAACTGTGTTTGATAAAGATAAGCGTAAACCTACCCAATTAGAGGGCCTTACAATATCCCCCTAGGTTTATGCTGTCTTTATCAAACTACTGTCTTTGTCATGTTTCTGTGGGAAGATACTTTATCTCTTAATCTTCAAACTTGGGCTCTTTGTTCTTCCCAATCATGATCAGCTTTGCTTGAAAATCTTGTTGAAAAAAATGCAAGAGGAGGATTCTCAGCAACTCTTTTCCTTGTCAATGACTTCTCTTTCAAGAAGGTTCACATGTACTTCTTCAAATGTACTATCACTGTCAGATGATGACTCGTATTTGGTTCTTCTGACTCAGGCACATCTTGTTGTTGTGATGCTTCATGCTTTCTCAGCAGCCAACATCATCTCAATCTCCAACAACCCCTGTTTCTTGATTTAAATCAATTTTCTACACATGCTCAAAAATTCATAAGCAAAACTTCTAAATAACAGGGGGAAGTTCCACATGAACACTTGGTACATCCAAGTATTTGTACCTGGATTTCACAATTTAAATTTCTTTCGACTTATGGTAATCAATCAAATCTTCAAGAACGGTTAAATTGTTTAATAAAACAAATAAACACTCTATTTTTGGATTTTTGATTTTATAAAAATAAATCACTATTTTTTGGATTTTTATTTTATTTTTAAGCTGAAACACAAATAAAAAAAGAAACTAATATACAATTACAATTGCAATGGGATCAAGTCACAGTGTTTCAGGCTAGACTACACTTATCAACACTAATTTACTTTGGATGATCCGAGCGATTGCCAGTATATTTGTCCACTTAAACTTATCTCCTTAGGCCTTTTTCATGTAACGGTCTACAACTGATTTATCATGTTCTTCAATTTAATTTATATGAACACTCAATGCAATCACAATCAAATCCTGGAATTTTAATCAGAACACGCTATCATACGTGTAGTTTCCCTACCACATATTTCACAAGCCCTTCTAGGATTCTGAAACCTTGACTGGGACTGGATTGAGAAGAGAACAGAATAGATCATTTGCAGAGATGGATATAACATACAAATCAAATGAGATTTTCTCAGTTTGATATAGGCTTTTCGGGTTTCTTTTGGGCACTAGAGGGCCTCTTTCCGGTGTAATTGATCTATAGTGCGACAACGTACAGCTAGGTCTTTGCTCACGCAAAACAGAAGCCGACGTTGCCTAGCACCTCCAGGTCTTTGCTCACGGAAAACAAAGGAGATACACGAGTTGGACAGAAAAGATTTCAGAACTAGAACAAAATTGTGTGTATCGGGACGTCACACACGCATTCAAATAGCCTTGTCCTAATTCCAAGTGACGTTCTTTCCTGAGGTCATAGAATAATTTATTTGTTCTGCACAGAACCAGTCAAAGAATCCAGCCATCAGGATAAAGCCTACCAACATATCGCTCTAGAGTCAGACCGTTTCAATATTGGTCTTACATGAGTCAGCCTTAATCCACGTAGTGAAATTATTTCATTTCCCATTTATGCAACAAAATATTTTTTGATTTTTCTGTTTTTCGAATGTTTTTGTATTTTTCTCATTTTCTCTATTTACAGATATCTCAGGATATCCCCCTAAATTTGTGCGTAAATCTTACGCGCAAATTTACCTAACAACGAAAACGTATGTAGAAAGAGAAACACACAAGAAAATGAAAATAATTTTGTTGTTTTTGTTTAACCATTCCATCATAAAATTTAAGACTAATCAATATCGAATTAGAAAATGAAATTCAAATTTTATACCTTTTCGATGATCTTGTCTTACCTCCGTTATCCCCTTCAAACGAAACATATCAACTGTAAAGAAATATACATTTAGCAAGAGTGAAATGTTACCCGTTATGTCTCTGGAACAACCGCTATCAACATCCAAGGATTGTCAACAGCTCCTCCTTGGTTATCCCTGAAAAGTAAGGAGATCAGTAAGACATTGGTACCCAGGCCATGTGTTACCCACTGATTATAATACCATGGGAGCTCTAAAACAAGTTCATAGTATTGAAAAAGTTGCATAAAAGACCCTGAAATTCAAGCTGGTTGCTGAAAACAGAGTTTCTGTCCAGATGGGGTGGTCGCGTGCCGCGACGGCAAGAGCCATCAGGCGTCTCGTGACGCGAGGGCTTGGCTACAACTTTCAGAAAATGGAAAAACAGGCCCCTGCACTTTATTTAGTGCATTTTTGACGCGTTTAAGCCCCGTTAACCCATTTTCAAGGCTCATTAATGAAGTTTAAGTATAGGGGACATGAAATATGCTTGAAAATATTTCGGATGTCAGTTTGTTTGGTCGTACGGTCACGTTACTTGGTTAATTATGACGAAACACGAACGGACGCGAAAAACGATCCAAATTACGCGACGAATGGCATTTTTGCATTCATAGCACTAAAATAAAATATTTTAATGATTAGAAAAATTTTTGGATGTCTGGATATGTTCAGAACGTAAGATATGCGCGTAAATGCAAACTTATGCACTTTTTGACGCTTTTAGTCCCTGTTTAATCAAATAAGCATATTTTCACATACCGAACCCCTCAAAGCTTATTTCTAAGATATGTAAAGGATATTTATGGTATGTTAAGCATATGTTGATGTTCCGGAGTGTTTGTCGCGTTAAACTAATTACGTTTACGCATCAGTTTGCGTATAACTTGCCAGAAAGCGATATAGAGTTTGAAATCGAACAAAATCAAAACGTACAAAATGTTAAACATAAATAAACAAATATTGGGATCAAATCACATTGTTTTATTGATAATTGAACTGTTAAGAGTTTATACAATGATTACAAGCACATGTGTCACAGGTATCGAGGAATAAGGTGGCATATTCAGATTGATTTCATCAGTTATTGGCCTGAACATTTCACAATTGGCCAGGTGTTGGTCTAATTCTTCCCATGACAGTGGCATGGTTGTTGTCACACCCCAACCGATGGCGAAAACATCGGGGTGCGGCACTAAGCGTTCAGATTGCTCGAGAGATTCCACAACACTATTTGTTTCAATAATAGTTAATCAAATTTCATAACAATTGTCTAACAGCATCCATGAATCAAAAGTATCAAATACAAAACATCTGAATATTGTTCAAATTTCTAGATTTACTAAGATGTGTTTCTAAGTAGAATCCTAGCATGTTTCTTGATTCCCTCAGCAACAATCAACCTGCAACATGTATTAAAATACTATCAACAATAATGTTGGCGAGTATACAAGTTTGAGTACGTAATAGCATAATAGTTTAAACGTTCCAAAAACTCATATCCGCCATGAAAACATACAACAAGTTTCACCATGCTAAGCTAACGCAGTCCCTATGTAACACGCATTTCCAACGCAATTAACATAGCAATCCCAAAAGTCTAGCGGGAGCTATAAACGTTCATTGCCTTTCCCAAAGTCTAACGGGTGGTTTGATCTTAACAATACCCAAGAGAATAGCAGGCGGGGCGTTACAACCTATAACATATGCATAGTACCATAATTGTTAACACATATCACATACAAGGATTAAACGTCACATAGCATATAAGTCTCAAGTTTCAGAAGTATCATGTTTCAATGTTTTCTACGGATAGAGTAAGTTTCCAAATAAGTTTCAAGTGTCAAGTTTATAGAATACATGTTGTATCCCAAAAGTGTTCAAAGCAAAAAGGGATCGAGTATACTCACAGTGGGTGCCTAAACTAAACACTGATATTGGATCGAAGGGAGCGCTGGATCAGCCTGAGCATAGTATGGTAGGGTCAGCGTTGAACAGTACGTAAACAGTTTGTCGAAAGAGTCAAATCTCGGATGGTGAGTCGGTCGAACGGGAATAACCCATCCAATCGGATGGTCATCCTCGGATGGTGAGTCGGTCGAACGGGAATAACCCATCCAATCGGATGGTCATCCGATAGGATGACCATCCGATTGAGTGGGTGTGTTGTAAATTGTTTGAAACTTTTGAAGTTTTCATTGTAGTATATAAACAAGTCATCCGGTTGGATGGTCATCCGGATGGATGGCCATTCGATCGGATGGCTATTCAATTCGAAAGTTTGAAGTTTGAAAAGGGGTCTGGTCATCTGTTCGAATGGTCTTCCGATCGGATGGCCATTTGATTGGAATTCTGTTGTTTTGAAAAATTGTAAAAGTTCCTAAGTTCGAGTTTAACGAAGACGACGTGGCAACATATCCAGACAACGGAAACCCTCCAAGGGTTAGCTCATCTGATCGGATGGGAATCACCCCATTTGTCACACCCCGATATTTCCACATATTACCGGTGGGGAGTATCGTGACGTAGTTGATATCATCATGGTCAAACATACACAGAATAGCACAGCGGAAGTCTGGGAATATAAAATATTATTACAAACTCAAATGTCTGAAAATATCAAATATTTATTATAGACGAGCCTGTAATATCAAATCCACAGGTGGATCTTCATAGAATGTATAAAATGAAGTTTAGCAGACTTTAGGGCATCTTTAAGGATTTGCAAGATCCTCTATTTTGACACCGAGCAACTCCCAGCCTATTACGAGTAGTACCTGCCACTTAGTCTTTTGAAAATACGTCAGTTTTCACTGATAAATACAATTAACTGACTCTTTTGAAAAGAGTTTATGAAAATTGATTTAAGTGCACAAGGCACAAACCATTTATAATTGGGACGATCTTTAATAAAATCTTGTATACAGTTATACATGTTTGTCATACATATGGGGCCGGTTTGGAAACCGGTCATGATTAACCGACTCACCACTTATAAAACCCACAAAGGAGTTATCCCCAACATGTGGGTTATTTTAGCATTTGCATCTGTCAGGTGTATGCCTACACCCCGTGCATAGGTCGTGGCCATTTTCAAATGAAATGAGCCGAGGATATCTAGGACATGGTCGTATTAACCCCCAATGTTTATGTTATCAAACAACACAGATTAAAACGGGTTATGTAATTTATTAACCACGATCCGATTAAATGATTTCATACCTGACCAAGCAGTATTATTATAATACCGTATCCCAAGCCCGTATAACGGAAAATAAGTTAAAAGTATTTACCTGAGCTAATACTTGATTCACAGCAAACTAACTCATTCGTATCCAATCTATCTAAATGCAGGTAGCTTTTACCGGGTGGCTATAGTCTGGAATGATGGTAATATATATCCAAATTCAGAATGCAAACGGTCTCAATTAAGTCGTAGACTTGGACCGGCTAGCTTAAAGTATCTAAAGCGGTACGATACGCTAGATTAAGTGTTGACTGGAATAGAATGTGATTTAGACCCGACAAGTTTGGATACTTGTATAATATGGGTAAACTAAACACATTCTGGATTTTGAGGATTAAATGATAAGGTTAAACCCGTTTCGGCTGTTATACGTAAACTAGTCACATAAACCGATCCAAACGCATAATTGCGTAACGGGCAACCAAATGAATTATATATAGGTCTCATATGTTATTATGCTTAGAATATGTTAATACATCAGTAGGATGTTAACATATATGCCCAAAAAGTATTTAAAACAAATTAAAGTCCCGTAGGGGCATTTTGGTTATTTAAATGATTATAAAAGAGATTTTATAATAAACTGAGGTTCTGGTCTAAAACATTCCATAAAATATTTATTTTATCACATTACATCAGTAAGATATCATACATATGTGAGGTTTACCACCTATGGCCAAACTATGACCCGAAAGGGTATTTTGGTCATTTCACATAGGCTTTTAAGGATAATTTTGGAAGTCTGAGTTCATGACTTATACTTACTGTAATAATATTAAAATTAACTTAAAAGTTCAGTTGGTAATAAGTCTTAGGTGTTAAATATGTTTTAAAACCATACTATGCGCCTATTTAGCGTAAAATCGCTAATTGACGATAATTAAGAATGTTTATGTAAATATGAGATTTTGATCAGTCTTAAATGCTCAAAATAATTTATTTAATATATAAGATCAGTAGAAAAAGGTATGGCATTCAAATCATTTGTTAATCTCATTTTATGCATAAAAAGGGTATTATCGTCATTTACCAAATTATACAAGAACTCCATGATATGATCAGATTATAATCTCATCAAAAATTCCTAAAAATAATATCTTAGCAGTAGGTAATGAGTTTTGGGTCAAAATCCAAGTTTAAACATGCCTTATGCAAGATATCGCAATTTAATTAATAAAAAGCTTCTATTTACGATATCGAGCATAACTCCTGTTTGAGACCAAGAACTGATGTGAAATTTTCGGGACAAGTTTATATATCAGTAACAAATATTTTTGTCCTCTCACATTTCTAAAAATCTCATTTATATGTCAAAAGGGCATAATGGGCATTTATAAGCATATTAACGGAGATTAGCATATAATTCAAACTACTAAGGACCATGTATTATAACCTTAGGGGGTTATACTACAACATAATACGGTCCAAATGGAAGCTTAAAACATAAAGGATTTATGCTAGATTGGGTCAGAACTGAAAGTCAAAGCAAAAGTCAAGCTTTTGCGACTTTCGGTTGTGAACCGACCCTAAACTCAGAATTGTCGGGTTTAACATGCTTAGACATGTTCTAATAATAATTACCAAGTTGTTAGAGTGTTAAAATATAATTTATAACCTCTGCATCATTGGTTTTAATTATTATTTATAAGTCAGCTAAGTTTGACTTTTTACCTAAATGGTTTGACCCGACAATTAACTAAGCAAACGAACGAATTAGGAGGTGCCCTTTTAAGGGTTAATCACCTACCTAACTATGGTCACATACCCACATTCATCTCGAACCGTGGCTGGACCAATTGAGTTTAAACCGAAAGTCAAAGTTAATTTACGATAACTTGACTTTTCGGTTTTTAAGTTGTAAAACTGAATTAACGAGAGGGCTAAGACACTTACAAAGGGTCCTAGCTATCTTTTCTACTAAGAAAAAGTTCCACTTCAGACTAGGAAGCTCCAGGTTTGAGTGATAGGATGATAGAATGAAAAATGAACAATGAAATGGATGATCTTCATACTATTTATAGGTTTTGAGGAATTATTTGATCAAGGAAAGTGTTTGGATGGTCTCTAGGATCATGGCAGGTGTCATGACAGTTGTATAATCAGCTTGGAGTCCAAGAAAAATCGAGCTTAATGCCTAAGAATTGGATTTGAGTGATGAACAAGCTAAAGAAAATATATATATATACAGCAGATACAGGCTACGCGGCCCGCGTAAGGGGTGGCCCAAAGCCTACGCGGCCCGCCTGGAGGTCTGGCCCGGCTCCATATTTTGCAACTTGTCGAATTTGGTCCCTGTTCTATGCCTTTCTTCAAAACAGCACATATATGTTGCTGTTTGTTTAAATGACCCACGAAAAGGCAGCCCATTGTACTTATGGCTCGAGACTAAACCCGAACCAGCCACAACATGTTTCAGGTTTTACAAGATCAGTCCCTGAACCCATTTTATGAACTTTTAAAACTTTCATTTTCGGCACATTATTTTGCATAACCACATATATTTCAAAATAGTGCGCAAGAGCCCTTAGCGTCCAGTTTTAGGTACACCCGTCGGTATGAATAAGCATTGCGGAGCTCTAGGTTCATTCACAAGGCCTCTTAAAGGAGTAGTTTCACACATTGACACGTTTAGTCCTTTTAACGTGTAAAGTTGCGCTTAATATCATTTATCGATATTAAAGCCTTTCAGAGCCCATACTAGGCATTCCCGGGCGTATGCTCAAATATTATGATGCTCCAGTTTGCATAAAAGGTCATTCAAAGGTGTATTATCCGACGTTGACGCTTTTGGTCCCTTTAACGCGTAAACTCGCGTGTATCGTCGTTTAATAGCATCAAAGCCCTATGTAGCACATATTAGGCATTCTCGAGAGTATGATTGCACTTCGTAATGCTTTGGGTCCGTTAAAAGGTCATTCAGAGGTATAATTAAACATGTTGACGCTTTTAACCCCTATAACTTACAAACTTGCGCGTAACTTCACTTATTGGCATGAAAGTCTTGAATAGACAATTTAAGGCATTCCTGAGAATATATTCAAACATTATGAAGCTCTCGGTTTGTTAAAAGGTCACTCAAAGGTAAGAATTAACATGTTGACACTTTTAACCCTTCGATGCGCAAACTTTCACATAATTACGCAAACGGCTCCTCTCGTCCAACAAGTGGCTCATTTGAGAATACGGACACCGTATAAGGTCACTCGGAGGCCTAGTTTAGGCATGTTGACACTTTCAGTCCTTCTATATTCATAGTTTTCATTTTTGACGAAATTAGTCCCTCACAGTCAACGTTTGACTTTATTAGGGTTTATTACACGTGTCAACACATCTTTGGACACGATTTTACGAGGTGTTACATCCTCACCCCCTTAAAAGAAATCTCGACCAGGAGATTTGCTCAAAAAGATGGAAGTACTTTCTGTTGAATAATGGACTTAACTTCCGCAGTATATTGGGGACCTCTACGGACATCCCAATTGACCTATCCAATAGGTACATGCTTCTTTTCGGAGCTTCTTAACCTGTCGATCCCTGATCGATATAGATCCTTCAATAAACCTCAGGCTTTTATCAATCTATATGTCTTTATGAGACATTGCTAGTGATTTATCAGCTAGGCATTTCTTTAAGTTAAAGATGTGGAATACATTATGAATTTCCACTAAGCCTCTTTAGGTGAGTTTAGCTTATAAGCTATACTGCTGACACATTCGATGATCTCGAATGGTCCTATACATCCAGAGCTCGACTCGCCCTTTATACTAAAATGTATTACCCTTACTATGATGGTATTTTCAATAGAGTCTTGTTCCCTACTTGGAATTTTAAGAGATCTGCGCCTCTCTTTAGCATCGCTCTTTTTCCTATTACTGGCAGCTTTCAGACGATTTCATATTCATAATATCTTATCCGTCGTCCTTTAGGACAGTCTCGGATTCTGATAATCGATTTTTCCAACTCTTGCCCAACATACAGGCGGTTGTCACTTTCTCCTACACAAGGTACCCAAGGGAGTAACCTTGATACTTATATAATGCTATTGGTTATAGGAGAACTTAATTAGGGTGAGATAGTCATTCCAACTACTACCCGAATCAATCTTAAAGAATTATCTACCCTCATGGTTAGTCGAACAAATCGACGAGTCCTGGGCAGCTAATAACGATTCTTAATCGTTTCCTAGTTAAGTTGCAGTAACCAATGCACAAGCGTATTGCATTGTGCTTTCCCTTTATAAAAAATAATCGGAGTTCCTAAGACGATGAGTTAGGTTGTACAAGACTTTTTCCATAAACTTATCTGGTTAGCTCTCACTTCTTCCATTTCCGTTGGTGCTAACCGATATAGAGCTTTCGTAACAGATACAACTCCTAATAGGATGTCAATCCTAACTTCTCTTGCCTCTCAGGAGGTAAACAGGGTAGTTTTACGGAGAAGTCATCATGTTATCCAAAAATGATAGCGATAGCTCAAATCTCCGACTTTCGTTAACTTACCGCTTCTTGTGCCATGCAAATGACACATCTGTTTTACGAGTGTATGGATGCCTTAAGTAGAGTCGCCTACTTAGGCATTTCTATAATGGATATCTTCTTTGAATACCACTAGCTGACTTTAGTACAATATGACCATTGGGATATCTTAGTGGTTCCATGCATTAAACCTCCATACTGATCAGGCATGGAAGCAATCTATGGGACACACCAGGATACGTCAATCCTCATATGGTGCTTTTATCAACCATAGTTGGTATTCGCAGTTGATAGAAATCAATGAGAAATAATTAAAATAACATATATTCTCGTACTCTATTCGAAGAAAGAGTACTCTTAGATTTTACAGAAGGATCATCATCGAGAATAGAAGAGACGATCTCTATGGTTTCATTGGTAGATTCTACCTTACTTAGTATTTGGAGTTCTTATGAGTATCATCAAAAGTTTGCTAAGCTTATGGTCTATGAAAGACTTATTATTGCTTGTATTAAAACAGAACACTTAGCAGAAATTATTATTGATAAATGATAAGGAATGTATCTGATGATATTATTAATATGTACTGCCTCTGGCATTCATCAGGTAGTTCAGACATTTCCCTACTTAGCCTCTCCAGGCTTAGCTGCACCTTCTTTGGTAGCTTTATGGCATCTAGTTCTGATGTGGCCTTTCTCACCACAGCCGTGACAGACTGCATTCTTTATGTCCCTACATTCACGGGACTGATGACCAATTCCTTTGCAGATGCCACACTGTTTTGGTCTTTGTTCTATTCGACACTGTCCCCAGTGTCTTTTATAGCAGCTCTTACATACAGGCTTCTTACTGAACTTTTGTTGGTTCTTATTAAGCCTGTACTTGCTCTTTTTCTTAGATTTTTGGGAGTTATCCTCCTCCTTTGGTTCATCCTTCACATTCGAAGAGTGAACACAATTCTTTTCATGAGCAATTGAATGAGGTTTTTGAATGGGATTTGGAGCGAGTAGCACTCGGCTCTTTGAACTGTTTCATGGCCTTTTCCATGGCCTTTCCTATAGTTGTGTCAATCACAGCTTGGAGATTAACTCCATTAATATTGAGGTTTATGCTTGTAGCATCATTAGCTTTTGTCGCATCATTATTATCGCAACTGTTGTCTACCTCATCTGAGTTGCCATACTCGAAACTTGGTACTAATCATCAAAATAAACAATTGTTAGTCATCATCCTGATGACCTGACATAAATTAGCCACGGCATCAATAAACCGTATAGGCTATTATGTTCCGAACATTCCTAATGAATGTTATTTGAAGGAATATTAGTTTCATTTAGCCTAGGTCACAAGAGAACCATCAATGGCATTTAAGGTTTGGACCAAGTCCATTACCTTTTTTACAGGGGATCACAATGTCACAACTGTCTTTGTCACATAGACGATTATGAATAGCTCGAAGGCTAGCCTTACAAGACTTTTTATTATATATATATATATATGTATATGGCACAGAGGCCCGCCATAAGTGACATAGAAGGATATGGCATAAAGCCTAGCCATGAAGGATATAATAATCATATGGCACGAAAGCCTTGTCGCAAAGGACATTTAGATATGGCTCAAAATGGCCTTGTTACAAGGACGTTATGAGATATGGCACTAAAGGCCTGTCTCGGAAGACATTATAAAATCTGGCACAAAAGGCCTACCACAAAGGATGTTAACACTTAATACGTTAACTTGTCACGAACGACAATTTATAGCACATTGGCTTGTCATGAATGACTTTAAAATGTAGCTCGTTGTTTCGTCGTGAATGGCATTAATTTGTAAGCTGCAATCTTATTGGATCAGGGGCTTCAAGGTTTGAACATAGTTCTTCACCTTTGGACAGGGAGTCATAGACTACAACTGTCATCGTCTTGGAAGACGATCCTTTTTGGCGCAAGGTAATTCAATTGACATCACTAATGGATGTTTGTATATATAATCATCATATTTGATGATATTATTCATGATCACAATGATCATATAGACTATTAGGTTTGGGTACAACCCACCACTATCTTTATCTTATCGACAATAGAGTAAAGTATAGCCCGTAGGCATTTCATCACTAGGGATGTTAATATTATGTTCATCATACTGATGATATTAGTCAGGATCGCAATGATCACATAGACTATGGGATTTGAGCATAGCTCACCCCCTTGGGCAAGGAATCATAAAAGATTACAGTTACCTTGTCACAATTGGACAATAGAATATAGCCCGTAGGCAAAACATCATTAAGGATGTTAAATATAATCATCATATTGATGATTTTAGTCATGATCGCATTGATCATATAGACTATTAGGCTTGAGCATAGCTCATCACCTTGGACAGGGGATTACAAAGATCACAATGTTAAAGTCTCAAATGGACAATATACTATAGCTAGTAGGCAAAACATCTCTAAAGGATGTTAAATAATATGATCATCATATCAGATGATATTAGTCATGATCGCATTGATCATATAGACTATTATGTTTGGACATAGTCCAATATTTTTATACAAGGAGTCGTAGACCACCACTATCGTTGTCTTTATTGGAAAATAAGTATAGCCCGTAGGCATTTCATCACTAATGGATGTTTATGGTGTGATCATCACATTGATGATACTTTCCATGATCTATTTTGATCATATAGGCTTTAAGGCTTGGACGTAACCCAATACCTTGACGGCTGGTATGGTTTCTCAAGCCACACTACCAGGAGTGTTAACATGTTCTTAGATGTTAACAAAGATTAATTGTCATAAGAGGATTTTACCATCATAGCCATGTTCATAGACATATAGGCTAGGTTATACCATTAAGAAGATCTTTTGAAATTTTCAGCTGATCGATAAAGTTCGAGTAAAATTTGGAACTATCGTTGGATAAAGGACGAAATGAATACCTACATAAAATTTTCAAAACTTTCCATAAATCATTAGGAAATCTACAGTAGTGCCTTTATCAGGACTTTTAGTATCTTATTTGTCCACAGAGGACTAAGAGGAAAAATATAAATCCGTATAAGGACTATAAAATATTATAAGTCCATATAGGGGTTATAATGAAATGTCATGTCCTCAAAGGGACTATTTCAAAATAGCGTATCCCCAAAGGGATTTTAATGAAATAACATGTCCATAAAAGGACTATATTGGTACAGCGTGCACACAAAAAGGGGCTTTGCTATACAGATGTCCTCATAGGGACTTCAAGCAACTCTAGTCCACGCAGGGACTAAAAGGAATTTTAAGTCCGTAAAGGGACTATAAGATATTTCCGCATTGGGATTATTATGATATAACATGCCCATGAAGGAACGTTTAATAACAATTGTCCTCATAGGGACTTATTAAAGAAACAACATGTCCTTGAAGGGACTATAATGAAATATCATATCCACAAGGGATTTTATTGGAATAGTATGTCCAAAAAGGGGCTTTAATGAACGAACATGTCCACGAAGGGACTATGATGAAATAATATGTCCTTGAAAGGACTATAACGAATTATTATGTCCACCAGGGGACTTTAATGAAATAATATGTCCTTGAAAGGACTATTTTGAAGTATGATGTCCATGAAAGAACTATAATAAAATATAATGTCCACGAAGGGAGTTAATAGCAAATGCCCATAAAGGGTCTTAAGTTGAAGTTATGTCCACACAGGGACTATATAGAAGAGATAGGTTCTTAAAGGGACTTAAAAGACAATGACTATTATGGAAGAAGGATTCTCTAACGCCTTCCTTGCTTCATTTCGATTGTTTCTCTTTTTTTTTTACCATATACGGTAGGGATACTGAAGATCTCAGTGAATAAAGTAAGTATTCCGATCAGGATCCATTATAGAAGTAGAATTCAAGGATTCTATGGTCAAAGAATGATATGGATCACGGATTGGGTTTTGACTGGTATAATCCAAGTCTGAGATTTCAAAACTTGGAGGTAAGAAATAGGGATCATTAGAATCCACTTGTATCATTTTCAGTACGGGAGCCTCATGGACCTCTTGGTATGGACTCCAAAGTCTGATTACAATTCAATGGGTTTGGTTTAAGGAATGAGTCCATGAAGGTCTTCCTCCAAACTGGTCGCACGCTTATCCTAGCTGTGATGCGAAGCTTAACATTCCTTGGCTTCGGATGAGAAGAATCTCCATCAACGGCTTCCTCGCTTGGCGACATATTCAAATTACATAAAATCAAAACAATGTTTACTTAATAGGGATGAGAGCATTCCCATGTTAAGTCTAGACTCAATAGGTCTAAGGAATATGCTACTGTGTCATTTGAGATTAAGCATTAATGGCTAGTGTTTAATTCACTCAAACGTTGGCTCTGATACCAACTTGTCACACCCCGATATTTCCACATATTACCGGTGGGCCCGGTGGGGAGTATCGTGACGTAGTTGATATCATCATGGTCAAACATACACAGAATAGCACAACGGAAGTCTTGGAATATAAAATATTATTACAAACTCAAATGTCTGAAAATATCAATTATTTATTATAGACGAGCCTGTAATATCAAATCCATAGGTGGATCTTCACAGAATGTATAAAATGAAGTTTAGCAGACTTTAGGGCATCTTTAAGGATTTGCAAGATCCTCTATTTTGACACCGAGCAACTCCCAGCCTATTACGAGTAGTACCTGCCACTTAGTCTTTTGAAAATACGTCAGTTTTCACTAGTAAATACAATTAACTGACTCTTTTGAAAAGAGTTTATGAAAATTGATTTAAGTGCACAAGGCACAAACCATTTATAACTTGGGACAATCTTTAATAAAATCTTGTATACAGTTTTACATGTTTGTCATACATATGGGGCCGGTTTGGAAGCCGGTCATGATTAACCGACTCACCACTTATAAAACCCACAAAGGAGTTATCCCCAACATGTGGGTTATTTTAGCATTTGCATCTGTAAGGTGTATGCCTACACCTCGTGCATAGGTCGTGGCCATTTTCAAATGGAATGAGCCGAGGATATCCAGGACATGGTCGTATTAACCCCAATGTTTATGTTATCAAACAACACAGATTAAAACGGGTTATGTAATTTATTAATCACAATCCGATTAAATGATTTCATACCCGACCAAGCGGTATTATTATAATACCGTATCCCAAGCCCGTATAACGGAAAACAAGTTAAAAGTATTTACCTGAGCTAATACTTGATTCACAGCAAATTAACTCAGTCGTATCCAATCTATCTAAATGCAGGTAGCTTTTACCGGATGGCTCTAGTCTGGAATGATGGTAATATATAACCAAATTCAGAATGCTAACGGTCTCAATTAAGTCGTAGACTTGGACCGGCTAGCTTAAAGTATCTAAAGCGGTACGATACGCTAGATTAAGCGTTGAACAGAATAGAATGTGATTTAGACCCGACAAGTTTGGATACTTGTATAATATGGGTAAACTAAACACATTCTGGATTTTGAGGATTAAATGATAAGGTTAAACCCGTTTCGGCTATTATACGTAAACTAGTCACATAAACTGATCCGAATGCATAATTGCGTAACGGGCAACCAAATGCATTATATACAGGTCTCATATGTTATTATGCTTAGAATATGTTAATACATCAGTAGGATGTTAACATATATGCCCAAAAAGTATTTAAAACAAATTTAAGTCCCGTAGGGGCATTTTGGTCATTTAAATGATTATAAAAGAGATTTAATAATATACTGAGGTTCTGGTCTAAAACATTCCATAAAAATATTTATTTTATCACATTACATCAATAAGATATCATACATATGTGAGGTTTACCACTTATGGCCAAACTATGCCCCGAAAGGGTATTTTGGTCATTTCACATAGGCTTTTAGGGATAATTTTGGAAGTCTGAGTTCATGACTTATACTTACTGTAATAATATTAAAATTAACTTAAAAGTTCAGTAGGTAATAAGTCTTAGGTGTTAAATATGGTTTAAAACCATACTATGCGCCTATTTAGCGTAAAATCGCTAATTGACGATAATTAAGAAAGTTTATCTAAATCTGAGATTTTGATTAGTCTTAAATGTTCAAAATAATTTATTTAATATACAAGATCAGTAGAAAAAGGTTTGGCATTCAAATCATTTGTTAATCTCATTTTATGCATAAAAAGGGTATTATCGTCATTTGCCGAATTATACAAGAACTCCATGATATGATCAGATTATAATCTGATCAAAAATTCCAAAAATCCCTAAAAGTAATATCTTAACAGTAGGTAATGAGTTTTGGGTCAAAATCCAAGTTTAAACATGCCTTATGCAAGATATCGCAATTTAATTAATAAAAAGCTTATATTTACGATATCGAGCATAACTCCTGTTTGAGACCAAGAACTGATGTGAAATTTTCGGGACAAGTTTATATATCAGTAACAAATATTTTTGTCCTCTCACATTTCTAAAAATCTCATTTATATGTCAAAAGGGCATAATGGGCATTTATAAGCATATTAACAGAGATTAGCATATAATTCAAACTACTGAGGACCAGGTATTATAACCTTAGGGCGTTATACTACAACACAATACAGTCCTAATGTGTAGGTCCCCTTGACGTATGGATCTTTCACGGAATTGTCTTTCCAATCAAGAGTGCGGAATCCTCTTGATCAGAATATAGCAGAAAACGTGTAGGAAACAGAAACAGCAATTCACTTTCAAACCGGATCTTTATTGATTAACTATCAAACTGATTACAATCAATCAAGATCCCTAACCACACTCAATTTCGTCCAAGCACAAGCTGTAACATCTGTGCTTGTAATCATTGTGAACAGTACAATTATCAATAAAACAATGTTATTTGATCCCAATGTTTGTTTGGTTGTGTTTTACATTTTTCATGTTTTGACTTTTATCCAATTTCAAACTCTACATCGCTTTCTGGAGAGTTTTACGCAAACTGATGCGTAAACACAATCAGTTTAATACAAAAAATACTCCGGAACATCAACATATACTTAACATACCTTAAATAACCTTTACATAACTTAGAAATAAGTTTTGTGCTCTAAGTTGAAACCTTTGTTTCATACCTGAGCTATTTTGATCTAGATTAGCATTCGGGGACCCTTCGTAAGTGTTCCTTCGTTCTTTTATTGCTTTTCGAGTCCGAAAGTCAAACTTTGTTTGACTTTCTGCATTGACCAGTTTAGGTTCGATGCGAAGTTCGTTTGAACTTCATAACGTGAGCGTGATCACGATGGTTATAGTCCCTAGTGACTATACCTACTGATTACCACGTTATCTAGGCTCAGTGACGAGCCGTAGTTTCGGTCAGAATACGTATTCTTGCGTATTTTGTAACCAAACTACTCTTAGGTATCACAACCGTTTGTTGTGATACCAAACTTGTTTTCTAACTTAGTTAAGCATGTTTCAACATGCTTAGCTCGTCACTTTTAGTTTAGTGCTTATATAGGGTCGTAAGGTAAGCGATCTAAACAATCGCTTATACTTTCGAACCCGACCCGTTTGGTCGATCATTAGGATCCGACCAAGCACATTAGGTGACCATAGCATATAGGGAATAACCTTCCAAGGTTATACCTTATGGTCGCTTCGTTTAAGTAGTTGTATGATAGGTAGTTTATATGCCTTAGGTAAATTACCAAAATGCCCTTTTGACGCCAAAATTCATTTTAAGCATATGTAACATAAATTTTGACATCTAAACTGATTTGACAACCATATTAGACATGTTAAGGCATATATTACTTGTCATAGGACTAGTTAGGCGTTCCGAACGCGTTTTACGCGAACGACGCGTTAAAGTAGCATAAGCTACCTAAACGGGTCGTAATGGGTCGTAAGCACTTAGGTTAGGTTTCATTTAGCATGTAGGCTTTGTTAAACCATACTACATGAGATTCCATACTCATTTGGTTTACGAGCCCTCATTCTATCCGATCTTCCAATTTAGGTCCGGTTTATTAATGTAGTTACCTATATTAGGTGCCGTTTGATATTCCGAGATCTCTAGCATTGCTTGGTGGTTATCTTAGGACTCCTGAGCAATCTCAAGTGAGTACATAGACCCCTCTTTTACTGTTTTCAAACTGTTTTGAGGTGGAACACATGTGCCTACTTGTTACTTTCGTGCTTTCCTGTTTTCACATCATATACATGCTATGTTTGTTAGTACATTATAGTACATGATTTCATTACATTTCATGCTATGTATGTCCATTGTGTGCATACTTAGTACATTGTTTTACATTACATTTCTGCTATGTATGTTGACTGATAGCATGCTAGCACATTGATTTACATGACTTTCTGCTTTGTATGTTAACTTAGCATACTTAGTACATTGTTTTCATATAACATGTTCACTTTTGCTATGACATTTGGTTTGCACAAACGAGACTATTATACGTTCATTAACATTAGCTACGCCGCTCGGTAGTAAGTACTGGTACCATAGGACTTGACAAATCCCATTCCTGACATCCCGGGTTTGTTTGGATGTAAGGAATGACTGCATCCGAAAACATTTCTTTTGATAACCTTGACTGAAAGGGTTATCCGACTGTCTCAAGGCTTGAATGTATGCGTTAACTTACCACATAAATGTTTGTATCAATGTAACATGCATTACTTTTCAAAACATAACTTTTTGATATATTCAAAATACTTTGTTTTGTACATTTATACATTTATACATTTTGGACTATGTGACAATACTTTACTTACAATACATAACATTTGTTACACATTACTTGACTACTTTTGGACTTATAAACATTTGACATGGTTTATACAAGGACTTTTGACTATTGGTTTAAACATGGACTTTATACGTTGGTGGTTTGTTTAAGTGATTTGAGTAACGAGGCATGTGTAATATGATACTAGCATGGTGGATACGCCGCTAGTACTCCCTATATATAAGTGTTTGTATGGTATTACATATTGTAGCGTTATTTGAATCATTTCAATTTAGACATATGACATTTAATACAAATAACATACTTTTCACAAGACATTGATTTACAAAACAACTTATCTTATACAAACTCATTTTTACTTGGTTATTCATTTAACCTTACATTATTCTCTTATTTATACATATCATTGCTTTTTAATGATTTACAAAACAAAACAACTTACAAGGTTCATGACTGACTGTTATTAAACAATTTTTCTTAAACTTAAGTCATGAATCCTATTTTCACAAAACCTATGTATCTCACAGGCATTTTTATGCTGACGTACCTATTTTCACATGTGTTTTCAGGAGCTTTTCCGCAGGATGATGATCGTGACACTAGGGCGGACCTGTGCCTTAGAGACTTAAAAATGGAGATAGACTTTGTTTAATTATGTTATAAACTCTTTATTTACTGTTTAAGACAATGAAACTCTTGTTTAATAAATAAAATACAACTTTGTATGCCATGGTTATGAAACAATTAATTCTGTTACAACACTCCCCGACGTTTTCCGCCACGTTTTGTATGTTACACGTGGTCGGGGTGTGACAGAAGAGTTGGTATCAGAGCCAATGGTTATAGGGAATTAGGTTATTAGTAATGCTTTGACCTAGACTATAACCTTTCTAGGACCATAACACAAGTTATCTTGTGTTTAGATCTTAAAACATGCACATCACCTATCCTTAGGTGATTATCAAAACAAGAAACCAAATTTTTCGAAACGATTTTTTGAAAAACAATCTTCTGCTTTTGAATGATTTATTACAAGGTTTTGAACCCTCTTTTGTAAGGTTTTGAACCCTTCCAGTTTGACTAAATTTTTGGCCTTGTGCCTTCAAATTTTCAAAATCTCGTCAACGTTTTGAGTTTTAAATAATGTGAACACGTGCAAACTGGAAGAGTGAATGCCTGTATTCTGGGTTTTCTGTCTAGGCAAGCACTTCGTATACATCTCATCAGACGCGAGACCAGTTGTGCTTACCTGGGAATTCTTGGGATGAGTGTTCACTTATAGGCGAGCATGTCTTCGTGATACATTATTTTTGATCCATTTACCTTGATAAGTCACTGTGCGTCGTTTGTTTGCTTGGTAATGCGGACAAATGACCACCATCTTTGCTTTTGTTAATTTTGTTTCATCTCATTCTTTTCATCCAATCATCTCACTCGTTTCCTTTCATGTTTTCCTCTTTTAGAATGCCTCCTCGACGCGAAAACCAAATAACGACTGCCGAACTGGCAGAAATCATTGCGCAGCAGATGGCTGCTCAATTCCCAAATCTCTTTGCTCAATGGCAACAAGCCAACAACAACAACAATGCTCCATGCAAATACAAAGATTTTAACTCGGCTAAACCACTCAAGTTTAGTGGTTCTGAGGGAGCGACTGGGCTTCTTCAATGGTTTGAGAGCATTGAGAATACTTTCCGCCACGTGCAGTGTCCGGATAATCGCAAGGTCGAGTTTTCTTCGAGCGTGTTTCAGAAGAGGGCTCTCACATGGTGGAACGGGGTTATGAGAGATCGGGGTGCAGAAGTTGCTCTAGCGCAAACTTGGGCTGAACTTAGGGCCCTTATGATGAGGGAATTCTGTCCTCGTCATGAACAGTGAGCGTTGGAGAAAGAGTTTGAGGACTTGAAACAAGACAGTGGCGAGCACAGGGCTTATACTGATAGATTTGAGGAGTTGAGTCTGCTTTGCCCGACTATGGTTACCCCACTCGACAAGGCTATCGAAAGGTACATCGACGGCCTACCTGACTCAGTACAAGACATCATTACTGGTAGTAACCCTGCCACACTCCGTCAGGCGATCGAGTTATCAGCGACATTGACTGAGTCGCAGATTCGAAAGGGGAAGCTGCACAAAAAGGGTGACAAGGGTAAGAAGCAGGTGTCTGATAAGGAAGATAGCAAGAAAGGTCAAAACAAGAAGGGAAAGAATTCTGGAGGGTCTAGGAAGCGGAAGGCTTCCCAAAACTATGTTGTTACTGCACAGGCTCAAGCTGCACCAAATCAGCCTGCGCAACCACTAGCCAAGAAGCCTTATCTTGGCAATGCACCTTTGTGCAACAGGTGTAACGGCCATCATCAACCACACCACCAGTGTCGTCAGTGCACCAACTGCGGAAGGCCTGGTCATCTTGCTGCCACCTGCCGCATTCCTGTTAACCAGAACCAGGCAGTTCAGAACCAAGCCCAACAAGTTGCTCAGCCTCTTGCTCAGCAATAAGGTCAAGCTGCACGACCTCATTTTCCTCCTGGTTCGTGCTACAATTGTGGGGATCTGACCCACTACAGGAACCGGTGCCCAAGGCTAGTCAACCAGAATCAGAATCAGAATCCGAATCAGGCTCAGGCTCGAGGGCGAGCTTTTAACTTGAATGCCCAAGAGGCGCAGGCGGACGATAATGTGGTGAACGGTACATTCTTTATTAATAATCAGCCTGCATCTGTTCTTTTTTATTCAGGTGCCGACAAGAGTTTTGTGTCATTATCTTTTGAGCCATTACTTCGCGTGTCTAGAAAAAAACTAGGTAAACCTTTGACAGTAGAAGTTGCTAGTGGTGAACCCATTGTTCTTGATTCTGTTCTTCGCAACTGCCAGTTGAATCTTAACGACTATCTTTTTTCCTATTGACCTCACGCCTATGCAACTTGGAAGCTTCGACGTTATTGTGGGAATGGATTGGTTATCCAAGCATCACGCAGAGGTAGTTTGTTTCGAGAAGATAGTTCGTGTGCCGCTTTCGACAGGCGAGATCCTACAGGTTCAAGGTGAGAAACCGTCTGGTGGTCTCAAGCTTATGTCTTGTTTTAAAGCTCGAAAATATCTGCGGAAGAACTATGTGGCTTTCTTAGCACATGTTACAGCAGATAAGGGTAAGGGTAAGTCTATTTCAGATATTCCTGTCGTTCGGGATTACTCTGAAGTTTTCCCTGAAGATTTACCTGGTCTACCCCCAGCACGCCAAGTAGAGTTCCGTATTGATCTCGTACCTGGTGCAAATCCCATTGCCAGAGCCCCATATCGTCTTGCACCGTCTGAGATGCAAGAGTTGTCTAAGCAGCTTCAGGAGCTCTCTGACAAAGGTTTTATCCGTCCTAGCTTTTCACCCTGGGGTGCTCCCGTCCTTTTTGTCAAGAAGAAGGATGGATCTTTCAGGATGTGTATCGATAATCGTGAGCTTAACAAGCTTACCATCAAGAATCGATATCCCCTACCGCGCATAGACGACCTCTTTGATCAGTTACAGGGCGCTTCTTATTTTTCGAAGATTGATCTGCGTTCCGGATATCATCAACTTCGGGTGCATGAAGAAGATATTCCCAAGACAGCGTTCCGTACTCGTTATGGACATTATGAGTTCACAGTCATGCCATTCGGTTTGACTAATGCTCCTGCTGTTTTCATGGACTTAATGAATAGGGTCTTCAAACCTTATTTGGATCAGTTCGTCATTGTTTTTATTGACGACATCTTGATTTACTCCAAGACGCGAGCTGATCACGAGCAACATCTTCGTCTTACTTTGGAACTCCTAAAGAAAGAGCAACTTTTCGCCAAATTCTCCAAGTGTGAATTCTGGCTTAAAGAAGTTCAATTTTTAGGACATATCATCAACGAACAAGGTATTCATGTAGATCCCTCCAAGATCAGTGCGATTAAGGATTGGGATACGCCTACTACTCCCACTGAGGTTCGTTCTTTTCTTGGTCTAGCGGGTTATTACCGCCGCTTCATTGAGAACTTCTCAAAGATTGCAGTTCCTCTAACTGCTTTAACTCAGAAGAACAAGCCCTTTGATTGGGGATTCAAACAAGAGGAAGCTTTTCAACACTTAAAGCAGAAGCTTTGAGACGCGCCTGTTCTGACTTTGCCTGAGGGCAATGATGATTTCGTCGTTTATTGCGATGCATCTAAATTGGGTCTTGGTTGTGTCCTGATGCAAAGGAACAAAGTCATAGCATATGCATCGAGGCAGTTGAAGATACATGAGAAGAACTACACCACTCATGATCTTGAGTTGGGTGCAGTTGTTTTCGCTCTAAAGATCTGGAGACACTATTTGTACGGTACAAAATGTGTGGTCTTCACTGACCACAGAAGTCTTCAGCATATCTTCAACCAGAAAGAACTCAACATGAGGCAACGACGTTGGGTTGAGCTTTTAAACGACTATGACTGCGAAATTCGCTACCATCCTGGTAAGGCGAATGTCGTAGCTGATGCATTGAGTCGTAAGGAACGTACTAAGCTTCATTGTGTACGTGTTCAATCTGTTATTCAAGCTCGATCCGATATCCAAGCACGCATTTCTCTGGCTCAACAATCTTGTGTTTCACAAGGTTTAATGGATAAGGAATTTCCTTATCACATAACGCCTGCTTTGGAACTGAAGGACAATGGATCGTATTACTTCATGGACCGTTTGTGGGTCCCAAGCCAAGATGATCTTCATACCTTGCTTATGGATGAAGCCCATAAGTCTCGTTATTCTATTCATCCGGGCTCAGATAAAATGTATAAGGATCTTCGTATTCAGTATTGGTGGCCTGGTATGAAGAAAGACATTGCCTTATACGTATCAAAATGCCTTACTTGTCTAAAGGTTAAGGCTGAACATCAGCGTCCTTCTGGTTTATTGGAGCAATCAGAGATCCCGGTTTGGAAATGGGAAAACATTACTATGGATCTCATCACCAAACTTCCACGCACAAAGAAAGGTCATGATGCCATCTGGGTAGTTGTTGATCCTCTTACTAAATCAGCGCATTTCTTGCCAATCCGCGAGGATTTTCCTGCTGACAGACTTGCACAAATCTATGTGGATGAAATTGTGGCTCGACATGGTGTTCCTTTGAACATCATTTCTGACAGAGATGCTCGTTTCACGTCTCATTTTTGGAGAACCATGCAATCTGCTATGGGGACCCAACTTAATCTGAGCACGGCTTATCATCCGCAAACGGATGGTCAATCTGAAAGAACAATCCAGACTTTGTAGGATTTGCTTAGAGCTTGTGTGATCGATTTTGGTGGTAGTTGGGATTCACATCTTAAGTTGATTGAATTCTCCTACAACAACAGTTATCACACCAGCATCAAAATGGCTCCTTTCGAGGCTCTCTATGGTCGAAAATGTCGTTCACCAGTCTGCTGGAATGAGATCGGCCAGGCTCAACTTACTGGACCTGCTCTCATTTTAGAGACAACTGACAAGATAAAGAAAGTTCGTGATAACCTTCAGACAGCTAGAAGCCGTCAAAAGAGTTACGCGGATCCAAAACGCAAACCCTTGGAATTTCAAGTCGGTGATCGAGTATTACTTAAGGTCTCACCTTGGAAAGGTGTGATCAGATTTGGAAAGAAAGGAAAACTTGCACCTAGATACGTTGGACCATTCAAGATCGTCGAAAGAATCGGAAAGGTAGCCTACAGACTTGAGTTACCTCCTGAACTTGGAAATGTTCATCCAACTTTTCACGTGTCCAATCTCAAGAGGTGTTTAGCTGATGAGAACCTCCACATACCGCTTGACGAAATTCGGGTTGGTAAAACACTGAAATTCGTTGAAAAGCCAGTGGAAATCATGGAACGTGAAGTCAAGTGGCTTAAACGCAAGCGCATTCCTTTGGTCAAAGTTCGCTGGGAAGCTAAACGTGGACCCGAGTTTACTTGGGAATGCGAAGATCAAATGAAGGCGAAGTATCCGCATATTTTCCCACGAGTTTCCTCTAAATAAATTTCGGGACGAAATTTCCATAAGTAGGGGAGACTGTAACATCTGTGCTTGTAATCATTTTGAACAGTAAAATTATCAATAAAACAATGGTATTTGATCCCAATGTTTGTTTGGTTGTGTTTTACATTTTTCATGTTTTGACTTTTATCCAATTTCAAACTCTACATCGCTTTCTGGAGAGTTTTACGCAAACTGATGCGTAAACACAATCAGTTTAATACGAAAAATACTCCGGAACATCAACATATACTTAACATACCTTAAATAACCTTTACATAACTTAGAAATAAGTTTTGAAGGCTTTGGTATGGCAAAAACAAGTTAATTCGCTTACAGGGACTAAACTTGACAAACTACGAAAGTATGCCAATTTGAACTGTAACAGACATACCGGAACACGACCATAAGTTAAACACACCTTAAATATCCTTTACATAGCTTAGAAATAGGCTTTGAGAGGTTCGGTGTGCTAAAAATATACTTTTGGGACATTCAGGGACTAAAAGCGTCAAAAAGTGCACAAGTTTGCACTTTCGCGCATAACTCACGTTCTGAATACATCCGGACATCCAAAAATTTATTTAAGCACTAAAATATTTTATTTTAGTGTTTGGCATAATAAAAATCCATTCGTCACGCCATTTGGATCGTTTTTCGCGCTTATGCGCATTCCGTCGTAATTAACCGAACATCGCAACCGTACGGCTAAACGAACCGACATCCGAGATATTTTTGAGCACATTTTAAGTTCCCTATACTTTAACTTCATTTTTGAGCCTTGAAATGAGGTTAACGGGGTTCAAACGCATCGAAAATAGCTTAAACGGGCTGCAGGGACCAAAACTGTAATTCTGCCAAAATATTTGTTGCGCACCGCAACAAATATTTGTTACGGTGCGCAAGCAGGGGTCAGTTATGCAAAAACTCATTTTCTCAGCAGTTAACAGCCTTTAACCCCTCCAAAGGGCCAAGGACAAGTGTCAAACTCTTGTGGTGGAGCAATATCAGTTACCACAACATTATGACAAGTGTACGGGCTAGATCATTCCCTCTTCTCCAAGAAACGATCCTAACGGTGGACCGAAATCTATAAATACCCATCACATTTCACTTCATTTCTCACAAGAATCTGATCATTTGTGCTCTAAGTTGAAACCTTTGTTTCATACCTGAGCTATTTTGATCTAGATTAGCATTCGGGGACCCTTCGTAAGTGTTCCTTCGTTCTTTTATTGCTTTTCGAGTCCGAAAGTCAAACTTTGTTTGACTTTCTGCATTGACCAGTTTAGGTTCGATGCGAAGTTCGTTTGAACTTCATAACGTGAGCGTGATCACGATGGTTATAGTCCCTAGTGACTATACCTACTGATTACCACGTTATCTAGGCTCAGTGACGAGCCGTAGTTTCGGTCAGAATACGTATTCTTGCGTATTTTGTAACCAAACTACTCTTAGGTATCACAACCGTTTGTTGTGATACCAAACTTGTTTTCTAACTTAGTTAAGCATGTTTCAACATGCTTAGCTCGTCACTTTTAGTTTAGTGCTTATATAGGGTCGTAAGGTAAGCGATCTAAACAATAGCTTATACTTTCGAACCCGACCCGTTTGGTCGATCATTAGGATCCGACCAAGCACATTAGGTGACCATAGCATATAGGGAATAACCTTCCAAGGTTATACCTTATGGTCGCTTCGTTTAAGTAGTTGTATGATAGGTAGTTTATATGCCTTAGGTAAATTACCAAAATGCCCTTTTGACGCCAAAATTCATTTTAAGCATATGTAACATAAATTTTGACATCTAAACTGATTTGACAACCATATTAGACATGTTAAGGCATATATTACTTGTCATAGGACTAGTTAGGCGTTCCGAACGCGTTTTACGCGAACGACGCATTAAAGTAGCATAAGCTACCTAAACGGGTCGTAATGCGTCGTAAGCACTTAGGTTAGGTTTCATTTAGCATGTAGGCTTTGTTAAACCATACTACATGAGATTCCATACTCATTTGGTTTACGAGCCCTCATTCTATCCGATCTTCCAATTTAGGTCCGGTTTATTAATGTAGTTACCTATATTAGGTGCCGTTTGATATTCCGAGATCTCTAGCATTGCTTGGTGGTTATCTTAGGACTCCTGAGCAATCTCAAGTGAGTACATAGACCCCTCTTTTACTGTTTTCAAACTGTTTTGGGGTAGAACACATGTGCCTACTTGTTACTTTCGTGCTTTCCTGTTTTCACATCATATACATGCTATGTTTGTTAGTACATTATAGTACATGATTTCATTACATTTCATGCTATGTATGTTCATTGTGTGCATACTTAGTACATTGTTTTACATTACATTTCTGCTATGTATGTTGACTGATAGCATGCTAGCACATTGATTTACATGACTTTCTGCTTTGTATGTTAACTTAGCATACTTAGTACATTGTTTTCATATAGCATGTTCACTTTTGCTATGACATTTGGTTTGCACAAACGAGACTATTATACGTTCATTAACATTAGCTACGCCGCTCGGTAGTAAGTACTGGTACCATAGGACTTGACAAATCCCATTCCTGACATCCCGGGTTTGTTTGGATGTAAGGAATGACTGAATCCGAAAACATTTCTTTTAATAACCTTGACTGAAAGGGTTATCCGACTGTCTCAAGGCTTGAATGTATGCGTTAACTTACCACATAAATGTTTGTATCAATGTAACATGCATTACTTTTCAAAACATAACTTTTTGATATATTCAAAATACTTTGTTTTGTACATTTATACATTTTGGACTATGTGACAATACTTTACTTACAATACATAACATTTGTTACACATTACTTGACTACTTTTGGACTTATAAACATTTGACATGGTTTATACAAGGACTTTTGACTATTGGTTTAAACATGGACTTTATACGTTGGTGGTTTGTTTAAGTGATTTGAGTAATGAGGCATGTGTAATATGATACAAGCATGGTGGATACGCCGCTAGTACTCCCTATATATAAGTGTTTGTATGGTATTACATATTGTAGCGTTATTTGAATCATTTCAATTTAGACATATGACATTTAATACAAATAACATACTTTTCACAAGACATTGATTTACAAAACAACTTATCTTATACAAACTCATTTTTACTTGGTTATTCATTTAACCTTACATTATTCTCTTATTTATACATATCATTGCTTTTTAATGATTTACAAAACAAAACAACTTACAAGGTTCATGACTGACTGTTATTAAACAATTTTTCTTAAACTTAAGTCATGAATCCTATTTTCACAAAACCTATGTATCTCACAGGCATTTTTATGCTGACGTACCTATTTTCACATGTGTTTTCTGGAGCTTTTCCGTAGGATGATGATCGTGACACTAGGGCGGACCTGTGCCTTAGAGACTTAAAAATGGAGATAGACTTTGTTTAATTATGTTATAAACTCTTTATTTACTGTTTAAGACAATGAAACTCTTGTTTAATAAATAAAATACAACTTTGTATGCCATGGTTATGAAACAATTAATTCTGTTACAACACTCCCCGACGTTTTCCGCCACGTTTTGTATGTTACACGTGGTCGGGGTGTGACACAAGCTCTCACGAAATTCTGTCTCTCAAAAACTGTTTTGGCTGATTAACCTGAACCCTAAAGCCTACCCTTGTTTATATAGCACAAGGTTGCTACCTGGGCCAAGGTTAAACATCATGGACTGCGAATTGGTGTAAGCCCAATTCGCCCCCCATCACCCAATCTGGTGGGTTTGGTTAGCCCAAACATTACAACTCACTAATACAAAGCTAAACCCGCTAACTGTTTATCATTTAACTAATTACAAGATATCCAAAGACCAAATCTAAGCTGTTGTCACAAACATGCACCAACAAACTCCCCCTTGACAATAGCTTCATAAAATAACTTTGTCTTCAGTCATCTTGCAATCTTCATGTAATCTTGCACTGTCTTTGGTCTTTGGATAGCTTCAGCTTCAATAGCTCTGTCAGCAACAGACTCCCCCTAAGCTGATGCATCCAATCACCAATCTTCAAAAACTTTAGCGTTTGAGTAAACTCCAGTTTAGCATTTGTAAAGCAATCTTCAACTCTTCAACTTTATCTGCAATGTAGAAAGGAGGTTCTACCATGCATCCAATCAAACTCTCATCTTCGCAGCAACTCATCACTTTAACTCCTCAGCAACACACTGCTTCAATCTGTATACTATAAAACAAACATCTCGAGAAACCATAAGAATTTTTCAACACAGTTAAATAATTATTATTATTCAAGAGATAGTTAAACTGTATCACAGATTAAGCATTTTCAATTTATCAACACGCAAAACTTTTTAATCACACACCCTATAACCCGCATGATTGAAAATTTTTAACTCACTTTCCAACACCGTCTCCCCCTATCAGTAACAATTCCTCCAAGAATAACAGTTTTCCGTACGTCAAGAATTTTTAAACCGAAAAAGACACTATTTTTGTATTTTTGTATTTTCTGAAAGCAAATAAATACGAAAAGCAATAAACACTCTATTTTTGTGAGAATCACTGGTAAGAAGATCATATCAGCAAAATCAAACTGTTTCACACAATTAGATAATTCTTTATTTAATTTTTCGTGAAAAGCAGTCCAAGACGATTACCAGTATGTTTGTCCACTTAAACAAAATGCATGAACATTTCAAGTACCATTACCGTATGATACGTTAAGGTAATTTTATTTACTGAAATATTAGTGTGTCCCACTTCAGGATATACCCCCGCGATCAAGGTATGCACAAAGATTCATCGTAGTAGGTGAGTATACTGAATTCATCCGTTTTATTTTTCAACGTTTAGATAATTGGTGAACAGGTCAGTACTTCCGTACAGCAGAGAGACCAAAATATCTAACGAGGGCTAAGACAAATACCATTTTTGGTACGATTTGTGCTTTTTGCACTTTTTGAATGACTCTCTTTGAGAGCTTCTTCATTTAAGGGTTTGGCATTTTTAGCTCTTTTAAGATATCCTGGGTGTGTCTAGGTCAGCATATATCTGGATGCAGCAGAAGGACACCCCTGATATCCCCAGATGAAATAACAGTATAAAGACCCAAAACTTCAGATTTTGGCAATCTATCAACGCAAGATTTAAGGTCATTAAACCATACACCACTGATGTGTTCCCCACTCATACTCAGTGCATTTAGGTTTATATCACTTTGGTAAGTTGATTATTTCATGCTTTTTGCCTACTGGTACATCATATGATGAAGCTGCTATCACACTTAAGCAATTTAGGTTCAATTTCAGTGTGACAGTCTAACTTGCTGATGTACTATCATTTCTCCTTTTTCACACAGTGATAACTCATTTTTAATTTTCTATTTTTTTAAGTTTTGGATTTTTCAAAGTTTTTGTATTTTTGATTTTTTAAGAAAGACAGTAAACTATTTACAAAATTCTTATGAAAAACCAGTTATTCAGGATTCCTCATCCCGTTGAGTTCGACTAAATGTTCAAAGCGAGCCCTGTCAAAAGCTTTAGTATAAAGATCTGCCAGGTTATCTAGTGTGTCAACTCGATGTAATTCAATTAATCTCTTTTCAGCACAATCCCGTATAAAATGATGACGTATGTCAATATGTTTTGTGCGACTGTGTTTCACGGGATTATTAGTTATTGAAATCGTGGCATTATTGTCTATCATAATAGGAGTACGAATGAAATCCAAACCGTAATCGCGCATCTGCTGTTGTATCCAGAGAACCTGAGAGCAGCAGCTACCCGCAGCAATATATCCAGCTTCACACGTAGATGTAGACACACAATATTGCTTCTTGCATTGCCAAGACACAATCCTGCCTCCTAAGAACTGACAACCACCTGTTGTTGACTTTCTGTTAGACTTGCATCCTCCAAAGTCTGAGTCAGTGTATGCGACAAAATTCATATCACTATCAGCTGGATACCACAACCCAAGTTTAGGTTTCCCCTTCAAGTAATGAAGAATCCACTTCACTGCTTTCATGTGTGACGATTTTGGATTCGCCTGATATCTGGCACACAAGCATACGGCAAACATGATGTCAGGTCTTGAGGCAGTCAAGTACATTAGAGAACCAATCATCGCCCTGTATTGAGTTGGATCAACGTCTTCAGTACTTTCATGATCTGGGCCAAGATTGTGATTTTCGCAAATGGGTGTGTTGAAAGTAGAGCAATCATTCATTTTGAACCGACTCAAAATGTCACACATACTTTGTTTGATGAATAAACATCCCATCCTCCTTCTGTTCAACTTGTAATCCCAGAAAGTAAGACAGCTCACCCATAGCACTCATTTCGAACTTGCTCTTCATCACCTGCTCGAAATCTTTACACATGTTGTCATCTGATGACCCAAAGATGATGTCATCCACGTACACCTGTACTAGCAGAAAATCTTCCTTCTTCCTCTTGATGAACAGTGTACTGTCAATCTGACCTCTTTCAAAACCATTCTTGATCAGATGTGTAGACAGTGTCTCGTACCACGCCCTGGGAGCTTGATGTAACCCATACAAAGCCTTATCAACTTTGTAAACTCGATCTGGATAGTCTGGATCAACGAACCCATCTGGTTGTGAGACATACACCACTTCTTGGACTTTCCCGTAAAGAAATGCACTCTTCACGTCTAGTTGGTAAACTTTAAAGCCCTTGAATGTTGCAAAAGCTAGGAACAACCGAATTGCTTCCAACCTTGGCACTGGTGCAAACACTTCATTGTAGTCTATCCCTTCTTGCTGATTGAAACCTTTGACAACCAATCGAGCCTTGTTTCGCGTCACTATCCCTCTGTCATCCTTCTTGCACTTAAACACCCATTTAGTGCCTATCTCTCTTTCACCTTTAGGAAGGTCAACTAACTCCCAAACCTTCAACTTCGCAAACTGTGCCAATTCCTCTTGCATAGCCTCAACCCATGAATTGTCTTTAAGAGCCATATGTATGTTCTTCGGCTCCTCTTGGGAAATAAAACAGCTATACAAGCACTCGTTCACAATCGCAGTCTTCTCAATCGAAACAAATAAACCAGAATTCGCTGCTATGCTTCTTCTCGTCTGAACACCTGCATTAGGATCTCCAAGTATCATGTCAACTGGATGATCTCTATTTGCTCGTGTAGTAGCAACAGCATCGACTTCTAGATTGTCACCCAGGTTTGATCCAACCTCCCCCTGAATGTTCTGATTTGCAAACGGATTAATGAAATCCTCCCCCTCAATGGGTTCAGAGTTACTATCGCTTGAATCAGGATCAGCAGCACCTTGGGAAGTTTCCGCAGCATCTGTCATATCAACATTCGATCTAGGCATGAACTCGCCTTCATCGTCTCCACCAATCATTGTCTGAATCAACTGAGAATCATCTGCATTTGGAAACTCAGGAATATTAAATGATTTAAAAGTGCTTTCATAATCATATAATATAGCAGGACCACTCGTTGATTGTTGAGGTTTGTATGAAGTAATTTCCACATTAAACACAACCTCAATTTTACCAGTTTTTAGATTAAAAACCCTTTTATTCGGTGCGCCAGGTACGTAACCTAGAAAGTAGCCTTCGTCAGCCACCTCACCGAATTTTTGTTTATCTTTATTACGCACAATGGTGCAGGGTAATCCTAATGGTTCAAAGCCTTCCAAGTTTGGCTTTTTATTAAACATTAATTCATGACATGTTTTGTTAAAACGTTTAACAGTCAAAACTTTGTTTAGGACGTAGCAAGCTGTATTCACAGCTTCTCCCCATAAAAGAACTGGTAGCTTTGAATCTGAAAGCATTGTCCTAGCGGCTTCAATCAACGTCCTGTTTTTCCTCTCAGCTACTCCATTTTGTTGAGGTGTATAAGGAGCAGAATATTGATGTCCAATTCCCTTTCGAAGACAGTAGAGATCCAGAATTCGATTCTTGAACTCCGTGCCATTATCACTCCTTATCCTCTTTATCCTTGCATCATGGACGTTTTCCAATTTTGTAAAAAGATCTATCAGCATCTCTGCCGTCTCATCTTTTGTACCTAAAAAGAAAACCCATGAATAACGTGAGTAATCATCTGTGACAACTAAACAATAGTACTTTCCACCTATGCTCCTCACGTTCACTGGACCAAATAAATCCATGTGAAGTAATTCATAAGGGGCATCTATATAATTTACTGTTTTAGATTTGTGAGGTTTCTTATGCTGTTTTCCCTTTTGACATGGAAGACATTTATCTTCCACGTGAAACCTCTGCATTGGAACCCCTTTCACTAGCTCATTTTTAACAAGGTAGTTCATTTTTCGATAGTGAATATGGGCCATGCGTCTGTGCCACAACATAGATTCAGCTTCAGATGCTTTTGATAGTAAGCACGCCACCACAGCATTTGGATCCTTAGCATCCATGTCCATGACATAAGTGTCATTTCTCCTTGGCGCTCGCATCACTATCCAATCGTCCGTAATCTTCAAACCTGGTTTCAACACTAATGCTTCATTCTTGGTAAAATGGACCGAGTGACCCTTGTCGCAGACTTGAGACACGCTCATCAGATTGTGTTTAAGCTGCTCCACATAGTTCACTTTGTCCAGTGTGATCTTCCCATTGGTCACTTTTCCTCGTCCTGTAATTCTACCACCTTTAGCACCCGCAAAATTCACATTTCCACCATCATAATCTTCAAATTCAGTCAACAATCTCGCATCCCCTGTCATGTGCCTGGAGCAGCCACTATCAACATATCATAGGTTGATAATCCTCCTTAGCAGCTCCTGCACACACCAACCAAGAAATTAGTTAGATTGGGGGACCCAAGCCTTAATGGTCTTGGGTCGTCCAAATTCACCAACCACTGGAACATCCATCCAATATCCATTACTCCTAACTGGAGTCTTGGATCTCAGACCTGTTGATGGAATTTGATTTTGATTTCCACTAGGTCTTTGGTCCTGAGGGTTCCTATACGTATTTGGACTATTTGACCTTTGAAAATTTTGATTTTGATATCTTGAATTTTGATTCCAAGAAGCATTATTGTTGTAATTTCTAAAGCCATTGTTATAAAAAGTTCGACCACCATCATTTTGGTATCGATTTTGATATTGACCTTGACTTCTGAAATTATTAGCATTATAATTGTTCATTCTTGGTGAACTGCTTCTAGGTCTCTCAAATCTGCCTGGTGGAGATCTAGGCTGAAATCTTGGTTGATTTCTTTGAAAACGAGGAACTTGTGGAGTTCCTTTTTCAGCCTTATCTACACCAACAGCAACATTTTCTGGTTGCTTAGGAGCAGATTTCTTTGGAGAATTTGCAACTTTCTCCTGTTTATCATCACTATTCTCTGGTGACTTCTCTCTCTTCCTCTCACTCACTTATGCTTCACTCTTTTTGTTAGGACAGCAGCTAGCTACATGTCCCTTGGTGTGACATTTGAAGCACGATCTCTTTTTCGAAGACTTCTTTTCTGAAGCCTTTGAACTAGATTCGGGTTTTTCTGATGATGCCTTAGAAGGATTTGGTTCAGTTTGCTTAGTTTCAGAATTTTCTATGTTCTTGTTTTTAGCAAACTCTATATTAGATTCATTTTCAATAACAGCTGTTTCGTTTTTCATGTCACTTCCTTGGACAAAATTAACCTTTTTAACAAAAGTTGGATTGTTATTTTTAGGATGTGATGTACTCTTTTTCAAAACAGGTTTGCTGTTATTATCCTTCTTAGCATCAGCATTCTCAAAAACATTTCCTTGACGTGACGTGGAACTACTTGGTGATGTTGACCCAAAGTCCATGAGCTCATCTTCATCAGGCAAGAAGGAATAGTCATGACTAACAGGAGGTGGAACTTCATTGAAACCATGAAATCCCACACTGGTTTTGTCATTACTTTTCTTCAAGCCACCCATCATATGTTTCATAACAAAAGTAGAGTCCCTGAATTGACCTAATTTCTTTTCAAGTTCAACAATTTTAAGTTGTGCATCTGACAACTCTTTGCATTTTTCAGAAATCTCTTTTATTTTCTCTGCCATCATTTCATGAGCTAAGTCTATGACTTGAAGTTTTTCGCTTAATTTGCAGGTTAAAGAATCAATTTTACTTTCATAACCTTTTATCTTCTTCAAGTATGAGGATTCATTTCTTTTAGCAAAAAAGTTTGCTTCTTTTATGGTAGACATCTCGCCCACCAGACTTTGGTTTTGTGTGGACAACCTGTCAACTTCACCCTGTAATTCACGACATTTTAAACACACAGAATTTGTCTTTACCTCTCCTGTTTGTTTGTCAAGGTTTGCCATTAGAGCCGCAAGCTAAGCTTCCATTCTTTTATACTTAGCATCCTTTTCTTCAGCTTCCCGTTCCTGGTCAGACTTTTGCTTTTCCTCTTCAGCAACTGTTGTCTGATCAACCTTCTTTTCTTCAGCTTTATTTTCTATCTTCACCTCAGCTTCAACATCCACTTTTGCTTCAGCATCTCCCACAGTAGCTTCACCATCATCAACTGGCGTTATCTCTGCCATGAATGCCTGTGTGACATTGTCATCATTTTCCAAGTGAACACTCCAGTCATATGAACCTTCTCTAGCAGTAGAGATCAGCGCTCTTGAGTTAGAGTTGTTTGATGCATTCCTATTGTTTGAACTCTGACTCGAATTCTCCTGCTTTTGTTTTTGACATTCCCTAGCAAAATGCCCATAACTTTGACAGTTGAAGCATCTCACTTTGGTCTTATCAAAACCAACAGTCTTTCCTATAAACTTCCTTCCCATTCGGTTCATAAACCTCTTCACTCGTCTAGTAATCATGGCCATTTGCCACTGCAAATCCATATCTTCAAGATCATCAGGGTCAATCTGATCGTAATCTTCATCTAAAGTGGCAGGATCAGATATCTTTCCCTGAATGTAGTTCTCATAAGAAGCAACAAATGAAGCAAGTAGAGCCAGATGCTCTTCAGCAGACTTCACACTCATTGGCATCGACTTAACACCACTACTCTGCTTAGAACCTGATGTTCTCTTGGCTCCTGATGATCCTCCTGAAGCAGCTACAAAACACACATCACCATCTTCATTCACTGTGACCTGCTCATTCTCACACGAAAGAAAAGCAGTAGCAGAGTCGCTAGAAGCGTTGTGAGATGAAGAAGGTGCAAGCCCATTGTAAATCGTTGGATCTTGAACCTGATCATATCCAGTGTCTTTCTTCTTCATACTGAGCTCATAAGCTCTCAGCTTTCCTACTACTTCTTCCAGCTCCTTTGTCTCATAATCTGCCTCTCCCTTAATCATGAGAGTGTAAATATCCCACTTGGTAGGTAAGGCATAGAGCAGCTTGTCATTTTTCTCTACGTCAGAATAGCAATCGATCTCATAATTCTCCATTTCTGACATCAGATGGTAGTAACGAGTGATGATGTCCTCAAGTGACTCATGTTTCATGAATTTGAAAACAGCAAACTGCTTCTTCAGAAGATCAACTTTGTTTTTCTTGACATCTGCATTTCCCGCATATCTTTTCTCTAATGCATCCCACATATCCTTTGAGTTTGTGTACTTCTTGAAAGTATGCTTGATGCTATCAGGTAAGGACATTTTGATTGCAGCCAAGGCTCTCTTTTCAGCCTCATACATCTTTTTATCAGCATCTTCCATGTTCACATAACCAGTTCTACGAGGTCTGCCCTCAAAGTCGTGTGTAGGGTTTGTGTACCCATCTTCAATGCATATCCACATGCGAGTGTCCTGATATTCAATGAAGGATTGAAAACGATCCTTCCATGTCAAATAGTTCTCCACCTTCATCATCTTTGGTGGTTTGTTGGTAGTGTCAACCTCATGCTCCATCTTCAACAGCTCATTCAAAGTAGACATGTTCGACATTTTAAACGTCGCAGACTAAGAAAACCATACAAAATATCTCCGAAAACAGTGGTTACCAAATTACACCGTTAGAATCGTCTCGAAAAGACGAATCCAATGATATCTAATGTCGAAAACCGAATTCGGGATTATCCAGAGTCAAACGAGGTACGGATCAATTTCTATTTTCGAAAACGTGAATTTTTTGTTACGCTTGCTAGAAAATATTCCACCTTTTTAAATTTGCTGGTTTTTAAATTTGCTGATAATTTCGCTGGGGAGCAGTTAATTTCGCTGGTCAGATGGTCAATTTCACTGATCAAAGTTCAAGTTCGCTGATTAATTTCGTCCGTTATTTTCGCCGGGTAACCAGTTCGCTATTACGACGACCAGTATAGTCGCCGGAAACCGTAATAATTTCGCTGTGGAAAATTATACGGTTACCAAAGTCGCCTTTGGATTTAACTTCGCCGGTCACCGAGGTATCAAGTGTCAAATTCGCTGATCAGTCTGCGAATTAGTTAAAATCGCCTGTTAACTTTGGAAATTCAATCTGATCAAAATTCTGAAGATTTTTCTGATTCTCCTAACAACTTCCTGCAAAATCGAAACAGCAAACTATCAGTAAAATTCGAAAATCAATGAAGAACAGTACGAAGAACGTGAAGAACACGAAGAACAGTCTTCGAATCTTCAAGTCTATCAGCCGAAAACTCTTCCAGAATCAACACAGTCTTTCCAGAAATCCTGCAAAACACCAAACAAACAAACCAGAAGATCAAAACAGTCTTTCCAAAAATTTCGAAAATTTCAAAACCTTAATTTTCAGATTTCAAAGATTTTGAAAATTTCTTCCTGTTTCTGCAGCCAACAATTCTGAACCGAGCCTTCAAGAGCCTAATGCTCTGATACCAATTGTAGGTCCCCTTGACGTATGGATCTTTCACAGAATTGTCTTTCCAATCAAGAGTGCGGAATCCTCTTGATCAGAATATAGCAGAAAACGTGTAGGAAACAGAAACAGCAATTCACTTTCAAACCGGATCTTTATTGATTAACTATCAAACTGATTACAATCAATCAAGATCCCTAACCACACTCAATTTCGTCCAAGCACAAGCTCTCACGAAATTCTGTCTCTCAAAAACTGTTTTGGCTGATTAACCTGAACCCTAAAGCCTACCCTTGTTTATATAACACAAGGTTGCTACCTGGGCCAAGGTTAAACATCATGGACTGCGAATTGGTGTAAGCCCAATTCGCCCCCCATCACCCAATCTGGTGGGTTTGGTTAGCCCAAACATTACAACTCACTAATACAAAGCTAAACCCGCTAACTGTTTATCATTTAACTAATTACAAGATATCCAAAGACCAAATCTAAGTTGTTGTCACAAACATGCACCAACAAAATGGAAGCTTAAAACATAAAGGATTTAAGCTAGATTGGGTCAGAACTAAAAGTCAAAGCAAAAGTCAAGCTTTTGCGACTTTCGGTTGTGAACCGACCCTAAACTCAGAATTGTCGGGTTGAACATGCTTAGACATGTTCTAATAATAACTACCAAGTTGTTAGAGTGTTAAAATATAATTTATAACCTCTGCATCATTGGTTTTAATTATTATTTATAAGTCTGCCAAGTTTGACTTTTTGCCTAAATGGTTTGACCTGACAATTAACTAAGCAAACGAACGAATTAGGAGGTGCCCTTTTAAGGGTTAATCACCTACCTAACTATGGTCACATACCCACATTCATCTCGAACCGTGGCTGGACTAATTGAGTTTAAACCGAAAGTCAAAGTTAATTTACGATAACTTGACTTTTCGGTTTTTATATTGTAAAACTGAATTAACGAGAGGGCTAAGACACTTACAAAGGGTCCTCGCTATCTTTTCTACTAAGAAAAAGTTCCACTTCAGATTAGGAAGCTCTAGGTTTGAGTGATAGGATGATAGAATGAAAAATGAACATTGAAATGGATGATCTTCATACTATTTATAGGTTTTGAGGAATTATTTGATCAAGACAAGTGTTTGGATGGTCTCTAGGATCATGGCAGGTGTCATGACAGCTGTATAATCAGCTTGGAGTCCAAGAAAAATCGAGCTTAATGCCTAAGAATTGGATTTGAGTGATGAACAAGCTAAAAAAATATATATACAGCAGATACAGGCTACGCGGCCCGCGTAAGGGGCGACCCAAAGCCTACGCGGCCCGCCTGGAGGTCTGGCCCAGCTCCATCTTTTGCAACTTGTCGAATTTGGTCCCTGTTCTATGCCTTTCTTCAAAACAGCACATATATGTTGTTGTTTGTGTAAATGACCCACGAAAAGGCAGCCCATTGGACTTATGGCTCGAGACTAAACCCAAACCAACCACAACATGTTTCAGGTTTTACAAGATCAGTCCCTGAACCCATTTTATGAACTTTTAAAACTTTCATTTTCGGCACATTATTTTGCATAACCACATATATTTTCGGCTCATTTGAGAATTCGGACATCGTAAAAGGTCAATCAGAGGCCTAGTTTAGGCATGTTGACACTTTCAGTCCTTCTATATTCATAGTTTTTGTTTTTGACAAAATTAGTCCCTCACAGTCAATATTTGACTTTATTAGGGTTTATTACACGTGTCAACACATCATTGGACACGATTTTACGAGGTGTTACACCATTCGATCAGGGTAACTGTTCTTGACGGAGCTTCAGGTCTGACCCGTAAATTGGTCATCTCTCTAGTGAAATTCCATTTCCAAGCCGACTCCAGACTAAGGAACGAGTCTAGGGCCAATTCAGGTTCGGATTCCCTCGGGTTTAAGTAGAAAAAGTGAATAAAGTATGAATTCAACTGAAAATGCTCAGATTTTGTAAGGATTCATGTTAAAACATGTAGAAATCCCTTAGATCTGGACTAAATCTTGACGGGATGACATCACTCAGCCGATTGTACAAACAACCCTGATGATGTCATCTTTAAGGAGCCCAAATCGAGTGATTTCATGGTTAAAATGTATGATTTGATAAAGAACATGTTGAGAAAGTGTGTAAAGATGAAGGTTGTACAAGAATCATAGGGGAAACTTACAAGAATCGCTTGAAATCGAAGGAAAAGTGCCTTAGAACGGGTTGAATGCGTCTGGATCGGATGAGGCTGTCACATCAGTGAATAGTGATGTGACAGCGGGTATTTAAAAAGTAAGAGGGAGAGTAAGGCGGTGGAGGCGTTCGATCAGATGACTGCTAATCGAAAGACTATCCGATCGGATGGTCATCCGATCGGATGGTCATCCCATCGGATGTCCAATCGGACAACCTATACTCGTTTGCTAGTTTACTGATTTTGATTCGATTTGCGAGCTAGATTAAATGTTGCGTTGCGTATTGATGTGTGTTGTCATCCCACGGTAAGATTATGTAACTAACACAAAAGTTTCCGTGTTTCAAGTCTACATATAAACTAGCTAGTAAGTGTCAAGTTTCAAGTTTTAAGTTTCTCGTTTAACAAGGTCTCAAAGTTTCTCGTTTAATCAAGTTTCTCGTTCCATAATCATCAAGAATCTCGTTCAATAAGTATCAAGAGTCAAGTATCAAGTATCTAGTTTCAAGTATCAAGTATCGAGTATCAAGTTTCAAACTTCTCGTTAGATAAGTATCAAGTCTCACCAAGAATCAAGATTCATAGCGTTTAATAAGTATAAAGTATCCAGAGTCTAGATTTAAAGTATCACAAGATTCAAGTATCATAAGAGTCACGTATGAAAAGTTTCACATAGTTTAAGGCTCAAATAGGCAACGCTAAATATTACAGGGACTAGTCTTGCCTAAAGATAAATGATTCAAACGCAGGGCGTTACAGTCACCCCTCCTTTAGGAGATTTCGTCCCCGAAATCTGAGAGGAAGACTGAGGAAATAGTTGTGGATATATGGCTTTCATTTCACTCTAGAGTTCCTAAGTGAACTCGGCGCCACGCTTTCCTTGCCATCGAACCTTGACAATGGAAATTTTGCTGCACCTTAGTCGCTTGACTCCTCAGTCCATGATTTCGACCGATTTCTCCACAAAATGAAGAGTCTCATTTATTTGCAAGTCTTCAAGGGGAACCTGAAGTTCCTCGTCGGCTAAGCATTTCCTGAGATTAGATACGTGGAACGTTGGGTGTACGTTGTTAAGTTCATGTGGCAGGTCAAGTCGGTACGCTACCTTGCCAATCCTTTCGAGTATCGTGAAAGGACCCACATAGCAAGGGGCGAGCTTTCCCTTCTTACCAAAGCGAACTACTCCCTTCCAGGGAGATACCTTGAGAAGAACTCAGTCTCCAACATTGAATTCCAAAGGCTTACGCCTTTTGTCAGCATAACTCTTTTGTCTGCTTCTGGCCTTGAGCAAGTTATCGTGGATCTGGAGAATCTTATCCATCGTTTCTTGGATGAGTTCGGGACTAGTGAACTGCTTGTCACCAACCTCATGCCAACTGATCGGAGATCAGCACTTGTGACCATATAAAGCTTCGAAAGGAGCTATCTGAATACTGGAATGATAGCTGTTGTTGTACGAGAACTCGATCAATGGTAAATGTGCATCCCAGTTACCACCAAAGTCAATGACACAAGAACAGAGCATATCCTCCAGGGTTTGGATAGTACGTTTGGTCTGTCCATCCGTTTGAGGATGAAAAGCCATACTAAGATTCAAGTGCGAACCCATAGCAGATTGGAACGTTTGCCAAAGACGCGAAGTGAATCGACCATCACGGTCAGAGATAATTTCTAAAGGTATGCCATGTCGACATATGATTTCATCAGTATAAATTCGAGCAAGTTTCTCCACTTTGAAATCTTCACGAATCGGAAGAAAGTGGGCTGTTTTGGTTAAACGGTCAATAATTACCCATATGCTGTCATGACTAGCGGGTGTTCGTGGAAGTTTGGTTATGAAGTCCATAGCAATGCTATCCCATTTCCAAACTAGGGTCTTGGGTTGCTCAAGAAGGCCTAAAGGACGCTGATGCTCAGCTTTGACCCTTGAGTAAGTGAGACATTTCGAAACATAAGCAGCTATGTCTCTTTTCATACCAGGCCACCAATAAGTCATACGCAAGTCATGGTACATCTTATCGGCACCAGGATGAATAGAGTATCGAGATTTGTGAGCCTCATTCATAATGAGCTCATGAAGAGTGTCACGATCTGGCACCCAGATGCGATTGAGATAGTATTGAAGTCCATCAGACTTTGTTTCAAGTTGATCCACAGAAGCACCTCGTACTTCAACGATTAGACTACCTTCATTTGCTAACGAATACTAAGCTTCACGGATACAATCATGCAAATCACTAGTGATCTGAGAACAGAGAATGCTACTTACATGAGTCTTACGACTAAGAGCATCTACCATGACATTCGCCTTGCCAGGATGGTAGCGAATCTCGTAGTCGTAGTCGTTAAGCAATTCCACCCAACGTCTCTGTCGCATGTTCAGTTCCTTTTGGTTAAAGATATGTTGTAGGCTCTTATGGTCAGTAAAAACCACACACTTAGTGCCATATAGGTAGTGTCTCCAAATCTTTAACGCAAACACAACTGCACCAAGCTCCATATCGTTAGTAGTATAGTTTTTCTCATGTATTTTGAGTTGTCAGGAGGCATAAGCGATAACCTTGTCCCGCTGCATGAGCACACAACCCAAGCCACTGTTCGAGGTATCACAATATACCACGAAATCGTCATTCCCGTCAGGGAGGGCGAGTACACGATCATTACAGAGAATATTCTTCAGAGTTTGAAAAGATTCCTCTTGCTCGGGACCCCAAGCAAAAGGTTTCTCTTTTTTAGTCAAAGAAGTAAGAGGAACTGCGATCTTTGAAAAGTCCGAGATGAATCGACAGTAGTAACCCGCCAATCCTAAGAAGGAACGAATCTCAAATGCAGATTTAGGTGTACTCCAATTCTTCACATATTCGATTTTAGAGCGGTCAACATGAATACCTTGTTTACTAAAAACGTGCATGAGAAATTGTACTTCATCAATATAAAACTCACACTTAGAAAACTTTGCGTATAAGCGTTCACCACGTAAAAGTTCCAACATGAGACGTAGATGGCGTTCATGATCAACTCGAGTTTTCGAATAAATAAGAATGTCATCAATAAAGACTATCACAAAACGATCCAGGTAAGGTTTACAAACACGATTCATAAGATCCATGAACATGGCGGGTGCGTTGGTCAAACCAAAAGGCATAACCACGAACTCGTAGTGTCCATATCGAGTGCGAAATGCAGTTTTGGGGTTATCTTCTTCGAGAACACGGAGCTGATGATAACCGGATCGAAGGTCAATTTTAGAGAAACAACTTGCGCCTTGTAGTTGGTCAAATAAGTCGTCGATATGAGGGAGAGGATAACGGTCCTTGACGGTGAGTTTGTTAAGTTCACGGTAGTCGATACACATTCGAAATGAACCATCTTTCTTCTTGACGAATAGCACGGGAGCACCCCAAGGTGAGGTACTTGGACAAATAAAGCCTTTGTCGAGTAGTTCTTGGAGTTGACTAGATAGCTCTTGCATCTCCGAGTGTGCAAGTCGGTAAGGAGTCTTGGCAACAGGAGTTGCACCAGGGATGAGATCAATATGAAAATCGATGGTTCGAGGTGTGGGAAGACCAGGAAGATCTTCAGGAAAGACGTCAGGGAAATCGCGCACTACCAGAACTTCACTTATGCTCCTTCCCTTGCCCTTCCTTTCCACAATGTGGGCTAAAAAGGCAAGGTATGGTTTACGTAAGTATCTGTTCGCTTGAGTGCAAGACATCAACTGCAGTCCTCTAAAAGGTCGGTCTCCATAAACGTGTAAAGTATCACCAGACAGGAGAGGTAAACGAACAAACTTCTCATGACAAGCGATCTCGGCATGATTATTACGCAACCAATCCATGCCGATTATGATATCGAAGCTACCCAGTTGCATGGGTATGAGTTCAATAGTAAAAACGTGATCGTTAAGAATCAGGGAACAATCACGTAGAATAAAATCAACTAGAATAGACTTACCATCGGCAATCTCAACAGAGAATGACTTTGGTAGTTTTGAGCGTGCACAGTTTATCAAAGATTCAAATTCTATAGACACAAAGCTTCTATCGGCACCAGTATCAAATAGTATCGAAGCGTAAAGATTATTAACGAGGAACGTACCATTAACGACGTCATTGTCGTTACGAGCCTGATTTGCATTGATGTTGAATGCTCGTCCTCGAGTAGCCGGCTGTTGCTCCTGGTTCAGCTAGGGACACTGGTTACGGAGATGAGTAGTGTCTCCACACTTGTAGCATGCGCGAACATTGTTTGCTGGCCTGGGATTCTGCGGGGCTGGTAGAGCCAGTTGAGCTGCCTCAGCTAGTGGTGCTTGCTGGACTTGGTTGGCTTGACGGCAGTAGGGAGTTGTGAGACCCTAGCGATTGCAGTTGGTACACAAATGGCAAGCAGAGTTGGCCAGGTGATGAAAGTTGCAAGTCGTACACTTGGGATGCACCCCAATGTACGGCTTCTTGGTGTTCTCCGGAGCAGGAGGATTAGTAGCAGCAGGCATAATAGCATTGCCTGTAGGATTTGCATTTGCAGCAGGGAAAATAGCATTGCAACCAGAACCTTGAGACTTTCGTTTCCTGTCCTTGTTGCCACTTGGCTGCTGAGTGATTTGGTTAGCAGGTTTCGATAGGGCAGAGTTTCCAAACTGTTTATCACGTACACGGTTGCTGTTCAAACTTGCTACAAGACGGTAAACTTCCTCAATAGTGCCGAACTGAGCTGCTTCGATGGCGTCACGCATAGCAGGAGGTAACCCATGAATGTACTTAGTGATCATGCGCTTAGGAGTAGATACCAAGTGAGGCACAATGATGCTGAGTTTTATAAAACGGGTAGTGTAAGCCAGATTGTCGTCACCCACTTGTCTCAGATGCCAGAATTCATCCTCAAGTTTCTGCTGCTCATGCGGAGGGCAGAATTCAAGCATCATCATTTCCCTAACCTCTGCCCAAGATAAGGCGTAAGCTTCATCGTTGGAGCGGATGTTCCTCTCGTTTGTCCACCATTCGAGAGCTCTCCCTTGAAACATGCCGGTTGCACTCCTGGTCTTTAAGTGTTCTGGGCACTCACTGTTGATGAAAGTAACTTCGATGCTGTCGAACCACTCCAACATCGCAGTCACCCTGTCACTGCCCGTGAAAGACTTAGGGTTGCAAGAGACAAAGTGTTTGTAGTTGAAGCTCACAGGCTTAGGTTTCTCTGCTTTGGAGTCCGAAGAGGAGGGAGGAGTGTTTGATCTCTGGATCTCAGAGACAATCTTGGAACAATGCGTGCAATTTGGTCGGCCATAAAAGACATCATCTTTTTCTGAGTCTCAGACTTAGGCCTCTTGTGGGAATGGAGATGTCGGCTAGAAGACATCTGAAGATCCAATAATAAGGATCAGATGCGACTCGACCATAATGTTTAAGTTGGCTAGCATCACATAGTATACTCTATAGCATATAAATGTTTCGATTTGTCTCACATGATTCAAATAGTCTCGCATGTTTCAAATAGTTTCGCATGTTTCAATAGTTTCACATATTTCAAATAGTTTCGCATAGTGTATCGTGTTTCCACATTGTTTCATATAGCACAAAATGTTCAGCATTCTCACCACAGGTCCGCAAAACACCGAATTTCGCATGGCACGTGTTACGAAAGTTCGGTAACATGTTGGAAACACTTGTATATAGGAAGTACCAGTGGCGTATCCACCATGTTTCGACCATGTTACGTCCGTCTTGTCATTCGGTGTCATGTTATGTATCGTGTTTTGCTACTCACAACAGTTCCTTCCATGACTCTCATGCGCTTTTACCAGTTACGTATGCATTAGAGTACACATAGTTTAAGCAAGTAGTTTCACATAGCATAACGTTCAATCATGTTTCCCGTAGTTTAATCAAGACTTCCATATAGTTTGACATAATGAATAAAGCTTCATAAATTTAGTTCGATCCTGCGAGATTATGCTTATTAATGTTTTAGATTGCGCAGATACGTGCGGTTTGTGTAAAAGTCTCGAAATGAACAAAGAATCAAGTTTAAAACCGTGTAAAATCGAGATATACATAAAAGATAGGCTCATAAAACATAGGATTGTTCTGGGTAGAGGAACGTTGACTAACCAAAGTAAATCGAACCCCTCTCACATTGAGGCAACGTGCCTTGGCTTACTTAGACAAATACATCATCGATGTTAGGCCTACGATATTTGTCCTTTCGGTCATTACACGTCCCTAATTGGTTGGGAATTTCGAGACTTTGGCGAGACTGAAAATCAAGGAGTGGGACTAGTTATCAAGATGTGAGTTTCACCTCTAACTTGACAACATCGTACCCTAACAGTGTTGGTACTTATCAAAAGATAAGACCTACTAGAATATGATAGGGAAATTTCCCTTCAAGGTTCGGATGTCACTCCTGACTTGAGGGTAAATCTCGCGCAAAAAATACAACACTGCTCTGCAGTGTTTTCAAAACGTTCAAGTGTGTATTGTGTCAGCCTTAGGAAAGGCATGTATGTTTAACAGGAATGTGTTGCTAGGAAGCAAGTATGGTAGAATGCATAAGTCTTAAACAACAGAAAAGAGTCAAGATTCCTAGAACTATAGACTAGGCAAAGTATTCCTACTTTTCCTAATTCCCTATAGTTATGGCTCTGATACCAATCTGTCACACCCCAACCGATGGCAGAAACATCGGGGTGCGGCACTAAGCGTTCAGATTGCTCGAGAGATTCCACATAACTATGTGTTTCAATAATAGTTAATCAAATTTCATAACAATTGTCTAACAGCATCCATGAATCAAAAGTATTAAATACAAAACATCTGAATATTGTTCAAATTTCTAGATTTACTAAGATGTGTTTCTATGCAGCATCCTAGCATGTTTCATGATTCCCTCAGCTACTATCAACCTGAACATGTATTAAAATACTATCAACAATAATGTTGGCGAGTTTACAAGTTTGAGTACGTAATAGCATAATAGTTTAAACGTTCCAAAAACTCATATCCGCCATGAAAACATACAACAAGTTTCACCATGCTAAGCTAACGCAGTCCCTATGTAACACGCATTTCCAACGCAATTAACATAGCAATCCCAAAGTCTAGCGAGAGCTATAAACGTTCATTGCCTTTCCCAAAGTCTAACGGGAGGTTTGATCTTAACATTACCCAAGAGAATAGCAGGCGGGGTGTTACAACCTATAGCATATGCATAGTACCATAATTGTTAAGACATGTCACATACAAGAATTAAACGTCACATAGCATATTAGTCTCAAGTTTCAGAAGTATACGGTTTCCATGTTTTCTACGGATAGAGTAAGTTTCCAAATAAGTTTCAAGTGTCAAGTTTATAGAATACATGCTGCATCCCAAAAGTGTTCAAAACAAAAGGGATCGAGTATACTCACAGTGGGTGCCTAAACCAAACACTGTTATTGGATCAAAGGGAGCGCTGGATCAGCCTGAGTATAGTATGGTAGGGTCAACGTTGAACAGTACGTAAACAATGTGTCGAAAGAGTCAAGTGTTGGTTGGTGAGTCAGTCGAACGGGAATAACCCATCCGATCGGATGACCATTCGATTTAGTTGGTGTGTTGTAAATTGTTTGAAACTTTTGAAGTTTTCGTTGTAGTATATAAACAAGTTATCTGGTCGGATGGCTATTCGATTCAAAAGTTTGAAGTTTGAAAAAGGGGTCTGGTCATTTGGTCGAATGGTCATTCGATCGGATGGTCTTCTGATCGGATGGCCATTCGATTGGAATTCTGTTGTTTTGAAAACTTGTAAAAGTTCCTAAGTTCGAGTTTAACGGAGACGACATGGCAACGTATCCAGACAACGGAAACCCTCCAAGGCTCAGCTCATCTGATCGGGTGGGAATCACCCCATTCGATCAGGGTAACTGTTCTTGACGGAGCTTCAGGTCTGACCCGTAAATTGGTCATCTCTCCGGTGAAATTCGGTTTCCAAGCCGACTCCAGACTAAGGAACGAGTCTAGGGCCAGTTCAGGTTCGGATTCCCTCGGGTTTAAGTAGAAAAAATTAATAAAGTATGAATTCAACTAAAAATGCTCAGTTTTTGTAAGGATTCGTGTTAAAACATGTAGAAATCCCTTAGATCTGGACTAAATCTTGACGGGATGACATCACTCAGCCGATTGTACAAACATCCCTGATGACGTCATCTTCAAGGAGCCCAAATCGAGTGATTTCATGGTGAAAATATATGATTTGATGAAGAACATGTTGAGAAAGTGTGTAAAGATGAAGGTTGTACAAGAATCATAGGGGAAACTTACAAGAATCGCTTGAAATTGAAGGAAAAGTGCCTTAGAACGAGTTGAATGCATCTGGATCGGATGAGGCTGTCACATCAGTGAATAGTGATGTGACAGGGGGTATTTAAAGAGTAAGAGGGAGAGTAAGGCGGTGGAGGCATTCGATTGGATGACTGCTGATTGAATAACTATCCGATCGGATGGTCATCCGATCGGATGTCCATCCGATCGGATGTCCATTCGGACAGCCTATACTCGTTTGCTAGTTTACTGATTTTGATTCGATTTGCGAGCTAGATTAAATGTTGCGATGTGTATTGTTGTGTGTTATCATCCTACGGTAAGATTATGTAACTAACACAAAAGTTTCCATGTTTCAAGTCTACATATAAACTAGCTAGTAAGTGTCAAGTTTCAAGTTTCTCGTTTAACAAGGTCTCAAAGTTTCTCGTTCAATCATGTTTCTCATTCCATAAGCATCAAGAATCTCGTTCAATAAGTATCAAGAGTCAAGTATCAAGTATCTAGTATCTAGTATCAAGTATCAAGTATCAAGTATCAAGTTTCAAACTTCTCGTTAGATTAGTATCAAGTCTCACCAAGAATCAAGATTCATAGCGTTTAATAAGTATAAAGTATCCAGAGTCTAGATTCAAAGTATCACAAGATTCAAGTATCATAAGAGTCAAGTATCACAAGTTTTACATAGTTTAAGGCTCAAATAGGCAACGCTAAATATTACAGGGACTAGTCTTGCCTAAAGATAAAAGATTCAAACGCAGGGCGTTACAGTTGTTGGGTTTGAACTTTCGCCTATGGTTGGTTTTCCGATTGATTCTCTGGTTCATTTGGATTTTGTTGCTGTTGGATTTTTCTTCTTCCTTTTGTCTCTTTTTACCTTCCAATCCAATCTTCTCTTTTTAGGAGGTGTTTTTTGTAATGGTTGAGCCTGAAATATCATTGGTTCATCTGTATCTGCTGTAGGATCGTTTTGATGACCAAACGAGTCGTTCAAAAGAGTTTTTGCTCAATACGAGAGGCGGAAACAAACGTATTGAGGTGATTCAGCCTGCAATTCACTTTAAACTGTCTTTTGATTGATAAACAGCTTTTTACAGCGAGTAGACACTTCGGCAGCAGTTCGACTCTGAAACCGGAAAGTTACAAATAACAAGGCTCACCTAGTATTTATAGGCAAGGGTATTTCGCACGAAATGGTTCAAACGAAATAGCCAAGCTATTTCGTACGAAATGACTATGTCATTTCATGCGAAATAACCAACAGACTATTTCGTGCGAAATAGCTACCAACACAGATTTCTCGTATTTCGTGCCCTGATCCATCTAATCTAAAACAAGACTCGATACAAGACGAAGTCGATAGACATTTGCACCAACAGACTCCCCCTTGCATGTTGACGAAGTCTTCAGTGTCAAGTCTTCAATCTTCAGTCTCTATCAGTCTTCTCGTGCTCTTTCCAAAGTATCTGACAGTGTAAGCATCCTCAATCTCTGTATTCTCTTCTCTTTCTCTTTTCGCTTAAACTCAGAATCTCAATCTGGCTCTTTATCTTTCTAATTCTCTTGATCAGATCTCTTGATTCCATAAGTTCATCAGCATCCTCAGCTTGCATGATCCTCAGGATAGAAACCTAGCTCTCAACTATACATGTTTCCCCTTGAATGCTGATCTATTCTACAACTTCTTCACTCTAACAGACTCCCCCTTAAGGTGTGCTGGGATCATAGCCTGACTTTCATAATACGAAGACCTGCATACATCTCTACCTTACAATAAATTTCACAAATTTAAAATTTGACAAATTTATATACCATATGCAGATATTAATCAATCAATAAATGATTTTACAAAGTTAATCTCTGATGAACCACTTGTAGAAATAACATTTTTCTTTTCAAACAATTTTTCATCTCAAAACAAACTCTCCCAATCCTTTTGTTCATCATGTTTAACACTTGGAATTTTGAAAATCAGCTTTTCAACATCAGTTGTCGAAAATCTTTTAGAATTTTTCAAAATTTTAAATCTAAAACACAATCTTTTTGGATTTTTGATTTAAAGAAAAACAGTAAAGAAATATTTACAGACAATATTTTTGTGAGTTTGTGTAAGAGGATCATATCAGATTTTGACAAGTCACAAGCACCGTTGAGCTTAGTTACACATTAAGAATTAAACGGTTCACTTAGATTGTCAATATACTGATCCACTTAAATTCTCACACAAATTTCAACTGATTCAGGATACGAGTTAGGTGTTTTAAGAACTTAAACTTATTCATGTGTCCCACCTCTTGAATATACTCCCGTATCCAGATCCCAATATTCAGTCTTACAGGTGAGTATACCTAGATGATATCTGTAAGGAGTGAATTGCGAAACCTTGAGAGCTCAATTTTTTGCAGAGATGAAGTCTCGACTTTTGGTGGGTCCCCCTTGGGGATCTTCTTTACAACAGCACTTGATTTTATCTTTTCGATATTTTATCAATTTTTGTGCTGAAGGGGGGGGCTTTTATTTCAAGCAGCGTAAAGTATTATACGGGGACTAGGCTATTGCTCCCGCAAAATCAGAAGTCCCGGGATAATACCCCAGATATCACTGAGTATAAAGACCTAGTATCTCAGAAAGAGGGATCTTTCAAACAAGATTTCGGTGGTTACCCATATATCCAAGTAGTGTTCTCCACGAATCAAGTAAATTATGATTTTTATGTTTATATCCCGAAAAAGTCTACTAAATGTGCAAAAACCTATCAGCATATCATCAGTGAGACCGTTTAATGCTATTTAATCATTACATTTCTTTAGCATACTGTAACTGTCTACTGATGTACTATCATTTCCTCTTTTTCACAACAAAACTCATTTTTGATTTTATCATGTTTTTGACATTTTCAAATTTTCTAATGTTTTTGGATTTTCAGAAATTTCTTACTCCCCCTAAAATTCAAAATTATTTAAAGAAAATTTGACAAACCGATGTGAATTGCTTCAATTCGCCATCCTCTTGGCATAAACAATCAGAACTCCCCCTGACAACAAACTATTTTCCCATTATGATTTCAAAACACTTAAGTTTGTTTTAATCAAATGGTTTTTCCGGAAAATTAGTTTTGTTGATTTTACCACTTGTAGGAATGGGGATTCATCATATTGTTCTTCAAATACCACTTGTATGAAAGTTAAATCAAGTTCAACTTAATGACCTTGATTAACCACTTGTAGGTTCTCATCAACCATACCACTTGTAAGTATATAAAAATTTCAAAGATTACCACTTGTAGATCAAACCTGTAGGTCGAAATATCACCTCTGTGAATTTCTCAAGAAAGATGCCGATTCCTGCTCCACGATTACCAACTTGGGAGCTCCGGCAAGTCAGGTTTTTTAAGTAAAGAATACAGACACCCAAGCCTGACCAGCTTTGGGTGTGACCTTCTCAACTTCACTCGGGGTATAAGTTGCCTTCTTTGATTCATAAAATTCTTTAACCCCTTTAACCTTCCCATCAACCATTTTATCAAAAATATTTTTCACTTTGCTATTAAATGCTTTTTCGACATCAAATTCTTTCTTCTCATAATAGAATTGATTCGAGATCTCCACTTTACCAACCTTTTGTTTAAAATTTTCAGATCGCAATGGTGGAAAATTGACATCATCCATTGGCGGAACTGAACTTTCTATTTTTAGCTCAACTTGTGGCTCCTCTGACTTTGACGAGTCAGATTCATCGCCAGATTTCACATCAGATTTCTTAACAACCCACATTTGGTTGTCAAGATTCACCCTTCTTTTGTAAAAACGTTTTGAACTCTCACCAACTTCAAATTTTGAATTTTTAAACACTTTAAATTTTTCAGTTGGTGGTTCATTATCAACCACTTTTGCTTTGAGTTTAGGAGAAACTCCCTGTTTTGTGTTGGTTGCCTTTGGGCAGTTCCAGGCGATATGACCAACTTCTTGACATCTATAACAAGTTCTTGTCTCCCTTCTCTGATTAGCTCCATTCTTTTCAAACTTTTGCTTTTCTGTAAGGAATTCTTTGTTCGATTGCTTCCAGAATGAGCTCTTTTCTTCTTCTTCAGCACTTGTCCCTGAAACAAATACTGTTTTTGTTTTAGAAATTTTCTCATTTTTATGATTTTTAGGTGGAATAAAACCTAAACCTTTCCTTTTGAAATTACTATTATGGTTTGGTTTCTTTTGAAAACTAGAACCAGAACTGTAACCTTTTTTCTTGTTTAACCTTTGTTGAACTCTTGAAGTGTACTTTTTAGGTTTTTCAGAAAGATTTGTATCTTTTATTTCAGAAATGTTAATTTCTGTTAGTTTGAAAACCTTTTTAATCAATTCAGTTTTAACACTTCTTATTGGAAATTCCTCATCAGAATATAATTTGTCTGAATCACTCAAGTATATGCAACTTTGATTGTTTCGTCATTCAAATTAGATTTTGATAACAGGAATTCTTTATTGTAAACCCGTTTGACCGACGACTTTGAATTGTCAACTGATGAACTCGAACTTTCGGATTTGGACTTTGACTCTGACTTCTCATCGTTATCCAACACCTGATCGACCACTTTCTTTATTAACTCAGACTCATGATCAGTGTCAGACGATGTGTACGTGACGTCAATGTTTTCTGGAAAATCATCAGTTGTTTCGGACTTTAACTTTATATTGACAGCCTTTTTGACTTGCTCCTCATTTGGTTTTCTGGGAGAATAACCTTAGCATATCGGAGGCGGACACTTGTTATAACTGACACTCTGTTTCTTACCAGTATCCTTCTCTTTCGACTTCTCATCTTGAAAAACTTCAAAACCTGCAACAGTTGGATAAATTCTGTCAATAAAATAATCAGAACTATAATAACTTTGCAGTAATCGTCTAATTCTTTCATTTTCATTCCTTTCTATTTCCAACTCTTGTTTCAATTTTGCACATTCTTCAATGTAATGGTTAATGGCCTTCTGCTTCGACATCATTACTGCATTCATCATTGTTAATGCGTCTTCTCTTTCAGAATTTGTCTTTTGTAGACCATTCACTGTTCTATTCAACACATCATACGATTCTTTCACATAATTAAGATCGAACAATAATTTTTTATTCATCTTATCTAGCTCACTCATCTTCTCATCCTTTTCTTCACATTGTTTGCAAGATTCTGAACACTTTAAACACGGCTTGATGACTTCTACAATCTTTTCAACTTCGATCACCTTTTCAACTTTAACAACTTTTTCAGCCTTAACCATCTTCTCAGCGACTTTAACTTCTTTACTTAGATCAGACTTCTCCTTTTGAGCAACACTTTCATTTTTCATCTTTATCTGTTCTTTTGCTGCTCGTTTCTCCTTCAGCTTCTCCAATCTTTCTGCAAAATAAAATTCAAAACTTTCAGGAGATAATACAGATTTTCCAATATTTATTTGTGTTTCTTCTTCATCATCACTGTCAGATGATGATTGATCAAACACTTGAGTACTATCTGAACTATCATCTGAAGAAGTAAACTCTCCATCTTGGCTTCTCTCATCACTGGCAAATACTTTCATCCATTCAGTCATCAAATCTGGTTCTTGAACTATCTAAGCAATTAATGCCACTGTCTTTGAATCAGACGGAATGTATTTGTCCCAACTGAAACCTTCTGCTACTTTCTCATCATCTTGATCAATTATCCCAAAATAAGCTTTCTTATTTGATTCTTCAATTGCCTTCCTAGCATGTGCAGTTTTTGAATCTTGTGGTTGATATGATTGTTGAGCAACTTGTTGATATATGGATTTCCGATAATAATCATTACTACCGAATGGATTCTTTGCTCCACTTGCTTCACGATTGATACACTCCCTCTTGAAATGTCCTTTCTCCCTGCATCGAAAACAAGTAACTTTAGATTTATCAAAACCCAAAGTAGAAACATTTGCATCTAGGAAATCATCTCTTCCTGCAATCATCTTGAATTTTTCAGCTCTTCTCAAAACACTCGCTAAGCACCACTTTATATCCATTAACTCCATTTCCTCAGCATCGATCTGATCGTAATCCTCTTTTGTCAACATGGGATTTGCGATCCTTCCTGCAACCAACCCTTCATATGATTCCAACACTGTAGCAAGTAACGCCATATGACTTTTAGCAACCTCTTCAGAGAAAGTTTGACCGTTTTGAAGATGCAACGCAATATTGCAATGTAACACATCACCATTACTGCTGTTTGAGCTTTGAAACTGATGACCTGAGGTTGATCCCTTAGGATTAACACTTGGATATAAAGAAAATCCACTGCTACTGTTTTCTGCACTGAAAGCAGTTTGAACTTTTAGACTTGCTTCAACATCCTGAACACTTCCTTTATAGTACATCTTAATGTCTTGTTGACCACTTGGATTGTTCATCCTAGCAATCTTTTGCTGCTCAAGATCTTGTCCTTCAATCTTTTCGATGAACTGAGAAATTATCAAGCCATCATATTCTCCAGTGTTCTTTAATATCATCAGAAATGTACCCCATTCTTTCTGAGGTAAAGCATCAGCTAATTTGTGGACCCATTCTTCTCGTTCTTTGTTGATATCTAACAATGACATTGATCGTACCAAATGACAATATCTTTCAATTAGTTTCTTGGTATTCTCTCCCGGCAAACTTGTAAACAGATCAAACTCCTTCTTTAATAAAGATTTCTTATTCCTGATCATCTTCTCACTTCCCTCAAACTTAACACGAAGTGCATCCCAAATTGCACGTGAAGTATTATCATGTTGAAGTAAAATGAATATGTCTTCTTTCACTGCTTGTGGTAAAAGACTAATCATCATCTTTTCTGCTTTGTACATGTCTCGTTCTTTGTCCGACAACTCAGAAATTGTTTTGATAACTCCCACATCAGTACGAGGTTTAACATACTTTTTCTCAATACATTCCCAAGACCTCAAATGATTAGCTTGAACCCAATTTTCAAACCGATCTTTCCAACCATAATACTCCTCAATGCCCATTAGCTTCGGGGGTTTTTGCAAAGTTCCTGTTTCATTTTCCATGTTCATGCTTTGAGCAATAGCAGCAGGAGTACTCGGGGCAGTAGCAAAAGCGTTGTAAAATTCCTCTTCCATGATTTGGTAACAAGTTTCACAAATTCAGACACTTTCAAGCGAAATACACTTTTAAGCGAAAAACACTTTCAAGCGAAATACACTTTCTCACGATATGATCTTGGTTCGAAATGACAATCTGGTGCGAAATGACCTGCAAGACAATTTCAAACGAAATAGTTCACACGAAATAGGAACTTTAACACGAAATGACTGATTTCGTGTGAAATAACCAAACGAAATAGTGATTTCGTGCGAAATAGAAGAATTTTGTCAATTTGTACGAAATGAGCTGACTGTTTCGTACGAAATGCCTCAAAAATGTGATTTCGTGCGAAATGAAATGCTTATTTCGTGCGAAATGCTGCTAATGTCATCATCTCGGCCATATTTTTGTCAAATTGATCAGGTTTTAGGTCGATTTTAGATCTGATTCTTTCAAGGCTTTGTTAAAACAATGTTTCGCATACAATGTGTGAAAATCAAGCCTATTTATCCGTAAAAACTTGTTAATTTTGAAAAAGAAGGTGTAGAAAACAGAATTTTAAGCTGAATCGGTAAGAACTCTTCCTCCTGAGCTCTGATACCACTTGTAGGATCGTTTTGACGACCAAACGAGTCGTTCAGAAGAGTTTTTGCTCAATACGAGAGGCAGAAACAAACGTATTGAGGTGATTCAGCCTGCAATTCACTTTAAACTGTCTTTTGATTGATATAACAGCTTTTTACAGCGAGTAGACACTTCGGCAGCAATTCTACTCTGAAACCGGAAAGTTACAAATAACAAGGCACACCTAGTATTTATAGGCAAGGGTATTTCGCACGAAATGGTTCAAACGAAATAGCCAAGCTATTTCGTACAATTTCGTGCGAAATAACCAACAGACTATTTCGTGCGAAATAGCTACCAACACAGATTTCTCGTATTTCGTGCCCTGATCCATCTAATCTAAAACAAGACTCGATACAAGACGAAGTCGACAGACATATGCACCAACATCTGCTTCATACCCAGTTTGTATACCGGCTTGATCTTCAGTAGTATTCATATCTGAATTGTTAATAGATATGTTCTGAAAAGCATCAGATAACTCTATATCACTTATACTGTTAGTAAAAAACAATAAAAACAATGAACTCCGAAAATCGAATATATAATATTTGATTAGTATCACAATATTCATAGAAGTTATTTCATTTATTTCCTGACTACTAATTTTAAGTATTCTCACAGTACTTAATTAGCTTAAACCAGTGGCTCTAATACCACCTTCTGTCACAACCCCCGACCGTACCCTGGGCGGGAGCCGTGAGCAGATACAAGTGGTACCGGTGTTTATTAAAATTTTTGCAGTAGAAATTTATTAGGACCTGGTGTCAGGAAAAATATCATAGTTTTCAAAACACCGTAGTTTTTATTTCAGAAACGGTAAGATGAAACCAATATTTACATAAAGGATTTTCCACGGGATAAACCTGTTGGTGCATACGTCTGTCGACTTCGTCTTGTATCGAGTCTTGTATTTGTTTAGATAGATCAGGGCACGTTATACGAGAAAAATGTCAAAAATAGGGTGAGAGGCATTTTCAAGCGGAATTAGAAGTTGTAATTCCGTTTGAAATAACCATGCCACGTTCAAACGAAATTAGTGATTTCGCTTGAATGTGATTTCGCTTGAGACAGTTTCAAGCGAAATCACCTTGCCTATATATATGTGTTGCCTGATTTCGTTTGAAGGAGTTCTGTAATTCCGGTTTGAGAGCCGAAGTGCTGCCGAAGTGTCGACTCGCTGTAAAACTTTGTCAAATCAATCTAAAGACAGTTTAAAGTGTATTTCTAGCTGAATTGACCTCGATACGTCTGTTTCCGCCTTTCGTATTGAGAAAAACTCTTCTGATCGACTCGTTTGGGTCTGAAAACGATCCTACAAATGGTATCAGAGCTCAGGAGGAAGAGTTCTTACCAATTCAGCTGCAAATTCTGATTTCTACACCTTCTTTTTCAAAATTGACAACTTTTCACGGTTAAAATCGGCTAATTTTCTCACATATTGTGCGTAACAGTGTTTTATCAAACCCTTGAAAGTTTCAGACAATAATTCGGCTTAAATCTGTTCAAAATATTAATTTCGCTTGAAAACAGCTTGAGATGATGATGTCAGCAGTATTTCACACGGAATTAGACCTTAATTTCGCTTGAAACTGGTATTTCGCTTGACTGATTCCGTTTGAAATCAGCTATTCCGCTCCAAACTGTGATTCCATTTGGACATTTTACACGAAATTAGTGATTCCGTTTGAAAGGGTGTTAGTTCACACGGAATTAGGTATTTCGTTTGAAAGTGTTTTCTGCTCCAAAGTGATTCCGTGTGAAGCTGGTATTTCGTTTGAACAGATAATTCCGTTTGAAGTTGGTTATTTCTTTTAAAGGGGTAATTTCGTTTGAAACTGACTGTTTGTGAATTCTTGAAAACCGAAATCATGGAAGAGGAATTTTATAACGCCTTTGCTACTACCTCGACTACTCCGGCATCTGTTACTCAGAACTTGAACATGGAAAATGAAACGGGCACTATGCAAAAACCACCTAAACTCATGAATATCGAGGAGTATAAAGGATGGGAATAACGTTTTGAAAATTGGGTACAAGCAAATTACTTGGATGCTTGGGAATGCGTGGAAACAAAATATGTTAGACCTACCAATGATGATGAAGAGGAGATTGCTATTAAAGATCTAGGTGCTGATGATAGAAAGAAATATAAAAATGAAAAGATGATGATTAGTTTGTTGCATCAAGCAGTTAAGGAAGATATCTTGGTTTTACTGCAACACAATGGTAGTGCTTATTCTATCTGGAAAGCTTTAAAGTCAAAGTTTGTTGGTAGTAAAGAAATGATAAAGAACAAGAAATCACTCTTGAAGAAAGAATTCGATCTATTTTGTGGTTTGAGAACTGAAAGCACCAAACAGATCATCGAAAGATATTGCAATTTGCTAGTTCAAATGAAGAGAGTAAGCATCAATAAAGATAATGAAGAGTTGGTAGAAAAGTTGGCTGATGCATTGCCACATGAAACTTGGGGCACATATTTGATGATGTTGAGAAATAAGAAAGATTTTGGGAATCTGACATTGAACAAATTCATTGAGAAGCTTGAAGCTCAAGAGATGGAACAAAGGAAGATCTCAAGAATGAACGATTTTGATGGTGAACAAGATATCGGTCTTTATTACAAAGGAGGTATAAGTGATAAAACGAACATGTCACCAAAGGTCGAGACTGCATTTAATGCTAAGAGTTCATCTGGAGGATCTTCTAAAGGATCAAACAGCAAAACAAGTTTTTCTCCATATCCATCATTTGATCCAAATCTGTCAACAACAAAGAGTAGCAAGAGGTTACAATGCAACATTGTTTTAAACCTTGAGAATGATGAAAATTTTTCAGAAGAGATTGCAAAAAGTCACATGTCTTTGTTGGGAAGTGTGTTGGAATCATATGGAAGTCTAGTAGCAGGAAAGATCGGGAATCCAATGTTGACAAAAGAGGATTACGATCAGATTGATGCTGAGGAGATGGAATTGATGGATATAAAGTGGTGCTTGGCGAGTGTGTTGAGAAGAGCTGAAAAATTTAAACAAATTACGGGAAGAGATGATTTCTGTGATGCTAATGTTTCTACTTTAGAATTTGATAAATCTAAAGTTACTTGTTTTCGTTGCAGGGAAAAGGACACTTCAAGAGGGAGTGCACAAATCGTGAAGCAAATGGAACTCAAAATCCGTTCAACAACAATGATTACTATCGAAAAGCAATTTATCATCAAGTTGCTCAACAACAACAAGAACCACAAACTGCACATGCCAAGAAAGCAATTGAGGAATCATCAAAGAGAGCTTGCATGGTGAATCAAGATGGTAAAAAGTCTACAAGTGATTTCAGTTGGGACAAATATGTTTCAGCTGATAGCAAAGCATGTCTAATAAATCAAGATGATGAAAAATTACCAGAAGGATTTAGTTGGGCAAATTTCAGTTGGGATGATTATGATCCTAACAAGAAATCAAATCATAAAGCCTTTGTTGCTCGTGTTGCTGAAGACAGTGATAATGATGATGATTATTATGCAAGAAGATTGGAAAAGGACTTAAGAATGATAGAGGAGAGTGACAGTGATGATGAAAAAGCTAAAAAGAAAAAGAAGAAAGTTAAAAAACCTGTCAGCAGTGATGATGAAGAAGTTCCAGTGATAAGGAAACAGGTCAAAGATATTCCAGTTTTTAAAGTTGAAGCAGAAGCCGATGCACAAAAGATTCCGATGATATGTGAAAATTGTGAGGCAGTAAAGAAGCAAAATAGTACTTTGATTCACAACATGAACAGATTGAAAGAATCATATGATGTTCTCAACAAAGCAATGAATCAGTACAATCTGTCAAGCAGTGAACAAGCAACGGCAATGAAGACATTACAAGGAGCTTTCATGACAAAACAGAAAAGTGTTAACAGTTACATTTAAAAATGTGCTGTACTTGAACAGAAACTGGAAACACAAAGGATTGAAACAGAAAGAGTTAATAGGTTGTTAAAAAGTTACTCATGTACTTCCTATGTTATTGACAGGGTTTATCCAACTGTTGAAGGCATGAAGGCATTTGATGAAGAGGAAGTATCTGAAGACAAGAGTTCTGAAAAGAAAAAGGACACTGAAGTGAAGATTTCTGGTAAGAAACAAAGTGCCAGTTATACAAAGTGTCCACCCCCGCTTGAAAATGGATATTCTCCACGAAATCCAAATTCAGAAAGAGTCAAAAAGGCAACCAATTTACAGTGGGAGTCTGAGTCTTCAGAAAATTTGCCAGACAACATTGATGTTACTTTCACATCGTCCGACACTGATCATGAGTCCGAATTAATAAAGAAAGTGGTCGATCAGGTGTTGGATAACGATGAAACCGAGGAGTCAAAGTCAGAGTCAAACTCAGAGTCAAAATCTGATCAGTCAAAGTCTGACAAGTCAAAGTCAACAGTCAAAAGGGAGAAACGGGTTTACAATAAAAAGTTTTTGTTATCAAAATCTAATTTGAATGACGAATCAATCAAAGTGGCATATACTTTGAATGATTCTGACAAATTATATTCTGATGAAGAATTTCCAATAAGAGGTGTTCAAACTGAAATGATCAAAAAGGTTTTCAAACTAACAGAAATTAATATCTCTGAAATAAAAGATGTAAATCTTTCTGAAAATTCTAATCCTTACACCTCAAGAGTTCAACAAAGATTAAACAAGCAAAAGGGTTACAGTTCTGGTTCTAGTTTTCAAAAGAAACCAAACCATAACGGTAATTTCAAAAGAAAAGGTCTTGGTTTTATTCCACTGAAAAATCATAAAAATGAGAAAATTTATAAAACAAAAACTGTGTTTGTTTCAGGGACAAGTGCTGAGGAAGAACAAAAGAGTCCATTCTGGAAACAATCAAACAAAGAGTTCCTTGCAAAGAAGCAAGAAGAAATGAAGAATGGATTTGCACAAAGGAAGGAAACGAGAACCTGTTTTCAATGCAAAACAATTGGTCATATTGCCAGAAATTGTACAATGGCAATTCAAACAAAACAAGGAGTTTCTCTTAAACTGAAAGAAAAGATTGTTGAGAATGAACCACCAATCAAACCTTTTATAGTTTTCAAAAATTCGAAGTTTGAGGTTGGTGAATGTTCAAAAAGGTTTTACAAGTGAAAAGCAAATCTTGACAATCAGAAATGGGTTGTTAAGAAATCTGATGATAGTTCTAGTAATGATTCTGATTCGTCAAAATCAGAAGAGCTATTTTCTGGTGATGAATCTGATTCCACAAAGTCAGAGGAGCCACAAGTTGAGATAAAATTGGAAACATCAGTACCTCCAATTGATGATGTCAATTTTCCACCATTGAGGACTGAAAATTTTAAACAAAAAGTTGGTAAAATTGAGATTTCTAATCAATTTTTCTCTGAAAAGAAAGAATTTGATATTGAAAAAGCTTTTAACCCCAAAGTGAAACATATTTTTGGAAAAATGGTTGATGGAAAAGTCAAAGGGGTGAAAGAATTTTATGAAAAGAAATTGAAGAAACCAGGTAAAATTGTGACATCTCAGGTTTGTGACTGGGATGGAACATATTATGATGAGTGAAAAATCTGGACTTGCCGGAGCTCCCAGGTTGGTAAGTGAGGAGCAGGTATCGGCATCTTTCTTGAGAAATTCACGTTTGTGATATTTCGTCTTACAAGTGGTAAATCAGGGACATTAAGTTGTACTTGATTTTCTACTAGTGGGAATTGTTGATTGATATAAATTGTTAAATTTTTCAAATGATTGAGAAAACAAGGTGATGAATTGATCCCCTAACCTACAAGTGGTTTTAAGAAATCAATAAAATTTATTTTCCGGAAAAACCATTGTGATTAAAACAAACTTAAGTGTTTTGAAATCAAATGGGAAAATAGTTTGTTGTAAGGGGGAGTTCTGATTGTTTATGCCAAGTGAGTGGCGAATTTGAAGCGATTTGATATCAGTTGTCACGTTTCTGTACAGTTTGTTTTCAAATGTGTTTGAATTTTAGGGGGAGTAAGAATTTTCAGAAAATCCAAAAACATTTGAAAATTTGAAAAAGACAAAAACATGATAAAATCAAAAATGAGTTTTGTTGTTAAAAAGAGGAAATGATAGTACATCAGCGGACGTTCACGGCATGCTAAAGAATTGGAAAGTCAAAATGTGATAAACGGTCTCACTGATGATATGCCAGTAGGTTTTTATACATTTAGTAGATTGTGACGAGATATAAACCTAAATTTCAAACTTGCTTATATCGTGGGGAACATCTCTCGGATATATGGGTAACCCCCGAAATCTTGTTTGAAAGGTCCCTCTTTCTGAGATACTAGGTCTTTATACTTAGTGATATCTGGGGTATTGTCCCGGGACTTCTGATTTTACGGAAGCAATGGCCTAGTCCCCGGAGAATACTTTACCCCTTGCTTGAAATATAGCTCACCCTCAGCATAAAAAATGATGAAACATTGAAAAATGCTAATCATGTGCTGTTGAAGAAAAGATTCTCTAAAGGGAACCCACCAAAAGTCGAAGCCGTCATCTCTCTGCTGAACGGAAGTTCTGACCTGAGCTTTCACGGCCCTCGCAATTTAACCCTTTACAGATATCATCTAGGTATACTCACCTGTAAGACTGAATATTGGGATCTGGATACGGGAGTATATTCTGCGGAGGGACACGCGAATAAGTTTAAGTGCTTAAAACATTAATCTCGTATCTCGAAACAGTTGAACTTTGTGTGAAAATTTAAGTGGATCAGTATACTGACAATCTAAGTGAATCGTTTAAAACTTAAAATGTATAAAGCTTAATGGTGTTGGTGATTTGTCTCAAAAACTGATATGATCCTCTTGCTCAAACTCTCAAAAATATTGTATGTATATATTTCTTTACTGAATTTCATTTTATTTTTTAATTCAAAAAGATTTTCAGTGTGTTTTAGCATATATTTTGAAAAATCCAAAAAGATTTTCGACAACTGATGTTGAAAAGCTGATTTTCAAAATTCCAAGTGCTAAACATGATAACAATTGGGTTGGGAGAGTGTGTTTGAAAAGAAAAATGATATTTCTTCAAGTGGTTCATCAAAGATTAACATTGTAAAAATCATTTATTGAATTGTGTATACAAGTGATAAGCAGAGAATAAATTTGTCAAATGTTAAAATTGTGAAATTTATTGTGAGGTAGAGTTTGTGCAGGTAGGCCAGGTTACGATCCTGGAACTACTGATGCAGATGAACTTAAGAAATCAAGAGATCTGATCAAGAGAATTAGAAGACTCAAGATCCAGATTGTGATTCTGGAATTGAAGATTAGATCAACATCCGAGGGGGAGATAATTTGATAAAGAGAAGATAAAGATTGAGAATGTGTTACACTGTTAGATACTTTAGAAGAGTTCGGGAAGACTGATAAAGACTAAAGATGTTGAAGACTCGACACTGAAGACTCGTCAACATTCGAGGGGGAGTCTGTTGGTGCATACGTCTGTCGACTTCGTCTTGTATCGAGTCTTGTATTTGTTTAGATAGATCAGGGCACGTTATACGAGAAAAATGTCAAAAATAGGGCGAGAGGCATTTTCAAGCGGAATTAGAAGTTGTAATTCCGATTGAAATAACCATGCCACATTCAAACGAAATTAGTGATTTCGCTTGAATGTGATTTCGCTTGAGACAGTTTCAAGCGAAATCACCTTGCCTACATATATGTGTTGCCTGATTTCGTTTGAAGGAGTTCTGTATAATTCCGGTTTGAGAGCCGAAGTGCTGCCGAAGTGTCGACTCGCTGTAAAACTTTGTCAAATCAATCTAAAGACAGTTTAAAGTGTATTTCTAGCTGAATTGACCTCGATACGTCTGTTTCCGCCTTTCGTATTGAGAAAAACTCTTCTGATCGACTCGTTTGGGTCTGAAAACGATCCTACAAGCTTGTAGGATCGTTTTGACGATCAAATGAGTCAATCAGAGACAATACACAACTGTTTGAGAGGCGGAAACAAACAAACAGCTTAGAATCAGTGATAGAAGGTGTAGAAAACAGAGTAAGATACTTTAAAACACGTTTCTCATTAATATTTGACTTGAAAATCCGGCAGCACTTCGTTACACTTCGTCTAATTCCGTGCCAAATGAGAAACAAGACACACCTATATATAGGCTGGTGATTTCCCTTGAAATGACCACATGTCATTTCAAGCGGAATTACACTTTCTAATTTCATTTGAAATGACCATGTGTCATTTCAAGCGGAATTATACTTTCTAATTTCGTTTGAAATGACCATGTGTCATTTCAAGCGGAATTACAACAAAATAACATAAATTTACATTTAGACCCCAATACAAGCATGACCTAGACTTAAGACGTAGGCTATAGACATTATGCACCAACAAACTCCCCCTTGGATATAGCCGGAGTCTTCAGTCTGGTCTTTAGCACATTCTATCTAAGACTCAAACGAAGACGAAGTCGATAGACGTATGCACCAACAGACTCCCCCTCGGATGTTGACGAAGTCTTCGGTACGAGTCGTCAGTATGTCAAACCTTCAGTCTTGATCAGTCTTCTTGATTTCTCCAAAAAATTTGACTCTGAAGCATCTTTCAAACTCTCTCTTTCATACTATTTCCAAAGTATATAACGCTGAAGCATCCTTCATACTCTCTTTTTCTCTTTTCTCACCATTATCAGCTATTCTTCCATAATCTGAATCTGGCTTTTTCACTCTTCAATCTCCCCTTTGCTAACAGACTCCCCCTTAAGTTGTACCGGGATCGCAGTCTGGAATTTGTAGCTTAGGATCGAAAACCTGGCATTAATCCTCAGGAATCAAAACCTAGCTTTTTCAACGTTTCCTGCACATTCTCTACCCAAAACATAAGTTTTTACTTATATCACTTTGAAAAACTTATTGATAGAGAGCATTCATTCACCAAACTTTAATAGTTACATCAAGTTCAAATTAATGACCTTGATTAACTAAACATGCAATCATTCTCAAAAACATTTCTCATTTAAACAAACTCCCCAACCCAATGTTGTTCATCATGTTTAGCACTCGGAATTAATCAACTCTTCAACATCAGTTGTCGAAAATAAGATGAAGTAAAATCTTTTTGATTTTTCAAAATTTTATGCTAAAACACACATAAAATCTTTTTGAATTTTTGGATTTTCAGAATTAAAATGCAGTAAAGAAATATTTACAGACAATATTTTTTGTGAGTTTGTGTGAGAAGATCATATCAGTTTTTGAGACACATCACTAGCACCGTTAAGCTTTAAACATTTTAAGTTCTAAACGATTCACATTGATTGACGATATAGTTGTCCTCTTAAACTCAATCTAAAAACTTTCGAAATGCTTACCGATACGTTAAGGTATATTAATTTTGCACAAAGTTCTTATGGACCCCACGATCTTAGCATATCCCCTCATCATGCAATACACTGACTCGAGTAATGCCTTTAAACTTTTATCAACTGTGATATGTGCGAAAACAACGCAGAATGTTTAAACATTAACAATCAGGTCGATCTTTCGATAAGCAGAGAAAGTCCAATGTTTAAACAAAATAAGAAATAAAAACAAGTTGAAATTGTTTAGGCTTTAACCACCAGTTTGATACTCCCGTATACGCAGAGGTGATCCAAAGCTTAAACGAAACACCAAAGAAAATAAAGCAGAACGTTTATGCACTAACATCCAGTTCGATACTCACGTATACGTAGAGGATGTCCAATGCTTAAACAAAATAAAGAAATAAAACAAGTTTAAATCTTTGCAAAAAGAAATGCACAATCACAGTGACTTTTTCAGCAAGTTGTGAAAGTTCACAAACTGACCGGTTTTTATGCTCTTTAGTATTCAGCGATTACTGAGTAGGCACACAATCAAGAAGGACAAAACTAAGTACTATGCTTTCAACCGTGTTTCCCACTAGAACTAGGCTTTTTCATTTAAGTTTGTATCGTTATCGCAAATCTACTAGTCTAGCTGAGCCTATCGTCACATCTTTAGTAAGACCGTTTATCACATTTTAACTTTCCATTTCTTTAGCGTACTATGACAGTCTAACTGATGTACTATCATTTCCTCTTTTTCACAACAAAACTCATTTTTGACTTTTTCAATGTTTTTGGCATTTTCAAATTTTCTGATTTTTTAAAATTTTTCTCCCCCTAAAATCAAAATATGTTTCAATTTTGATTTTTGGAGAAAATTTGAAAACAAACTATACAGATAAAGTGACAACATAATATCGAATCGCTTCAATTCGCCATCCACTTGGCATAAACAATCAGAACTCCCCCTGACAACAAACTATTTTTCCATTATGATTTCAAAACACTTAAGTTTGTTTTAATCAAAATGGTTTTTTCCGGAAAATTAGTTTTGTTTGCCATTTCAAAAACATGGGGTTTAATTCATCACACTGTTTTCAACCACTTGTAGGTTTATCACAAAAACAATTTCCAATAATCATAACACTTGTAAGATAGTTAAATCAAGTACAACTTAATGTCCTTGATTAACCACTTGTAAGTCGAAATATCACATAACAACCATCATTCACATCTGTGATATTTTTAAGAAAGATGCCGATTCCTGTTCCACGATTACCAACTTGGGAACTCCGGCAAGTCAGGATTTCAAGCAAAAAATGCAGGCACCCAAGCCTGACCAGCCTTGGGTGTATCCGAGTTATTTTCACTCGGGGTGTCAGTTATCCTCATTAATTCATAAAATTCTTTCACCCCTTTGGCCCTACCATCGACCATCTTTCCAAAGATATGTTTTACTTTGCTATTAAAAGCCTTTTCGACATCGAATTCTTTCTTTTCAGAATAGAATGGATTTGAACTTTTCACTTTACCAACTTTTTGTTTAAAATTTTCAGTCCGCAATGGTGGAAAGTTGACATCATCCATTGGCGGAACTGATGTTTCAATTTTTAGCTCAACTTGTGGCTCTTCTGACTTTGACGAGTCAGATTCATCGCCAACACGTGGCTACTTTGTTTCCGAAGAAACAAATTCATCGCCAGGAAGTGAAAATCTCACTTTCTTTGATTTGTTAATCGTTTGATTAACCACTTTTTCTTTTACTTTCCCTTTTGTCCCCAGATTTGTATCTGATGAATTCGTTTTACTTGACTGGTCAATTTTTGTTGAGTGAAGCGATTCATCAGAACTTTTATCTGAATTAATAGTTGTACCCGAGGACAAAATCTTTTCGAGATACTCTCTTGCTTTCTTTCTTTTCTTCCTCAGTCTATCTTTCTGCCCTTTTGAAAGTTTCACTTTCTGTTCTTTGGGCTTTTCATCAATTTTGACTGATTTCTTCACTGTTCCATGAGATTCAGCCCTCGATCTTCCCTTTGATCTCATTGGGCAATCTCTGGCAATATGACCTCTGATTTGACATTCATAGCATATTCTTGTCTCAAATCTCTGACTCTGGCAGTTAACAGCAATGTGTCCTTGAAAACCACATTTGTAACACACTCTGTTATCGTACCATTCACCACTTTCAAACCAGACACTCAAATCATAACACTGATTTGATTTGTAGTACTGATCATTTCTCAGTTTTCTATCATTGTAATGATTTGTCTTTGAAGAATCCGCATCCCATCTTCTCCTGAAAGCTTGATTTGACTTTTGAGCACTGTGGTCAAACCTGCACCACTTATTACCAACTTTTTGTGAGTTTTGATTTTCAAATTTTTGTGGTTTTTTATAACGATTGGATGATTGAACTGATGATCTTTTATTGCTGTTTTGAAAAATTTTTGAATTTTTAACATTTTGTTTTTGTTCTACATTCTTCTTAAAAGTTTTTTGCGTTGAGCATTCACCTCTTTCAGTAGATTGTAAAACAGTTTCTTGAAATTTTTCTTTTAATTTCAAAAATATTTTCTTTTAATCATTTTCATCATCAGATTTATCATCACAATCCTCAATTATGACTTTGACATAATTTGTGACATTGTCACTTATTGGAATTGAATTGATCGATTTTGGACATATATGATCTAGTAATGTAGACGAGGTCACAAAACCTTTCAATGTCTTTTCTAACTCAGCAATTTTATTTCTAGCATTCTCAACTTCTTTTTCAAGTTGAGAGATTTTTTCACTATGAGAATTTATTGCTTTTTCATTTTCAATTTTATTCTTTTCAAGAATAGATTTTTCATTTTCTAAAACTCTTATTTGACTTTGAAATTTTGTTTCATTTTCTTTCAAATTTTTGTTCTCCAGTTTTATCCAAAAATCTTCATTTTCTGAAGATTTTATTTTATTTTCAAAATCTTTTTCAATTTATAACTTTTCATTTTTCAAAAATGTTATTTTATCTTGAAAATCTTTTTCTTTTTCTTTCAAATTTTTGTTTTCCAATGTCAAACTCTCCACATTTTTCAAGAGTTTAACATTGTCTGCTTCAGATTTATCACAGTTTAAGCACTTCTCGGACATCATTTCAGCTTCATCTTTCTTCTCAACCTTGATAGCTGAAATTTCTTCAACCTGCTTTTTTACCACTTGAACATTTTCCTCATATTTGACTTTTACTTCAACAGTTGCTGCTTTCTGATTCTTCTCTCTTGCAGCTTGTCTTTCTTTGATCTCTTCCATCTTACCTGCAAAAAAAAAATTATAACTTTCAGGTGATAATTCTCTTTGATAATTTTCAAGTATTCGAATTTTTTCACTGTCATCATCGCTTTCTTCATCTGATAATTCCTCTCCTGAATCAGACTTCATTTTTTTAATCTTATGGAGTTCAAGTTCTTGAGCTTCAATCTTCTCAATGAACGTGCTCAAATTGAAGCCAAAATATTCCATATTTTTCTTCCAAATCAACATATATGTGCCCCACTCATCACGCGGTAAAGCATTTTCCAACTTGTCAAGTCACTCATCATCTCTTTTGCTAATGTTCAAACGCTTCATCTCTACATATAACTTGCAATACCTTTCGATCAACTCTTTTGTAGATTCTCCCCTGATAGCTGTAAAACTATCAAACTTCTATTTGATACTTGCTGGAGTCTGAACAAGCATACCATTTCCGAAAGACGAGTTATAGAACTCAGAATCCATGTTTCAGTTTTGAAAGATTCACAAAGACAAATTTTCAAACGATACGAAAATTCACACAATCTAATAAGATCAGTTCAATCACTTTATCAAACAACTGAATCAGATGAATATCCGATTGGGTGACAAAAATCTGGTGACAACAGATCGAGTGGGGATTCGCTCGGGCGAGTATCCGATGCTTGACAAATCACACGAAACATAGACAAATAGAACTGATTAGGATCGGGTGGCAACTCGTTTGGATTGCCACTCGATTTGTTGCACTTTAATGATATTTGAAAAACAATGTCCGACACTACTGTTTATGATCACATGCATCAATTTAATGTCTGCCAACTCTATTTACTTATTGAAATCTCATTGGGCCTAACTTTATCGAATCACATAAAGGTATGATGGGACCGATTGATTATGTATTCAGTCAAAGCATAGAATCCACTAACATTTACTTGATTGGACCGATGGAATGTTCACATGCAATCATTTATGGGCTTTCTCTTTCATGTAAACAAAAGTGGACAACTGTTTTGAAATTTTGATTTTAGTTTGACCAAACAACAATCAAATTTCAAATCAATTGGACCGACACTTTAAAACTCAATTGGGCCGATGACTTTAATGAAACTGATTGGACCGAATATAAAAAATTGAGCAGACCAATTCAATTGGACCATTCTATACTTATTGTATCTAACCCTTCTCGATAAAAGTCACATGCAATCAGTCAATTACCACCAATATTTGAAACAACTTTCAATATACTAAGAATATCATATCACATGCAAGGATCAAATCCTATTTAATTGAAACAGTTTTCAATGTATTGCCAACAACTTTTAATCACATGCAAACTGGCGACATCTTGGGCCGACAAAATCACGTGGGTATGTATTTGTAATGAATTAAATGTTGTAATATGATTGGGCCACACAATAGATTCGTGATTTATCTTTGAATTACTAAACCCACTGAACCGACACAATTTATTACACTCAACTGTTGATTGGGCCGCTAACTATGCATCACATGGGTCGACATCTGTTGAAATGATATCAAGATAGTAATTGATTCACTCGAGACACAACACTAATTCAATATCACATGCAAATCTTGATTGTTTATTAAAAATAGCCGACAGATTTGATTAACAATACAATCCTATTGGGCCGATATTATGAATTCACGTGGACTGACAATTCAAATCACATGTATCTAAGCAACCTGACCAATTCACATGATCTGAAACTGATTTTCAAACAAAATAGTCAACTTCACATGAAATGGAACTCTTTTCACGCGAAACACATTCACATGAAATTAGTTTTTCAAACGGAATCAGACTGATTTTCAAATGGAATCACCTTTTTCAAACGCAATCAGATTGATTTTCAAACGGAATTACCTTTTTCAAACGGAATCATGTGTATTTCAAACGAAATTAGTAATTTCGTGTGAAATTACATGAATTTTTCAAACGAAATCAAGATGTTCGTTTAAACGAAATTACCCTTTTTGCCCATTTTTGTCACTTTTAGACTTAATTTTGATCTAATTCTTTCAAGGGTTTGTTAAAACTGTATTTTACACGTTATGTCAAAAGATCAGTCCATTTTGTCCGTTAATTTGTCCAGAAATCCAAGAATGTGCAGAAAAACAGAATTCTAAGCACTGATTCAAGTGAATTGACTCATCCTGAGCTCTGATACCACTTGTAGGATCGTTTTGACGATCAAATGAGTCAATCAGAGACAATACACAAATGTTTGAGAGGCGGAAACAAACAAACAGCTTAGAATCAGTGATAGAAGGTGTAGAAAACAGAGTAAGATACTTTAAAACACGTTTCTCATTAATATTTGACTTGAAAATCCGGCAGCACTTCGTTACACTTAGTCTAATTCCGTGCCAAATGAGAAACAAGACACACCTATATATAGGCTGGTGATTTCCCTTGAAATGACCACATGTCATTTCAAGCGGGATTACACTTTCTAATTTCGTTTGAAATGACCATGTGTCATTTCAAGAGGAATTACACTTTCTAATTTCGTTTGAAATGACCATGTGTCATTTCAAGCGGAATTACAACAAAATAACATAAATTTACATTTAGACCCCTATACAAGCATGACCTAGACTTAAGACGTAGGCTATAGACATTATGCACCAACAAACTCCCCCTTGGATATTGCCGGAGTCTTCAATCTGGTCTTCAGCACATTCTATCTAAGACTCAAACGAAGACGAAGTCGACAGACGTATGCACCAACAATATAAATATTTAAACACTAAAAGTGTCAAATCCAAGCGTACCGATCAAGACTAAAGAGTCGTCATGCTGAAGACTCGCACTGAAGACTCGTCAACATCCGAGGGGGAGTCTGTTGGTGCATACGTCTGTCGACTTCGTCTTCGTTCGAGTCTTGAACGTCTTCAGTCTTTATCAGTCATTGGGCTCTTTCAAAATATCTGACAGTGTAAGCATCCTCAAACTTTATCCTCTACTCTCTTTTATCATCATGATTCGATTCTGGCTCTTGCATCTACAGAATCTTCTCTCCCTCGGATGTTGTTCTACTCGCAGACACCCCCTTGAGTTGTGCTGGAATAGTAGTCTGGCTTTCACACGTTTCAAGATCGAGACCTGGCTCACATCCTGCTCAGGTACTAGAATCGCAATCTGGTTTTCTCAAATCCATAACCTGCACACACTCTACCTCAAAGTAAATTTCACAAATTAATAATTTGACAAATTTAAACTTCACTAACCACATGATAACCTCAGTTCAAAACATCAATTATTGATATAACACATTTAATTTCTGATACCACTTGTAGGATCGTTTTACCGACCGAACGAGTCGATCAGAAAAGTTCTTAGACAGAATCAGAGGCGAAATTCATTGATTCGGTCTTCGTTTAGCTTGTATAACACTAGAATCACTATTAACTGTCTTGTTTATTGATCTGATAACAATTTACAGGCCAGAGACACTTCGACAGCACTTCGGCGTCGGAACCAAGAACATTACAAACGAAATCAGATCAAGGGTATATATAGGCATGGTGATTTCGTTTGAATATGTTCAAGCGGAATCACTCAAGCGAAATCATTCAAGGGAAACTAACAGCTTGATTTCGTTTGAAATGACACCTGTGTCATTTCAAGCGAAATTACCTATATACACACATTTTCTCGTTTTCCGTGCCCTGATCTATTCAATCTAGTTCAACATGTTTAGCACTTGGAACTTTGAAAATCAGCTCTTCAACATCAGTTGTCGAAAATCTTTTTGAATTTTTCAAAATATATGCTAAAACACACTGAAAATCTTTTTGAATTTTTGAAATAAAATGAAATGCAATTAAGAAATATTTACAAACAATATTTTTTGTGAGTTTGTATAAGAGGATCATTATCAGTTTTTCAGACACATCACCAACACCGTTAAGCTTTAAACATTTCAAGTTCTAAACGATTCACTTAGATTGTCAGTATACTGATCCACTTAAATTTTCACACAAAGTTCAACTGTTTCGAGATACGAGATTAGTGTTTTAGAGACTTAAACTTATTCGCATGTCCCACCTCAGAATATACTCCCGTATCCAGATCCCAATATTCAGTCTTACAGGTGAGTATACCACAGATGATATCTGTAAAGGGTTAAATGCGAGGCCGTGAGAGCTTAGGTCAGAACTTCCGTTCAGCAGAGAGATGACGGCTCGACTTTAGGTGGGTTCCCTTTAGAGAATCTTTTCTTCAACAGCACATGATTAGCATTTTGCAATATTTCATCATTTTTTATGTTGAGGGTGAGCTATATTTCAAGCAAGCGTAAAGTATTCTCCGGGGAATAGGCCATTGCTTCTGCAAAATCAGAAGTCCAGGGATAATACCCCAGATATCACTGAGTATAAAGACCTAGTATCTCAGAAAGAGGGACCTTTCAAACAAGATTTCGGGGGTTACCCATATATCCGAGAGATGTTCCCCACGATATAAGCAAGTTTGAAATTTTGGTTTATATCTCGTCACAATTTACTAAATGTGTAAAAACCTACTGGCACATCATAAGTGAGACAGTTTATCACATTTTATCTATTCAATTCTTTAGCATGCCGTGAATGTCCACTGATGTACTATCATTTCCTCTTTTTGACAACAAAACTCATTTTTGTTTTTATCATGTTTTTGACTTTTTCAAATTTTCAAATGTTTTTGGATTTTCTGAAATATGGATTTTCTGAAATACTTACTCCCCCTAAAATGCAAAAACATTAAAGAAATTTTGAAAACAAACTGTACACATAAAGTGACAACTGTTATCGAGTTGCTTCAATTCGCCATCCATTTGGCATAAACAATCAGAACTCCCCCTTACAACAAACCATTTTCCCATTGTGATTTCAAAACACTTAAGTTTGTTTTAATCAAAATGTTTTTTCCGGAAAATTAGTTTTGTTGATTTCATAAACCACTTGTAAGTTAGGGGATCAATTCATCACCTTGTTTTCTCAATCATTTGAAAAATTTAACAATTTTAGATTCAATCCACAAACACCACTTGTAGAAAATCAAGTACAACTTAATGTCCCTGATTTACCACTTGTAAAATAAAATACCACTTGCAAGAAAAATTCCGATTCCAACTTCACACTTACCAACCTGGAAGTTCCGGAAAGTTCACAACCTGTAGAATTTAACAATTTTAGACTTTTTCACAAAGACAATTTTTAAGAATGATGCCGATTCATGCTCCACGATTAACCACTTGGGAGTTCCGGCAAGTCAGGTTTTTCATTTAAACAGATCCACCCAAGCCTGACGAACCTTGGGTGTTTTTGAGTTATCATCACTCAATTTCTTATCAACTTTTTGTTTCAATTTTCCGTTTGACAATGATGGAAAATTTGCATCATCAATTGTCTTAACGGAATTATCATATTTTACCTCAACAGATAGCTCCTCTGGCTTTGACGAACCAGAGTCATCGCCCGAACATGGCTAGTCTGACTTTGATGAATCAGATTCATCGCCAAAACGTAGCTCCTTTGTTTCTGAAGAAACAAATTCATTGCTAGTGAAGCCGACGGAGCTGGTGATGATGTTGCGGAAGGCGGTGGTGGAGCCGGTGGTACTCCGGTGACGGGTGACGGCGGTGGTGGTGTCTGGCGATTCGTTACGAGCTGGGGGGTGGGAGGTGCTTCAGAGGTGGTTGTGGCCCGGATGAAGGTGGACATGGGTGGTGGTTAGCAGCCGCACAACATCGACGGTGATTCGTGGTGCGGTTCGGAGTTGTGCAACGAAACAACGGTGACCAGTTTGAACTCCGGCAGCCGTGTTCTCGATCCCCACTCCGGTAAGCGACTTTAATTCTCCTCCATCCTCCTTTCTTTTCAGTTCTTTATAGATCCATGTTCTCCGGCCAGGTTGGTTGTTGATTCAGGAGTGGATGATGATAATGACGAAGACGTGATGGTGGAGGTCCGACGACGGCGTTGGCCGCCGGAGCCACGTCGGCGACGACGGTGGTGCAGTTGGATTGGGTTCGGGTGTGGTGGTTCAGGTTGGGTAACAAGAAGCTAGAGCTGGTACATTTCGGGTTCACTTTGGTTCACGTTTGGGTCAACTCAGGGATAAGTTCGGGTTCGGGTCAAACCTGGTCAACTAGTCAAAGACGGTCAACATGGTCAACCTCAGTTCGGGTTCGATTTTGGTCAGATCGGTCAACATCAGATTCGGCTCGGGGCGACTCGGTCAAACCGAGTCAACTCGGTCAACCCGAGTCAACTCGGTCAACCTGGTCAACTCAGTCGACCTAGTCAGCAATTCGGAACTAGACTTGGTAAAATAATAATAACACCGCGAATATTGTTTATATAATTTTTATTATTAACACGAACCGAGCTCGAACCGACACGACTAGTAAACGATAAATATTTTCGAGAAAATTATAAATACTACTTGAACTTGTGCAATGGATTTTGTATATAAATTGTGCGTACATTAGTTGAAAACGAGCCGACGTTTCATTACAAAATTGTATTTATGTATTGACTTGAACATGACAAAAATTCGATGTTTTTAAAGTAGAGTAAATTACAAAACTCGTCCTTTATGTATGTCACTTATTGCAAATCATGTCCTTTGTCTTCAAAAATTACAAAAAACGTACTCGATGTTTGCAAACTCGTGCACGTTATGTCCTTTGGCCCTAACTAGGTTAATTTTTACAGTTAAGCATGACCAAATGGACCCCACATAAGGGTATTTTGGTCATTTTACCTTATTTACTCAAATTAATAAACATAAAAAGTAATAAATAAAACAATTAAAATATATTATATATATTTATGTATATAGTTATATACATATATACACACACTTTAACCACCCTGCCCACTCTCTCTCTAAACTCTCTCCCTGCCCACTCTCTCTCTAACTTCTGGTGACACCACCATCTCCCGGCCACCACCCCCACCCTACCCAACTATCTGATCACTACCGTCCACCACCACCTCTTGCCACCACGAGCCACCGCCATCTCCTATAACAACCACCAAAACCACAAAGATTTGAGCCAGATCCGACCATAATCCACCAAGATTTGAGCAAGAACTACAAAGATCTGAACTAACCATCCACCGAGAATCTGAACTAGATCTGACCAGCACGTGAAGTTGTGGCGGAGTGGTGTTGTTGTGGTGCAGAAGTTGTCGGTGAGCAACACCCAAATCTTGTCGTCGGTGCGTGGAGTTGTGGTGAAGTGGAGGTGAGCAGCGGCGTGGCGGTGTCGTTGGAGGAAGATGATGACGTAGGATGCAATTTGGGTGTTGGTGAGATGGAGAATGGTGGTTGATTGTTCCGGAGTAGGTGTTGTGGTGCTCCGACGGTGGTGCAAGGGTGGTGGAGTTGTGGAATTTTGTTTAATTTTTATGGGTTTTTTGTGAGCTAGGGTTAGATTTATAGTTGCAGGTTATCGATTTCAGATTTAGAAGATTCCGGTGAGTTGTACAGTACAAGTCAGATTTGAATCAGATTTATAGTTGCAAGTTATCGATTCCAAATTTGTTGTTGATCTCTCTGATTGCTGGTTATTATTGACTTGAAAAGATTAAAAAAAACATTTTTTGATGCACATAATTACTTCTGATTTTGAGATGTTGTTATTCATGTTGTTTCTAATCTGAGTTTAAGATCTGCAGGATTAAAACTTGTTTTTGCAGAATGTTGCTCAAGGATTATCGAAGAAGAAGCAGAGTTTAAGATGACAGATTAGATATTGCGATTAGGGTTATTGGGGATTTTAAATGGGGGAGAAACAGATGGTAGGTGAAAGGACATTAATGCCCTCATGTGGGCCCCATGTGACTAAACTTAACTCAGAATTTTAACTTGGTTTGGGGTAAAGGATATACCATGTTAGGATTTGTCAACATTAGGTATGATTAATGTAATTATTGAAGATAAAGGACATGATTTGCAATAAGTGACATACATGAAGGACGAGTTTTGTAATTTACTCTTTAAAGTATGATAGAATATCATGTATATTGTTACATTGAATGTTGTGTTTTGAAATTTTTATCGACAACTTGTGTTGTCGGGGTCGTCCAAAAAAATAGAGGAAACTCTACCCGTTTTCGTAAAAATCCATAAAACGAAACGTATTTATATTTTATAAACGACATCTATCGGAAGTCAAAGTATTTTTTTTGTAAAATAAATATAAAGTATATTTATTTTGGCGATGTTTTACGAGTTGCAAAATGAATTTATAACGCTCGACAAACGTGAATCAAGTTAACGAAACTTGAAAACTTATATAAAATAAATATGATTATTTATATTACTATATATTAATTTTACAAAGAAAATGAACAGTAAATATATTATATAATAATAACATATTACTATATATTAATTTTACAAAGAAAATGAACAGTAAATATATTATATAATAATAACATATTACTATAATAATACTAATTATTATTACTATATACTAATTTTACAAAGGAAATGCACAGTAAATATATTATATAATAATAACATATTACTATAATAATACTAATTATTATTACTATATACTAATTTTACAAAGGAAATGAACAGTAAATATATTATATAATAATAACATATTACTATAATAATACTAATTATTATTATTATTTTCTTTACTTTCTCAGTTGGATAAGCTTGGTGTCAACCAATACTGGTATCGAAAATACAGGTACAGTCCGGTTCATTATCGGTACATGAAGGTACAAATCGGCGTCAGCCTGATACAGAAAACGCCCAAATCGGTACCATATTGAGTTTGAAAATCTTTTAGTTCGGGAAATTCGGTACTGCTACACGGTACCATTTGCTCATCCCTGATCACGGGTGCCGTACAAACAACAATGGTATCGTACAACTTTTTCTTCTTGATTTTCTTCAACTTTTAATGATTTCTTTTTTTAGTTTCAGGGGTAGGGATGAGCTCGGTGGCAACCGATACCGAAAATTCCGGTTACGGTACCGGCATATGAAGGTAAAAATCGGAAGCGAACCGGTACTAGGAACGCCAAAAGTCGGTACCGAATTGGTACATAGGATCCTTCGGTTTGGGAAATTCGATACCGGTACCCAATATTATTTGTTCATCGCTGACCACGGGTTTCATACGAACAACATTATTAACATACAACTTTTTTGGTTGATTTTCTCTCGATTATTTTTTACTGTTTTTTACATTTTCTTCTTATTTTTCTTAGTGGTTCCGCGTGCAACGCGCTCGTGGTGATTTCAAAACACATGTAAACACAGACTAAATAACAAAAAAAGTTCGCCGCAACGCGGCTAGGGTCATAAACCTAGTTTATTTCAAAACGCATTGAAACTCGAATACTTTAAAAAATAAATATAATTAGTTATATTTATTTCAAACGTCGGAATTCGGGAATTGTGTTTCAAACGTTTCGTATTCGAAAATCATATAAAATAAGTATAATTATTTATATTCGAACGTCAAGATTTTGAATAGCTTTATAAAATAAATATAATTATTTATATTTATTTCAAACATCAAAACTCGGAATTCTTTTATAAAACAATTCTTTATGTTTATATTTTTAAACATTCACAACTTGAAAACTTTATAAAATTAATATAACTGAATTATATTTATTTCAACCGCCTAAACGGCATGTGATATAACATCGTACGATCTCAATATATATTATTAACCGAGTTATTCCAATAACAAACAACAAAGTCGATTTACAATAAACATACAACTATATGTAATTATGTGAATAATGATATACGAGACCCAATACATTATACGAGTTTTCAATGTACTATTTTCATATAAATATGTGTTACGTACACGCACGACCATTTAGGACGACTAATACGATAAACCTTTCGGAAGCTAAGTATTTCCAAGACTTAGCAACTATTACCGACATTAATGGAACTTAACAAGTACATCTTATTCGTTTCCATTAAGTTAACAACTTACCATTGAATCGATCGATTAGCAATTCGGTAGAGCTTGGTGACACGTAATTTAGTTACACCATTTTTAGTGGACACTTATAAGTTATTCCGTGATAGGAATTTCATAGATTGTATGCTAGCGAGTTTACATATTTGGAAACGACTCTATGGAACATATTAAGCTAGCTTTGCACAAGGATATCGAGGTGAGTTCATAACCCTACCTTTTTACGGTTTTACATTTTTATAAATGTTTTTGGGGTGGAAAGACATGCAAGTTTTGCAAAAGCATACAAGGTTTTCGATGAAAAAAATTACATACTTCTAAACCATGCTTCAAACAAGTTTCAACTAACACAAATGGTTGTGAACTTCAATAAACTTAAATGGTTTACGAAAGATTTATGCAAAACATATCGGTTTTTACAAAAACATAAGCAGTTTACGAAACATGCATGAGCTACAGACTAGTGACGGGGTTGGTCCTAGTTACAACGGGACTGGGTGTCCTACATACAAATAAGGGGACTGGTTGGTCCTGCATACGAACAATGGGACAGTGTTTCCTACATACAACCCACAAATCTTGCATGCACTTAAGGCCTTCATCTTAAGGACTAGATTGTCCTACATACAACTCACAGGCTCATGCGAGCATGTTGTCATTATCATGTGTGGACATTGACGGTTACACAAGTTTTACAAACACAAAACTTTACAAATACAAAGTTTTACAAACATAACTCTTTACACAAACAAAGTTCCACAAACACAAAGTTTTCATATAACATGCCGAAGAAAATGATTTTTATTTCGTTTTCTCAACAATATTTAAAAAACCGGTTATCCAAATAGATTTATATCAAATCTTTTTCAACAAACTATGAACTCGCCAACTTTATGTTGATTTTTCGCATGTTTCTTTCTCAGATTACATTTTCAAATTATGGCACGGTTGGAATAGGAGACTCTTGGGAATTCGAGTACTTAGTGGGCGTTCACTTTCTAGAAGTCGTAGGATAAAACACTTCTGCTGTGCAATGAAGATACCAGTCAGATCACGCCAACTCTGATTTTAGCGGGTGTAAGAGATTAGTATCAGAGCTATAGTTTTCAGCGAATAGGGTTTCTGTAGAGATACCTAGGCTCTAATCTCACTTTCCTCTGGGGACATAGATCATTAAGACTTTGAATACGTACAGAACGCCTAAGACTTGAATATGGGTTCCAACCGTTGCCGAAAACAATGAGCCAAAATTTTGTTTTTAAACATACGCTAATGTTGTGTTTTATACACGGTACAAAAAACAGTTACATACAGTAAACAAAACTTTGAGAGTTTAGGAAACATGCATTTAGGACCTTTGGGTGACTTATGTCGAAATCCGTTAAAGTTCATCACATAGGAACCACGACCATTAACTCGGGCAAACGCCATTATTTTGTCCTCCATGCTATTTTATGTAACCGAGCAGGTAACCTACGCAAAACGAAGTATGGGCGTGCAAATTACACAAAACTCAATATATACATCAACGGAGGTTGAAGTACGCCACATACGACTTTCGAGGCAAGGCCTTTGAGAAGACACGATTGAGCAATTCAACGACGACGCTAATTCCCGTCAGCAGGAGAACTACCGATCAGGATCTAGCAATTTGTCACGCCGTCTTGCAAACGACATGAGTCACGCCGAGGAGAGGTCACATGTCTCCGCATTCCCCCTATCTCATTTATGACGAATACGCTATATTCGACATTCCATGGTAATGTCATCTAACAATCGGTCATCACATGGAACCCTAGGTAAAGTCCTTAAATTTCTTTTATTGAAATTCTGACTTTTGCATCTAGTGAGTAGGTTTCTACACCTATACTCCTCCTAATAGTCATTGTATCACGAGAATTTCTTTCATGGTAGTGAACACTCATTTGCTTCATTTCTCGATAAATTCATATGTTACACATGCATTGTTTGTTACGCATGTGGTTTCATGTCTAATGACTGTTTTCATCAAAAGTTCAAATATTATTTCGCTATATCTAATTATTGCATGTGATTTGGATGACCTACATTATTGTAAGTGTTGACTCTTTGATGTCGAGTCAACGAACTTTTTGAAACTCCTTTTTCTTTTCGAGTTACGTACGTGGTTTTCGTTGTAACCATGTCGATACATGTATTTATTGTTGGATTGCGCCTAAACTAAGTTCAATTGTTTGAATTTGTCCACTACACATATTCAATTCAAGGCACCATATGATGTATTGAGAACATCATATTCAAATTAATTTTAACAAGCATTTCATTTGTTTCGAACCATAGTAGACTTGTTGGGTCTTCAACTCCATTAAATCGTTTGTTGGTCACGACACCCTGTGGTGGCATTTTCACTAATTTGAAGCTTGCGCCAATCTCGTTTGCACACCTCCTATACGGATTTAATTACTTATTTATTTATTTTTAAATCCACCTTGTTGGGTTATTATATCAAAGCAATCTTAATACAATCGTGTGTTAAGACAAAGGTACACAAATTCATGTTCTATTCCGGTGTACCTCTTAACAGTTCTTTCATCATCGGTCGAATATTTTATGATACTTATTGTTTTTCCGCTATCGACCAAAAAATATATTTAATTGTCCTTTCGTCTGCAATTGAAAATACCATGTAACTCATTTGAAACAAATTTTCAGATCTACTTCATTGAGCCTTTCATTTGATTGCAAACACGGTGAACTTGTTCGGTTACCGCTATTATTGAATTATTTCGATCACTACGACACCTTGTGGCGTCGATATAACTTGTAGCTTGGGCTAATCATGATCGAGCGCTTCAAGAAAAACTATGTATGCTTTTCGTTTGACTCATCATTTAAATAGTCTTAATACAACTATGTATTAAGACGGTGATACACTAAATTCTGTTGTATTTCGGTGTATCCTTGCAAACCAATATTGTCAACACACTGGTTTTTATTCATTTAATGGTTCGATAGTTGACAAATCATTTTTGTGTTTCTATTTCATTTAAGACTGTTGATTCTAAGTTTCACTTATACAACCACCAATGCAAGTTTCCATTGGTGGTGAATCATCTTGATTCGAAATTCATTTGCATATTGTGAACGTTCGTTTGGAATTCTTTTGGTCGAAATTCCTCTTTTGTTGGACCCCTGTTAACTTAGGCGCTGTTTGTTTTTTCAGAGGTAAAACGTCTGCAGTCTGCGGCACATCTGCAGACATCTGCAGCTGAAGAGGTGGACCAAACCTCTGCAGTCTGCAAGAAGAAGACTGTTTGTTTTAACCACATTAATTTTAAACAAACAGCACCTTAATTTCAAACTAACAACACCTTAATTTCAAACAAACAGCACCAAAGTGTTCATCTGCTAAACCTAAAACTTTCTTATCTTTATTTCTAGCTAGAATTAATCAAGGAACCAAATCATATAAAATTAAACCAAATCTACTCGTCTGCAAATGATATATAATCTGCTAAAAACCTCATTCAATCTCTCTGATTCTAAATTTCACAGTGAATTTTGTTTATGAAAACATTTCATCAACGAACACAAATAAACACCAAACGAAGAACAGATTCCATGAACACAACGGAATATCACGAAGAACATATTCAATAAAAAGAGAAAGAAAGATGAAAAATAAATACAGAGAAACGTGGAGATCGGAAGTGACATTAACAAGAAGACAAACCTAGTTCGGAGGTTAATTGGAGATATGAAAGCTCTAACAGCTGTTGCGTGTTGCGAGTGTCGGCTGTGAAGAGAAACGACGGAAGGGGGTCGGTCGCCGGAGGAAGAGAAGCGACGGAAGGGGGTCATCGTAGGAAGAGAAGCGACGGAGAGGTGGACAAGATGGAGGTGTCGGCTGTGGAGAAGAAGGATGCTAGGGTTTTGAAATGTGTTTTGAAAGAGCAGAGGTGTAGAAGAGGTTTGAAGATGTGAGGCCAGGTCTGTGCGGGGAAGAGGTTTAGAAGATGTTTTTTAATGAAATCACTTTCAAAAAACAAACACGCTGCAGACCCAAACGTCTGCGCGTGGTCTGCGTGGGACAGACATAAGAGGTTTGGAAATGCTTTTCACAAAAAACAAACACCCCCTTAGTTACTCTGGTGACTGTATCAGTATGTCTCGTTCACTTGACATCAATTTCTGCAACACATTCATTTTAACCGTTGGGTTCTTATTGTTGTAGTCTTGATTCACTTTCGTATCATTCATACCTAGCTATGTACGACACAACTCTGAGGAGATAACATAGTCTAAATTTCGAGGACGAAATTTCTTTAACAGTGGGAGAATGTGACAACCGGTAATTTCCAGGTTTTAATTACGTGGATAACAAATGTTTAGATGATAATAAATAGTTTTTAAGACATGAATTAACTTAATTAGGCTTTTGGAATGCTTAGGAACGCCTATCTGACTTTAAAGTGCGTGTGTGGTGATTTTTGGGAAATCTGCTGAATGTTAAACGATAACGAACTAACACGGAAAAAAATACTGACAACATCGACAAATACGAGCTTTACATATATAACTTATGCGTATGAATTTGGTTTTGCGAATTTATCGTGCTTTCGAACGTCACAAAATGCAAACGTGAGCGAAAAACGCTACTGCGGGAACGCACCGACAACGAAACGAAAGTATTGGACTCATGTATGGCCTTCAAAACTGAAATATTATGACATATTTAGCTCCGTAATCGAATTTTAGTATTCGTAGTCAAAATCGGATTGAAAAACGGATAAGAAACGACAACCGAAGAAATTTACGCGTTTAAACGCAACCGACAAACTTACGCGACTAATATCGAATACCGACAATATTTTACATGTTTATGACCCTAGAACAATGTTATACGATATTTTACGACGATCGAGTTCGAAAACGGGCTTCAGAAGCGTACCGGGCCGCGCAAAACACAAGAAGCAGGCTTGTTGGCCTTGGGCCCAACCCAAATTAAACCCTAGCTATAAATACCATATTATAAGTTCACCCCCCTCATTTTCCCCAAAATGCTACACCCACACACACCCATATGCCTTCTCTCTAAAAATCCGGTCACTGGATTAGTTCTCCGGCGACCATGCCGGCCATTCGTTTTCCTGCATACACGCACACATACCCGCATCTACTCTCTCTACTCACCCTTCTTTCTCCCTCGTTCTCTTTCTCTCTAAAACCCGACCGAACTTCGGCCGATGAAGCCGGTGGAGCCGGTGACGATGTTGCGGAAGGCGGTGGCAGAGCCGGTGGTATTACAGTGACGGCTGACGGCAGTGGTGGTGTCTAGCGATTCGTTACGAGCATGGGGTGGGAGGTGCTTCAGAGGTGGTTGTGGCCCGGGTGAAGGTTGTCATGGGTGGTGGTTAGCAGCCTCACAACGTCGACGGTGATTGGTGGTGCTTTTGGGAGTCGTGCAACGAAACGACGGTGACCAGTTTGAACTCTGGCAGTCGTGTTCTCGATCCCCACTACGGTAAGCGACTTTAACTCTCCTCCATCCTCCTTTCATTTCAGATCTTTATAGATCCATGTTCTCCGGCCAGGTTGGTTGTTAATTTAGGAGTGGATGATGATGATGATGATGATGATGAAGACGTGATGGTGGAGGTCCGACAACGGCTTTGTTCGTCGGTGGTGCATTTGGATTGGGTTCGGGTGTGGTGGTTCAGGTTGGGTTACAAGAAGCAAGAGCTGGTACAGTTCGGGTTCACTTTGGTTCACATTCGGGTAAACTCAGAGATAAGTTAGGGTTCATGTCAAACTTGGTCAAATGGTCAAGGACGGTCAACATGGTCAGCCTCAGTTCGGGTTCGGTTTCGGTCAGATCGGTCAACATCAGATTCGGTTCGGGGCGACTCGGTCAAACCGAGTTAACTCGGTCAACCCGTGTCAAACCGGTCAACCCGGTCCACCCGGTCAACCGGTCAACTAAGTCAACCTAGTCAACAATTCTTCATGAGACTTGGTAAAATAATAATAACGACGCGAATATTGTTTATATAATTTTTATTTATTAACGCGAACCGAGCTCAAACCGACAGGACTAGTAAACGATAAATATTTTTGAGTAAATTATAAATACTACTTGAACTTGTGCAATGGATTTTGAATATAAATTGTGTGTACATTAGTTGAAAACGAGCCGACGTTTCCTTACAAAAGTGCATTTATGTATTGTGACACCCTACTACTCTAAGCGACTTGTACCAAAGACGTATCAAAAGAATCAGAAGTGATAACGGTACAGAGTTTAAGAACAACAAGATGGAAGAGTATTGTGATGAGAGAGGTATATTGCATGAATTTAGTGCTCCTTACACTCCGCAGCAGAATGGAGTCGCTGAAAGAAAGAACAGGACACTAATCGAAATGGCCAAGACGATGCTTGCTGATTCCAAATTACCTATAAACTTTTGGGCAGAAGCAGTATCAGCCGCATGCTATACGCTCAACCAGGTTCTCACAGTAAAGAAATTCAACAAGACATGTTTTGAGTTAATCAATAACTGCAAACCGAACCTGAAGTATCTTGAACGGTTTGGGTCTCCCTGTACAGTTCTAGAGCCTTTTGGAAAGTTTGGTGCAAAGAGCATTGAAGGAATTTTCGTGGGTTATTCAAGTCCATTAAAGCGAGTTTTTGTTCCAAGCTTGAAGCGGATTATTGAAGCACACAATGTTGAATGCCAAGGTCACACAATGCCACCACAGAATCCAGGCGATTCATGGCGTTTTCACTATGACACTTTGTGGGATTCGTTTGACATGAAAGAAGAAGAAGAAGAAGAAGATTTCTTTGATGAGTTGGATATTCTGAGAGAATATGAGTCTTCGCAGGAAAGGTTCCCAGCTGAGTATTTTACAAGTAAAAAAGCTTCCAATGACGACGAAGCTGGTCCAAGCAATGCTGGAGAACATGATGATATTCAACAAAATGAAGTTGCTCAAGATAATCAGACGGCAGTCAATGATAATCAAGAATCTAATAGCATGCCTATATTTGATCATGGTGATTCAGATTATGAGGGGGAGCATATCCAGATTTCAAGTCAAACTATTCCAGTCAATGAACAAGGTGCAAATCAGAATATCACAAATTTGGAAGGCGAGGTAGATGTTCCAGGCGAAGTGATGCCGAGAACTCTTTCATACCATCCAGAAGAGCTGATCATTGGAGAATTACAATCAGGCGTTCGCACTAGATGAAAAATTGACCAAGGCCTTACTTGTTTTTATTCTACAGTTGCTTCTTTACAAACTGAGTTTTCACTAAGTTGTTTTATTTCGCAGATCGAACCGCGAACATACAAAGAGGCGTTAACTAAAGATTCTTGGGTCAATGCTATGCAAGAAGAATTGAGTCAGTTTGAGAAGTTAGGTGTGTGGAAATTGGTAGACTTGCCTGATGGTCAGAGGAAGATAAACACCAAGTGGGTGTTCAAGTGCAAGAGGGATGATCATGGGGTTGTTGTTCGTAACAAAGCTCGACTCGTAGTCCAGGGCTTTAGTCAGCAGGAGGGTATAGATTTCACCGAAGTGTATGCTCCAGTGGCTAGACTAGAAGCAATCAGAATCTTCCTAGCATTTGCATCATGGAAAAATTTTAAAGTTTATCAGCTAGATGTTAAATCGGCGTTTCTCTATGGGAAGGTAAAAGAGGAGGTATATGTCGGTCAGCCACCGGGCTTCACCGATCCAATCCACAAAGACAAGGTCTACTTGCTGGACAAAGCGCTGTATGGTTTACACCAGGCCCCGAGAGTTGGCTCTGATACCAACCTGTCACACCCCGAATTTCCACGTGTCTAAATCTTGGCGGCATTATTGTACCTGTTAAAATACACAAGGTAATAACAAGGAAAAATAAAGGACAAAATTTAATTAAATAAAAATTTGAACTATTTGGATTATTCCTAAGTTCTTTGTCTAGACTCGAAGATTTAGGAATGTGCAATTGTGTAACTGAGATTAAACACAAAAGGTTAGTGTTTAATTTACTCAGAGTTGGCTCTGATACCAACCTGTCACACCCCGAATTTCCACGTGTGCAAATATCTTTTACTGGTTCTCCTAATCTGGAACGAAGGTTTATAATAACCTATTAGAATCCTAACGGGTCTTTAGTTAAGCTTGCGCTTAGACCGGTTAGTTTTAAAGATACGGCTCGTACGCACGATTAAGCGAAGACCGGATAGAATGTGATTTAGACCCGACAAGTTTGAAGACTTGCTTAATATGGGTATATGATACACATTCTGGATTTTGAGATAAAACCGATAAGGTTTGACCCGTTTCGGCTAATTTATGCAAACTAGTTACATAAACCGAACCGAACGCGCATGAAGCGTAACGGGTATCCGTAAGAGTCCTAAACAGGTTTCCTAAGTTAATAAACCTTAAATAAGTTGTGATATCAGTAGGATATCACCCATGATGCCCAAAACGAGTTTAATCCCTTAATAAGCCCAGTAGGGGTATTTTGGTCATTTTAAAGATTATAAAAGGGTTTAATTAAACACCTGTGATCCGGGCCTGAGTTGATCAGTAAAATAGCTTATTTTAACAGGTTATAACCTTTGGTAATAAGTCTTATATACAAAAATAGTTTTAAACCCAAACTATGCGTTAAATACGCGTATAAAGCCGTTTTAAGCGACGTACGGGTTAAAATACAAATTCTGAGTTTTCTGATCAATTAAACAGGCTCAAAACACTCTATTTAATATTTTAAATCAGTAGCAATTGGATTGGCGTTAAAAGGATTTGTAAAACTCATTTTATGGCCGAAAAGGGTAAATTCGGTATTAACCGAATTAAGGCGCTAATCCAAGCTTATGATCAGTATAAAAATAATTAAAAATCTTCAAAAATCCCAAAATATTATATTACATCAGTGGGTAAAATATTTGGTGTCAAAAATTGGGTTTAGATAGGTTTTATGCTAATGACGCCGTTAAATTAATAAAAGCGTTCTTAATTACGTCATTAAGCATAACTCCTAATCTAGACCTCCGATTAACGTGAAATTTTCGGGACATGTATAATAATCAGTAATTAAGATTATGGCACTTCCACATTTCCAAAAATCTTGTTTTATGGTCATAAGGGCATTACGGTCAATATTTAGGCGATTAACGGAAACATCGGACGATTAGGGATTCGAGTGGTATAAACGCAGAGGCTTATACACACATGTAACTAGGTCCTAATGGAACCTTAAGGCATGTCTAAACCTATATAAATCGGGTCAGAACTGAGGTCAACGCAAAAGTCAAACTTTTGCGTTTTTTCGGCTCCGAATCGGTTCTAAATAGAAAGTTGTCGAATCAAACAAGCGTAGACAAGTTATTATACTTATTTTCAAGTTATATGACTGATAAAACAGGTTACACGCCTTCCGTATCATTAAATATGCGATTAAGGTTTCTGTTGACTTTTTCGGACAACCTTTGACTCGACAAACGACCTAGTTAGGATTCGAATCAGTGAGTGCCCTTTTAGGGGTTTATTAACCATATAAATACCAACTTATAACAACCTTTGATTCGACTAAACTCTGGACCGATTATTTATTATCGAAAAGTCAAACCGTAGTTTCGACGGTTTGATTTCTAGGCTTTTAACTAAGTATAAATGAACTAGAGAAGGTTAGGCATACTTACACACAACAAATGGATGATATGGGATGCTTGTGGCCTGCTTGAAAGCTCTGGAAATGCTCAGGAGTGATGAATGATCAATGTTGCATAATGTGGTCCTTATAAATAACTTCAAACACTCTTAGATGATCAACACATAAGTCTAGGGGTGTTGCATTATCATCCACAAGTCCCCTACTAGCTAAAAACCATTTTAGGCAGCCCCAAGTATCGAAACAATTGCATTTGAGTCGGTTACAAGCATCAACAGACAGCTGCCAATGTTTTCTGCATCTGCAGGTCGCACGCGGCCCGCGTGGCCTTCTTCTATGTGTGAGGCGGGCCGCGAGGCCCATCCGAATCAGGTCACACATATTTTATTATTTGCACTTTGGTCCTTGGTCCCCCGAAAGGTCGTTTTCACCACTCAACTTGCATATGAAGCTTTGTTATTTTAATATATGGGGCTTTAAGACTTATACCCACTTTGTTAAGTCCTCGGGTAACTTTGTGATCACCCGAAAAGCCCTAAATTTCAATGTTGACGATTCTAACCCTCACACACGAATTTTATCACAACTTGCTCATACGATAACGAAACTTTATGAATTTTTTTGTGGTACATCCTAGTGAGCATAATTAATCGTTACAAAGCTTCGGGTTTGTCAAAAGGTCACTCAGAGGTATAACTTAAACATGTTGGCACATTTAACCCCTGTAGTTTGTAATCTCTCACTTTCTTTCACGATTCGCTTCGTATGATCCATGATCTATTCGTTTAAGGTTATAAACATCATGTAGGGTTATTGCAAAGTATATTTATTCATTGTTGACACTTTGAACCCTTTTATTTACACAGTTTTACTGTTTGTCAATTTTAGTCCTTCAAGAACCTTCTTTCACACGTTCAACCCTATGACACGTGTCAACACATTATAGGACGTAAATTTCCGAGGTGTTACATCCTCACCCCCTTAAAATAAATCTCGACCCGAGATTTACTGAAATAAGTAAGGGTATTTTTCTTTCATCGTGGATTCAACCTCCCACGTGAATTCGGGACCTCTACGGGCATCCCATTTGACCTTTACAAAAGGTATATGCTTCCTTCGAAGCTTCCTCACCTGTCGATCTTCGATCGACAAAGGTTTTTCCACAAATTTCAAGCTCTCATCAATATGCACATCTGTATAGGGTATAACCACTGATTCGCTAGCGAAACACTTTTTCAGATTGCAGATGTGGAACACATTGTGTATACTACTGAGCTCTTCCGGTAAGTTTAACTTGTAGGCAACTGACCCGACACGTTCGATAACCTCGAAGGGTCCTATGTATCTCGGGCTTAGTTTGCCTTTCTTACCAAACCGCATCACTCCTTTCCAGGGTGACACTTTAAGTAGGACTTTTTCACCTACTTCGAAGTGAAAATCCTTACGATTTGGATCAGCGTAAATCTTCTGCCTATTCCGGGCAGCTTGGAGATTGTTTCGAATCTGGACAATCTTGTCTGTCGTTTCGAACACGATCTCTGGTCCTGATAACTGGACTTCTCCAACTTCCGCCCAACAAACTGGTGATCTACACTTTCTACCGTATAATGCCTCAAAAGGCGCAGCCTTTATGCTGGTATGGTAGCTATTGTTGTAGGAGAATTCGATTAATGGCAGGTTCTTATCCCAGCTACCTCCCAAATCGATCGCACATGCACGTAGCATGTCTTCTAGCGTTTGAATAGTACGCTCACTTTGACCGTCTGTCTGTGGATGGTAAGCCGTACTAAAGTTCAAACGTGTGCCCAAAGATTGTTGGAAGCTTTTCCAAAAATGCGACGTGTACCTAGTATCTCGGTCAGAGATAATAGCTACAGGTATGCCATGTAAGGATACAATCTTATCAACGTACAGTTGGGCTAACATATCGGAGCTGTAGGTCTCCTTAATAGGTAGGAAATGTGCTGACTTAGTCAGTCGGTCAACTATCACCCAGATGGTGTCATTTCCTTTCCTCGTCTTAGGTAACTTGGTGATAAAATCCATAGTTACCATTTCCCACTTCCAAGTAGGAAGTTCAGGTTGTTGTAGTAAACCTGACGGTTTTTTATGTTCTGCCTTGACTTGCGCACACATCAAGCATTTAGCTACATAGGTAGCTACAGACTTCTTCAAGCCTATCCACCAATAATTTGCCCTAAGATCCTGGTACATCTTATCAGCTCCAGGATGAACAGAATATTTAGAGCTGTGAGCTTCCTGGAGGATAACATCTCGGAGTCCTCCATAAATTGGAACCCATATTCGTCCATTCAATCTAAGAATTCCATCCTTACTAAGAGATAGCTGCTCCTCGGTTACTCCTAGTTTTTCGTTAGGATAGTTAGCTTCCAACACAGCTTCCTTCTGTGCAGCTAACAACCTTTCCATTAAACTGTTCTTTATTTCCATGCTCTTGGCGTTGATTCGGATGGGTTTCACCCTCTCCTTCCGACTCAAGGCATCGGCGACTACATTCGCCTTGCCGGGATGGTATCTTATTTCACAATCGTAATCATTCAGAGTTTCCATCCAACGGCGTTGCCTCATGTTCAAGTCCTTCTGATTGAACAGATGTTGAAGGCTCTTGTGATCAGAATAGATCACACATTTGATTCCATATAGGTAGTGCCTCCACAGTTTTAGTGCGAATACAACGGCACCCAACTCCAAGTCGTGGGTGGTGTAATTCTTTTCGTGCACCTTTAACTGACGTGAAGCATAGGCAATGACTTTGCCTTTCTGCATAAGCACACATCCCATCCCGGTGTGTGATGCATCACAATAAACTACAAACTCCTCTATTCCATCAGGCAATGTTAGTACCGGAGCATTGCTCAACTTTTGTTTCAAAATGTCAAAGGATTCCTGCTGCTTAGGACCCCAGTCAAACTTAATCTTCTTACGTGTCAGCGAAGTCAGGGGTGCAGCAATCCTTGAAAAGTTTTCTATGAATCGCCTATAGTATCCTGCCAAACCTAGGAAGCTACGAATTTCTGTAGGCGTCTTTGGCTCATGCCAATTCATGACAGATTCAACTTTAGCGGGATCTACTTGGATACCACGCTCACTAACAACATGTCCAAGAAATTGGACTGCCCGAAGCCAGAATTCACACTTTGAGAACTTGGCATAGAGCTTCTCTTTATGAAGTAGTTCCAGTATGCAGTGAAGATGCTTCTCATGGTCAGCTTGGCTCTTTGAATAGATGAGAATGTCGTCGATGAAGACGATGACGAATTTGTCTAAGTGCGGCTTGCAAACGCGATTCATGAGATCTATGAATGCGGCTGGTGCATTAGTGAGCCCAAAAGGCATCACTAGGAACTCGTAATGACCATAACGAGTCCTAAATGCTGTTTTGTGCACATCTTCATCTCTAACCTTCAATTGATGGTAGCCTGACCTCAAGTCAATCTTTGAGAAGAAACTTGCCCCTTGAAGTTGATCGAACAGGTCGTCGATTCTGGGCAAAGGATACCTATTCTTGATGGTAACCTTATTAAGCTCACGGTAGTCGATGCACAGACGCATCGATCCATCCTTCTTCTTAACAAATAAAACTGGTGCTCCCCAAGGAGACGAACTAGGGTTGATGAAACCTTTAGCTAACAAATCATCTAGCTGCGTCCTCAATTCCTTCATCTCTGTTGGTGCCAACCTATAAGGCACCCTTGCAATTGGTGCTGATCCAGGAATAATGTCGATTCTGAATTCCACTTGCCTATCTGGTGGCAAACCAGGTAGTTCTTCAGGAAATACTTCGGGGTATTCAGAAATGACTGGGATATCTCCAATCTTGGGTTTCGGCTCATCGATAATCACCTGTGCCATGTAGATGACACAGCCCTTCTTCAAACACTTTGAGTCTTTGAGTATAGACATTTTCTCGGGCAGCCCATACTGGGTATCTCCCTGGATAGTAAGTGATTCACCAGACGAAGTCTTGATCCTCACTTGTTTCTTATTGCAAATAATCTGGGCCTGGTTATGAGATAACCAGTCCATACCGAAAACTATGTCGAAACCGGCTAGTTTTAAAGGAAGTAGGGACAACGGAAAAGAGTGGTTCCTAATGGATATGAAACATCCATCTAATAAGGTTGAAGCGGTTTCTAAAGTGCCATCTGCTAGTTCCACCTCATACTTCACACTTAAAGTTCTAACAGGTAGTTTTAACAGTTCACAAAACTTATTATCTACAAACGACTTATCAGCGCCCGAATCAAATAACACTCTCGCATAAACATCATTTACGAGAAAGGTACCTGTTATCACGTTGTCGTCCTTGACGGCTTCCTTAGCATCCATTCTGAAGACCCTCGCATTGGTCTTCTTAGCCTCTTTCGGCTTCTTGGCAGATTTTGGGCAATTGCTCCTGATGTGCCCCTTTTCATTGCAACCATAGCAGGTCGCATCCTTTATCTTCTTGCAATCCACGGTTTTGTGTTCCCTGGATTTGCATAACCCACATGCAAAAGGTTTCGATTGTGATTGTGAATTGGATTCAAACCTGCACTTTCCAAAGTGCTGCTTCTTGCAGGTTTTACATTTGGGTTTTTCACCCGACTGTTGACCATCCTTCTTAAAACCTGACCCCTTCTTTTGGTCATTGTTTCCCTTCAGCTTCTTGTCTGATCGTCGTGAGTTGTCATCCTCACGCTTCCTCTTTTCGGTATCATTTTTCCTTTGTGACCTCAGCCTGACAGCATCTGAGGTCAGAGATAACGATATGTCTGTTACTGACCGAAAAGTGGTTGGTCTGGAAGCTTTTACACTTGCTTTAATCTCCGGTTCCAAACCCCCGATAAAACGAGCTATACGTTTTGGCTCTGGAGTTACCAAGTAAGGGACCAACCTTGACAAAGTATTGAAAGTAGTAAGGTAGGCCTGACAGTCCAGGTTTTTCATGACCAGCGCCAGGAAATCAGATTCAATTCTCTCAACCTCGTGTTGAGGGCAGAAATTTTCTTTGATTAGTGCCATGAACTGTTCCCAGGTCATGTTGTATAACGGGACTTTCCCTGTGGCTTGGATCAAAGATCTCCACCAGGCTAAGGCTTCTCCTTTGAAAGACTGTGAGACAAACTTCACAATATCCCTATTATGACAACCACTAATATCCACCACAGTATCCATTTCATCCATCCACGTCATGCAATCAACAGCTCCTTTTTCCCATTGAAGTCTCTGGGTTTGCACGAGACAAAGTACTTATATGTGCAACCCCTATTACGAGGTTCTTGGTTCTGTACGACTCTTTGGGATGGATTACTCCTTTGATTCGAGGAGTGATGAGAATTACTGTTGTGGGCAGTGTGGGTCCTGGAGGGTGTTCTAGTGTGTGATGCAGAATGGGTCCTCGTATGGGTACCACTTGATCCATGGTGCTGTCTATCCATAGCTCTATTAACCGCATTATCTATCATAGCTTGTAACTCTGCACCTGCTACGTTTACATGGGCATTATCATTCACTATTCCTGGGTGACTGTTGACCTCGTTTGAGTCTGCCATGTATCTTTAACTGTAACACATCGGTAATAATTTATTGGTGAGTTTATTATAGAATTGTCTTTTATGGCAATTTTATTAACCGTGGTAACATAGACCATATTTGGTTAATTTATTACTCACATAAATTTAGGATTTCTACTATAATTTATCCTATTTATAAAACAATAACAGTTTTTATTAGCACATAAGGCCTAGTCACAGGGACAATATAGATTATAAGCTATGACTTCAGAGAATCAAAGCATGAAGGTTTGAACAAAGTTCATTACCTTTATCAGACAGGGTCACAGACTAATACTGTCTTTTGTCTCATATGAGAATGAGAAGGGCCCGTAGGCATTCCATTACCAATGGATGGTAAAAAGAGCTGATCATATTTATTAATGATTTAACCCATGATTCAGAGATCATTTAATTGGGTTTAGAATCCTTGAAAGATCCATATATAATAATAACACGTGTGTTTTTAACGAATCATGTCTGCCAGGAGTGTTAACATGTTTTCAGATGTTAACAGGGATTTGAATCTTTTTAACTAGTTTTACCATATGGGCCCGGTCTTAAAATGACATGCAGGCTAGGTTATACCTTTAAGATCCTTAATAAAAATAACATAGGCAGATAGACTTAAAAAAAATGATTCTGATTTATTTATTTCATATATAATTTATTTATGCATAACTTAGCAAAGATGAAATTTATAAACTTACATTCCATTAATACTAAAAGTAGTACATTTTGCCCTAAACGGGACTTTTCACAGAAACAGATGCCCACGCAGGAGCTATACATATAATACATGTCCTCACAGGGACGGTCTACAAAAGTAAATGTCCACACAGGGACTACTAGAGACAAGTCCACGTAGGGACTAAGTACAAAGATAGATGTCCACGCAGGGACTACATACACACATAAATAAATGTCCACGTAGGGACTTGATTTAAACAAGGAAATACAACTATATATATATGGGGATTTAACGATCCCGTTTCTTCTTTCCCTTAAGCAAGTTTGCCAAACCACTCATAAATCCCTCATTCTTCTTACGTTCCTTCTGGAAGTCTCGCTCCACTTTGGCCAGTCTTCGACGGAGTTCCTCCTGCTCAGGAGGAGGAGCCCGTGGTGGCTGGTACTGTGGTGGCGGCTGAACAGGTGCTTGATACCCCTGAGCTGGGTATCCCATTCCCCAAGGGGGTCCGTATGGTCCTTCAGGATTATTATGGGCTTGGTAGCTTGATGCTACGTTGTAAGGGTCATCAGCGTAGTTATAGCCATGGTATGCTGGTGGTCCATATGGGTTGTAAGCTGCCGGAGCAGTATAAGCAGGTATTGGGTGGCCATAACCCGGTGATGGCGGTACAATAGGTGCTGAATTCACCTCCGAAACTGGGACAGAAGGTCCTTCCATCTGTGGGACTTCATGAGTAGGCGGGTAATGGCTACCGCTAGAGTGTTGAGGGGTGTTGAGACGAAAATCAACTTCTCGTGCTGAGATCCGTGCACCAGTCCTCCTACGTCTTGGTGGCTCTGGAGGCTCTAGATGCACTGGCGGCGGTGGAGGCGGTGGCGTGACTGCCTCATAATGTGGATCCACAGAGGGATCTTGCTGCTGCAGTGGCGGCTGCTGGTGAGGTGGTGCGTGGTAAGATGGTGTATTGTACCACTCACATCGTTCGAACCGTGCCATGTGACTATCCGGACCCTGGTATGGTGTTCCGTGAAACGACGAACCGTCTGAGATCACGAAAGGATGGTTAAAGGATCCGGTTGATGCCTCGACAGGATCTGTGTCCTCGTCCATATCTTGATCACCCGAAAAGTGATCCTCTGGTCCTAGTGGGTTAAAGCCCACGTGCTCCGGTAGGTACTCTGCTGGGTTAAACTGACCCTGAAAGACCGGAGTAGGGTCGCCAAAGAAACGTTGCGGGTTGTGGGGTTCGTTCTCTGACTGAGGCCCATAAGAGTCATGATATGGAGGTGTTGAGGTGTGCGAAAAAGATCGTCTGGCATCGTCTTCATATGTCCTCCATAGCTCCCTCGTTTCGTCATTCCTTGTAGAAGAAGTTCGTCGATATGAAGGCCCTGCCTCATGGTCGTTAGGGGCGCTAGCTGGCCCTGCCTAAATCTTGGCGGCATTATTGTACCTGTTAAAATACACAAGGTAATAACAAGGAAAAATAAAGGACAAAATTTAATTAAATAAAAATTTGAACTATTTGGATTATTCCTAAGTTCTTTGTCTAGACTCGAAGATTTAGGAATGTGCAATTGTGTAACTGAGATTAAACACAAAAGGTTAGTGTTTAATTTACTCAGAGTTGGCTCTGATACCAACCTGTCACACCCCGAATTTCCACGTGTCACCGGTGGGCCCGGTAGGGGAGTATCGTGACGTGGTTGGCAACATAATAGTCAAACAACACAATTATTTAAATGCACAGCGGAAGCAAATTATAGATTTAATTCAACCAAACGATATTGTAATATTAAGTATCACAAATAGTCGAATATAAATCCACAGGTAGATCAAATTTTAAAAGGAAACAAATGTTCAACAGTTTATGACATCCAAGCTGGCGAGACTTAATGTGGATGCTAGGAGACAAGCCAGCCTATTTCGCGTAGTACCTGCACTTAACCTTTTTAAGAAAATACGTCAGTTTACACTGGTAAATACGATCAACAGACTCATTTTGAAAAGAGTTTAAGAAAATGCATTTAAGGCACAAGGCACAAATAATATTTTATAACTTGGGATAATTATTTAAATATATAATACTTGTATGGATTTACATGTTCCTTATGCGTTCAGTAGCCCGGATCGAGCCGGGTTAAAGATCAATTAACACACCACTTTATTTATGAGACACTAACAGGTGTACGCCTACACCTGAGTGCTAAGGTCGTGGCCATTTCGTAAAATGATGCCAGGGATATCCGGGACACGGTCATTAACCCCCCAAAGGCTTTAAGCAAACAAAACAATGTTAAACGAGGCATCTCAATACTTTCATTATCATATATTCAATCAAAGATTCAACGCCCCGACCAAGCGGTATTTTATATACCGTACCCCAAGCCCGTATAGGGAAAATAAGTTAAAAGTATTTACCTGAGTAAGTATAGTTCAAAATCAGCGAGTGCAAATATCTTTTACTGGTTCTCCTAATCTGGAACGAAGGTTTATAATAACCTATTAGAATCCTAACGGGTCTTTAGTTAAGCTTGCGCTTAGACCGGTTAGTTTTAAAGATACGGCTCGTACGCACGATTAAGCGAAGACCGGATAGAATGTGATTTAGACCCGAAAAGTTTGAAGACTTGCTTAATATGGGTATATGATACACATTCTGGATTTTGAGATAAAACCGATAAGGTTTGACCCGTTTCGGCTAATTTATGCAAACTAGTTACATAAACCGAACCGAACGCGCATGAAGCGTAACGGGTATCCGTAAGAGTCCTAAACAGGTTTCCTAAGTTAATACACCTTAAATAAGTTGTGATATCAGTAGGATATCACCCATGATGCCCAAAACGAGTTTAATCCCTTAATAAGCCCAGTAGGGGTATTTTGGTCATTTTAAAGATTATAAAAGGGTTTAATTAAACACCTGTGATCCGGGCCTGAGTTGATCAGTAAAATAGCTTATTTTAACAGGTTATAACCTTTGGTAATAAGTCTTATATACAAAAATAGTTTTAAACCCAAACTATGCGTTAAATACGCGTATAAAGCCGTTTTAAGCGACGTACGGGTTAAAATACAAATTCTGAGTTTTCTGATCAATTAAACAGGCTCAAAACACTCTATTTAATATTTTAAATCAGTAGCAATTGGATTGGCGTTAAAAGGATTTGTAAAACTCATTTTATGGCCGAAAAGGGTAAATTCGGTATTAACCGAATTAAGGCGCTAATCCAAGCTTATGATCAGTTTAAAAATAATTAAAAATCTTCAAAAATCCCAAAATATTATATTACATCAGTGGGTAAAATATTTGGTGTCAAAAATTGGGTTTAGATAGGTTTTATGCTAATGACGCCGTTAAATTAATAAAAGCGTTCTTAATTACGTCATTAAGCATAACTCCTAATCTAGACCTCCGATTAACGTGAAATTTTCGGGACATGTATAATAATCAGTAATTAAGATTATGGCACTTCCACATTTCCAAAAATCTTGTTTTATGGTCATAAGGGCATTACGGTCAATATTTAGGCGATTAACGGAAACATCGGACGATTAGGGATTCGAGTGGTATAAACGCAGAGGCTTATACACACATGTAACTAGGTCCTAATGGAACCTTAAGGCATGTCTAAACCTATATAAATCGGGTCAGAACTGAGGTCAACGCAAAAGTCAAACTTTTGCGTTTTTTCGGCTCCGAATCGGTTCTAAATAGAAAGTTGTCGAATCAAACAAGCGTAGACAAGTTATTATACTTATTTTCAAGTTATATGACTGATAAAATAGGTTACACGCCTTCCGTATCATTAAATATGCGATTAAGGTTTCTGTTGACTTTTTCGGACAACCTTTGACTCGACAAACGACCTAGTTAGGATTCGAATCAGTGAGTGCCCTTTTAGGGGTTTATTAACCATATAAATACCAACTTATAACAACCTTTGATTCGACTAAACTCTGGACCGATTATTTATTATCGAAAAGTCAAACCGTAGTTACGACGGTTTGATTTCTAGGCTTTTAACTAAGTATAAATGAACTAGAGAAGGTTAGGCATACTTACACACAACAAATGGATGATATGGGATGCTTGTGGCCTGCTTGAAAGCTCTGGAAATGCTCAGGAGTGATGAATGATCAATGTTGCATAATGTGGTCCTTATAAATAACTTCAAACACTCTTAGATGATCAACACATAAGTCTAGGGGTGTTGCATTATCATCCACAAGTCCCCTACTAGCTAAAAACCATTTTAGGCAGCCCCAAGTATCGAAACAATTGCATTTGAGTCGGTTACAAGCATCAACAGACAGCTGCCAATGTTTTCTGCATCTGCAGGTCGCACGCGGCCCGCGTGGCCTTCTTCTATGTGTGAGGCGGGCCGCGAGGCCCATCCGAATCAGGTCACACATATTTTATTATTTGCACTTTGGTCCTTGGTCCCCCGAAAGGTCGTTTTCACCACTCAACTTGCATATGAAGCTTTGTTATTTTAATATATGGGGCTTTAAGACTTATACCCACTTTGTTAAGTCCTCGGGTAACTTTGTGATCACCCGAAAAGCCCTAAATTTCAATGTTGACGATTCTAACCCTCACACACGAATTTTATCACAACTTGCTCATACGATAACGAAACTTTATGAAATTTTTTGTGGTACATCTTAGTGAGCATAATTAATCGTTACAAAGCTTCGGGTTTGTCAAAAGGTCACTCAGAGGTATAACTTAAACATGTTGGCACATTTAACCCCTGTAGTTTGTAATCTCTCACTTTCTTTCACGATTCGCTTCGTATGATCCATGATCTATTCGTTTAAGGTTATAAACATCATGTAGGGTTATTGCAAAGTATATTTATTCATTGTTGACACTTTGAACCCTTTTATTTACACAGTTTTACTGTTTGTCAATTTTAGTCCTTCAAGAACCTTCTTTCACACGTTCAACCCTATGACACGTGTCAACACATTATAGGACGTAAATTTCCGAGGTGTTACAACTAAGGGGAAGATGAAAGATCTTGGGGGGTCAAATGGATGCATACGAGGATATCTGGGAGTTGGACGAGATTGTGAGAGACCAGGTGTGTCAGAGGATAGAAGAGCTGGAGGAGATTGTCGGGAAGTTGTTGGAGTATTTAGGATTTAAGTGATTATGTTGATGTTTTGAACATTATAATTCTTTTGGTAATCCTTTTGTTAGGCTTGCATGCCACGTAGGTATTTTAGGAGGAAATTCGGATAAACTTGTTTATGGTGTGGATTTCATTTCCACCAAATTTTGCTTGTTCCTAAAACTACAAGCAAGTAAAGTAATTTCCACCATGAAATATCCACAATGGATTTTTGGGATAAATTCTTCAAATTGTCGTGTGATCGTGATTACATGTGTATTGTTTAATCCATTCACATTTAATGACTAAATTATTTAAATATTGTCTTACGTTGTTATTATTGCTTCAATAATAGATACGTCAATATGCCACCAAAAGCGAGACAGAGTTCCTCTACCGACAGTATAGGATTTCCTATCACACCCGAGGAGTTAGCACGATTGATTGCTCAGTATATTAACACTGCCTTGGAACAGCGTGAAGTTAACCGAGTTGCGGAACATGGACTGGGTTGCAATGAGAAGGTGCATGATTTTGGAGAATTGCCATCTGAACACCCATCAGGTAGAATAATGATTGGAAACTTTTTGTGAGTTTCCTATGTTATGATATAATCTAAGAGTAGTCTTAATTTTCATTAACTTGGTAAACAATACATGGAGGTACGAAAAAAATTCCAGGGTCCTGACCCAAGATCATTTACTGGTATCATACGTGATGAAGAGGCAACGCCACATGAGAAGATAGGTAGTCACTGCAGTTTGACTATTAAGATCATCCAGTGTATTAAGCATGAGGATGGAGGTACTGGAAAGTGTTAGATAGAGATTTCAATGAAGGATTCTGAGAAGAAGTACGAGAAGAAACGCAAACGGGATAAGTTAGTTACGGCTAGTGCCAGTGAACCTGGGAAGAAAGCGACTATAAAGGGAAAAAACAGTGCGGTGAAGAAAACCCATATTGATGAACGAAAGCAATGTAACAGATGTGGCCGAACTGCACATGAAATCCTTCAGTGCTATGCTAAAAGCACTAAAGATGGAGTCAAACTTATAGGATGTTACGAATGTGGAAAGCATGGACATTTTAAACAGGACTGCCCTGAATTAAAGGATCAGAGTGCCAAGGGTAAAGCATGGGAGATAGATGCTAGGAAGGCTTGGGTTGATCCTGCACCCATTATAGGTATGTTTATGATCATCAGTTTATCTACGTTAATTTTATTTTAAGATTAAGGTTAAATGGAATATCATACTGAAAACCCTGATGACACTTATGTGATCATAAGCTAGTAGGTTATCTAAAATCAGTATATGATAAACGGATAAAATCCTGTGATGCCACACATGGTCGTAGTATTAAATAAGTATGGTTATAGTAGTATCTAAAGCTGCTAACGAAGATAGGCAGATTTGATACAATAGTTAGATAGAGTTAGCTATCCTAAAATATAGAGCTAAGTTAAAAGTAGGAAGAAACTAATGTAAACACTCAACCTTAGTAGTAAAGTAATTAGTAGATTTTAAACATTGAGGGTTGTCAAGATATGAAGACCGAAGAAGAGGATGGATACCTCGAAAGCTGCATAGACTCGCAGGAGAATGAATGAATTAACTATCAAAGTTGGTACCTACTGTCGAGGTTTGATAATTGACCAAATCGCTTAAAGAAATCTTAGCTATTACTTAGAGTTTAGCGTGCGAGTTAATTATTGTCTTAGTAAGATTTCTGACAGGATATCCCAGAATTTCCCTAAGAATATCATTGATAAATACTATCGTTAGATTTATTCAAATAAATTTGGCACACCTTAATTTAGAAAAGGATGTCTGAAAACAGTTAAGGACGAGGAATTTTATAATGAATTTCTTTAAGTATAGGCTTTGGAGTCAAAAGCTTACTTTTCGCGACTAATGACGTTAACAGTTCAGAAGAATAGAAGATATGCTTGGACGAAGATGTAAAAAGAAGCTTTGCGATTGCTAAAGGAAAGTTGTATGGTGCACATATTCAATCACTGTCTAAGAGAAATGAAAATTTAGTTGTATACTGCGATGTGTCATGTTTGGGCCGTAATTGCACGTAGTGCAAAAAGGACAAAGTGACAGCCTATGCACCCAGACAACTGAAACTGCATAAGAAGAACTGTACAACTTATTATCTAGAAAGGGAAATGTAGTACGATACCTTGGAGACTTGTATAGCATGCATTGAGTGTGAGTGACGAAGTACGATAGGAGTTGACCTAACTACCATTGGTTAAGTTTATCTTACTGTTGGTGCATGCGTCTGTCGACTTCGTCTTGTATCGAGTCTTGTATATATAAAGATAAATCAGGGCACGGAAAACAAGAAAATAGGCTAACAGGCAAGTTCAAATGAAATTACATAGTGTAATTCCGCTTGAAGTGTTCATGTCATTTCAAACGAAATTAACATGTTAATTCCGTTTGAAATCGTAATACCGTTTGAACTTGTAATTCCGCATGAAAGGTGATTCTGTTTAAACATGTTCAAACGGAATTAGGTTGCCTATAAATAGCTGTTGCCTGATTTCGTTTGAGTTATTCGTGCATGTCTGTTTCCGGAGCCGAAGTGCTGCCGAAGTCTTGTTTCGCTGTAAAACTTTGTCAGATTAATCAGAGAAACAGTTTAAGTGAATATCTTGCTGAATCATACACAATATGTCTGTTTCCGCCTTTCATATTGTGTAGAACGCCTCTGATCGACTCGTTTCGGGTAATACAACGATCCTACAAGTGGTATCAGAGCTCAGGAGGAGGAGTTCTTACCGATTCAGCTCAAAATTTATGTTTTCTACACCTTCTTTTCAAAATTTACAAGTTTTAACGGACAAAATGACTTAAAACTTACATATTATGTGCGAAACTGTATTTTAACAAATCCTTGAAAGTTTCAGATCTTAAAACGGCTTAAAACTTGATCAATTTGACAAAGTTCAGATCGAAATGATGACATCAGCGTAATTCCGTTTGAAATTGCACCTTATTTCGCTTGAAATCAGTAATTTCGTTTGAAAGTTGGTGCTAATTCCGCTTGAAAACGTTATTTCGTTTGGTGATTCCGCTTCAAATAGGGTAATTCCGTTTCAATCAGTAATTCCGCTTCAAAGTGTTTCCGTGTGAGGTGGGATTCCGTTTGAAATTGTCTTTCAAGGTGATTCCATTTGAGTTGGGATTTCGTTTGAAACTGGTCTGCAAGTAATTTCGTTTCAACTGGTATTCCGTTTGAAGAAGTAATTTCGTTTGAGAGTGATTTCATTTGAAAGACCTAATCTCGTTTGAAAGTGTCTGTTGTGAAAAGTTTATCGAATTATGGAGGAAGAATTCTACAACGCATTTGCCACATCCCCGACTACTCCGGCTGACATTGCTAAGAACATGAACATGGAAAATGAAACTGGAACAATGCAAAAACCCCCGAAACTTATGGGAATTGAAGAGTACCATGGCTGGAAAATTTGTTTTGAGAATTGGGATCAGGCAAATCATCTAAGAGCTTGGGAAAGCATTGAAACAAAATATGTTAGACCACAAACCGCTTTGAATGTTGATAAAATTATCTCAGAATTTTCAGACAAAGAGAGAGATTGTTATAAAGGAGAGAAAATGATGATTAGTCTTTTACAACAAGCTGTCAAAGAGGACATTTTTGTTTTGCTTCAGCATGATGCTAGTGCTTTCTCAATATGGGAGGCACTTGAGAAGAAATTTGAAGGAAGTACAGAAATGATCAATAGCAAAAAATCATTATTGAAGAAAGAATTTGAGTTGTTTACAAGTATGCCAGGTGAATCTACAAAGACTCTCATTGAGAGATATTGTCTATCGCAGTTGAAAATTATTAAAACTCCAGCGTAATGGGTTGAAAAGTTAGCTGATGCTTTACCTCAGAAAGAATGGGGTACATATCTCATGATTTTAAAGAATACAGGAGAGTTTAGTAGATTGTCAATTGGACAGTTTATTGAAAAGCTTGAGGGACAGGATCTTGAACAGTAAAAGATTGCCAGAATGAACAGCTTGAGCAATCAACAAGATATCAAATTGTACTATAAAGGAAATGTTCAAACTGTTGAAGCAAGTCCAAAGATCCAAACTGCTTTTAGTGCAGGAAATTCATCTGGAGCAGTCAGTCAAAGTTCAATCAACACTAGTGGATTTTCAAATGTTAACCCTCCAAGTGTTCAAAGTTCAAATGTTAGTAATGGACATATGATTCAGTGCAATGTTGCATTGCATCTTCAAAATGGTCAGAATTTTTCTGAAGAAATTGTTAAAAGTCATATGGCATTATTGGTTACGGCTTTGGAATCGTATGAAGGATTGATTGCTGGAAGAATTGGTAATCCTATGCTAACCAAGGAAGATTATGACTAGATTGATGCAGAGGAATTGGAGCTTATGGATATTAAATGGTGTTTAGCTAGTGTTCTGAGGAGAGCTGAGAAATTCAAAATGATTACAGGAAGAAATGATTTCTTAGATGCAAATGTCTCTACTTTAGGTTTTGATAAATCTAAAGTTACTTGTTTTCGATGTAGGGAGAAAGGACATTTTAAGCGAGAATGTAAAAATCAAGAAGCAAATGGAGCAAAGAATCCGTTTGGTGGACATGATTATTATCGGAAGGCTATATATTAACAAATTGCTCATCAACCGCATCAACAAAAAGAACCACAAACTGCGCATGCAAGAATGAGCGAAGATGCAAATAAGAAATCTTATTATGGTATCATTGATCAAGATGATGAAAAGATGGCTCCAGGATTTAGCTGGGATAAGTTTGTGGATGAGAATAGGGAGTTTAAAGCTTTCATTGCTCAAATTGTTCAAAAGCCAGAATTGATGAAAGAATGGATAGCAGTGTTAGCTGAAGAAGAGAAAAGTCAAGATAAAGAATCTGTTTCTTCTGAAAACAGTTGTTCAACAGATATTAGTGATGATGATGAAGAAATTGAACAGAAAACATTGGAAAAACTCATTTATCTTCTGACAGTTTTGAATTTTATTTTGCAGATAAATTGAAGAAACTTAAAGAGAGAAAAGCTGCAAAAGAAATGGAAGAAGTTAAGATTGTTGAGAAGATTGTTGAAGTGGAAAAGGTAGTTGAAGTCGAGAAGATTGTGGAGATTGAAAAAAATTGTTGAAGTAACTAAACCCTGTCTTACATGTTTGAAATCTTGCAAACAATGTGAAGATAAAGATGAAAAGTTTAGTGAGCTTGAGAAGTTGAAAGAGAAGTTGCTGTTTGATGTCAAGAATGTTAAAGAATCATACGATGTGTTAAACAGGACTGTAAATAGTTTGCAGAAGACAAATTCTGAAAGAGTCGATGCTTTGACAATGATGAATGCAACAATGATGTCCAAACAAAAAGAGATCAATTACTACATTGAAGAATGTGCTAAGTTGAAGCAGGAGTTGGAAATTGAAAAAGTTGAAAATGAAAGAATCAGACGATTACTGAAAAGTTATTCAAGTTCTGATTACTTAATTGACAGAATTTATCCAATTGTTGCAGGTTTTGAAGTGTTTGACGACAAGAAGCCAAAGAAAAAGGATACTGGTAAGAAACAGAGTGTCAGTTATAACAAGTGTCCGCCTCCGATTTGGGAAGGGTATTCGCCTAGAAAACCAAATGAGGAACAAGTAAAAAAGGCAGTCAATATAAAGTTAGAGTCCGAGATAATCGATGAGTTGCCAGACAATATTGATATCACATTCACAGCATCTGACACAGATCATGAGTCTGAGTTAATAAAAAGGATGGTCGATCAAGTGTTGGATAAGGATGAGGAGTCCGAGTCTGGGAGTTCGAGTTCGTCTGTCAGGAGTTCAAAGTCGTCGGGAAAACGGGTTTATAGTAAAGAACTTTTGTTGTCAAAATCCAATTTGAATGATGAAACATTTGAAGTGGCATACACTTTGAATGATTCTGACAAATTATATTTTGATAAAGAATTTCCAATAAGAGGTGTTAAAACTGAAATGATCAAAAAGGTTTTCAAATTGACAGAAATTAATATTTCTGAAATAAAAGATTTAAATCTTAATGAAAAACCTAAAAAATACATTTCTAGAGAAAAACAAAAAATGAACAAAATTTTAAACAAGAAAAGGAGTTATGGTTCTGGTTTTGGTTTTCAAAGGAAATCAAACCGTAACAGTAATTTCAAAAAGAAAGGTCTCGGTTTTATTACACCAGAAAATTATAAAAATGAGAAAATTTCTAAAAATACAAAATTTGTGTCAAGAACTTCTGTTGAGGATGAACAGAAGAGCTCATTCTGGAAACAATCAAACAGAGAATTCATTGCCAAGAAGCAAGACGAAATGAAGAATGGAGCTTATCAAAGAAAGGAGACAAGAACCTGTTATCGGTGTCATGAAGTTGGTCATATCGCATGGAATTGTCCAAAGGCAACCAACACCAAACAGGGAGTTTCTCAAAAACTGAAAGAAATTGTAGTTGACAGAACTGAACCACCAACTGAAAAGTTCAAAGTTTTCAAAAATTCAACATATAAAGTTGGTGAATGTTCAAAAAGGTTTTACAAGAGAAGTGTGAATCTTGACAATCAAAAATGGGTTGTTAAGAAATCTGAGGTAAAATCTGGCGATGAATCTGATTCCACAAAATCAGAGGAGCCACAAGTTGTTAAAATTGGTGAAAACTCAGTTCCGCCTTTGGATGATGTTCATTTTCCACCATTGAGAACTGAAAATTTTAAACAAAAGGTTGGTAAGGTTGAAATCTCGAATCAATTTTATTCTGAAAAGAATGAATTTGATGTTGAGAAAACGTTTAATGGAAATGTGAAAAAGATTTTTGGAAAGATGATCGAGGGGAAGGTTACCGGGGTTAAAGATTTTTATAAATCTAAGAAGGCAACTTACACCCCAACTGAAACTGAGGAAGTCACACCCAAGGACAGTCAGGCTTGGGTGTCCGTATTTTTTGTTTGAAAAACCTGACTTGCCGGAACTCCCAAGTTGGTAATTGGGGAGTAGGAATCGGCATCTTTCTTGAGAAATTCACATTGGTTATATTTCGTCTTACAAGTGGGAAATCAGGGACATTAAGTTGTACTTGATTTTCTACATGTGATATTTGTTGATTGATCTAAAAATTGTTAAATTTTTCAATTGGTTAAAAGAAGAACAATGTGATGAGATCCCCTAACCTACAAGTGGTTTATAAAATCAACAAAACTTATTTTCCGGAAAAATCATTTTGATTAAAACAAACTTAAGTGTTTTGAAATCATAATGAGAAAATAGTTTGTTGAAAGGGGGGGTTCTGATTGTTTATGCCAAGTGGATGGCGAATTGAGGCGATTTGACATCAGTTGTCACTTTATTTGTACAGTTTGTTTTCAAATTTCCTTTAAATGTGTTTGAATTTTAGGGGGAGTAAGAATTTTCAGAAAATCCAAAAACATTAGAAAATTCGAAAATGTCAAAAACATGATAAAATACAAAATGAGTTTTGGTGTCGAAAAGAGGAAATAATAGTACATCAGTGGACAGTTACAGTATGCTAAAGAAATGTAATGTTTAAATAGCGTTAAACGGTCTCACTGATGATATGCCGATAGGTTTTTACACACTTAGTAGGTTTTTTCGGGATATAAACTTAAATTCAAACTTGCTTATTTTGTGGGGAACACTACTTGGATATATAGGTAACCCCTGAAATTTCGTTTGAAGGATCCCTCTTTCTGAGATACTAGGTCTTTATGCTCAGTGATATCTGGGGTATTATCCCGAGACTTCTGATAATGCGGAAGCAATGGCCTAGTCCCCGAAGAATACTTTACGCTTGCTTGAAATAAAACCCCTTACAGATATCATCTGTGGTATACTCACCTGTAAGACTGAATATTGGGATCTGGATACGGGAGTATATTCAAGAGGTGGGACACATGAATGAGTTTAAGTTCTTAATTCACCTAATTCATATCCTGGATCAGTTGAAATTTGTGTGAGAATTTAAGTGGATCAGTATATCGGCAATCTAAGTGAATTGTTTAATTCTTAATGTGTAACTAAGCTCAACGGTACTTGTGACGTGTCAAAAATTGATATGATCCTCTTATACAAACTCACAAAAATATTGTCTGTGAATATTTCTTTACTGCATTTTTATTCTATTCAAAAATCCAAATCCAAAAAGATTTTTAGTGTGTTTTAGCATAAAATTTGAAAAATTTCAAAAAGATTTTCGACAACTGATGTTGGAGAACTGATTTTCAAAATTCCAAGTGCTAAACATGATGAGCATTTTGTGAGGGGGAGTTTTTGTTTAAATGAGAAAAGATTTTGAATTTGTGCCTACAAGTGATCATCTAAAATTTTTAAGGTGTTAAAATCTTTCTGAAAAGATACCTGCATTTGGTATATAAATTTGTCAAATGTTAAATTTGTGAAATTTATTTTTGGGTAGAGGATGTGCAGGATAGCCTGGATTCTGAGTTTGTATATAAAGCCAGGACACAATCCTGATCCTATGAAACCTGATCAAGAGGAAGCATAGAGCCAGGTTGAAATTCTGGAGAAAGAGATAAAGTTTGAGGATGCTTACACTGTCAGATACTTCAGAGATCGATCAGACTGATAAAGACTGAAGAAGTTGAAGACTCGACACTTAAGACTCGTCAACATTCGAGGGGGAGTCTGTTGGTGCATGCGTCTGTCGACTTCGTCTTGTATCGAGTCTTGTATATGTATAGATAAATCAGGGCATGGAAAACGAGAAAATAGGCTAACAGGCAAGTTCAAACGAAATTACATAGTGTAATTCCGCTTGAAGTGTTCATGTCATTTCAAACGAAATTAACATGTTAATTCCGTTTGAAATCGTAATACCGTTTGAACTTGTAATTCCGCATGAAAGGTGATTCCGTTTAAACATGTTCAAACGGAATTAGGTTGCCTATAAATAGCTGTTGCCTGATTTCGTTTGAGTTATTCGTGCATGTCTGTTTCCGGAGCCGAAGTGCTGCCGAAGTCTTGTTTCGCTGTAAAACTTTGTCAGATTAATCAGAGAAACAGTTTAAGTGAATATCTTGCTGAATCATACACAATATGTCTGTTTCCGCCTTTCATATTGTGTAGAATGCCTCTGATCGACTCGTTTCGGGTAATACAACGATCCTACAAGTGGTATCAGAGCTCAGGAGGAGGAGTTCTTACCGATTCAGCTCAAAATTTATGTTTTCTACACCTTCTTTTCAAAATTTACAAGTTTTAACGGACAAAATGACTTAAAACTTACATATTATGTGCGAAACTGTATTTTAACAAATCCTTGAAAGTTTCAGATCTTAAAACGGCTTAAAACTTGATCAATTTGACAAAGTTCAGATCGAAATGATGACATCAGCGTAATTCCGTTTGAAATTGCACCTTATTTCGCTTGAAATCAGTAATTTCGTTTGAAAGTTGGTGCTAATTCCGCTTGAAAACGTTATTTCGTTTGGTGATTCCGCTTCAAATAGGGTAATTCCGTTTCAATCAGTAATTCCGCTTCAAAGTGTTTCCGTGTGAGGTGGGATTCCGTTTGAAATTGTCTTTCAAGGTGATTCCATTTGAGTTGGGATTTCGTTTGAAACTGGTCTGCAAGTAATTTCGTTTCAACTGGTATTCCGTTTGAAGAAGTAATTTCGTTTGAGAGTGATTTCATTTGAAAGACCTAATTTCGTTTGAGGTTGTACTCCTTCCACGAAATGCGAAAACGCAACCTGTAAGGTAAAATTTCGGGGACGAAATTTCCTAAAAAGAGGGAGACAGTGACACCCGGCTATTCTGAGCTTGTATTGTACTAGTGTGACATATGTTATGACTATATGAAGGCACTTAACTATTAAATATGATATTAATATGAGGTATTTGAAGTATTGATAAACCCAAACTTTGTTAAAAATTACGTTGGCAACAATTAGATAAACGCTTATCGCGTAACGAACGAAATGCGAAACGAACGTCGGTTACCGTCCGGATAATGTTAAAATCCTAAAAATATTTCTTTATGATTAAAATCCTATTTATAATCATATTCGTGAAGAAAAATTAATTAAAACGCTTAAAATTCTTATTTTGCGAATTTAAGTGCGTACTGCGCAATACCGCGCGTATACTGCAAAATGTAGATAACACAGCCAGTCTAGGTGAACAAAATATTGTTTAGCAATATTATGGTGAGTTAATTTTATAGAATGATAAAAATAATTTTAAACGCCATAAAACGCAGATAAAACGCGAAATAAAATGCTCGGTAGTCAGTGAAATACCTGTTTCTTGCAAGTATATGTGTATGTATGCATTTTAAGAGAGAGAAGGTGTGTGAGGGGAACACGGTGGCGGCACCATAAGGTGCCCACCAAATCTATGTTGTGCCATGTGTTGGAATGTTAGAAAAACTAATCATTTCAACATTTCTTACACTTAACTTAAATCAATTTTCAAGATCAAATCCATTCATTTCCTTCTTCTTCCTTACACCTCTCGGACGAAAACACACACATACACACACATTCAAAAATTTCAAACTCATTTCTTTGAAAATCATGGCCATTTCAAGTTAGTTTCAAGTTAGTTTCAAGTCAGTTTGAAGATTTAAAAGTGATTCCAATGTGATTTCAAAGAGGAGCAAGCTTATTTTCATCAAGAATCTCATCATAAACCCACTTTTGTTCTTAAAAGGTATAAAACTTTTAATTCCTTTAAACTTGTTTCTTGATGATGATGATGATGATGATTAGCATGATTCTCAAATACTTGGATTCTCACAACTCTTGGAAACAAAACAACAAATGATTTTTATAAAAATAAAAATGAGAATATATGTGTGTATATATAATAGCTGTAGGTTTGTGTGTATGGATTAGAGTTTGTGTTTTGAGTTTTGATTAAAAAGATTCTTGAAAGGTGATTGTTTGAATGATCAAAATGATATATATATATGAAAGTGTGTATGATTGAAGTGATGATGATGTCTTGGATTTTATTTGAAATAACATTAAAAGTATGTATGTATATATGGCCGATTTATATATGCATGTATGTTAAAGTTTGTGTTTTGATTGATTATTTGATTTTATTTTATAAGAATCTTGGAAATAATGCATGTTCAAATCAAAAGTATAACAACCCTAAAAAACACCATAATATACCCCGTATACGCATAATTGAACCCGTATAACCTTAATTTTTATTAAAAATAAATAAAATATTAACTATGTGCCGCTCGCGGTCCGCGACAGACACACCCAGATGTCTCGCGGAGCGACAGGCTTTACTTGTCGGACACACATTTGTGCCACGTGGCACGACACATGTTGAACCTAGGTTAGTGATCAGGCAACCATAGCCGTAGCTAGGGTTCCCTCGTGGGGCGCGACAGGATTAGGGGGACGGTTCGCGAGGCGCGAGAGAGGTCAGAATCACCTATAAATTGAGCAGACAACTGCACTTTCAATCTTCGTTCATTTCTTTCTTTCTCTCTGTCTCTATTATAGCCGAAATTATCAGTATAACACCCCCCTGAAACACGAAGCTCTGCCCCGCTGTAAGTATTTTAACCCACGATCACTAATTCGTTACCCTACCCGATTGATCTAGGGCCCCGTAACGCATGTCGAGGCTCTGCCTGACTAAGTTCGTTGGGGTTCTGTCTCGTGTTGTATGGCTAATGTGATTTGGGTTATCGTACTAACATGCGTGCATTGTATGTTTTTAAAAGAAAATAATTAGGAAAAATCAACAGGAAGCTGTAGAAAAACATAAGTCTACAATATGAGTCATTCTACCTTTTATCACCTTTTGTGAGCCATTAATTCAAATGTTTTACAAATCCCTAAATGTTTATCAGTTATACTTACAGTGATTAAGTTTTTGTAATTCTACAATTATCATCAGTATGTGGGGTTTTGTATACATTACTTGACACTCGTTAATATTGGACAACGGGTTAGCCAATATTAGCATGACCGCATGCACGGGGGACAGAGGCTGCCCCTGTAGCAATACTGTGTTGAGAAATTGGTAGATATAAACATTGTAATCACTCTTAATACTGTGAAGCTATAACTAATGTGTTTTTTGTAAAATAGAATGCACTCGCCAGTATTTCTTGCTGATGAAATGTTTTTAAACGTGTTTCAGGTAACTTAATGTGAAGCGATAAGAAGCCAGCTATGGAGCACTAAAGGCTTAAAGAAAGTGGCTATAAAAGTTATCTAAATAAAAGTTTATGTTTTTCAGCAAGTTAGGGTTTATCCCTATAAAAAGATATTGTAAAAGAAACATGGGTTTTATCCCATTTGCTTATTATAAAAGTTTGGTGTTTTGAAACTCTATAATTATTTCTTAACTACGATCCTGATGTCTCATTTCCGCTGCCAAATTAATAAACACCGATACCACCAGCTGCTGCCCGCGACTCCCGCTCTCGGGATGGGTTCGGGGGGTTGCGAAAAAAAGGGTTTTCATAAAGGTGTCATAATAAAAGTCTTATGATTTGAAACAAATACAAGAAAAAGTGAAATTTTGGAAGTTATATGTATGTATATATGGCCGAATGTGTATGTATATGTATATGAAAAATGTAGGTTTGTTTGCATGTTCATAAATGTTAAAGATGTTACATGCATTTGATGATTTCAATGATTGATGAATGATTGAACAAGGAATAAGCTTTGAATAGGTTAAAAGATCATAATAAATCTAGGATAGGTGTATTTAATCTTGGATGATGATGATGAAGTAAATTTGCATTAGATGATTGTACATAAGCTTACATGATGATTTAATGATCATAGGAGAATGAAAATGTTATGGTATGATAAAGATGCATACAAATCAGAATATAAACTTATAAAATGATGTTATATGATGTGTTTTGATGTTATAAAAATTATTTCATAAACTTGGTAGCTTCGCATGTTGTACATGTAGCTTAAAAAGTAGTAAAATTGGTGAAATTGTATGATTTATGTGCCATACATGAGACCTGCACTATCATGGGTATAATTACTATTTTAATCAGTAGATAACATGTGTTATGTTAAAATATCAAGTCGTGAAGATTTGGGAAGGTTATGGTAAAGTTCAGTACAAGACTATGCGTTAAAAACGGTAAAAATCGGCTTTTATAGTGATTTTTGCAAATCTTTTTTAAATCAGATTATAAACTGATATTTTTATAATAAATATAGTATTTTAACTTATCTTAAGTATCTTTGGTGTTTGGTTAGTCATATGTGACATCCGACGCCCGAAAACATTACCGAAAAACGTTAAATTACGCATCTTTCCGTACGCGAAATTGGATGTTCAAGAGTGAACTTTTTTGTAAAAAAGTAGTATGTGAATATGAATAATATGATTTGTTAAATGATTACATGATGATATGAATTGATGCTATGTTTAGGCGTTTGTCCGATAAAACGGTAAACTAGATCAACAACCACGATATGTGTGTAAATTGTGATGAACATGAAAAATAATGCTTAGGTTAACTTGATGAGCTATTTGGCATTTAAGTGTTTAAGAATAGTATACGTGTGAAATGACGTACTATGTGAATTACGAAATATGTCGAATATGTCCATACTTATGCATATATATATATATACTAGTTGGAACCCGCGCGATGCGGCGGCCACGGAAATTTAGAGCGTCGTTGTTTTCTGTCATATTATCAATCATCTCGTGACATAATGTGTAGTACGTTTGTTAGTTTTCTCACTCGTAGCATCGGTGTGGTCAATCTATGTCATTGGCCTTACAAATCGCAATTAGATTATAAGGAACACACGAATAAGTGTATTAATTTATTTATTTGTGTATCTTGGCTAATGAATTTTGAAGCCAGCCTATATAGAGTACAAGGTGTTATTGACATGACTAATATACGTCATTAGCTTTAAAGTTATAAAGTGTTATATAAGCATCTAAAATTCGCAATACACAAAGTAATGTCTGAACTGTTGTTTAATCAACTATTTACACACCATTCTCCTTGTAGAACACAATGCGCATGCTCACTCATTGATGGTGGTGCCACCTAATCCTCCAACCCTTGTTGACATTTGAATAAAATTCATGAAAAGATAATTAGGTTTGGAAAACAGTTACAGATTCCTAAAGAGCAAACTGTCTAAAAATAGTGGTGGCAAGCTTGGAGAGTCGGACGGATTGGGTAATGGTTAAAACAGATGGGCCCAGTCAGATGGGTTGGCAAGCTTGTAGATGTTCATGTGACACATGTACTTAAGGAACCCTATTTATCAAAATTCTACCTTCAACTACGTTTATATGCTTATTATGGTAGAGGTGGTATTTTAGGGTTATAAATGGACTCGAGTCCCGAAATGTACTTTTACAATCTACTGCATGCAAGCTCCATAATCATTTGATTAAAAATTAGATTACTAAAATATATGTTTGTACTCATACTAAACAAACTATCTATTTGAAAAAGCTCATGAATAAAAAAATAGTCTAATCTGCTCAAGATTAATTGACCTCTCAAATTCATCAAGCATACAAATATATATTTTTTACTCAATTAGAGATGTGAATAACTCTTCCCTCAGCCATACCCAAATTACATCTCTCTTGAATTATTTTTAATAAAAACGTAGATTAATATAGACACCATAATTTATAAAAAAAAATATGGGGGAAAAAGTTTTTAAGAACCTTGCCCTGTAAAGCGAATAGAAGACTGATTGTTTCCTAGGTGTGTTGATTGAAGGGCTCAACACAATCTCCTAGAAGACTGATTGTTACCTAGGTGTGTTCAGGGCCGGCCCAAGCCCAAGTATTTTGTGGCTTGGGTCTTGGGCCACCAAATCTACAGGGCCTCAAAATTAAAAAAAATATATATATTATATGGGTATGCGCATGTCATTAAAAGGTTGTAGCCTAGTTGACGCGCATGTCTTATATTCTTTTTGGATAAGAAAAAAAATAGGCAAGTAGGGCCTCAATTTTGAAACTTGCTTTAGGCCTCTAAAATGGTTGAGCCGGCCCTAAGTGTGTTGATTGAACGGCTCAACACAATCTCCTACGAAGAGATAGACCATACATATATTTGACGGATGAAGCATATAGATTAGCATGGCCCAGTTGGCGTGCATGTCATCTTGAAAAACATCAAAACTCAGACCCTTTCCCAGTCAGCCACAATAGTCAAAACGTATAAAACAACCTAAATCACATAAAACAATAAAGGTTTAGATTGGTATTGTAACTATAAAAAAGTATGCAGATCGACCAAACAAAAACACAAACAGTTTTGAACTTTTGATGAAAGTGACCATTGGAATAATAAAGTCACCATGTCCAGTTCCGCAGTATCGAATTATAGACCACCACTTTGGGTTGCTCGTCTACCAAACCACATAGTGCTGGTTTAAAATCCATTGCATCTGAAAAATATAAGTTCATTGGGCCAGATATAGGAACCATTACCATCTGAAAAATACAAGTGTCTTTCATTGGAAGCTTATAGAAGCAAAATGAAGTTACATTGCCCATTTGTGTTGAGTTCGCACGCTCATGCACTTTCGAATACCATCTTGATCCACCTGGTGAGGAAAATTAACAGAGAATTATGAATATATCAACAAACTAAAACCATCATAAAATGTTAAAGTAAAAAAAGACTAATTATAAACTCAATACCAAGATATTTGACTAAAACATTATTTTAAACGACGATGATTACAAATAAGTTATGTATTAAACATGATTACAAATAAGTTATGTATTAAACATGATTACAAATAACGATTTAAATTTTTTAATAGCGCTATCTAGTACGTTGTAACCATTAAAACACAGTTTGGGCTTTTCACCCTTTCGACCCACTTCATTTATAGTCGACTTTTTTACCCGTTTGGGAAAGAAGATGACCCAAATCGACCCCTTTCATAGAAATGGGCAATACTTGCCATCTCTACATTTCACTAAGAAAAATTGCATGCTTGTTCTTAATTAGAAATAGCAAACGATCAAAAATCCGAAAAAAAAAACTAAATTGAGAACCTAAGTAACAAAGTCTAATATTTAACCAAGCACATTAAATGCATTATATCAACATATGCATCCACACTACCTCAAATTCTTCCTTGATAATAAGACCAACATTTTCATAATTATATGTAAAAGTCGGATCTGTAGTTAATTCACTATGGTTAACCAGACTCCACGGTATATACAGTTTACAAAACACAACATGCAGCTACCGACATATGTTTTTTAGAAGGAATATGCAAGTTAACCAAATACTTAATTAATCACTATGTTGTCAAAGACGCAAGGCGCAGGCGAGGCGCATCGGCACCGTTTTTGCGCGTTTGACAACATAGAATAATCATCCATTTTTCTTAGAATTGGTTAAGTAAAAACTAATAACAATTAACTCATCCATTTTCTTAGGCATCATAGTGGGTGAAAGTCATACCTCTTGCAAAATTAAAGCAAACGAGAAAACATCCACTTTGGTGTCGTAGTCTTCATTTTTGAACACCTCTGGAGCAACATATCGCCTTGCTGTCAATGCTACACATAACCCAAATTAATAAACGTCTTATACAGCTACTAATCTACAATAGTTATAATTTTTAATAAAACAAACTGCAAGACAATGCAATGTACTTTTCCCTTTTTTCAATGTATGCAACAAACTTCTATTAATCAATTTTAATAAAAATATGCATTTTATAATATGCGACTTTTACCATTAAATCCAACAAACTGACTACTTTTGTAACGAATGGTTACTATGTTACACAACCTGAAACTGGTGAAATTGTATATTGCATACTTATGTAATAAGTAAATATTCATAGTTGTTAGCGCTCATAGCGAGCGCTATAGCGAATAGCGTAGCGAAGCGAAGCGCTCATGTGTCGCTATCTGATTTTGGCGCCACCAGAGCAGGTAAATAGCGGGGTTTTAGGTTCTGTTGTTTTTTTTCTGCTTTAATATAAATAGCGGGATTTTAGTTGTTTGTTAAGTATACATATAAAAAGGCGTATAATTTGGATTTAGTAAACATATAAAATATTTCCAATTTTTTTAGTGTGTCGCTGAACATAAAATAGCGCCCGCTATATCATCGCTGTAGCTAGGTGGCGTATAGGTAGCTTGCCGCTATTGTCCGCTATTCACTACTAACAACTATGAGTAAATAATATAATACGGTGTTTGCATTTTCGCCTTTCAAAGTTAAATGGTAGAAACAATAGTTTCTGGTTTTTGATAACCGCAAACAAGACTCACAGGTAGTATCTTGATAGTTCATAAGCTTTTTATGTTTGGCTGCATTTGTTCCTTTCAGTAACTCGCTGACTCCAAAGTCTGCAACTTTCAGATGCCCAGAGTCGTCCAGCAAAATATTTCTGTTTACTTAATCACACACAATAAGAAGCTATCTAAGAAATTCATTACTCATGATCGCTCTTTTTAATATCAAAACTTACGAAGGTTCAAGATCTCTGTGAATGATTGGTTCTGGCTTAATCTCATGCAAATAACTCATCCCCTAAACATTCATCCAAAAGTTCACATTTTATTAACCAGTTAAATTCCTAACAATAAAAAGTAAAATCCCAACTTTGTCCCTGAGGTTTGGCCAGTTTTGCGACTTTCGTCCAGAGGTTATTTTTCCGCATCTGGATCCAAAAGGTTTGAAATCTTGCCATTTTTCATCCGGATCGTTAACTCCATCCATTTTTCTCCGTAAAGTCAGAGGTATTTTCGTCTTTTTTGCTAACTTAAAGGGCAATTCGGTCTTTTTCTCTTTATGTAAAAAAAAACGAACACCTCTGAAAAAGACCGAATTGCCCTTTAAGTTAGCAAAAAGACGGAAATACCTCTGACTCAACGGAGAAAAACGGGAGAAGCTAACGAGCCGGATGAAAAATGGCAAGATTTCAAACCTTTTGGATCCAGATGCGGAAAAACAAACCTCTGGACGAAAGTCGCAAAACTGGCCAAACCTCAAGGACGAAAATGGCATTTTACTCCAACAATAAATCAATTGTATGATTAAACTCAGACATGTTCAAAATAATACACTTCCTCACCATATTTGACAAAGTATAATTATAAGCTCATCAACGATGGAGACGATATTAAATTAAAATTTAACCTGATGATAACCAGGTGGCAATCTTTGTATAGTCCGAAACATATGGCATCCTTCAACCTGGATCATCGACCAAATGCACATAGCACCGATTGTCATTCAGGCAATATCTCGAACACTTGGCGTGCAATCTTAGATCCATTCCATCAACATCATCAATACCAAATACCATTTACTTCCCCTGTCACTTGCACCTTTTCAACCTATCCAATTATTATAATACAAACGGATACCTGCTAAAATATAACACGCTTTCTAAGAACAATACACTTAATAATATAAACTATTGCTCATTATGATTCATATTTTTCAATAACTTCAAGCATGATATAAATAATAATAACATATTATATACATCAAAATTTCAAAAAGAAGAGCTTACATCAGACACATACGGTTTCCTGCATTTTGAAGGAACGATTGAAGAGCAATCATCATCATCATCTGCTCAGCAATCATAATCCAGATAAAAATCATAAATCAAAAACAAAATACAGCCGTAAATATAAACAACTGCGAAGAGAACGAACAGGCGTCGAAGTAAAAGAGATCTTACGGCTGAACACGAGTGTAGTCAAACAAAGGTTCGAGTTCTTCTGGTGAAGTAATCCCTTCATCCAATCTGTCAACAAGCTGAAATACAACAACCATGGACCCAAATACTACATTTTATGTCTTTGCCACTTAGTGATAACTAAAATTCATTAGAAAAAAAAAAGTATCAGATAAAGGGATAGGCTACCTGCTTCTAAAAAATGAATAAAAGCTTACCATTTTGGAGACTGAAGGTCGAGAAACCCTGATGCTTGGCAATGAAAAAGATGTAAGTTGTTTCCCTCACCGTCTTCGCCGCTTGCCGCGAAACCCTAGCCGCCATCAGGTACCTCTGTTAGTGGGTGTAGTCGCCATCGCCGCCGCTAGTAGCCGGAGCACACAACTTCTCTACGACTCTAGCAAGATGTAAAAATTGTGAGAGAATTGAGAGTGGAATCTGAATTTCAAAATTCAAAGCATGGAGCCAAATAGATTCAGTGAAATCTGTGACCACCAGCTTTGCAAAGAAGGAAAGGAGTGTTTCTCTCTTCTCTCTCGTTTGAAAAAGTTGTACAAAAGTAGGGACTGTATGACAGCTTTCAAAGGGCATGTGGGGATCATGATCCGTGTGAAATAATGGACGTTAGGATCATGATCTATGTGAAGTGATAGACGGTAGGATGATCTGTGTGTTTTTGTTTGAGTTAATAAGGGTATTATTGGAAAGTGAGGTTATAAATATGTTTGTTGTGTTTAAAAGACTTGTACATTATGCTTTAGGGGTGTTTTAAGGGAATTTTTATGACTTTAAGAAGTCCTTCTAATATGCTTTATAAAGTAGTACAGATATTACGAAACGCAAATTGTAGATATATTGTGAATAAGTAGACATAATAACGAATAAAGGGTCACCAATAAAATCGTTCAAATCGCAAGAATCTTTATATGTATGTATATATATATATATACATATATATATAATCAAAACAAAGACTTTTCGTAAAAATCTCAAAGATATGTGAAAATTCTAAATATTGGAGAAATTTGATTTTTTGTAGAATAATTAGTTATTAAATCATTGCTATTTAAATTAGGATATGTAGATTCAATCTGAAGGATTGCGATAATAAAAATGCACCCAAAGGTGAGTATCACGAAAACCCCTCTTCTACTGTTTTATATACTGTTTTGGGGGAAGAACACGTCGTTATGAAGGATAAGTATACGTTTTTGTATAAAATATGCCTTTGAATTTTATAAAATATATTTTCGTGGAAAATATAATTTTTGGGGATAATAAAATATGTTTTATGGAATACATGGATTTGGAAAGATGTATGACTTAAATATGTTTTCGAGGAAAACGGGTTTTGATTACGGTGTTTTGGGTAAAACGATCGTGGAATAAATTTGAATTTTGGTTGGGACAAATTTATCGGGTCTCAAGAGTGTAAGCGGCAGTGAGGCTTACATTGCGTGGGGGACAGCGGAAATTTGTACAAAATAAGATATTAATATATATTAATGAATTTGGGAGGCCCAAGGAAATATCCATGTGACGTGTGCGGGTGTGTATATAGTTTTTTAGATATATTTTAGCTCTTTTTACTCGCTGATTCAAGTTTTAAATTTATAAAACACGATATTCTACTATCACTCTACACACACGTTAGGGCAAGTGCACCCATCGCGGACGTAGTATAGTGATGGCAAGATACCGAGGTCGTCCAAGGACACAAGAGCTTTTATTACCAGCTTATCATTAACGTCTAATCGAACCAAACTTTGATGAAAAGGTTTTTAAAGCTATATAAAAAAAATAAACTAAAAAGCAAAAATAAAATATAAGGAAAAACAAATAGACAAGAAGGAATCACTTGGTTCAACTCCTCTTTTATGTATCTTATTAATGATTTCCGCACTTTGGGCATTTTAAGAGATTATCTTTAAATTATAGTAGTAGGCCCCCTTCCAGGCAACGTTACCCTCAACCTATTGGTCTGAGTCAGCAAGGATACAGTCCTGCAAGGTCAGATTATTGAAAGATAATTAAGTAAGTTATTAATACGAAAAGTGGTAGGCCCCCCTTCCAGGCAGCGTTACCCTCAACCCTTGGTCTGAGTCAATAGGGATACAGTCCTCGTAGGGTTGGTTTAAAGTTTTAATAGTAGTTTATAGATAAGGGATTCAAGCGTTTCATACTTCTCCCGCGGGGGTTAAGTCCGTCTGCTCGTGAAGTACTACTAAGATTGAACCAGGTTCTCGCAGGATCTATACACTGAACGAGACATAGAATTTACTCAACCACCCTTCTAACCCCCTTCCAGGCAATTAACGTGCTTTATATAGACCGTAAAGACACGAATATGTGAATCAATGACATATGAAGAATGATTAGATAAATTCGTCTTCAATATAAAAAACTAGTTATTAAAGTCTTTAATACATACCCAATTAAAAAGTTGCCAAAGATTGGAAATCAAAAAGTAATACATAAAAGATTTATCTTCACCAAGTGATGTAAGAGTTTAGGCAAGCATGGCCTTTGTTTGACAAAGACTCTTACGATCGATCTTGGATCCCGAGACTACTACACACACTCTAAATAATGGAAGATGGATGATGGTGTTGTATTGGTGGTGGAGTGGTGGCAAGTGAGAGAGACGTGGTTTGCCAAGGGATGGATTGGAATGAAACCAAGCACCCCTATTTATAGCTGAAAACAGAACGTCCACCACGGCACGTGCCCGCCTGGCACGACCCCGTGGCCTTCAGTCTCTCTCCTCTTCATTAACTGTAGTGTCAGACTTCGTACTAACACGGCCCCGTGTGTCAACGGCATGGCCCGTGGCCAATGTACTTGCTGTACTATCTCAGATTATGTAAATCTTAGAGTTGACCATGCCCCGTGTTGCCTTAGCACGGCCCCGTGTTGAGCTTTGGATTTGTCTTTTGTTGTTGTCTTTTTCTTCTGCAGAGAATTCTCACTGGGCACGGCCCATGCTAGATGAGCACAGCCTCGTGCCAAAGCTTCTGACCATGTTATTTCATTGGTTTGGATGTGGACGGGGGCTTAGCGAGTTGTGTCAATCCTCCTTCATTGTATTTTATGTTGGTTTTTGCTGTTGTTTTGCTCCTTTTGTGCATTTAAGCTCTTTTGACCATGTTAATTAGAAAGGAACAAAGAAACAAGCTTTTTCCAACATTAGTACTGAAAAAGGGTCGATTTTATGCCGTAATTGTTATAATTTATATGTTGTAATTTAAGCACATCAAATGCCCCCACACTTGAATATTTGCTTGTCCTCAAGCAAAAATCTGTATCGTGGCTTACACACCCAAACAGAATAGGTAGAGGAGAAGGTTCTTGGACTTATCTTTAGAGTGTCAGGAATCTAAGTTCTAATTTATTTTGTTTTTATTTTATTTACAGTCTTAATTGTCATGATTTAGTTATATACACGTCTTACACACCTCACAAGTAATCACTCAACACTCGGCCCAAGATGTAAAAGTGAAAATGCTCGTACCCGGTTTAGAAATTACTCCTACTATAGGCTTGACAATCAATCAAACCTCATCCTTTTTGATATTTTAATCCTTGTAAGTATCGAGGGGACTTTAAAAGGGTAGGTTGTGGTTCGAGTAGGTGTTTTATTGAAAGTGGCTAAAATTGTAAAATGTCGGCTTTTCTTTTGAAAAATTTATTTGCTCGTGACTTAGTTAAGGGCTACATAATTATAAGCAATAATTTTCGTTTATTTATTTCAAGTAGCTAGAATTATTATTTTTTTTATAAAAGTAAGTCACTTCTTTTATACTTTTCAAAAGTGCCGCGTTTTACTGAAAATAAGGGGTGTAAAAATAAAAGATTGGTTTTGGGGTGATGGGTGGTTGTCTTTGCAAAAATATATCTTTGCGGGTTTAAGAAACGAAAGGTTTAAGGCTCAACAGGGTTTATCTAGGGGAAATATTTTTGGAAAAGCAAAAAAAAAATAAAGGTTTTAAATAAAAAACGGGCTTAGTCCTAATGTCTCTGTCATTTACTTACTTAGATTGGTGTCGGTAAGGACTTGGAACGTATTTCTTTGGCAAGTTCTAGATTTGTAAGAACCAAACGGGCTATTCACATAAGAAACGAAAATTTGAGCAATTAGTATAGATGTGTATTTATGCTCGATAAAGACTCAAAACTCACTTTTTGTGGGAAAAGGGTTGTAATGTAAAAATTGTATATAAATAATCAAATTTTACAAAGATTTGTTAGGCCTGTTTTTATAATTTTCTTAATTGGTTCTTTTTATCATGACGTTATTAGGTGTAAATTAATAAAAAACATAATTTTTAGAACTTATTTTACCCAACTAAACCAATATAAGTAAAAGAAAAAATAATTTTTTTTTAAAGTTTGAGGTGTTTAGCGGTTCCAATGTGAGTTTTGTGTAAGAGTTGGTTTTTAGGACAAACGATCCAAGTTTTTAGCATCCCCCCCCCCCCACACTTAAATTACGCATTGCCCTCAATGTGTCCTAAAAAGGATTTATTTTGGTTGAATGTGTAAAAAGTGCGTAAAATAACAAAAAATTACAGTTCCTGGGCACTGGACACGGGGGCGTGTTGGATGAACATGACCCGTGGTCAAAGCACCAGTGAACTGGGTTTTCAGAAAACTTACAGTGAAATGAGCACGGGGTCGTGCCTGGTGAGCACGGCCCGTGTCACTTTCTAGAGAAATTTTTTTTGGCATCAGTGGACTGGGCACGGGGCGTGTTGGATGAACACGACCCCGTGCTGTTTGTCTGTTTCAGGTAAAAATGCAGGTTTTTGTCGTTTGGCTTCTGGTTTCCGGGCTTAGGGACCACTATGCTTAGTGTGTCCAAGCCTCCCATGGTATATATGAGCTACAATACTATCACAACACAACGCAATACAACATAACCAAAATACAACCTAAGTTACGATCGTTTAAGTTGTTCACCACCACATCACATCAAAACAAAATAAAATGCAGAAAATAAATTGTTTAGGAAAGTAAATTATCTGAACGGGACGTAGCCCGTGCAAATACCATAAAGTTCAAAAGATTGGGAGAGTTAACCTGAACGACAACCACATCGCCTGCTGCTACCACCGCCTAATCAGAATCCATATCTTGCCCCTCCTCCTGCTCCTCCTCGTCTTGCATCACCATGTGGTCCCGGATGTACTCGATGTCATTTTTCCTGGTTATGATGTTGCGTTCCATGCTACCAATCCGGGAGCTCAAGCTTTAGCCCAAGCTATAGGCGTTTTTGGAGACTTAGAGGGTTTCCTGCATGATGTTATACAAATTAATGAGGTTAGGAAAATCACTCCCTCCTTGAGACGAGGACCCCGGGAATGGTCCGGGACGAGGACGGTTTGGGACATCTTCGATTGCCAAGATTTCATCTGGGTCATTTGGGTTCCAAACCCGACCACTTGCATCCTTGAAGCGCATAGACCTGTCGGGGCAATCGATGATCAGATTCATGCTTCGGCACACCGCAAGATCAACTTTTGTCATACCAACACCCTTGTTAAATATCGATGGAGTTCGCCAAATGTAATTCTTGAATAGCTTGGAGATCCATCCTCCATAAAAGATGGGTGTTCGGATATCCGCGGTGGTGTTGGCAGCCATGTTTCGTAGCAGCATGTGGGTGACTTCGATGGTTTGGCGGGTTACGAGAAAGTAAAGGCAAGTAAGCTCTCGTAAGTTCACCACCCCACCGATGTCCTTTCTTTGACACAAGGCACCACTAAGGACCCGATGAATGTAGCGGATAAGTGGATCCCTTATTTTGGTGCTCTTTGTGGAGCTCGAGTTGTAGTGGCCATCTCCTAATGTTGCCCATGCAGCTTGTCGTAGGTTGTCTGGTAGTTCTCTAATGGCTTCAGTGAATTCCGGTTCCGCCGCATCCTCCTCGGTATAAAGTCCAATGTTGATACCGAATTGGGCGACAGACAAGTTAGACTATTCATCCCTACATCTAAACTAGGGGTGTGCATGGGTCGGTTTGGCTCGGTCTTAACCAAAAACCATAACCATAACCATAACCGATCGGTTATGGTGGTTATGGTTATTCGGTTTTGATGGTTATAGCAGGTCGGTTATGGGTGGTTAACCGTGTATTTAGCTTACCTAAAAATAGCTTAATTTTTTTTAACATGGAATAAATTGTTATTGCATATTTGTATATATTAGTATATTACATAGTATTAAAAAATACATATAATCTATAATATTAATACCAATGATTATCGAATATCCAATTAAAATGATATGATACATTCCATAAATTCAAATAAACATTCAACCAAAACCACAAAATGATATGAAAAACCCATAAGTACTAAAAATCTTCAGTCAAAAATATAAAATATTAAAAAATATGGTGAAAAGTCCTAAATCCTACAAGGATTTATTACATGTTGGTTCGGTTCGGTTATGGTGAGTATGGAAAAAATGAAAACCATAACCGACCCGCTACTTTCGGTTTTCAAAAAAACCATTAACCGACCCACCGGTTTTTTATTTGGTTCGGTTTTTTCGGTTCGATTTTGCTGGTTAATTCGGTTATGGTTCGGTTAATTCAGTTTTTTGCCCACCCCAAATCTAAACTATACGAAAGATCCAGCTCAGTCCTCTTGTGTAAGACCCTTAATTTATTTATCAAATTTTTGTATAAGTTTCGCATATAAATGTGTTTGTACAAATACACATACATTTGAAAATACGAGTTTCATAAAACATCTTGAAATTTAAAACATTTCAATATAATGTCGTTATTTAATCGCGTAATGATGAATCGTAATGCGGAAGCTTGAATCTTTGAACGTGTTCAGTTCTTTGTTGAACTTAATCGTCAACCGGTACTCCCAAAATATACCTACATTTCATAGACCATGAAATGCGTTAGTTATGAAGGTTTTATAACGTGTCTAAACAAGTCCGTAAGCCAAAACAAGCAAACAACAGTTTTTCGCCAGCTTTATAGCCCGTCGCGGGGCGCGACAGGAATTGAATTCAGCTCTCGCGGGACGTGAATCCCGTAGTGTTGCACGATGCCAAATGGCATTACCCGTCGCGGGGCGCGACGGCCCAATTTTCACAGAATGTTTGTTGCTGGGAGCTGCATTCTCCCAGCACAACCATTTTTTCACAAAATTATTCATAACTCTTCCAATTTTCATCTGTTTTACCTCAAATTTGTTTCTAAATGACCGTAAAATCATGGCCTACATATTTATCCCAAAATATTTAACCCGGGTTCATAAATTTTATAAATTACCCAGCCATTACCCGATTTATGCACGTAATTCATTTTGACTCGTTAAGAGAATTTAAGCTTTTAAGCCTAAATCTCGCTCCTTCTTCTTACCTCCTATTTCCACACTAAGACTTCTTTTATTTTCCCACCACAACGATATTTGTGGTGGATTTCTTACGTTAGAATCATATTTTCCGAATTGTACACTTCGGTTAAGTAATTTATGAAAAAGACCCATTACCAGGCATTAGACCAAAAAGGCCAATACCTTTCACTTTTACACTTATCAAAATAATTACTCAATCATAAAACTCATTTTCAAACTACCCTTAAGGGTTGTTTGCCCGGTTTATCGTTCAAGGGCATTTTGGTCAACTTTAGCCCCTTCTTTTACGATGAAGGATTTTCAATAACATGTTTGACCAATATTGCACATTTTAGCTATAATCTTATTTAAAATCATTATGTTTCTAAGAACGCAATGACTACAATTTAAATTATTAGGTTTACCTATTAAGGTAACCAAATGTTCATTCTTGACTTCGTTTAACTCTCATCAAACCTTAAGTTCTCGATGAGAGTTTGACCCATTACACATACATGCCTCGGGTCAAAGCATTGACCCGTTTTAATACCCTACCTTAATAAATTGCCATCTAATAGCAACGAAATTTCCATACACTATTCACCCATGTGAGCATAAGACTCGACAAACAATCATTAGTCGTTATTGTCAAATGGTGATAACATCACCATTTGACCCGTTTGGTCTAAACGACCAAACATTTTGTACTTAAAACAAAATGGTATTTATTTACCATTTCACACATTTGACCCATTACGGATTTTCATCATAAGCTCATATTTCTTAAATCCTTTTCTTACGCATCTAACCCATCATGGCTTACGCCATAGGGTGTCATTTAAACTTCAACTTTTATTCATCTACACGTGACTAAGTTATCGATTTACCCTTATTATTCATTATGGCTTACACCATAAGATAACCATTCAAAACTCATTGTATGTTCGTCATTTCATGACCGAATTACCGTTTTGCCCCCTTTTTGCCATCATATATGGTTTTTCATCATTTTCGCTTGTTCCGACCCATATCATTTCGCGTCGGAACATTATATTTCAAATATACATAGGTATTCTACTAGAAGGGTGTAAGCTTTACTTACCTTGTATCCAAATATGCTTTTCCTACGTACGTGATCCGTTTGACCCACTTCTTTCCCAAGCTTCCACCTAGCTTGTCAAGCGTCAAACTATCATTTATCATTCGCAAGATGGTTAGATTAGTCATCATTTATTACGACTATTCCATCTTACGGATTTTATATCAAAATTGTCATTCGATCTTATTATAGGTCAGTTTGACTTTTAAAAGTCAACTGCCTATTAACACATACTAACCCACAAATAAGTTCAACAACTCATTTTTATATTTCATTAATTACTCGGTAGGAACTATCCTTAGGTTACCATTATAACCACGTTCCCTAACTAAGTTCACGCAATTGTTAACATCAATTTAACATAATTTCAATCATTATATGCTATTCTAGCAATCTCATACAAAATTAGAAATTGTTTCATCTCCATGAAACAACCCATTTCTTCACATGTATGAAATTTAACCGTTTATCAAACTTAGCTAAAAGCTTAAAGTATTCATATACACATTCATGATTTCAAACAATCAATGAACATAATTATATCATCAATTTCATCATATCATTAAAACCCACTTATCTAAGTGTGGTAAATCATCTAAACACTCAAATCATAGCAATACATGTATATTTTCACTTAGGGTTTTGTTCCTAAGCCAGTATACACCTCATATCTTACTTAAATTTTTTATATTCATACATGGATTGAAATCCATGTAATCTACTTACTTTCATAACATCACCAAATTAAGATTTTTGACATACCTTCTGATCACCTAGTTTAGGTGATCACTAACTCATGTTCATTCATGAATTTGAGCTCCAATTCGCCCTTCAATTTGATGATATTGGATGAACTAGGGTTACACCCTTTTTCTCCATCTCCCGTCGCTACACACACACACACACACCTAGTGTGTGTTGTGTTTTATTTGTTTTAATTAGATTCAAGTTTCTAATTTTCCCCTTTTAGCCCCTCGAGTTTGTAATTTTATTTATAAAGGGCTATAACTCATTGTTTCAATATTATTTCCAAGTTATTAACTAGGTTAATTTGGTCCTAGTTATTTTGTTTATGGGTTAACTTTTACCACCAACGGTATTTTACCCGCTCCTTAGTATTAACGGGGTTAAATTACCAAACCCGTTTTTGGGGTGCTACATCTTGAACGTGAGTGTGCTCAAGAACTCCATATTGTACTGATGTATACATCGGAGATGGGTCTCTAGAAAGATGCGGAGTGGACCCATTACAAGAGTGTCAAATCTCTACCGCTACGCAATCGTTTCGAGTGTTTCGTAACAGACTTATCTTGGTGGCTCCTCGTGTCTTGCTTGCAAAGTTTCATACCGAGTTTGGTACTCAAGTTCAGAGGTTTTAAATCTGAGGAATTTATGCGGCGCCATCCCTTCAAGAAAGAACCAGTAAGACAGTTGATACGTTGAAAAATATGCAAAAATTTGACATCAAGTGGTCTGGACACGGCCCCGTGTTTATCAGACACGGCCCCGTGTGTGGGGTCTTTGTTGGCCACGGCCCCATGCTGAAGCAGCACGGCCCCGTTTCGAATCGTCTGTTTCTTCAAAAAATTAAGGTTTTCGAGCCGACTTCGAAAAATTCAAAATTTTTGGTCCATTAGGTGCGGTTTACCCTGAAAATCAAACCCCAACTTTCATTTTTGTATAAAACACTCGTTTACCCTTCCGATTTTAAGGTTTTCCGTCAAGAACAAGGGTTTGGTTAAAAACAGTTTGAATAATCCGATTTCCCCAACAATATTCAGTGATTTACTTCGCAAAACACTAATGCTAACTACTCCTAAGAAGATCTAAACAAAAATTCGAGATTGGCATGGGTCTAGTTCAAGAACCCTAGATTAAACCTGAATTTTTGGTGTTACACTACATGCAAATCGTTAAACTAACTACTATGATGTTAGAATCATACCTTGTAGTCGGATTGGGTTGATCGATCGTCGAAATCCGGCGAAAAATCGGCAGGAACCGGGGCCTCCAGAGAAGCGGTTCGTGTTATGTGTTGAAAAAGTGAAGACTGGGGGTTATATAGTCTGTCACTGAGTCGGCCACGGCCCCGTGCTGATGCAGCACGGCCCGTGCCGTGTCTTATTATTTTTTCATAGCTGGGCGTTTGGGCACGGGGGCGTGTCATGTGGGCACGACCCCGTGTTCAGAATGCCAGTAACCTTATTTTATTATTCGTGCACGTGTGTGTGACCGTTTCTCCATGGTTCCTTTGGTACATCCCTGTTTCTCGTTAAATCTTCAAGGATGATGCTTCCCAAATGTTCCTACAAGATGATTAAAAAGAAAAATATGCATATATACAATAAACATTTGATCATTTACCGATCACATCTCTACCTCTTGAAGTTCCATTTCAACTTCCTCATCCTCAATGAAGCCTTGGTAAAGCTTAAGCCTTTGTCCGTTTACCTTGAAAGGTTCACCGTTTGGGGGCTTAATTTTTACCGCTCCATGTGGAAAGATTTGAGTGATGGAAAAAGGTCCCATCCACCTTGACTTAAGTTTACTCGGAAGTAATCAAAGCCTCGAATTAAACAATAGCACTTGATCCCCCTCCTGAAATTCTTTAGGTTTGCTTATTTGATCATGTATATTTTTCATGCATTCCTTATAAATTTCGGAGTTAGTGCATGCTTGATTTTTCAATTAATCTAATTCATTTAATTGATAGAATCGATTTTTACCAGCAAGTTCTTGGTCTAGGTTTACGTTTTTTAACGCCCAATAGGCCTTGTGAGCAATTTCTACCGGGATGTGACAATTTTTCCCATAGACGAGCTTGTATGGGGTGGTGCCTATTGGTGTTTTATAGGCGGTTCGGAAGGCCCATAAAGCATCGTCTAGTTTATCCGCCCAATCTTTCGTGTTTTGACCTGTTGTTTTTTCTAATATTCTTTTTAGCCCTCAATTTGTTACTTCGGCTTTTCCGTTGGTTTGAGGGTGGTAAGCGGTTGAAAGACGGTGATAGACCCCATATTTAGTTAAAATTTTATTTAATTGATGATTGCAAAAATGGGTACCTCTATCACTAATTAGTGCTTTTGGAGCACCGAAACGAGAAAATAATCGTTTTAAGAATTTTTCCACAACTCTCCCATCATTGGTTTTAAGAGCTTCAGCCTCGGCCCATTTGGACATGTAATCAACCGCTACAAGAATGTATTTGTTACCATTTGACGGTGGGAAAGGTCCCATAAAATCCATACCCCAAACATCAAAAATTTCACAAATAAGAATGCCTTTTTGAGGCATTTCATTTCTTGATGAGATATTGCCTGTTCGTTGGCATGCATCACAAGTTTTAATGAAATGACATGTATCCTTATGGATGGTTGGCCAATAAAATCCTGAATTGAGTACCTTTCCTGCGGTGCTTGCGACTCCATGATGTCCTCCGTATGATCCTTCAGGAAAATGGCGAAGATTTTTTGACTCCTTGATGTCCTCCCTACGATCCTTCATGAAAATGGCAAAGATTTTTTCTTGCTTGTTGACCAGGGACGCATCTTCGGATAAGTTGATCGGCACATATTTTAAAAAGATAAGGATCTTCCCAAAAATAGTGTTTTACATTGGCAAAGAATTTTGTTCTTTGTTGATGTGACAAACCTTTGACTAGAATGCCACTATTGAGGTAGTTAGCATAGTCGGCGTACAATGGTTCTTCTTGATATTTGACCATTTCCAAAGATTCGGTGGGGAACTTTTCATTGGTGAGTTCTTCTCGAGTCAACTCCAAAGCAGGATCTTCTAAGCGAGATAGATGATCGACAGCGGTGTTTTTGGCTCCTCGTTTATCTTTTATTTTAATGTCGAATTCTTGGAGGAGAAGAATCCACCGGATCAAACGTGGTTTGGCATCTTTTTTTTAAGAGGTATCGAATGGCGGCATGATCCGTATAGACTATTGTTTTAGAAAGAACAAGATAGGAACAAAATTTATCTAATGCAAATACTACGGCTAGTAACTCTTTTTCGGTTGTTGTATAATATTCTAGAGCATCGTTAAGAGTTTTACTTGGATAGTATATTGGGTGAAAATGTCTTTCTTTTCGTTGTCCTAAGACGGCTCCAACTATAAAGTCACTTGCATCGCACATGATTTCAAAAGGTAGTTTCCAATCGGGCGCTATCATGATTGGTGCATTGACTAGCATTTCTTTTAAGGTAAGAAAAGCTTTATTGCATTCCTTATCGAAGATGAATGCTGCATCTTTTTCAAGTAGTTTTGTTAGAGGTCTAGAGATTTTCAAAAAGTCTTTAATAAATCGCTTATAAAATCCGGCATGTCCTAGGAAACTTCGAATGGCTCGAACGGAGGAAGGTGGAGGTAATCGGGAAATAGTGTTTATTTTTGCCCAATCCACTTCCATTCCTTCGTTTGAGATTTTATGACCGAGTACTATTCCCTCCGTTACCATGAAATGGCATTTTTCCTAATTAAGGGTGAGGTTAGTTTCCTCACATCGGGATAGCATTCGTTCAAGGTTATCGAGGCATTGGTCAAATGCATCTCCAAAGATAGAAAAATCATCCATGAAAACTTCCATAGTTTTTTCTATAATATCGTGGAAAATAGCCACCATGCAATGTTGAAACGTAGCGAGGGCATTGCATAGACCAAAAGGCATACGCCGTTAAGCGAAAGTTCCGTAGGGACAAGTAAAAGTTGTTTTTTTCTTGGTTCTCCGGTGCTATGGGAATTTGAAAATAACCGGAGAAACCATCAAGAAAACAATAGAATTTATGACCGGATGGTCTTTCTAACATTTGGTCGATAAATGGTAAAGGAAAGTGGTATTTCCTTGTTGCTTCATTTAACTTACGATAGTCGATACAAATCCTCCATCTGGTGACGGTTCTCATTGGTATGAGTTCATTTTTATCATTATCGTCATACCTCCTTTCTTTGGAACTACTTGGATGGGACTTACCCATGGGCTATCAGAAATAGGATAGATAAGTCTGGCGTCTAGTAGCTTGATGACTTCATTTTTAACCACTTCTTGCACGTTCCGATTTACTCTTCTTTGTGGTTGTATTACCGTTTTATAGTCATCTTCCATCAAAATTTTGTGGGTACACATGGATGGATTGATGCCTTTGATATCCATGAGCCTCTACGCGATTGCATTTTTATGTTTTTTCAAAAGCTTTATTAATTTATCTTTTTCAAAAAGTGTTAGTTTAGAAGAAATAATGACGGGGAGCTTACCATGTTCGTCTAAGAATGCGTATTCTAGACCTTTTGGTAGTTCCTTGAGTTCAAGTGGCGGTGGGTCTTCAAGAGACCGCTTATTTTCTTCTTTATTAAGATCAATGACCGAAAATGTTTGTTCTATGGCGACTTCCTCTTCGACGAATTCTTCTTCCATTTCCGTATCGGGTGGCTCTGCTTCATCTTCAATTAGGGGGTCGTCATCATGAATTGGATATTTCATTGATTGGTCAAGATCGACGTACCTTTTGCCAGCCCCTAATTGAAGTGGTAGGTTGTTTTGCTTCCGTTGGGTCAAGGTTTGATGGGATTTTAGAAATGGTTGTCCCAACACAAGGGTGTATCATCTAGGATGATAAAGTCGGTTGGGACTACCGCTTGGTTTGTTTGAAGTAAGACATCCTCAACCATTCCCGTGGCATTAATCGTTTTTCGGTTTGAGAGAAAAATAGGAATTCTAAGAGGAGAAAAATCACTAGTACCCATTTTTTTGAAAATATAGTTTGGCATTTTGTTAACGCAAAGATCTTTATCAATTAGCACATTACTAACAAAGATGTTTTGAAAAAAAACATGGTACCGGTTTTATGTTTAATTCATGGTATTCATCTTTTAATAGCGAAGTTTGATCGATTGTTAACGTGACGCTTACTAATTCTTCGATTTTAGTAGAAGTGTTTACCTCTTTTAAAAACTTAGCATGAGGAGATACCAAACAATGATTTTCAAAAGAAGGTTGTAAAACGTGAATTTCTTGAAAAGTTGTTTCTAGTTTAAAATCGTTAGTTTTAGACTTACCTTCTTCTTGATTTGGTTCATGCGTGAGTTTTTCATTTTGTTCTTCTATTTTTACCTCTTTGATTATTACCTCTTTAGTACAAATAGCCTCTTCCTTTTCTCGAGATTTCTTAATTAAGAGTTCTAGATTTTTGAGACTTTGTATTACGCGTTCGGCTTCGGGAGTGATAGTTGGTGGCGTGTAGTAGGTTTCAAACGGGTTGGCATCCCAGTCAAAGTTTGACTTGGGAAGCTCAAACCTTGGTTCTTCATAAGTGGTGTATGAAGAACTTGGTGTGGTGTATGAGGTTGATGGTTTGAAAAGGTAACAATGTTGTACCGAATGGGATTCACCGCAAATGGTATAATAAGGTTCCTCATAATCATCCTCAATATAGTAGGTGTAGTATTCTGAGTAGTAATCCATTGTATTGGAAGATACCCAGAAGAATAACGAGCCTCGGGATCAGAAAACAGAAGAAAAAATTTAACAGATTGTTGACCACAGCCCCGTGCTGAACTGGCACGGCCCCGTGGGCAGCTCTGTATCTGGGCATTGAAAAAGTTTTTTAAGGAAATTTGCAGCATGGGGGCATGTCCCAGTAACACGGCCCCATGTTAAACCTACTGTAAATAGCAAAAAAGGTTTTGAAAACGGGCGCACAGTTTTGAAAAATTTTAGAATCTGATTAAGCCACTAATTTTAAGCTTTCTCAAAATCCTTATGTCCCAGGCAACGGCGCCAAAAACTTGACGTGTGCGGGTGTGTATATATTTTTTAGATATATTTATCTCTTTTTACTCGCCGATTCAAGTTTTAAATTTATAAAACACGATATTCTACTGTCACTCTACACACACGTTAGGGCAAGTGCACCCATCGCAGACGTAGTATATTGATGGCAAGATACCGAAGTCGTCCAAGGACACAAGAGCTTTTAATACCGGCTTATCGTTAACGTCTAATCGACCCAAACTTTGATGAAAAGGTTTTTAAAGCTATATAAAAAAATAAACTAAAAAGCAAAAATAAAATATAAGGAAAAAAATAGAAAGAAGGAATCACTTGGTTCCAACTCCTCTTTTATGTTTCCTTTTAATGATTTCCATACTTTGGGCATTTTCAGAGATTCTCTTTAAGTTATAATAGTAGGCCCCCTTCCGGGCAACTTTATCCTCAACCTATTGGTCCGATTCAGCAAGGATACAGTCCCGCAAGGTCGGATTATTGACAGATAATTAAGTAAGTTATTAATACGAAAAGTGGTAGGCCCCCTTCCAGGCAGCATTACCCTAGACCCTTTGGTCTGAGTCAACAGGGATACAGTCCTCGCAGGGTTGGTTTAAAGTTTTAATAGTAATTTATAGATAAGGGATTCAAGTGTTGGGATTGAACCCTATCAGAGGAACAGATAATTAAAGCCAAAACTGGATCAGAGCAGTGGATCCAGAATAAGCAGACGATTACAGTTAGTTCATGCAAATCTCTCCCCTTGAAAGTGGTTTCATATCTGCTGACCTCCTATCTGCTGATCATACTAAGTGCTGACCTACAACTGCTGCTTTGCATCTACTGACCAATGTCAAAGACTGATGGAAGACCAAAGCTCTGCTGACTCAATCTACTGCCTTGAGTCAAGTACTGCTGATCCGGACAAGCACTGCTGGGTTCATAGCAGTGGAAGGATGCAGCAGCTGTTTAAGTGTCTTTTGTGTAATGATTTGTAATAGCAGTAGTTAGTACATCAGTGTTTGTATTGATCAGAGGTTAGAGTTTGTTAGGAGGTTAGATGTCACTTTCATGGTGACGTCAGCTAAAGATGCTCAGTGGTTTGTAAGTGCCTATAAATAGTTCAGTACTTTGTACTGTTCTATTAGCTCTTTCACCACATCGTCTTCTTTGCACGAACAAACTACTGAGCTCTGGCTGAGGGGGAGTTTGCATTCATTCATCAATCATTGTAATCGTTGTTGAAACAAATTCAATCTTTCGATTCATTGTGTAAAGATGTTTGATTAAAAGTATTACTCTCGTTTGATTGTATGCAAAGTTTGTTTTCATCTTAATTCCGCTGCACAACTCTCTCATTTCCATCTTAATTTCAAACAAAAATACAATAAAAAAGAAACTCAGATCCAATAATTGGTATCAGAGCTTGGACAGTCAAATTTGATTTAACAATCATTTTGACGTAAATAGTTCAGCTCATAACAGTTGATACTGATCGTTTGTTCGTCCGTTGAAAAACAGAGCAAGGATTAATCACCATTAAAGTTGATTTCTCAGTGTCTGTAAAACAACAAGAATGACGTCACAATCTCAGGATGATAAAAACAACATCGGCTCGCTTTTTAAACCACCTATGCTAAAAAGAAATGAGTACAACATCTGGCAGAGGAGGATGGGTCACATCCTCGCTCAACAAAGCACAGGTTGTTGAAAATCTGTCATTTATGGTCCCCATGTTCCTTCAGTGCCAAGTGCTGAAGATGCTAAAATGTTCGTTCCAAAACCAGTTGAAAATTATACCGAAACCGACTTTCAAAAGATCGAACTAGATGCTAAAGCGTTTAGCATCGTAGCATCAGCGCTGCCCAATGAGATATATGCTGGACTGTTACACTGTAACAGTGCCAAAGAGTTATGGGACGCACTTAAGGAACAGTTTGGGGGAACTGAGGAAGTCATGGAAAACAATAGGGAAATCTTGAACCAACAGTATGAAACATTTTGCTACGTTAAAGGTGAATCACTAACGCAACAATTTGAGCGTTTCAGTTGTCTCATCAGTGAACTGAGGCTTGTTAACACCACGTTTACAAACTCAACTCAAAATAGCAGGTTCCTCAGGTCACTGCCAGAAAAATGGGACACCATAGCTTTTGTCACCCGAAACTCACCTGAATTCAAGGATCTGACCTTGACCCAACTCCATGGTCGACTCCTGACCTACGAAAGGGCGTTGAACCAGAAAAGGAGGTTACAAGAGTCAGGAAAAGTTACCGATGATTACACTTTCGGTAATACTGCTCTTCTGGGTCAAGAAGAATCTGGGAGCAGTGGTAAGGATCAGGGTTATGATCACTTCATTGACATAACTGCTGGTGCAAATTTTAACAACCCTGATCCTCACTCTGCTAGTTATGCATTCACTGCAAATGAAAACCAGATGTCAGACAATTTAAGTTTTGAACTAAATGATTTGCAACATTTTGATCCCACTGATTTAGAGGAAATGGTCATCCTGCACCAACTGGCTTTGCTAAGTGTTAGAACTAGCAAGTTCTACAAAAGAACAGGGCGAAAATTCCCAGGTTTGCATGGGAATCTAAGGGTTGGGTTGGATAAATCGAAAATCAAGTGCTATAAGTGTAATAGGTTGGGACATTTCGCTAGGGAATGTAGGAGTCAAACTACTGGTCCCATAATTACTCATCCTAGCTCAAATCCTAGACCTCAAAACCATAACACTGTGCACTATGCCCAATATGCCCCAGCAGCTCAAGTGAACACTGCTCACTATGCTGCTGCCCCTGTGCCAGTACATTATGTCCAAACTACTGTTCCACAAATCCAATATGTTCAAACCCCTGCTCCACAGGTACAAGTGCAACCTGTTGCACCTCAAACCACTGCTCCAGCAGCAGCACAACCAGATCAACAAAGTTTTTTCACTCAAGGGTTTGTTGACTGGAGCAGTATGCCTGAAGACCTTAATGATGAAAATTTTGCACTCTATGCTTCTAATGATTCTTCTCATGATGAGTTTTGTTTGATGGCATTAGAGTCAATACAGGAGGGGGTTGAAACTGAGGAGGAACAGCAGTGCTTTGAAACAGTGGAAGAGGTGACTGAAGCAGTGGTTACTGCTGTGGCTGGTGAACTACTGTTGGGAGAAAGTTCAGGTACCCTGATTGAACCACTGACAGATCCATGGTCCGAAGAGGACAAACAAGAAGAGAAAGAAGAAAAGGCTGGTGAAAAGAAGGTGAAAGCTGATGATGAGGAAGATCATCAATGTGATTGTGCAATGATGGCAGCTGCCAAGGTATCTCCTCAAGTTCTTGAAAAACTGTGTTCTGACAATTGCATAATTGCTTTTGCTAACATTAAAGAGGTGAATGAAAACCTTCGGGATAAAATCTTGTCTGATGAGGTCAAATTTGAAAGGTCTTTAAAAGAACTTAAAAACAAATTGACTGAAAAAGAAAAAGAGAACAGCTGTTTAAAAGAAGAGCAAAGTATAACCAAAACCCAACTCCAAACTATGGTAGAAAAATATCAAGTTTGCAAAAAGGAGTTGGAGTCCGCCCAGATTACTTGTGAAAGATGGGTGGAATCCTGCAAAGGATATGAGGTTATGCTTGAAAAACAGAGAAAAAGCAATGTGAAATTTGGGGTTGGTTATAGAAAACATGATGATGAAAACACTGCTTTTGAAAAATCTGTTCAAACCAAAACCACTGATGTAACCACTGTGTTCATCCCCACAAACAAGAATGGCCAAGAAGTGAAAATCACTGACAAACTTGGTAACAAAATCACACTTGACAGTTTAAACCAAAATGGTCTGATGAGTGTGACATTCTTGAAAATTTCAAGCCAATGGACTTTACATCAACTGATGGTGTCAAGGCTCCTAAAGCTAAAGTCATACCTCTCAAGGACATCCCAGCAGTGGTTAAAACCTCTGCTGCAAAGGAGTCTGAAAAGAGAAAGAAGAAAGAAAAAATTGATAACTTGTTTTGTGAATTATGTGAGAAAAGGAATCATCTAACAAAAGATTGTTTCCACTTAAAAGCTTATGATTTAAACAGAACAAGTGTCATTGTTTCAGCTGAAGGTTGCATTGTCTGTGGTAAAACGAACCACAAAACTCAAGCATGTGTGTATCTCAAAAACTTTGATGTAAAAAAGAATGAGTACATTGCTAAAACATCCTTGAGTCCATCATCATCATCAACATCTGTCAAATTCACCAAGAAACAACCACTGTTTGTGCCAGTTCAAACAGCTGTTACAAAACAGCTGAACCAAACATCTGTCAAAAGAGATGTTCAGGTTACTGATGCACCCCCTGCCAATCAGTTCAGAAAAGGCAGAGAAAAACAGTCTTACCAAAGGATTCCTCACGTTTATGAGGCCTACAAAAGGCCCTCTAAACCCAAAGTGAACAAGCATCCTTTTGGTTACCAGCAGATGATTGGTCAGGACCCATAACAGTGGTTAGAGAAACACTGTCCTAAAACAGTTCAAACTCATGACCTAACCACTGTCCATCATTCTGCATCCATCCCAGACACTATTGAGACCCCATCCAAAGCCTTGTTGGCTTTGGAGACCTTAATGAACTAATCCTTTTACTTCATGTGCAGGGAGCTTCTGCATGCTTTGATAGTCTTTAGTATGTAGATAGTGGAGGCTCCAGGCACATGACAGGATGTAAAGCCCTCCTCAAAGACTTTAAAATCCATGGAGGGGGTGATATATCATTTGGGAATAATAGTAAAGGAAAAGTTCTGGGGTCGGGTACAGTGGAGTCTGGAAAAGTAAAATTTGAAAATGTCAATCTAATAGACAATCTAAAATTCAACCTTCTGAGTGTGTCCCAAATGAGTGACAAGGGTTTTGGGTCATTCTTCACAAAAGATTGTTGTAGGATTGTTGGACCAGAAATGGTCAAAAAGATTGAAGCAATAATCAAAACTGGTCAAACTAAACTTGTTGCTCAAAGAAGTGGCAATGTTTATGTTGTTGACATGTCAAAAGAGTGTCCCAGAGCTGATGCCTGTCTGTTCTCAGCTGCCTCTAACAAAGAGACAGAACTTTGGCACAGAAGGCTGGGACACACAAATCTTAAGACAATCACAGAAATTTCAAAAAATGGTTTGGTGAGAGGCCTACCACAAAAATTGTTTTCATGTCCTGAACATTGCATTTCCTGTTTAAAAGGAAAACAACATAAAAGTTCTTACAAGTCCATTGAAGAGTCCAAAACAACCCAGTGTTTGCAAATGCTACACATGGATTAGTTTGGCCCAGTTCAAGTCATGAGCCTCAGAAAGAAAAAATATTGTTTGGTTATTGTTGATGACTTTTCTAGGTTCACATGGACTTTCTTTTTGCACTCAAAAGATGAAACTGCAGGCATTTTGCAAGACTTTGTAATACAGGTTGAAAAGCAATTTGACCTTCCAGTGAAAAGCTTCAGGAGTGACAATGGCACATAATTCAAAAATAGGGAGTTGGATGCCTTCTGTGTGAAGAAAGGGATTGTAAGGCAGTACAGCATCCCTAGAACACCAGAGCAGAATGGGGTAGTGGAAAGGAAGAACAGAACTCTGATTGAGGCTGCCAGAACCATGCTTGCAGATTTAGGTTTGCCATTAACTTTCTGGGCAGAGGCAGTAAACACTGCTTGCTATGTTCAGAACAGAGTTTTAATAAACCCCAGGCACAAAAAGACTGCCTATGAAATTCTGTATAAAATTAAACCACTGATCTCATATTTCAAAGTGTTTGGCTGCCCATGCTTTATTTTGAACTTAAAAGATTCCATTTCAAAATTTGCAGCCAAAATTGATTGTGGTTATCATCTGGGATACTCAACCACTGCCAAGGCCTACAAAGTGTTCAATACACGGACCAAGGCAGCGGAGGAGACTTTGAATGTTAAGTTCAATGAACTCTCATCAATGAAAATCCCAGCAAACCCTGCAGATCTGTTTGATCTTGAAAAATTCACTTTTGAAAATACTGCTGTCAAGACTAACAGTGCAGGTCCATCAGAGGATACAACACCAGACTATGGGTATGAAATCATCATCCCTCAAAGGTCTGCCACAAAGGGAAAAGCACCAGTTGTTCAAAACAGTTGTCAAAGCTCAACCACTGCTACCTCAACAGTTGTTGACCAAAGTAGCCCATCAACCACTGCTTCCACATCCTCAAACACTGCTGACAAAAGTCCTCAAACAGTGGATAAAAGTCAGCAGTTGTCCACTTCATTACCTCCTATACCACCACCTTTTGAAGCCACTGCTGGATCATCAAAGTCCCCAGCAGTGGTTAGCTCAGATGATACACATTTGCAGCCTTCACCAACCAATGCCATCATACCATATCAAGGAGATTTAATCTTCTTGAGATCTCATCCACCTGATCAAATCATTGGCAACATAAATGAAGGGGTACTCACAAGAAGTCAAACCCAAAACATTTGTCTTTTTGCTGGTTTTCTATCACTCCATCAGCCAGTCAAGTACCAAGAGGCACTGAAAGACAACAGCTGGGTAGAAGCCATGCAAGAAGAGCTCCAACAGTTTAAAAGACAACAAGTATGGGAGCTTGTACCACTGCCAGAAGAGGTTAGTCCCATTGGCACAAAGTGGGTCTTCAAGAACAAAACTGATGAAAGGGGTATTGTTGTCAAGAATAAAGCCAGGCTTGTGGTTCAAGGTTACAGACAGGAAGAGGGGATTGATTATGAAGAAACATTTGCCCCTGTTGCAAGATTGGAAGCCATTAGACTGTTCCTGGCCTTTGCTGTCAACCACAATATGAAGGTGTTTCAAATGGATATCAAAAGTGCTTTCCTCTATGGTACAATTCAAGAAGAGGTGTATGTTTGTCAACCTCCAGGCTTTGAGGATCCATTTTATCCAGATCATGTCTACAGGCTAAACAAAGCCTTGTATGGCTTGAAACAAGCACCAAGGGCCTGGTATGAAACTCTTTCCAACTTCCTACTCTCAAATGGTTTCAAAAGAGGTACCATTGATAAAACATTGTTTTTAAAATGGAGAGGGAAGGATTTAATGATTGTCCAGATTTATGTGGATGACATTATTTTTGGAAGCACATGTAACTCAATGTGTGAAGAGTTTAGAGAACTCATGACAGCTGAGTTTGAAATGAGTGCTATGGGTGAGCTGCAATGCTTTCTTGGTCTCCAAGTACAGCAATTGCAAAATGGAACTTTCATTCATCAAAGCAAATATGCTAAAGAACTTTTAACCAAATTTGATATGAATGATTGTAAACCATGCAGCACACCCATGGCAACAAATAAGCTGGTCATGTCTGATGAAAAGGATGAGCTGATTGACCAAACACTTTATAGAAGCATGATTGGGTCTTTATTGTACCTAACTGCATCTAGACCAGACATCATGTTTGCAACATGTGTCTGTGCAAGAAGTCAATCAGCTCCCAGAAAATCAAATCTCATTGCTGTAAAAAGGATCTTCAGATACATAAAAGGTGCTCCCACACTTGGTATCTGGTATCCAGCTAATGGGAACATCAAGCTTTCAGGTTTCTCAGACAGTGACTTTGCTGGATGTCACACCACAAGGAAGTCCACATCAGGAGGGTGCCAGTTTCTAGGTGATTGCTTAGTCTCATGGCAAAGCAAAAAGCAAGCAGCTGTTTCAACATCCACTGCTGAAGCTGAATACATTGCTGCTGCAAGCTGTACAGCCCAACTCCTGTGGCTTCAAAATCAGTTGCTGGATTTTGGTATCACTGCCTTAAAGACACCACTCATGTTGGACAGTCAGGCAGCAGAAAATATCATCAAAAATCCAGTTTCCCATTCAACCACCAAACACATCGACATCAGACATCACTTTGTGAGGGATTGCTATGAAAAAGGTTTGATTTCTCTGCATCATGTCCCAACTAAAGATCAGCTGGCTGATGTGCTCACAAAAGCACTTGATACAGCCACTTTTGAAAGCTTGGTCTCTAGAATTGGGATTCTGAACATGGAATAACAAGCAACATCTTGTTTTTCTATGAATAAAAGCAACAAAATGTTTTCAGAAAATCAAAACTCCATCCTTAAAAATAGCTAAAAATGAATTTTTTATTAAATCCTTAAAAGTCTGCCATTAACCACTGATTGTTCAAAAGTCTGCTCTACTTCAAAAGTCTGTCCACTGCTGAAAGTCAACCCCTGTTCTCTCATTACTTTGATAAACTCTGTTGTTCAAAAGCAGTGTCTTATCCACTGATATGCTATCCACTGATAGTGAAAATCATCCGCTGCTTTCATACCACTGCCTTCATCTGTCCCCATCACACAAGTACTGTCCTTCACTTTCAACAGGGATTGTCACGTGGGCAGTACATATTGGTCAGACCTTTTGTAACGGCTGCCACCTCAGCATTCACTTTCTTCCCTATAAAATCCCCCACTCACCACCAAAACAGGGTTTTACTGTCGAATTGAATTCTTAAAAATTCTCTTCTCAAAGCAGTTTTTCATCTCATCTTCCACAAATTTCTTCGATCATTCATCTTCAAAATGACAAAATCAAAGAAATCTTCAAAACCCTCATCCAAATCATCATCGAAAACAGCCTCTCAAAAGGCAATCTCCACTGAAATTCCACATAAACCATCTCACAATCTCCTGGGTCTTCTCACAAAACCAGGAACCACCAAAGTTTTCGATTCCATCATTGATCTCATGGCAAAATCAAAGTACAAAACTTTGTTCACTGCCGATGCACCAATCTATTTGGCGACCCAAAGGGAGTTCTGGAAAAATGCAACCCTTGAAAAACAAGGAGACACTGCAACCACCATAAACTCTTCGATAAAGGGTAAAGTTGTCCAAATCACGCCACAATCCATTTCAGAGGTCTTTCAACTCGGTGATCAGGAAGGTAAAATTTCTTTCACTAAAAACGAGTTACAAACTGACTTCATTGAGAGAGGGTATGAAGCCACAATGATGAAGAAAATTACCTTAGAAAAAGGTTATTTTCCGTCTGCAACCAGATTTTTATTTCATACCCTCCTACTATGTGTTTCAAACAAAACCACTTCTTTCAATGAAATCCCTTTAAAGATTCAAAATCTGGGATATGCAATTCTTCAAGGAGAAAATTTTAATTATTCTCGGGAAATTTTTAAAGATTTGGTTAATAATGTTGAAACAAAATCATTCTTACTGTTTCCAAGGTTCTTAAGTTACTATTTTACAAAGAAATTCAGTAAGGATGATTTAGCTATAATAAACCAAGGTGATTCTACTCAAATAAACAGTTTAACAACTGAAACTTTTTCAAGAATGTTAGCACCTTGCAAAACACAAGCAGAGGTGCCTGAGCAGATTTTAGCAGTTACAACTGCTCCTCAGGTATCTGCTGCTGAGCCCACTGCTCAAGGTGATCAAAGCAGCAGCACAACTGCTTTGAAACCCACGCCTACTATCTCCAAAAAGCCAAAAAGAAAAACTCAAAAACCCACAAAACCCATCAAAAAGGCATCTCTGGAGGATGAGATACCATAGCTCCTGCCAGTGACAACACAAAAGTCACAAGAAACCACTGCTGCTACTTCCTCACAGCAGTTGGTACAAATATCTCAACCCATAACCGAAACTCCTCCTGTTTCTTCACAAAAAGAACAGGTTGTACAAATAGGGTCTCCACATCATGATGCTCTGGAAACACTCGTTTCTATCATCCACAGTCCAATGCCCGGGACACATCCTATTTCTACACCAATCATCCCATCCACAATTCCATCACCAATAAAACCACTGTTGGATGCAATTGATTAGAACCAGGCATTATCCAGTCCTTCTCAATCACCTACTAATGAGAATATACCTCAACAACTGACTGGGTCTGCTGTATCAATCTTTGCTAACCCACCAACACAACCTGAGGAGGTTAGACCCCTTGAGTTACAAGTAACTCTTGGTGGTAATCCAAGTGAAGCAGCCACTACACTTGTTACACCCACTGGGTTACATTTGGACAGTGGTTACATTAATAAGACTTCCTTGGAGGCAATTCCTTTGATAGCACCTCTGCCAACCACCAGTGGATTTATTTATCCTACTGGCAACATCAAAAGGTTGTCAAGTGTTGAAGGAAGAAGACCCCAGTACCAAGACAAAGGGGCATCAGTGGTTAATGTTTGGAGTATACTCCCTATATCTACCACTGATAAAACCACTGCTAGTGGGAAATCAGATGATCCCATTAAATTGGGTGATGATTTAAAGTACCAGAAATTGACGGATCGCATTGAAAAACTTGATAACTCTGTTGCAGAACTCAAAGATATGCTACAACAGGTCTTACAAGTACAAAAGGTACAATCAACTGCTATTCCACCTCAAGCACCTGCTCCACAAAGGGCACCTGCTACAAATGAGCTCTGGGATTTATTTCAACCTTTTCTCCATCAACAAGCAACACTAGCAGATCAGCAACATGAAAAACATGTTCAACAGCTGAGAAACACAATGGAGTCAAGGTTCAAGAACACTCAGGCTGATCTGAAGGCTCTCAAAACTCAGATCCTGCAAACCACTGGCACTACTCCTCCAACAGTACTTGTCATTGATCAACTCCCAGACGATAATGCCAAAAAGGGGGAGAAAATTCAGGAGTGGAAGAAGAAAGGAATAGATGATGGTCTATACATTGAACCTGAAAAGGATGCTGTGACCAGAAAAATTCCTGTGCCAGATGATAGTAAGAAGGTTGATGCTACTCAAGAAGCACTTGATGAAGGAGTAGCAAGTGTAAAAAGAGATAGAATGGCAAAGGATGTTTCAAGGTGGAATGAGGAGAAAAGAGCTTTCATGGAGCGGTATGAGCAGGGTTGTTCTGGTTCTAAAGATTCTAAAAATCTGAAGACAATAAGAAACCCTAAGTCCATCCCATCCAGATTTCCAAAGCCTCCAAAGCCACCATCCAAAAGCCATCAGCATAAAACCTCCACTCAAACAGCTGTTGTAACTCCTGCTGTATCAACTACTGTTGGTACTTCAGTGGTTTCAACATCTGTTCCCACATCAACACACACTACTTCAACACACACCAAAATTACTACATTACCATCTCCACTGTCACCACCAAAAACAATCTCACCACCATTTCCACCTGCTGACATACAGCAGAAGACAGCAGATGTTGTAACATCTGTTGTAATGACAACAGTGGTTGAAACACCAGTTGTTTCAACAGTTGTTAGTCAATCACAATCCACTGCCTCTATATCTACCACCACTATTCCATCCAAAGCATCATCAGTCCCTCCTACAAAAAGGAGAAGACTAATTCTCAAAGATGATGACAATTCACCACCACAAACATCTTCAAAATCCCTGTCACTTGTCACTATTCCAAAACCCATACCTCTCTCTTCAGCTCAAATTTTAAAGCCATTACCTCCTGCTGGTGTCTCATTTCCTCTAGAACTCATTGCAGTTAGAGAAGAAATAAAATCCTTTTATTATAAAGATGACCCAGCCAAAAGGAGTTTGCCATCAATTGCAGAATATCCCAGGCCTAACAATATTGAAGAATACTTGAAACTTAAGGCCAAACAAGCAGAGGATACTGCAATAAAAAACAGAAAAGGGAAATCTGATAGAGAGTTTCAACAAAACTATCAGTTTTTACTTTCACAGGTCAATGCTATGGAGCGTTTTGCAAAAAATGTATGTCAGCAAATTTCAGAAAGGGCAGACGAGTCCTTGAGGAAAGACTACATTGAGAACATCATGACCTACAAGAAATACAAGGGGGAGAAACACATGTACAAGAGCTGGACCATTCCTGAGCTTGAAAAAGAAGCAGCCAGGATTCAAGTTATGATAAAAAATAAGGTCAAGCAGACTCCTCCTGAAAAATTTAAACAATTTGAAGCTGAGAAGATGTTAGAGTTAAGGAGAATGAAAGAGGAGCTGATTGCAGCTGATTATGGGTCAAAGAACTCTGTGACAAAGTGGGGAGAAGATAGAGTCAGGGCAACCTATAAAAGCTTAGAGGAACTTAGAAAGAAAGATCCAAGAGTTCCACAAAAGCCTGACTATTCCAAAGCAGAGGTCTCAAAAAGACCACTAAAGCTGCAAATCAAAAGAACCAATGCTCCAGCTGGTGCTGCCATCTACAAAAGAAGGAGCAAAAACCAGTTTAGCATGGAAACAATTCAAGATCTATTAGCTGGAGATGCCATTGTAAAAGCAGGCACGGGAGTAATGATAAAAGAAGATCTTGAATTGGAACAATCTGCAAGTGCTGCTCAGCCAGCTATGAACAGGCCAGCCTCACCAAATACTTCTGCAAATAAACATCTCCCAAGAAACCCACCAGGCTCAAAAATACAAAAGTGGGAAACTGACAAACAGACCTGCGTATTGACTTTGCTCAGGTCTGGTGGAGAAGTGAAGAAAATATCAAGGGAACAAGCTCTTGGCCTGAGTCTTGAAGATTTGCAGGATCTCCTTGATCTTCCACTTAGCAGGGATGATGAAGATACAGATGCCCTAGACTTTGAATTACAGTTTAAAGGTCAGATAAGGGAACTGTTGATGAGGCAATAAAGTCTTCCACAAATAATGAAGAGTTTTGGCATTATCTGTTCCAAGGGGAGATTGTTGGGATTGAACCCTATCAGAGGAACAGATAATTAAAGCCAAAACTGGATCAGAGCAGTGGATCCAGAATAAGCAGACGATTACAGTTAGTTCATGCAAATCTCTCCCCTTGAAAGTGGTTTCATATCTGCTGACCTCCTATCTGCTGATCATACTAAGTGCTGACCTACAACTGCTGCTTTGCATCTACTGACCAATGTCAAAGACTGATGGAAGACCAAAGCTCTGCTGACTCAATCTACTGCCTTGAGTCAAGTACGGCTGATCCGGACAAGCACTGCTGGGTTCATAGCAGTGGAAGGATGCAGCAGCTGTTTAAGTGTCTTTTGTGTAATGATTTGTAATAGCAGTAGTTAGTACATCAGTGTTTGTATTGATCAGAGGTTAGAGTTTGTTAGGAGGTTAGATGTCACTTTCATGGTGACGTCAGCTAAAGATGCTCAGTGGTTTGTAAGTGCCTATAAATAGTTCAGTACTTTGTACTGTTCTATTAGCTCTTTCACCACATCGTCTTCTTTGCACGAACAAACTACTGAGCTCTGGCTGAGGGGGAGTTTGCATTCATTCATCAATCATTGTAATCGTTGTTGAAACAAATTCAATCTTTCGATTCATTGTGTAAAGATGTTTGATTAAAAGTATTACTCTCGTTTGATTGTATGCAAAGTTTGTTTTCATCTTAATTCCGCTGCACAACTCTCTCATTTCCATCTTAATTTCAAACGAAAATACAATCAAAAAGAAACTCAGATCCAATATCAAGCGTTTCATACATCTCCCGCGGGGGTAAAGACCGCCCGCTCGTGAAGTACTACTAAGCTTGAACCAGCTTCTTGCAGGATCTATACACTGAACGAGACATAGAATTTACCCAACCACCCTTCTAACCCCCTTCCAGGAAATTAACGCGCTTTATATGGACCGTAAAGACACGAATATGTGAATCAACGACATATGAAGAATGATTAGATAAATTCGCCTTCAATATAAAAAACTAGTTATTAAAGTCATTAATACATACCCAATTAAAAAGTTGCCAAAGATTGGAAATCAAAAAGTAATACATAAAAGATTGGTCTTCACCAAGTGATGTAAGAGTTTAGCCAAGCATGGCCTTTGTTTGACAAAGACTCTTACGATCGATCTTGGATCCCGAGACTACTACACACACTCTAAATAATGGAAGGTGGATGTGTGGTGGATGATGGTGTTGTAGTGGTGGTGGAGTGGTGGCAAGTGAGAGAAAGTGGTTTGCCAAGGGATGGATTGGAATGAAACCAAGCACCCCTATTTATAGCTAAAAACAGAACGTCCACCACGGCCTGTGCCTGCCTGGCATGGCCCCATGGCCTTTAGTCTCTCTCCTCTTCATTAACTGCAGTGTCAGACTTTGTACTAACACGGCCCCGTGTGTCAACGGCACGGCCCGTGGTCAATGTACTTGCTGTACTATCTCAGATTCTATAAATCTTAGAGTTGACCACGCACCGTGTTGCCTTAGCACAGCCCCGTGTTGAGCTTTGGATTTGTCTTTTGTTGTTGTCTTTTTCTTCTGCAGAGAATTCTCACTGGGCACGACCCATGCCAGGTGAGCACGGGCCGGTGCCAAAAGCTTATGACCTTGTTATTTCATGTTGGTTTTTGCTGTTATTTTGCTCCTTTTGTGCATTTAAGTTCTTTTGACCCTGTAAATTAAAAAGGAACAAAGAAACGAGCTTTTTCCAACATTAGTACTGAAAAAGGGTCGATTTTACACCGTATTTGATATAATTTATATGTTGTAATTTAAGCACATCACCATGCCACAATGTTTAATCATATAAGTAAAGCACGCGTGGAATTGTTGATATATCTATCAATTGACTACCCCGTCGTGACCGGTAGCTCCGGTCCACATAGCGACAAATTGATATTCTTTAATTGTCTAGTATTGATTAGAACCTCAATCGTAATTTATAGCTCGTAACGTCTTGCAACCTTACGAAACCGAATGTATGACTAAATTTAATATCGAAAACCGTGGGTACAACTTTCCATCAGAAATATGCTCGCTGAGCTTATTCCGGATGATTCAACCAAGGATTTTATAAAGGAAAGAGTAAACTGCCAAAAAGGTCCATGAGGTTTGGTCATTTTTGCCATTTTAGTCCAAAACTCAAACCTTTTGAATCTGGGTCCCTATGGTTTCAATTTTGTTGCCATTTTCATTCAAAAGCAAATTTTGGTCAGATTTTTCAGATAACATTCAGTTTTTTGTCTTTTTCCTCCGTTTTAATAAAGAGCAAAATGTCAGACTTTTTTAATATGTTATAATAAAACGTTAAAAGATCATTTTGCCCTCCATTAAAAGAGAGAAAAAAGACCAAAAAGCTGGATGTTAATTGAAAAATCTGACCAGATTTTGATTTTGGATGAAAATGGCAACTAAATTGAAACCACAGGGACCCAGATTCAAAAGGTTTGAGTTTTGGACTAAAGTGGCAAAAGTGACTAAACCTCAGGGACCATTTTGGTAGTTTACTCTAAAAGAAATAAAAATAAACTTTCTTAAGCATATATGGATATTTTTAAAATTATTACAATTCTATATTAAGAAAGTCTTTCCTTAAACAAATTGTTACGAATTTGATATGTGAACTCACCCTCCTTTGTGTTGACACTTGATTTTTTTACGTGTTGTCCAGCTTCGGGAATTTTGGCTTGTGTTGTCATGTGGTTGTGTGATGGTAATGTTTGGACACTTTTAACTACTTTTGGGACCGTGTGTAATAAGACCATTAAGGGTCAAACAACTATGACATGGTTGTGATGAATGTGGAAACTTTTAAACTATGTTTTAAAATAAACCAAATGTCCAATATAATTATTGCATCGACCACTAAGACATTTATGGGTACCATCCTCCGTCACCGCCACGTTTGTATTTCCGCTACGGTGTTTTTGGGGTGTGACATGTATTGACTTGAACATGACAAAAATTCAATATTTTTAAAGTACGATAGAATATCATGTATATTGTTACATTGAATGTTTTGTTTTGAAAATTTTATCGACAACTTGTGTCGTCCAAAAACAGAGGAAACTTTGCCCGTTTTTCGTAAAAATCCCTAGAACGAAACGTATTTATATTTTATAAACGACATCTATCAGAAATCAAAGTATTTTTTTTTGTAAAATAAATATAAAGTATACTTATTTTGGCAACGTTTTACGACTTGCAAAACAAATTTATAACGCTCAACAAACGTGAATTTCTAGTTAACGAAACTCGAAAACTTATATAAAATAAATATGATTATTTATATTTATATTTATTTCAAAACACATTGAAACTCGAATACTTTTATAAAATAAATATAATTAGTTATATTTATTTCAAACGTCGGAATTTGGGGAATTATGTTTCAAACGTTTAGTATTCGAAAATCATATAAAATAAGTATAATTATTTATATTCGAACGTCGAGATTTTGAATGGCTTTATAAAATAAATATAATTGTTTATACTTATTTCAAACATCGAGAATCTGAAATTTTTATAAAATAGATATAACTATTTTTATTTATTTCAAACAGCAAAACTCGAAATTCTTGTATAAAACAACTCTTTTATGTTTACATTTTTAAACATTCACAATTTGAAAACTTTATAAAATAAATATAACTGAATTATATTTATTTCAACCGCCTAAACGGCATGTGATATAACATTGTACGATCTCAATACATATTATTAACCGAGTCATTCCGATAACAAACAACAAAGTCGGTTTACAACAAACATACAACTATATGTAATTATGTGAATAATTATATACGAGACCCAATACATTATACGAGTTTGCAATATATAATTTTCATATAAATATTCGTTACGTACATGCACGACCATTCGGGACGACTAATACGATAAACCTTTCGGAAGCTAAGTGTTTCCAAGACTTAGTAACTATTACCGACATTAATGGAACTTAACAAGTACATCTTATTCGTTTTAATTAAGTTAACAACTTACCATCGAATCGAACGGTTAGCGATTCAGTAGAGCTCGGTGACATGTAGTTTAGCTACACCATTTTTAGTGGACACTTATAAGTTATTCCATGATAGGAATGTCATAGATTGCATGCTAGCGAGTTTACATATTTGGAAACGACTCTATGGAACATATTAAGCTAGCTTTGCACAAGGATATTGAGGTGAGTTCATAGCCCTACCTTTTTACGGTTTTACATTTTTATAAATGTTTTCGGGGTGGAAAGACATGCAAGTTTTGCAAAAGCATACAAGGTTTTCGATGAACAAAAATTACATACTTCTAAACCATGCTTCAAACAAGATTCAACTAACACAAATGGTTTGTGAACTTCAATAAACTCAAATGGTTTACGAAAGATTTATGCAAAACATACCGGTTTTTTACAAAAACATACCCAGTTTACGAAACATGCATGAGCTACAGATTAGTGACGGGGTTGGTCCTAGTTACAACAGGACTGAGTGTCCTACATACAAATAAAGGGACTGGTATACGAACAATGGGACAATGTGTCCTACATACAACCCACAAATCTTGCATGCACTTAAGGCCTTCATCTTAAGGACTAGATTGTCCTACATACAACTCACAGGCTCATGCGGGCATGTTGTCAGTGTCATGTATGGACATTGACGGTTACACAATTTTACAAACACAAAACTTTACAAATATAAAGTTTTAAAAACATAACTCTTTACACATACAAAGTTCCACAAATACAAAGTTTTCATATAACATGCCGAAGAAAATGATTTTTATTTCGTTTTCTCAACAGTATTTTAAAAACCGGTTATCCAAAAAGATTTATATCAAATCTTTTTCAACAAACTATGAACTCGCCAACTTTATGTTGATTTTTCATATTTTCTTTCTCAGGTTACATTTTCAAATTATGGCACGGTTGGAATAGGAGATTCTTGGGGATTCGAGTACTTAGTGGGCGTTTACTTTCTAGAAGTCTTAGCATAAAACACTTCCGCTGTGCAATGAAGATACCAGTCAGATCACGCCAACTCTGATTTTAGCGGGTGTGACAAAAACATTGCAATATTATTCACAAATTTGAAATTTCAAGTCTACTATATAAAGTTATTGGAACGTATGAAAACTATTATATTCTATTTATATACTCTTAAAGATAAATGTCAGTGGTATTTCTTATTTCTACCCCACCGTTCCATGCTTCTTATATCTTGGCAAATACATCCCCTCATCTTTTAAACACTAATATCTTGACAAAGGTGCTTTTTTTACTCTCTCACACTATCTTCCCCACAACACAATGGCAAAATCGAGGAGTTAGGACTTAGGAGAAAACTATCGCTACCTCTCCGGCGAAAGGTTAAGTATACAACGACGAATTTGACGTTCGACTTCAACGAATTCGACGTCTGGACAACACGACGAATTTGAGCTTCATTATACCGTCACAGGTTGTAGATCTAGACGAAATCGGCAACGGTTGTTGTTGTTGCTGGTTGATGTTCCTGACTGGCCTATGATACTGAAGGAGAAGTTGCAGGAGAACCGTAGGGCATGTAACAACGCCGATGTTTTTGATGCGGATCTCTACATTATCATGGCAACATGGCTACACACACTCTCTTCGTAAAAAAACTCTCAAAAATTCGTTGATTTCTGGTGGTCGTGTTGAGATATGTAATCGTGAAAGAGTGTGGTGGTGGTGTGATTCCGGGTAGAGATCGAACAACACTATGGTGACCGATGGTTGATCGACGGTGGTAGTTGCCGAATAGAAAATTCTTATATCACAATTCAATTAGACTAAAAGAAAAACTTTATTTTTCCTAACTATTCTGATTACTATTTGAGTAGTATGTTTTTACATATATAACATTCAAACATTGATAATACTGAAACATAAGTTTCCATTCGATAGTATAAATTAAAGTTACAATACTTTTCGACCCAAAGTAGATACTATATTATATATCTATACCATAAATCTTGATTCAACCGCGATGTTGTTGAGTTAAATCAGATACGTCAAAATGTGCGTCTTCATATGTCTAACGCATCACATAACGCTTGGGCTAAACTGCTCGATGTTTGCACTGTACCCGCGCGCGCAACGCGCAGGTCTATTTTCTAGTATGATCTTATTCACCAATGTCGGTGATAGTTTGCTTTTGACACGCCAACTTTGTGGTAGTTTCCTTTTCAGCCCCAACTTTTTTATAGTTTCCTTCTTACCCCAAAACTTAATCAAATTTTAACTTTACCCTTTCTTAGCCCTTATGTTTAGGAAATGCATGTGACAACTGGCACTTTTTCATGTAATTTCCGTACGATGTGAACAGTAATTTGTACTATATGATTGTGCATGTCGAATTTATGATATGAATGATTTCATGACTTATTATCAAAGACTTACAAATACATTACATGTTACATGTTATTCATGATTGTTAAATGCAACCCGAAACAGTTCAATTAGTGCACAGAACAAACTAGCAAAATAATCAGATAAACTTGTATTACTGACGGGAGATCAGTACTCAGACATACATTATGTAAGGACACAGAATGAGTCCCAGAACCAAAGTTTATGCTAGAATTCTATGTAGGAAAGTATGGGTTATGAAACTGCCTTCCGAGTGACGAATAAACACTAAAAAGTGCCCGAAACACACTCTAAATGCAGAATTTTGCAAAATTCAGCAAAATTTAGCAATTTAACACCAAAATATTATGCAGAAACAAGGTTTAAGTTTCCAGAATAACTTGTAAAGCGTCGGGAATGAAAACTGTCATAAAAGGTATCTCATAACACACTAAACTTCGTAATTTGCACCTTAACGAACCGGTAACCAAACGAATAACCGGACACTACCTGAAATACCAAAATTGAACTAGAAGCATTGTTTTAACATTACAAGACTAGTTCTTAACACTAAACACCATATCACAGCTTAAAATTCCTAAACACATTAAACCCCTAAATTAGCACTTGAATTCTAATTAGATTAGTTAACTAACCTAAAAATCTAACTAGTTACCCCCCCCACCCTTGGACGGTCAACATAAGGGGTCCCACCCCTCACTAATTCTTGAATATAATATTGGGTTTGTAGTAAAGATATTGAACACATTGACCGTTGTATAACATGATGTTGGAAGTAGGTTATTAAGAACCACAAGACTTTAACACTTAACATTACCATCATTCAAAATTCACAAACAACACTCTCTTCTTCTCTACATAGCTCACGGCCAACACCCCCTACATCTCATCTTCATTTTTCAATCCATTTCTACATCATCTAAGCATAACCTAAGGTGATTCAAGCATAGATAGGAAGGTTGCAAGCAAGGAGACTTGAAGGACCATCTTGTGGAGCTATTACCCACTTAGTTTCTTCTTCATCTTGCATCTTGATCTTCCCTAGCCCTTGTGCTAGTAGTAAGCTCACTTGATCTTGTTTTTACACTTGATTTTAGTAGTTAAAGTATGTAGTAACAAGATAATCTAAAGATCACACCAAAACAAGAAAATGAACATAAACATAAAGCTTAAAATCATGAAGATCTAAGTTGTTTAATGTGTGTGATGAACTTGTTTGATGATTTCTTGTATGTATGGTGTAGATCACCACATAAAAGCTTGCTAGATGATTATTTAAAACATGATCTAGCAAGAATGAGGATGAATCTCGAAAGATCTATGTTGATCATCCTTTATGTTAAGTATGAACTTTAATATAAACTTGAATTTGTGAAGAATGATGATTCTTACAAGATGTAGGTTGTAAAAGTAAAGGATCTGAAACATAAAAGTTCATGAATAAAAATATAAAGTTTACTTCATGATTTACAAGACTTGGTTTTTAAAAGAAAATAAACATATTTTATGTGTTAAAATGGAGCTAGTAAAGTATGGTAAACATGAAAAATCCATGAAGATGAATTTTTGTAAAAGTGAGTTACAAGTTGTAAAGATTGAAAATTTGTAAGAATGAGTTTTATGAAATAAAAACCATGGTTTTAGTGTTAGAAAATCATGTTAAACACCATGTTAAAATACTACAAGATTTTATAAAACTTCAAGTTCATACCATCTTGTAAAAGTGCATGTTTATGGCTCATGGTAAGTGTAGGATAATTATTGATCATTGATGATGAATTTTTGAAAAGAAAATGATATGCTAATAAGCATGGAAACCTCCATTTTCAAGGGAAACTATGGCAATTTTTTTGTAAAAATTCAACACTTAGAAAAATATTTTTAAACAAGTGTTTACAAGTAATTTTTTATCATGGTTTTAAGTATAAAATTTGCCATAATTTTTGTTATAAAAATTACAAGTATTGGAGGTTGATTTTCAATAATTAAAAATGACTAAGTATATATTTAGGAAATATATATTTAGAAGTCACAAAAATTATGTGCTACATGTATATTACTTGTATTAGTTATAGTAAAATTAGGGACTTGAAAATAATACACCACACCAAAATACTAAAAATTATAATTTGAAATATTACAAAAATCACAAGAAAAATAAATATATAACTTATACCCAAATATTGGACGATTCGGACAACGAACACTTTGGACTATATATATATTCCGGAAATAAATCCGTATCTTGACAAATGTGATAAACGGTATTTTTGAAACCGAAGAAACGACAAAGTATGGATTTTTACAAATAATATGAAATACATCATATTTTATCAAAATAGAAAATATATTATTTTTGAAGTGAAGGAAAATGTATATTTTCAAGAATAACTCGAAAATATATTATTTGATGAAAACTAAAAATATATATTTTTCAAACTATAATCTTAAAAATATATTATTTTTGAGATACATGTGCATATATACATATTTTATCAAATAAAGTTATTAGATATTTTTCTATAAAATTCTCTTTGAATATATATATTTTAAGAATATAAAGTTGGTAATTTTCAATTGTACAAAAATAATATTCCGGAAAATTATACATAAATTAAGTATAGAATACTTAATAAATACAAGAAAATACGTTTTCCTATACGTATAAATACATACCGACGTACACTACCAACACTTGGTAAAATACCCACATACAAGTATTATACACAAGTATGAGAATACAAAATAATATACAAGTATACCTATACTTGGAAATATATATGTGAGAATCATATGGCAAAACAAGTTAAAGTATATTATTTTTAACAATATTTCGAATAATTGTATGAAAATAACTTAAGTTAAAATGTCCTTATTTTAACTAATATTTATATATAAATTGGAATTATATAATTCCATGTACAACATACACTAAGCGTGTAACTCAAAGTATACCAAAATTCCAAAATAAATCTTAATAAATAACTAAGACTAAGAGTCGTTACACGACCTAAGCGTCTAATAAAACTTAGCACATGTGTAGGTAGTAGTACGGCTTGAGGATACGAGGTTACGGACGCAAACTAGTGAGTTCATGTCCCCCTTTTCTCTTAACTATTTTCGGATTTATAACTTTCGGGGGTGAAATACATGTTACAATGGTATGGTTTAGCTAAGGAATGAACTGTTAGATCATGTGGATGGGTAGGCGCACACTTAAGACCATTAATCTTGTTTAAGACCGAGGGGCAGGAGTGGTAGATCTATTGGGTGTAGCGAGCCCCACTCATGGGTCCTTGTGTGGCCGTATGTAGTGACTATGTCGTTCCAGCCGGGTGGACCGGTACAAAATTTGCTAGGTTTGAGCCTTCCTACGCCATTGCACACATATTAATGTCCTTGCAAAAAATTAATTGATTTGTTCATAGACGCTTTACATACCGTTTATTAAAGGAATTCTCTCAAACGTTTACAAGTTTATTCGAGCTCACATAAAAACACATGAACTTGCTCAACTTTTGTTGATGTTTTCAAATTACATGTATTTCAGGAAACTAAATGGATCTTGCGGCGTTGGAATGGTTTTCATGAAGTAAATTTCAAGATTTGATGTCATCCGTTTCTGTAGGGTTTGGTTTGTATATCTTATCCTGGATAAGATATATAGGCAAAGCCTTGGTTTAATTAGTCTTTTGTTGAAAAGTCCATGTATGGAACTTAATCTTTTGATGGTCTGTAACTTAATCTGAAGTTATGTTGGTTGAACTTAACAACTTATGTTTGTAATATTTTTAAAACTTATGAATGGATGAACATCATTTTAGTCATATAGTTGTTTATTATAATTGAATGCAATGAAACTGATCGAGTCACACGTACACACTTCCGCAAAAGTCAGGGTGTGACAGGTTGGTATCAGAGCTTCGATGGTAGTGAACTAGGATTCTTTCTCGAGTCTAGACTACAATCCCTAGGATTCTCTCACGAAAATATTTTTACAACCAACAAAATATTTTTCATTGCATTTACAAAAACGCCAAGATCCATGGAACAAACATTTTTATCAAAGGAAAAGAAAGACAAGCAAAGACATTAGTAGATGGTATAGTCTACATGGGATAGACTTGCCAAACTAGAAATGACCCACGTAGGAACAACGTGAATACATGTGATATGATGCCTTCATTTGCTTGTGTATACTAAGTAATAATAATTAATATATATGTATGTGTATTATGATCTTATGTCACAGGATACCATGTCTTCCTCTAAGAGTAGCGGATTGTCAGATGTGCACGACCCCATCGCCATAGTGTCTGATGATGAGATAGCACCTATTCCAGAGATCTTTACCACTGACACCGAGAGCGACCCGGAGATGATGTCGGACGACGACCTTGACGATTTTCAGCCATTCGCTCTGCCAGATTTTGGTGATGACATTCTTTTTGCTGATGATGTTCTGGCTCTACCTTTACCCCTCCACGATCAGCTTATCATCGGGCATCCTGATGGTGAGCATACTGTTGAGCCTATTCCGATTAATGTTGTTCCCCTTGCTGCCATCCCTGCCAAGGACTGGCCTTTTGTTGTCGACCTAGACGACGATATCGATATTGCTTTTCCTGAGGCAGATCACCCTGATGACGACCTGGGTGATGGTGAGGTAGATGACATTGCCATCCTAGACATACCATCAGCTGTGATATCTGTTGTTGACATCTCTTAAGATTCTGATCCTGAGTCTATTGCTGACTTCTTCGAGTCTGTGACCTCTTCAGCCCTACTAGCTGCTGGAGTTAGGGCTTATCCTACTGATGATGATGAGGACGCTATGTCTGTTGCACCATCCTCACCTGTTCACGTTCCTTCACCTCCTCACACTAATCACCACTTACTCGCTCCTGCTTCAGCACCCGTCGATTCACATCCAGTTGCACCCCCCAGCCCACAGATTCCACCTGCTACTTTTGTCACCCCTGCCCCGGGGAGTTCACTTCCACCACTCGCTACTGATGCACATCGGTTCGATTTTCCCACTATCTTTTCACACGAGATACCCGCTCCCCGTTCTGGGGAGGTAATATCCGGACAACCTCCCAGCTTTGACCCTCTAGCACCTGCTGACTTCATGCCCACTCCTCACTTCTCTCTGTTTGAGACGGACCCATATCTTCAGTCTCCCAGGTTCTTCCCTCCGTACACCATGCCGTTATCAGATCCCTAACACCCTTCTCATCATGCTGGATACACTAGGGATGACCTCCTTCTTTCCTTTCATCTTCAATGTGAGATTCTTTGTCGTAGAGTGTTAGAGTTGGAGGTTGAGGCGGATGCCAGACAGCCTCCCCCGCCTTCGTATCCCCCTCCAGTCATTCCACCACCACCGTCGTTGAGGGTTTCGATGCCCGATTTCTGACTGCTGAGCAGCAGATCCGTTTCTTAGTTCGACGCGTTCATGAGCTCGAGGACGAGCTTGCACATCTATGCAGTCTGATCTTTCCTACTCCCCCGCCACCTCCAGCACTCTAGGCCTCTTTGTTTTGAAGGTACTTTTGACATGAAGACCGAGACTGAGCCCAAGACATTTAAAGACCTAAGAAGATCTGTGTAGACACTTAAAAACAATGTATCAAGTTATCGAACACATATGAAAGCTCAGTGGTTGTTTTCTTATTTATACAATGTTGATTATATATGCATGTGATGTTTATGTGATTACATGTTTGCTCGTTGTGATGATTATTTATGTTATATGTATACCTATATATATATATACCTCATAGACAATTATTTAGTGAATGATGTCTAACTTACCCGATACTTCTTGCTAGAAGAAAATGCCGCCCAGACGTAACACAAACACCAATACGTTACCGAGAACTGAGGCTGAACTACAAGAACGCATATCACAGGCAATCGCACAGCACGAGGCCATTCGCTCTGAACACAGGGTCGCACTTCAGGAAACAATCCTCCCACTGGTAATGTTAAGTCATCTAAGACACATTGCAAGACTTTTGGATATTTCCAAATTGTGCTTTGTCAATACTCACTCGAGAACTGTTTTTGCATGTGCTGCAGGCTGCACTTATAAGCAATTCTTGGACTGTAAGCCCTTAAATTTTAATGGCACATGAGGTGCCTTAGCTTTCGTCCGTTGGGTTGAGAAGACTGATTCTGTTCTGAGAATGAGTAAATGCGCGCCCGAGCAGAGAGTTACCAACATATCAGGATTGTTTATGGATGGCGCACTCTCTTAGTGGAACCTCCAAGTTCAAACCCTTGGTGAAGCTGCTGCCTATGCACTGAGCTGGGATGAGCCCAAAGAATTAATGGGGAAGAAGTAATTCTCTAGGGCAGAGATTCAGAAGTCGGAAACTGAATTCTAGAATTTAAAGATGGATGGGCCGAAGATTGCAGAGTATATCCAACGATTTCATGATTTATCTAGGGTTGTCGCCTATCTGGTCGAGCCTGAGTTCAAGAGGATTGAGCGATTCATCTGGGGACTCGCTCCTCAAATCCTGAGCATGGTCACTGCCTCCAAGCCTCCAACCATCGCCGAGCCTATCGAGCTGAGTGTTGCACTTACTGAAGAAGCTCTTCGCTTGGGAAAATTCTCTATATCTGAGGCAAAGAAGAAAGAAACTCACGTGGAATCCTCGAATGATAACAAGAGAAAGTTTACGAACTTCAAGAAGAGCACGTGGGAAAACAGTAATGCCAACAAGCGTAGGGATACAAATCCGCCAGCAGAGGCCCAGACTGGCGCGACAAACACTGAAACTAGGGGAAAAGGGTATATTGGCACCCTACCCAAGTGTGACATCTGACAATTTCATCATGCCGGTCGGTGTAGATATGGTAAGTGTGACAATTGTGGAAAAGTTGGGCATGTAAAGGATACATGTTGGTATGGTGCGGGATGCGGTAATAGGAACCAAGGAGGAAATGGAAATCAAGGTGGAAACGGCAATCAGTATGGTAATAGAAACTAAGGTGGGAACAGTAACCAGGGAGGAAATGGAAATAGAGGTGGAAATGGTAACCAAGCTGGCAATGGGAACCGAGGAGGAAACAACAACAATAATCAAGGCGGAAACGATAATGGACGTGGCCAAGGATGTTACGGCTGCGGTGACGTGGGGCATTTCAAGAGGGATTGCCCTAAAAACAATCAAGCCCGAGGAAGAGTGTTCACTATCGGAGCTAGAGAAGCACGCCAGGATCCTAATGTGGTTACGGGTACGTTCCCTATTAACAAACACTATGCATCTGTTCTGTTTGATACCGGCGCCGACTTTAGTTTCGTATCTATAGAATTTAAGAATACTCTTGGCCTAAATACAAGTAAGCTAGATGTTCCATACTCTATAGAACTGGCAAATGGAAAGTTAGTAGAGGCGAATGAAGTGATTAAGGGTTGTACTCTGGAACTTGGAGAGCGAGAATTCGCTATCGATCTCCTACCTGTTGATTTGGGAAGCTTTGACATTGTTGTTGGGATGGATTGGTTGTCTCACAACCGTGCGGAAGTGATTTGCCATGAGAAGACCATCCGCATTTCGTTAGTGAATGAAGAGACGCTGGTGATTCATGGGGAAAAGCGTGAGACGCCCTTACGAATTATCAACTGCATGAAGGCGCAGAAGTGCCTCCGAAAGGGCTGCACAGCCTTCCTTGCTCATGTTGTTGACAAGGAGACTAAGGGGCCTAAGCTAGAAGGCATCCCCGTTGTGAAGGAATTCCCAGAAGTCTTTCCCGAAGACTTTCCTGGGTTACCTCCACAGCGACACGTGGAGTTTCGGATAGACTTAGTGCCGGGAGCAGCACCAGTGGCAAAGGAGCCATACCGGTTAGATCCGTCTGAAATGCAAGAGCTTTTGACTCAACTGAAAGAGCTGTTAGACAAGGGATTTATCAGGCCGAGCTTCTCACCCTGGGGAGCTTTAGTGTTATTTGTTAAGAAGAAGGACGACAGTTTCCGTATGTGTATCGACTACAGGGAGTTGAATAAGTTAACCATCAAGAATCGGTATCCCTTGCCGAGGATTGATGACTTGTTCGACCAATTACAAGGTTCTAGCTACTACTCCAAGATTGACTTGAGATCGGGATATCTTCAATTGAGAATACAAGAAGAAAGTGTCCATAAAACGGCCTTTAGTACTCGCTATGGACATTACGAGTTCCTTGTCATGCCGTTTGGTTTAACGAACGCACCAACAATATTCATGGACCTTATGAATCGGGTGTGAAAGCCGTATCTGGATAAGCTCGTGATTGTATTTATTGATGACATCCTCATATATTCGAGAACCAAGGAGGAACACGAGCAACACCTACGAGCTATCTTGGAACTTTTAAAGAAGGAACAGTTGTATGTGAAGCTGTCAAAGTGCAAATTTTGGATTCGCGAGGTGCAATTCCTAGGTCACGTGGTGAACGAGAATGGAATTCATGTCGACCCTGCTAAGATTGAGGCAATCAAAAACTGGGAAACCCCAAAGACGCCAACTGAGATACGACAATTTCTGGGGTTAGCAGGTTATTACAGACGATTCATAGAGAATTTCTCAAAGATTGCTCAGCCGTTAACAACCTTAACCCAGAAGGATAAGAGATTCGATTGGGGTGAAGCACAAGAAACAGCTTTTCAGACATTGAAGGATAAGCTTTGTGACGCACATATCTTGTCTTTACCTGATGGTACCGATGGTTTTTTGGTTTATTGTGATGCTTCTCGACAAGGTCTTGGTTGCGTGTTGATGCAACAAGACAAAGTCATCGCATACGCGTCTCGCCAATTGAAGGTGCATGAGAAGAACTACACAACGCACGACCTTGAGTTAGGTGCGGTGATATTCACGTTGAAGATTTGGTGTCATTACTTGTATGGTACTCGTTGCATGATCTTTACTGACCATAAGAGTTTGCAACACATCTTCGATCAGAAGGACATAAACATGAGACATCAAAGATGGGTCGAGCTGTTGAATGATTACGATTGTGAGATAAAGTATCACCCGGGCAAGGCGAACGTTGTAGCGGATGCCTTGAGCCGCAAGGAGTGCGTAAAACCTCTAAGGGTGCGAGCCTTAGAGATGACCATACAAACTGATCTCACTACTCGGATTCGTGAAGCTCAATAAGAAGCGCTTAAACCAGGTAATCTATGAGCCGAAGCATTGCGCAGAATGGAAGTGAAACTGTTGCCAAGGGGAGATGGAACACTGTACTTCATGGAACGAATTTGGGTACCATTTTGCGGCAATTTATGCGCACTTATTTTGGATGAAGCTCACAAGTCAAGGTACTCTATCCATCCTGGATCCAACAAGATGTACCAAGACTTGAAGGACTTTTATTGGTGGCCCAAGATGAAAGCCGACGTCGCTAAATATGTGGGTAACTGTCTTACTTGTGCCAAAGTTAAGGCGGAATACCAGAAACCATCAGGGATGCTGCAACAACCTGAGATTCCCGTATGGAAGTGGGAACAAATATCGATGGATTTCATTACCAAGCTTCCGAGAACCCAAAGAGATCATGATATGATTTGGGTAATTGTTTATCAACTCACAAAGTCCGTGCATTTCTACCGATCAGCGAGAATGATAGCACGAAGAAGTTAGCAGAAATATACCTCAAGGAGATTGTGGCACGTCATGGAGTGCCTGTTTCTATCATATCTGACCGAGATGGTCGTTTTGTGTCGAGGATTTGGCAAACGTTTCAGAAGGCTTTTGGATCACAGTTGAATCTTAGTACTGCTTTTCACACCCAGACGAACGGCTAAAGTGAACAGACGATACAAACTTTGGAAGACATGCTACGAGCTTGTGTGATGGACTTTGGCAGAAGTTGGGATACTCAAATAACAACACTCCTTAAAATACTTGGGACACCCCTAAACGCTCTTAAATACATCCCGTATGCGAGAACCGGATCGAAATACCTTTATTTTATTAAATAACAAATAAAAATAAAAAATAACAGTCTGTCGCGGGGCGCGACAGACTCTTCATTATCTGTCGCGGGGCACGACCGAGCAAAACGTGGCGAAACCAGGTGATGCCACGTGGCATGACACGCGTCAAAACACCCGTGACTCAGCAACGATGCCGCCGCCTTTTTAGGCTTTGGCGGGGCGCGACGGCCCCTCTTGTGTCCGTCGTGGGCGCGAGAAAGAGGTTGAACAGCCCTCTAAATAGAGGAGATCGGCTTCAGTTGGAAATCGCTCACAAATCCGAAAATCTCTCTCAATTTCTGAATGATAGAAATAATATCTGGGTATTATACCCCCTAATTAGCGAAGCTCTACCTCGTTGTAAGTATTTTAACCCCCGGTTACATATTTGATACACTGCCTAATAGATCTAGTGCTCCGTAACGGCTTTCGTGGCTCTGCCCAACGTAGTCGTTGGAGTTTCTGTCTCGGGGAGGGTATAACTAATGTAAAATTGGGTTATTATACTAACGCGTGTGCACTGTTTAATTAATAGATTATAACCAGGAAAATCACAAGAGAAATACCTAAAGTAGCAATGTGAGTTTATCCTCTTTTTGTAAACCTTTTTGTAAATTGTTTTTACAAAATGTTAAATGTTTTAAAATATAATTAGCAGTGATTGAGTCTTTGTAATTCTTCAATTACTGTCGGTTTGTTGGGGTTTTGTATACAAAATGTGGAACACGTTACCATTGGACAATGAGATAGTCAATGAGTAATATGACCCACCAGTCATAGATTGATAGTACTGAATGAGTAATTGTGTAGATATAAACATTGTGATCGCTCTCAATACTGTAAAATGAAAAAACCTATTTTGATTAAATTGGGATTCACTCACCAGTATTTCTTGCTGATAAAATATTTTAAACACGTGTTTTGGGTAACTTAGTGTGAAGCTAATAAAAGCCAGCTGGAGAGCACTAAATGCTTAGAAAAGTGGCCATAAAAGTTACCTAATTAAACATTTGTGTTAGGAAACTAATATCTTATGTGTTATCCTGTGAACATGAGATTTTAATATGTCTATTATGATTTTTGTATCATTTAACAAATTTGGATTCCTAATATGTGTTACCCATATCTGTATCTTACAGTTATGCTATATTATATATAAATGATATATATTAATAATATTATGTCTTAGTAAATTTTGTGATATCTAATATATCTATCATATCCATATGTATATGTCGGAACATAATGCAATCTAAATTTTAATACAATGTAAATATTAATATTTTAATATTAATATAAGATAAATGCAATTCAGATATGATACTTTGAAAATATCATAATATAAACATTTAGATAATATGTATGATACCTGAATGATTTTATATCATTTAAATTCTCAAGAAATGTAACTCCTATTTGTATCTTACAATATGTTAGGCTATAAAAAAATAAAAAGGGAATATATTCATAATATAATATTCAATTTTTGTAATATATATATATATATATATCATATCCACATATTTATGTAAATACAATTCAAAATAAATTATAATTATGATATTGATATCAAAGATATAAAATAACACCCTTAGGTATGATATCACTAAAATATCATAATATAAAATATTATTCATTGAAAGCAGTATATTTTATGATTTATGATATAACCTAAAGTTTTACTCGATTTAAAGATATGTATTTGTCAAAGTTTTGGTAAAACATATAATTTTAAAATATAATGTTTCAGCATTTTTAGATACAATAATTAAAATACTTTGTAAAATCACTTTATAATTCTTTATCGTATTATTAAAAATATGTAGATTATTCATCAAAATTTGATAAGTTACGTAATATTCAGAAATTATATGTATAGTCAATATTGATGATACTTAACATGCTAGAGAAATTTTAATACACAAACGCTCTCTAAGAAAAATCTTTAATATATACTATCATCATTATTATTATTATTATTAATATAATACACTAAACTAAAATATTTATTAAATTCTGTTTTAAATTTAGAACTAATAATAATTTTGGAAGAATAAAATATTTTCAATAACAAAATAAATTTTTTTGGCTCTTGAATAAAGTTATGTTAAACAGGGTTTTATAAAACAAAATTCTTAATTTTAATGACAAGAATTATTACAGTTCGTAATTCATAATTGACGATTCTAAAATTTAAGCCCATACAATGGAAGATATAAAATATTTTACAAAACTGTATCTATGAAACAGGAATATGTACAACAACCTAGTATTGTGTAATTAAATGATTTTAATACATAATACCTATGTATCAACAGGAAATAACTTAAACTCATTTCTTAAATTATATATAAATCAGATGTATGTATATTTATATAACTTATATCAATGTTATAAATGATATGTCATCCATGTAATAAAGATATGTATAAAAACATTTAGTACGGTACAACTATATGATTTAAAATATATACATATATCTCAAGAAGAAACATTTTTTATCGTTTGATAAGTTGAATTCGTATTTAAGTCATATGTATATATATTCTGATATGAGAATGATACTTCATTACTTAATATATTACGGATCAAATTAAAAACGTTAGACTTTGTATTATCTATTTTGATTCTGTAATAAATAGATATAATAAAATTTTGAATTAAGTCCTAAGTACGTTATAACCAAAAGGAGTCAACCTGTCAGTTAAAGATTAAATTGTTCTAAAAGAATCCATAAAAATTTATATCTTTATGAAATTTATTCCTTTTGATAAATTTTCTTCCAAAATATTATGTTCAAATAAATTTAATAGAAATATATTTTGGAATAAACAAAGTTATGAAAATAAACAGGACAACTAATACAAATTAGTTATGTAATTGAATTTTTATGAATTAGCTTTATAGATACAGGAAATTTTATATTTGTGTGTATATATGCAAGACACAAATTTCTTGATAATATATACAATAAAGTGATCAAATACCTTCTATATATGATTAAAGAAACAAACCTACGTGTTTACCCAGAATCTCTCCAAATGATTTTCGAACCATTAACCATAACTAACCCAAAATAAACTATAAGGACACCCGGGTTAGCACCAAGGGAAAGATGGTAGAATCAATGACGGAGAATCTCAGAATCTTATATGCACCTTTAATTCTAGTCACAGTCACATCCACAGCATCCGCTAAACATCCTGAATATTTATCCAATTAAGAGCCCTGAAAATATAAGTTAAGCTGAGAAAATATAAAGCTATTATTAGTAAAACACCGAGCCCATAACCTAGAATAAAAGCTTGTATGTACCTGTAATAAAAGAAAATAGCACATAATATATTATATACTTCCCTCATATTTTGCTGAAATATATATAGTGAAAGAAGATGCTAAAAATATAATATGTATATGTATATATCTGTTAACACATAATATTAATAGAAATAATTATAAGTATGCTAATGTGATATGAATAACCAAACGTGTATGAATGATTATTTAATTCTGTGATACTAATATCTGAAAATAATTGCAATTCAGATGTCAAAGGAAACCGCATGTAATCAGGAAATTCAGGCTAGTAATGAAATTTCTTTAAATAAAAACACTATAGAAAATATAATCTCTCAAAGAATATCGAATGCTATACCTTCGATCATTGAAGCTATTAAAATTTATGTGCCTATAAACGAAAATCCTACTATACACTGTAAGCATACCCATCATTTCATACCTAACCCTAGTATCAACGAAAGTCATGATATTCGTATCAAAACCCCATCTTCCAAACGAAAGAAAACCACAACTTATAGCTACTCTTATAAGGAATTCCGCTCCGACAAATCCTGTAAGGACAAAGAAATGGAACCAACAATAACGCAATCTACTTGCAACAACCATAACAAGAAGCACGCAAGAAAACGCCATTCTAAGAAGACACTTCGTTGTAGCTTCTGCAAGAAAACTGGGCATATAGAGAAAGAATGTAGAAGGAGAAGCAAAACTAATGTATGTTACAAATGCGGAGAACCAAGCCACATCCGTCTCTACTGCCCGAAACTATCTAAGGCTCCCGACAACGAGAATAGAAACCCAGAGGAAGTCAAGGAAAACTCATAAATAATTACAACATCGGAGGCAACATCAACTTTTGAAACAAGCACCCTTATGTTTTGTCTGTACTACAGTATTAGTTGACTTTGATTTCGATCAAAACTTCATCAATAAAAGGTCTTTATTTTACTTTTATAGAGCCAACTCTCATTTGTCTCATCTCTTGACAAATTCCAATGTCATACGTACATTGCTTATCATGCATGTGAATTCACTTCAAAAGATAATTTATTCATGGGTTTTAACAAAATATTTCGTTATACTCATTTTGATAATTTATATGATTACATAATGTTGACTTTTGATGATCAAGTCAACAGATTTATGGGAAAACTCCTTTTCTTTTCAAAAAGATACTTACCGGATTTTTATTGTAACCATTTCTTGTCAATACATATATCCATTGTTGGAATATGTCCAAACCAAGCTCAATTGTTTGAACTTGTTCACAATATACATTCAATTCAAAATCCCATATGATGAATTGAGATCATCATATTCAAAATAATCTCATTTGTTTGAATCATAGTAGACCTGTTTAAAGTCTACGACTCCAATAAATTGTTTGTTAAAACACGGCACCTTGCGGTGGCGATTTCTTTGAAACTTGGACTCATTGCATTTTCACACCTGAGGTATGAATTTATCTATTTATTGATTCATTATCCTAAACCAGTCTTAATACAATTTTGTGTGTTAAGATAAAAATACCTAAATTCTTATTCCAACGTACCTCCAACATTTCTTTCATCTTTGAATTTAGCCTTACAATATTCATTTATTCTTTCATTTGAACATCCTATCTTTTGAATATCCAGATTCACTTTATTGAATTCTTACAATTTCGAGAAACGGTGAATTCGTTTGGACACCGTAATCATTGAATTCTTACAACACCTTGCGGTGTCTGTATAAATTATAGTCTGTGCTAATAATAAACCCTGATCATATCAATCCATACGTCATTCGTTTGACTCATCATTCAAGTAATCTTGATACAATTATGTATTAAGACCATGATACACTAAATTCTATTGTATTGTCTGGTGTATCCTTGCCATTTAAATAAACGTCACTGATTTCTGGTTTAATTATTGACAAATCATTTTTCATACTTATATCTTCAATTGAGATTATTGATTCAGAGTTCTCTTTAAAACGAACAAAGTAAGTTCTCTTTTGGCATTGAATCCTATTGTTCCTAAAGGTCGTTTACATTCAATTCATATGTCTCTATTGATCTTGTGAAACTTAATTGTATCACGTTAATAATTCATGGAAACTAATCAAAACAATTATGTTTCTCATTTTTGTAGGATCGTTATCACGACCGAAACGAGTCGTTCAGAGGTGTTCTTCACAATACGAGAGGCGGAAACAAACGTATTGAGTTGATTTCAGCTGGATTACACAAGAAAACACTATAAACTGTCTCTGTCTTGATATCGGATCGTTTTACACTGCTGGAGACACTTCGGCAGAGCTTCGCTACCGGAACCAAGAATTCAGAACTACTTCAAACGAAATCACAAGGCACCTATATATAGGCATGGGTACTTCGCACGAAACATTTCATGCGAAATGAACTTGCTATTTCGTACGAAATAGCTGATGCTATTTCGTGCGAAATGAGCAAATCTCATTTCGTGCGAAATCAACCCTACACATATATTTTATATTATCTCGTATTACGTGCCCTGATTTATCTAATCTAACACAAGACTCGATACAAGATGAAGTCGACAGACGTATGCACCAAAAGACTCCCCCTCGGATGATGACGAAGTCTTCGGTGTCGAGTCTTCGGTTGTCAAACCTTCATTCTTTATCGATCTTCTCGATCTCTCCAAAGATTCTCCATTGTAAGCGTCCTTAATCAATCTTTTCTCCACTCTCTTTCTTTCTCTTCCAGAATCGCAACCTGGCTCTATACTCCTCTTGATCAGGTCTCTTGATTCCTTAAGATCATCAGCATCAGCAGCTTGCATGGATCGCAGGATTCAAACCCAGCTCTCAATCATTTAAACTCCCCCTTGAATGATCCAGAATCTGATGCTGGCTCTTATATCTTTAGACTCCCCCTTTCAATCTGCTGGGATCGAAGTCTGGAATAACAATCTCACAGGTTCTAATATCGAAACCTTACTCTTCTTTAACTTCATCCCTGCAAAATCTCTACCTCACAATAAATTTCTCAAATTTACAAATTTAGAAATCTCATGCAGATATTGATAAAAAATGATTTAGTCTTTAATGACCACTTGTAAGAATATCACCATTCTCAATCTCATTTTTCCAAACCTGTTCATCATGTTTAGCACTCAGAATTTTGAAAATCAGCTTTTCAAACATCAGTTGTCGAAAATCTTTTTGTATTTTCAAAATATGTAAACTAAAACCACTTGAAGGAACATAATTAAAATGCAGTAACGAAATATTTACAGACAATATTTTGTGCTCACCATCGGGATGGCCAGTGATGAAGTGGTCATGGACCGAAACAAGAGTGACAGAAGGGTTCTTGTCAGGGAAGCTACCAGCAAGGGCAATGTACTACCAGAGCTTGGTAGCGCGGACTGTTGGAAGTCGTCCTCGTCCTTGGTCGGCATGTCAGGATCACTCTCAGTGTCTGCCGTAAATGCCTCTGGCGCAGATGTAGTCTCATCGTCTGTGGCGGCAGCTGTAGGGTTATCAATGTCTGATAACTCGCCTTCTAAGTAGTGCGACGTGTGTGCCGGTTCATAATAGTCATGGTACGTATACCCATAGTAGTTATTAACAATTAGTGTATGCAATCATTCACCACATGTGCACGTATATCAATAATCATCAATTAAGCAGTAACAATGTAAGCACGTAATCATCCTAGTCTTTCCCAGACTATCCTCTCAGCCTCTCAGACTGAACTTCCTAGCTTCTCAGACGAAAATCTCCCAATCTCTCAGATTGAATTCTCAATCTCTCAGACTAAAATCTCCTAGTCTCTCAGACTAATCTCCTGGTCTCCCCGACCTAATTTCTCCTGGTCTCCCGACCTAATTTCTCCTGGTCTCCCGACCTAATTTCTCCCCAGTCTCCCCGACTGGACTCCCTCAGTCTCCCCGAATGAGCTATAAATTTAAATTTGGGAATGTGTATTTGTGCCTTTTTGTTTGTAAAAAGGTCTGTTTCCTGGATCTGGACGTATAGTGTATGCAATGTAAAAGTGTTTGAAAACATTTTCATGAGAGCCCTGATGATCATAGTCTAGACTCGAGAAAGAATCCTAGTTCGCTATGATCGAGGCTCTGATACCAAGCTGTCACCCCCTGGCTTTGCGGAAGCGTGGGCTTATTTGGTGTGACTTCTTAATACCATAGCAACAATCATAACAATGCTATATGATAAAAAAAAAACAACATGAGATATTCATCCATTAATAAAGTTAGAAAAATCCCATTTTCAACAATCACAAAATAAGTTACAAGCCTTAACTTGATTTAATTGAGTTTATAAAGACTTAGCAAAAGACTTTAAACAATACTAGGTTTAGGGGTATGTAACCCGTCTAGGAAGAGGTTACACCTTCTAAACCCTGGATGACTTCTTTATTCAAACGCAGCTTGAAAATACGTGCATACCGTGCCAGATCCGTTAGTTTCCTGAAATACATGTAGTTTGAAAAATCAACATAAAGTTGAGCGAGTTCATGTGAAAGTGAGTATGTAAAACCTTTAAAGTACGTCCCAATGTAAAAAGGTTTAAGTACATCCCGATGTAAAAATGTTTAAGTACGTCCCGTTGTACAAATGTTTAAGTACGTCCCGATGTAAAAATGTTTAAGTACGTTCCGATGTAAAAATGTTTAAGTACGTCCCGTTGTACAAATGTTTAAGTACGTCCCGATGTAAAAATGTCCCTGGTATGTAGCAATAAGGAAAAAGAGATCACCATTGGGTTGCAAAGCCAATGATATGTGTGAAGTGATGCAGGAAGACTCAAACCTAGCGGATTTTGCGTCAGGTACAAAGTCACCACCTGGTCCATTAAGCGGGCTCAGGAGTGGGGCTCGCTACACCCAAATAGATCTATCACTAATGTCCCTCGGTCCTACAACGAGGATTAATGGCCTTTAGTTCCACCTACCCACTCACATGATCTGTACGTCCTAACCCTCCTTAAGCTAACCATACCGTGTATAAAAATGTCCTTAATAATTGTAACATGTATTTCACCCCCGAAGTATAAAAACTGAAAACAGTTAAGAGAAAAGGGGGACATGAACTCACTGAAGTGCGTCTCGAAATGGTCCGACCCAAAGTAACCTGCTGCGTGACGACCTACACGTACTAACTTTTATTAGACGGACGGCCGTGCCTTGGCTTAAGGTTTAATGTCTTTGGGAAATAGTTAGGCAACTATTTCGTAATTACACTTCGTAATTATTTTGTAAATATATTCCTTCCCAAGGATGGGGGTTTTAATACATGTGCGTTCGTATAACTTCGAAATATATTATTAAGTCTCACTTAATGTAATATATTTTATTTCGTTTGTCCAAAATACTTTACTTCCAAAATATAAATATTTTTCCCAAAAATATTATATTTTATTCCATATAATTTTCCAAAATAATATCCTTGTCAAAATACACACTTATGAGTATTTTCTGAAAATACGTAAGTTACGTTGTAAGGTTCGGGTGGTATAAATAATACTGGTGTAACTCAAATACTTATTGTGAAGGCGTTCGTATTATTTTGGAGCCGTGAATATTCAGTGTATTCCAGTAATATTATTTTTACTCTAAAAATAATATTTATGTAGTTCACAAAATAATCATAAAAATTCACACAAGTGCTATTATGAAAAATATATACTAAATATATATTTTAACAAGTTTTATTCATGAAAATCCCACCTCCGACACTTGGAGATTTTGTAATAAAAATTCATGGCGAAGTTTGTTTGGAGAAACAAGTCGAAAATATATTCATAACACTTGTCGTAAAAATATTTTCCAAGTGTTATATTTCTGGAAAAATTTCGCCAGAGTTTCCTCTGTAACTGGAGGTGGCCACGCTTTCAAGCGTATCATTTTCTTTTATAAATTCAACCAACAATGTTCCCAACATCAACAAACCATATTTGAACACTAAACTAGTCAAAAATATACGTAAGTCGCAAACACATGAACTTGTGGGTTATGTAAAACCGTGTAGTAATCTTCCAATATTCTTAGTAGATCTTTCTATCTTTGTAAATAAAATCGGTTTCTTGAAAATCTTATTTTTAAAGAAGATGCATTTATACAACTTCTAGTCAAATATTACCAAAATAATTCTTTGTTAAAACCTTTTGTTACACAAGTGTCTACACACTTGTTTGTTCACAAAAACACCTTTAGTTTAGGAAAGATCCGGTTTTAAAACATGGTTTCGTCTTACAGTTGGTTCTTCGAAAATACCACTTGTAGATCTTTAGATCTACTAGTTTAGAACTCCATTTCATAAGAAAAATTGTTTTTACACAAGTTCATGTTTAGGTTTGAAAGGGTTCGTCATCTAATAACTTTACGACTTAACATAAGGCTAGATCATGTTCCATGAACTTGATCTAGCGTGGTTTGATGACGATCTATTCCAACATTAGCAATCAACAACAATAAATAATCATAACAAAACTAGTTTCAAAAGTTTTACACTAACATTCATTCATTAACCACCATGTTTATTATTTTTAGTAGACTTTTAGTTTTGATCTCTAGTGTTCATAATTTTTACCCGTTAAATTTCTTATTAACCACTTTAGATATGAACAATAGGGTGTTTAGAGTCACTTACTACTAGCTCAAGGCTAGGGAAGAAACTAGACGAAAAACGGGTGGTTAATAGCGTTGTGGTGAGGTCCTTGGCAATCCGTAAGCACCGGGTCTCCTTGTATGAACTCTAACACACTTGTATGTAGATGGAATTATAATATCAAAATTGAATGATGGTGGGATGTTGCTTGTGGTTCTCGGCCGATGGTAGCAAGAGGGAAAGGGAGTGCCAATTTTTGTTAATTGTTTATGAGAAGTGGTGGGTGGTTCCTTAGGTTAAATTTATAAACTACCCATTCTAATTATCCACTATGTATTATGCTTAGTAGATATGAGACAACAAACAATATAATAATCGAAAATGTATGGTGTGTCTCACATGGGGGAACGATCGTTTAGGGGGGGGGGGGGTTGGCACATGGTTGGATTTCAACTAGCTTAATAAAGTTATATTTAGTTTAGTTAATTAGGAACTTTATATAGTTTACTAGTGTGTAGTTTAATATAACGGGTGTTAGGGTATTCGGGGACCCTAACTGGCTCAGAAAAAGAAAACAATGTCAATGACAATATTTTTATGTTCCGGGTAAAGTCCGGTCGTTCGGTTGGATATTGGTCCGTTAAAGTGCTTAATAAGCATTTAAAGTGTCGTTAATATTATTTTTTAGTGACACAATTTATTCCCGACACTTTGGAAAGTGTCTAGTATTATTTTCCCAAGTTTTTGCACTTTACTAGTTAGTTTTAAATGCTGAGTTTTTATTTAAAGTGCAGAATTTTGTACTTAAAGTACGTTTTAGGCACATCCGGTCACTATAAATATCACCTAGTGACGCAGTTCTACAATCCTCATCTCCCTACACTCCCTACTGGTGTAGTAATCTATTCCCGACTCATATTGGCCTCAGGGACAGTAACTGTCTGATGCTGGCTATGTCAGCATGTTTACTGGGTTATCCGTATAGTGTGCTCACTGTGCTTTTGTGCATCAAGGTTGTCACTGATGTTTGTGTGTAAGTAATAGAGTGACAGTATAAAGTGTGATGCATGAGTATGTATGTATCAGAAATCAGTAAGCAGTTTGACCACGGTTGTAAGCAGGCACAGTAATTAAGCAGTAATTAAATATTAATTAATTCGTACGGATACTTGGTTTGGTGAGGGTTGTCACACTAAGACAATCAGCGATTACCGAGCAGGTACACAGTCAAGAAGGACAAAACTAAGTACTATGCTTTCAACCGTGTTTCCCACTAGAACTAGGCTTTTTCATTTAAGTTTGTATCGTTATCGCAAATCTACTAGTCTAGCTGAGCCTATCGTCACATCTTTAGTGAGACCGTTTATCCCATTTAACTTTCCATATCTTTAGCATGCTGTGATAGTCCACTGATTTACTATCATTTCCTCTTTTGTACAACAAAACTCATTTTTGCTTATATCATGTTTTTGGCTTTTTCAAATTTTCAAATGTTTTTAGATTTTCAGAAATTTCTTACTCCCCCTAAAATTCAAAACCATTTAAAGAAATTTGAAAACAAACTGTACAAGTAAAGTGACAAACTGACATCGAATTGCTACAAATCGCCATTCACTTGGCATAAACAATCAGAACTCCCCCTTACAACAAACTATTTTCCCATTATGATTTCAAAACACTTAAGTTTGTTTTAATCAAGATGGTTTTTCCGGAAAATAAGTGTTGTTGAATTTCACAAACCATTTGTAGGTTAGGGGATAAACTCATCACTTTGTTTTTCAAATTACCACTTGTAGGTGCAAACATCAACACCACATGTATGAATGAAGAATCAAGTACAACTTAATGTTCTTGATTAACCACTTGTATGAAATACCAATAACCACTTGAAATCACATCACAAACATATTTTTATCAAGAATGATGCCGATTCATGCTCCACGCTTACCAACCTGGGAGCTCCGGCAAGTCATGATTTTTCAAGTAGAGAGATTCTCCCAAGCCTGACGGTCCTTGGGAGATTCCGAGTTACCAACACTCGGTTGCTTACCTTCCATCTTCTTCTCATAGAATTCCTTTACCCCTTTGACTTTATGATCATTCATTTTTTCAAAAATGTGTTTCACCTTGGGGTTAAAGGCCTTCTCAACATCAAAAACCTTTTTATCAGAAAAAAATTGATTTGAAATTTCAACTTTACCAATTTTTTTCTTAAAATTCTCAGCCCGCAGTGGTGGAAAGTTTGCATCATCCACAGTCGGTACTGAGTTTTCAACCTTTTTCTCGACATGTGGCTCATCTGACTTTGTGGAATCAGATTCATTGCCAGAAAATAGCTCTTCTGATTTTGACATATCAGAATCATCGCTAGAACTATTATTAGATTTCTTAACAACCCACTTTTGGTTGTTAAGTTTCATTCTTCTTTTGTGAACATTTTTTGAACACTCACCGACCTCAAATATTGAATTTTCAAAACCACTAAATTTTCTGGTTGGAAGTTCGGTTTTCTCAACAATCTTTTCTTTCAGTTTATCAGAGACTCCCTGTTTTGTTTGTATTGCCTTTGGACAATTCCTGGCAATATGACCAAACGTTTTACATTGAAAACAAGTTCTTGTCTCCTTCTTTTGAGCAACTTCCTTTTTCATTCCCTCTTGCTTCTTGGCAAGGAATTCTTTGTTCGTCTGCTTCCAGAATGAACTTTTTTCTTCCTCCTCAGCATAAGTACCTGAAACAAATACAGTTTTTGGTTTTTAAGTTTTCTTATTTTTATATTTTTTCGGAGGAATAAAACCAAGACCTTTCTTTTTGAAATTACCGTTATGATTTGGTTTCTTTTGAAAACCAGAACCAAAACTGTAACCTTTTTTCTTGTTTAGCCTTTGTTGATCTCTTGAGGTGTAAGGATTGGGTTTTTTAGCAAAATTTAAATCTTTTATTTCAGAAATATTAATTTCTGTTACTTTGAAAACCTTATTGATCATTTCAGTTTTAACACCTCTTATTGGAAATTCTTCATCTGAAAATAATTTGTCAGAATCATTCAATGTATATGCTACTTTGAATGTTTCATCCTCCAAATTATTCCTTGACATCATAAAATCTTTATTGTATACTCTTTTGCCCTGTTTGACTTTTGGACTTGAAGTGTCGGACTCGGACTTTGACTCTGAATTTGACTCCGACTTTGACTTTGACTCCTCCATTTCATCTTTATCCAACACCTGATCGACCACTTTCTTTATTAACTCGGACTCATGATCAGTGTCAGATGATGTAAACGTGACATCAATGTTTTCTGGCAAGTTATCTGAAGACTCAGATTCGCACTGCAAGTTGGTTGCTTTTTTGACTCTTTCTGAATTTGGATTTCGTGGAGAATATCCATTTTCAATCGGGGGTGGACACTTGTTGTAACTGACACTTGGTTTCTTACCAGAATTCTTCTCTTCTGTATCCTTTTTTGTATCAGAAATCTTCTCTTCAGACGTTTCATCTTCAAATGTCTTCATGTCTTCCACTATAGGGTAAATCCTGTCAACCACAAAAGTAGAACATGAGTAACTTTTTAATAACCTGTTTACTCTTTCTGTTTCTATTCTCTGAATTTCCAATTTCTTTTCAAGCTCAGCACACATCTGAGTGTAGTAATTAACACTATCTAGCTGTCTCATGTATGCTCCTTTAAGCGTCTTCATTGCTGTAGCTTGTTCACTGCTTGACTCGTATTGATTCATTGCTTTGTTTAAGACATCATATGATTCTTTTAGCCTATTCATGTTGTGAATCAATTCACTTTTTTTCTTCTTCATAGTCTCACAATTTTCACATTTTCAGACACTTTTTCTGCAACAACTTCCTTTTTAACCTCAAACACTGGAATTTTTTGTCTTGCTTCTTTTCCTCACGAACTTCTTCTTCAGCATTTTCATCTTTCTTGCTCTTGTTTAAATGCTTTCTTATTCTCTCTGCCCAACAATCATCAACAAGATAACCAATGCAATTATCATTAACAATTTGAGCAACAAACGCTTTATGACCAGACATCTTGTTAGGATCATAATCATCCCAACTGAAATCTTTCCAACTAAAACCTTCTGGAAGTCTTTCATCATCTTGATCTACCATTTTGTTCGTCAAATATGCTTCTTTTTCTGCTGAAATATATTTATCCCTACTGCAAACTTCTGATGAACTCCCCTCATCTTGATTAACAAGACAAGCTTTCTTTGAATCTTCAATCTTCCGAGAGTGCAGTTTGTGATTGTTGTTGATGTGGTTGTTGAGCAACTTGATGATAAATCGCCTTGCGATAGTAGTCATTGTTTCCGAAGGGATTTTGAGTTCCACTAGCTTCGCGATTTGTGCATTCTCTCTTGAAATGCCCCTTTTCCCTGCAACGAAAACAAGTAACTTTAGATTTATCAAATCCTAAAGTAGAAACATTTGCATCACGGAAGTCATCTCTTCCCGTGATCTGTTTAAACTTTTCAGCTCTCCTCAACACACTTGCCAAACACCATTTTATATCCACCAATTCCATCTCCTCAGCATCGATCTGATCGTAATCCTCTTTTGTCAACATTGGATTTCCGATCCTTCCTGCCACTAAGCTCCCATACGACTCTAGCACAATCACCAACAGAGACATATGACTTTTGGCAATTTCTTCCGAGTAATTTTGATCATTTTCTAGATTTAAAGCAATGTTGCACTGAAGAACTTTCCCACTCTTGGTTGATGAAAAATTTGGATCAAATGATGGATATGAAGAAAAACCCATTTTGCTACTTGATCTTTGAGATGAACTTTCTGAAGAACTCTTTGCATTGAATGCAGTTTCAATCTTTGGTGAAAGGTTGGTTTTATCACTAACACCACCTTTGTAGTACAATCCAATGTCTTGTTCTCCATCATAGTTCTTCATTCTCGCTATCTTTCTCTGTTCCATCTCTTGAGCTTCAAGCTGTTTAAAAAATTCACTCAGCGTCAAATCATTTAAAGCCGATTTGTTTTTCAACATCATAAGATACGTGCCCCATTCATCATGTGGCAACGCATCAGCCAGCTTTTCAATCAACTCATCTTTATCTTTTTGGATATTCAACCTGCTCATATTTTTTAATAAATTGCAATATCTTTCAATAATCTGCTTGGTGCTTTCATTTCCTAATCCTCTGAACAAATCAAATTCTTTCTTCATAAGCGACTTTTTGTTCTTGAGCATCTCATCACTTCCAATAAATTTTGATTCTAATTCTTCCCATATCGAAAATGCACTTCCATTGTGTTGAAGTAAAACCAAGATGTCTTCTTTAATAGTCTGCTGCAAAAGACTCACCATCATTTTCTCATCTTTGTATTTCTTTTTCTCCTCAACACTCAACTTTCTAATTTCAATTTTTACATTATTGTTATCAAGTGGTCTACTATATTCAACTTTAGTATGTTCCCAAGCATCTAAGTGATATGCTTGAACCCAGTTTGCAAAACGTTCGACCCATCCATTGTAATCCTCGATACTCATGAGCTTAGGCGGTTTTTGTGTTGTCCCTGTTTCATTTTCTAGCAACGTACTCTGAGTAACAGTCATTGGACTAGCAAAGGCATTATAAAACTCGTTGTCCAAGATTCGGTTTTCAAAATTTCACACACACAAATTATCAAACGAAATAGAGATCTACACGAAACACCCTCAAACGAAATACCACTTTTCACACGGAATGACCTTTTCAAACGAAATACCCAAATTTCCTTTGAAATAAACCAACTTTCAAACGGAATAGGTGATTTCTTACGAAATACCAACTGTTTTCAAGCGAAAGACCTGTTTTGTGCGAAATCAAATGCTGATTTCGTACGAAATAGTGAACTGATGAACAATTTCACGCGAAATAGTGGTTTCACGCGAAATAAGATCTGATTTCGTGCGAAAACAAGCAATGTTCAAACGAAACGATATCAACCCTTCATGCGAAATAGCACTTTCGGACAGTTTTTGTAAAAATTGACCAAGTTTTAAGCCGAATTAATGTCTGATTCTTTCTAGGGTTTGTTAAAACATTGTTATGCACAATATATTTCAAAATTAAGCCATTTTAACCATGAAAACTTGTTGATTTTGAAAAAGAAGGTGTAGAAAACAGAATTTACAGCTGAAATGGTAAGAACTCCTCCTCCTGAGCTCTGATACCACTTGTAGGATCGTTATCACGACCGAAACGAGTCGTTCAGAGGTGTTCTTCACAATACGAGAGGCGGAAACAAACGTATTGAGTTGATTTCAGCTGGATTACACAAGAAAACACTATAAACTGTCTCTGTATTGATATCGGATCGTTTTACACTGCTGGAGACACTTCGGCAGAGCTTCGCTACCGGAACCAAGAATTCAGAACTACTTCAAACAAAATCACAAGGCACCTATATATAGGCATGGGTATTTCGCACGAAACATTTCATGCGAAATGAACTTGCTATTTCATACGAAATAGTTGATGCTATTTCATGCGAAATGAGCAAATCTCATTTCGTGCGAAATCAACCCAACACATATATTTCATATTATCTCGTATTACGTGCCCTGATTTATCTAATCTAACACAGGACTCGATATAAGACGAAGTCGACAGACGTATGCACCAACAATTTTCTTCGATGTCCCTAGAAAAATCTCACTAAGGATTCGTCTGCTAAGCGTTTTTGTAAGATTTCATACATATATCATTTCTGTCAATTGTAGCTGATAAGCTACGGGCTCTACTCGATTAATAAGTGGTCCAACATACCTGGAACTTGACTTCTCTCTTTTAACGAATCTGACTACTCCTTTCCATAGAGAAACTTTTAACCTTATCCCCCACTTGAAAGGCTTTCATCTATCATCAACGTAACTCTTTTGATTGCTCTAACTTGACTTATCTTGTCTATTATTTCTGGCACTATCTCAAAGTCCAAGTAGTTGCTTTTCTCCAAATTTCTGCCCAACAGACTAGGATTCGGAACTTTCATCCATAAGATGCTTTCAAAGACGTTTTGACATTCTTTTTACTAACTACAAGTTTTGATCTTACTCCAAGGAGATATCACAGCTCAAATCTCAATGACGAGATTTAAAACAAGGTGGGGAGGATATAACAACCCTCCTTAAAATACTTTGGGCACCCCTAAACGCTCCTAAATACATCCTGTATGCGAGAACCGGACCGAAATACCTTTATTTTATTAAATAACAAATAAAAACAAAAAAATACAGTCTATCGCGGGGCACGACAGACTCTTCCTTATCCGTCGCGGGGCGCGGCCGAGCAAAACGTGGCGAAACCAGGCGATGCCACGTGGCATGACACGCGTCGAAACACCCGATGACTCAGCAACGATGTCGCCGCCTTTTTAGGCTATGACGGGGCGCGACGGCCCCTCTTGTGTCCGTCGCGGGCCGCGAGAAAGAGGTTGAACAGCTCTATAAATAGAGGAGATCAGATTCAGTTTGAAATCGCTCACAAATCCGAAAATCTCTCTCAATTTCTGAATGATATAAACAATATCCGGGTATTATACCCCATAATTAGCGAAGCTCTGCCTTGTTGTAAGTATTTTAACCCCTGGTTACGTATTAGATACGCTGTCCGATTGATCTAGTGCTCCGTAACGGCTGTCGTGGCTCTGCCAGACGTAGTCGTTGGAGTTTTTGTCTCGGGGAGGGTATAACTAATGTAAAATTGGGTTATTGTACTAACGCGTGTGCATCGTTTAATTAATAGATTATAACCAGGAAAATCACAAGAGAAATACCTAAAGTAGCAATGTGAGTTTATCCTCTTTTTATAAACTGTTTTTACAAAACCTTAAATGTTTTAAAATATAATTAGCAGTGATTGAGTCTTTGTAATTCTTCAATTACTGCCGGTATGTTGGGGTTTTGTATACAAAATGTGGAACACGTTACCATTGGACAATGAGATAGCCAATGAGTAATATGACCCACCAGTCATAGATTGACAGTACTGAATGAGTAATTGTGTAGATATAAACATTGTGATCACTCTCAATACTGTAAAATGATAAAACATGTTTTGATTAAACTGAGATTCACTCACTAGTATTTCTTGCTGATAAAATATTTTAAACACGTGTTTAAGGTAACTTAGTGTGAAGCTAATAAAACTTGGGTTTTATTCCAGTTAGTTATTTTGAATATTTTGGTGTTTAGCTCTGATAAAAATATTTCCTAACTACGGTCCTGATGAAACTTTTCGCTGCCAAATTAATAAACACTGATACCACCGAAACTGGCTCACGGCTCCCGCTCACGGGGAGGGGTCGGGGGCTGTGACAACTCACTTGACTTTAGTGGAGTTTTCCTACATTAATACCTATCACACTAGCATTCAGGCCGCCCCGTTTGAGGCTTTATATGGAAGAAAGTGTCGTCCCCGTTGTGTTGGGCAGAGACTGGAGATAAATAGCTTATCGGTCCAGAGTTGGTTCAGGAAACTACAGACAAGATCACTCAGATACGTGACCGGATCAAGACAGCTCGTGATAGACAGAAGAGTTACGCCGACAAGCGACGGAAACCGTTGGAATTTGAGGTTGGAGATATGGTCTTGTTGAAAGTCTCGCCTTGGAAAGGCGTAGTACGGTTTGGAAAACGTGGAAAGCTGAACCCACGGTACATTGGACCTTTCGAGATTCTGGAAAGAATCAGAACTGTTGCATACAAGCTGAAGCTTCCAGAAGAACTTAGCAGTGTCCATGACACGTTTCATGTGTCTAATCTCAAGAAGAGTCCTACTCAAGAAACAATCGTCATTCCCGCAGACGAGATTCACGTAAACGACAAAATCCAGTTTACCAAAGAACTTGTTGAGGTTACGAACTGGAAGGTCCACAAGACACGGAGAAGTCGTATTAAACTCGTCAAGGTCCGTTGGAATTCACGTCATGGCCCAGAGTATACTTGGCAACGTGAAGACCAAATCAAGTCTAAGTATCCGCACGTGTTTCACAACTCCCTTGCAACCGATAACGCAGCTTGAATTTCGGGACGAAATTCTTTTAACGGGGGGAGAGTGTGTTAACTGGCACTTTTTCATGTAATTTCCATACGATGTGAACAGTAATTTGTACTATATGATTGTGCATGTCGAATTTATGATATGAATGATTTCATGACTTATTTTCAAAGACTTACAAATACATTACATGTTGCATGTTATTCATGAGTGTTAAATGCAAGCCGAAACAGTTCAATTAGTGCACAGAACAAACTAGCAAAATAATCAGATAAACTGGTAGTACTGACGGGAGTTCAGTACTCAGACAGACATTATGTTAGGATACAAAATGAGTCCCAGAACCAAAGTTTATGCTAGAATTCTATGTAGGAAAGTATGGGTTATGAAACTGCCTTCCGAGTGACGAATAAACACTAAAAAGTGCCCGAAACACATTCTAAATGCATAATTTTGCAAAATTCAGCAATTTAAGACCAAAATATTATGAAGAAACAAGGTTTAAGAGTCCAGAATAACTTGTAAAGCGTCGGGAATGAAAACTGTAATAAAAGGTATCTCATAACACACGAAACTGCGCAATTTAGCACCTTAACGAACTGGTAACCAAACGAATAACCGGACACTACCCGAAACTCCAAAATTGAACTAGAATCATTGTTTTAACATTACAAGACTAGTTCTTAACACTAAACACCATATCACACCTTAAAATCCCTAAACACATTAAATCCCTAAATTAGCACTTGAATTCTAACTAGATTAGTTAACTAACCTAAAACTCTAACTAGTTACCCCCCCCCCCCCCCCTGGACGATCAACATAAGGGGTCCCACCCCTCACCAATTCTTGAATATAATATTGGGTTTGTAGTAAAGATATTGAACACATTGACCATTGTATAACATGATGTTGGAAGTAGGTTATTAAGAACCATAATACTTTAACACTTAACATTACCATCATTTAAAATTCACAAACAACTCTCTCTTCTTCTCTACATAGCTCATGGCCAACACCCCATACATCACATCTTCATTTTTCAATCCATTTCTACATCATCCAAGCATAACCTAAGGTGATTCAAGCATAGATAGGAAGGTTGCAAGCAAGGAGACTTGAAGGACCATCTTGTGGAGCTATTACCCACTTATTTTCTTCTTCATCTTGCATCTTGTGACACCCGACTTTTCAGGCCGTACCGTACAACTGTAACACGTGTTGTGAATAGGTAACATGGCTGTATTTGACTGGTTATGATGTTTATATGTGAAATTTAATGAGTTGGTAAATTTAAACTTTGATAAAAAATTATGTTGGCAACGGTAAGATAAACGCTTATCGTGTAACGGTTAAAATGCGAAACGAACGTCGGTGACCACCCGATTAGTGTTAAAATCCTAAAAATAGTCTGTTATGATTTGAATAAATATTTTAATCATATTCATGAGGAAAAATAAATTAATACGCTAAGAAACTCTATTTTTCGAGTTTAAGCGCAAACCGCGCGATGCAGCGCGTATACCGACAAAATACTGTCAACACAGCCTGTCAAGGCAACTAATAATCATTTTAGTAATAATTTAATGATTTTATTACTTTAGAATGATAAAAATAAATAAAAACGCATAAATCCCTATTTTTGCGATTTTAAGCGCGTACCGCGCAGCACAGCGCGCATACTGCCAAATACCGGCAACGTAGTCAGTCCAGGCGAACAAAATATTGTTCAATAATAATTTGGTGAGTTTATTTTTATAGAGTGCTAAAAATAATTTAAAACGCACTAAAACGGGACTAAAACACTAGATAAAATACCCGGTATCCAGTATAATACATGTTTAATACTAGTTTACATATATGCATATATATGTGTGTGTATATACGTGTAATATGTGTGAGAGGGAAGATAGATGGCAGCCATGCAAAACAAATCTCTCTCTCTCTCCTCCATTTATTGGATAATAAGGGTGGTGGTGATGAGTATGTACTTTTGTGTTCCCCATAACTTCACCATTCCACTACCAAAGTTCATTTTAAAACACTCATCACTCTCTCTCATCAAGATTCAGCCGAAAACCCCCTTCACAACCCCATATTTTCGAAAATCTTGATGTTCTAGCAAGAACCAAATTAAATCCAAGGTGTTTCTAAGCTATTTTGAAGGTCCAAAGGTGTTTTCAAGGTGAAACAAGCTCCATAATCTCAAAATCTTGTCAAAAACCCACTTGAATCTTGAGGGTATAAAACTATTCTTTTTAAAAGTGTTCTTGATTCTTAGTGTTGAAAATAATAGTGAAATGTTTCTCTTGAATCTTAGAATATTTCACAAACTTGAATTCTTAAACAAACGGGTTTTTAAGGAAAATAAAATGGATGAACTAGTATGTATATGTGTGGCCGTATGTGTGTATATATATATATATATATGTATGGAGTTTGAGTTTTAATTTTCTTGATGTTCTTGATTGATAAAAATAAAAAAGATGAATGTATGCATGTTTAAAAGGTGTCATATGAAAGCTTTTTGATTTGAAATGAGTTATATGAAAAGTGATGATTTGATAATGATCATAGGAAGATTACAATGTTCTTGAATATTTGAATATGAGTTAAATGCATGATGAATATAAATTAGATCATAAGTAATGATGTTAATGTTGTATGAGTGCATTAGATGCACATACATAAACATGCATGAAGATATGAAAGCATGAAATGATGATTTGAACATGATTTGATAAAAATGATACTTGATCAGATTATAAACATTAAAATATGATTATTTTGAAGTATTTAGTGACATATAACTTTGTCCTAATGTTTGCTAGCTTTGCATGTTGTACTTGGTGCATTAAAAGTTGTAAAATACGTGAAATCGCATGATTTATGTGACTTGCACAAAAAACTGCACTAATCTGATTATAACCACTATTTTAATCAGTAAATAACATGTATTGTGTTAAAATATCAAGTCGTTTCGAGTTCGGATGGTTATAGTAACGTTTAACGCAAAACTATGCGTTAAAACGGTCAAAAATCGGCTTTTCGAGTGATTTTTACAAAACTAATTTAGATCAGTAAATAAACTGATGTTTTTAGTTTAAAAATAAGTAATTTAACTAATTTTAAGTTTACTTGGTGTTTGGTTAGTCATACGTGACTTCCGACGCCCGAAACCGTTATTGAACCGCTAAAATACGCATTTTTCAAAGTACACTAGTATAGGTAAAATTTTGGGTGAACCTTATGTGTTAAGATGTGTTATGTGATTTAAACATGTAAATGTGAAAATATGTGAAGTTTTAACATGATATTAGAAATCTAGCTTACGCATGTATACTTGGGCGTTTTGTGCGGTAGAAACGGTAAAAATCGCGTTAAAAGTGTAACTTGTTTATCGAGCATGAAATTTGATACTTATGAGCTGTTTTATGTATATTTGCATTAAAAATGACAAAAAAGATAAGTTAACAAGATTTCGTGTGTTTCGGTGTTAAATTATGTGAACGTTTATGTATATATATTACGACGCGCAAATCATAGAGGTATTGCGTATAAACGGGAGAGTTAACGGATTTACACAATAATGGTCACCAATAAAATCGTTCAAGTCGCAAAATCATAAATATATATATATATATATATATATATATATCTATACTACTTTAATAAGCATATAGGAAGGGCAAGAATGGTCATTTGCCACTTTACAAGCGTCCAAAGCTTATTGTACAACTCTTCAAAGCACACCAACTTTTCAACATGCAGCATGGAGCTTGAACCGGATAATTTTGACCCGTTTTTTCCATTCCGGATCCAATATAATCTTTCTTTCTCGAAACCCTACTCATTCATTCAGCCGCTCCCCATTCCCATCTCCCTGCTTTCTCTCTCAAACGAGATCTAGGGTTTCTACTATTCAAGATCTGGCCGTTCGAAACATCACTTCCAGATCCGTTCAAATCAATTCTGATTATCTGGGTTCTTTCTAAACTTGCAGATCCGCACTGAATGTTGTTCTCGATCCGTGATTAATGCAAAGGTGAGTTGATTCGTAACTTTTGTTGGTCTGTGAATTGATTGATAATTCCAGACCCGTAACAAATTAGCTCAGAAATCTAAGATCAATGACAACAGTAGATCCACAGATATTCACTGCTTTCTCTCTCAAACGAGATTTAGGGTTTCTACATGCGATACAAGATCTGGCTTTCACAGTTCGGTTCGACACTTCCTTGGAACCAAAAACTCCGATCCGAGCGTTGCAGATCTACAAGTTGGAGGCGGTTTTGGTAGTTGGTAGGCTTCATTCTCTCTCTCAAATTCCTTTGTCTCAGATCTACATGAATTTTGATTATTTGTCTTAGATCTACATGGATTTTGGTGTGTTATGGTGTATATTATTTTACATCAGGTTCTTGATTTTTTTTTCTCAACAATTTAGGTACTAAAGATGTTCCGGTGGTTAAACACTTCTCAATCACCAGGTTGGAAACACCAGAATCATCAAGGAAGGGTTAGTTTAATTCTGTGTTTGGATATCAATGTCTGATAGTATAGCTATTAGGGTCTGGATGTTATTCAGACTTATGTTAATTGATAATTAAACATTCTTTAACTGCAATTAATACTTTGATATTTTTATTCAGCCTCTTTCTTTGAAGTGACTTATTGAAGGACTGAAGCCCACAAGAAGTTCAGAGGACAATGAGATTTACAAAATATTCACTAATGTTATGTGTCTACATCCTCCCAAGGTACACATATACATATATATTAGAATCTTGATAATTTTTTATTTAGTTATTAGACATGCTTATTAGATATGTAGTTAACTTTCAAAAATCTTTTAGTCTTTTTATTCAGGAGGAAGATCCTCTTAGAGTATTTAATAAACAAATCGACGAAGACAGACGGATTGTTATATCACGAAGTAATATAAATGAATTGCAAAAGGTATATATATATATATATATATATATATTTAATATGGTGGATGATAGTCAGTTAAAAGTTACATGCTTTAGGTGGTTGGACAAAACTGTAATTTTTTTGTAACGCGATAATTTTATCAATGCATTACTCATTTTCTATTATATTTTTCAGGTTCTTGAGGAAAATGAGCTAACTTGTGTGGACCTTTTGCATGTAAATACTGACGGAGTGATACTGACAACAAAGAGTAAGATCAATTATTCATTCATGCTTTATCATCTCTATAACTAAATACATATAAGTGGTCAAAGGCTTAATGTTTACGATAAAAGCTGTTTTGATTTTGCAGAAACGGAGAATGTCATTGGGTGGGCTAAAAATCATTACTTATCAACGTGTGAGCTTCCTTCCGTCAAGTCAGATAGATTGAATTTGCCTCGTGAAAGGTACTAATAACTTTGATTAACCAACACTCACTTTGATAAGCGGTTCCGTTTCATCTATTTTAACTATCTGATACAACCCTTTGAAGTTATAATTTCATGTATGACTATTGTTGACCAACATGACGAGAACCCATGGTTTTCAACTGTTCTGCAGGGGTGTTTGGCATTGCACTTTGAAAGTGAGTATATGATTATTGTGTTTTCAAGTTGCATATAATCATTTTGTAGTGTTTGGGACTTTGGGTATTGTTAAACTGATTCTAACTGACTATTTTTTGGTTGTTAATTAGGTTTTGATAATTTGTTTAGAAATAACTTAAACAAATGATTCTGATTATTTGATTATTTAGGCGTCATTTTACATATAAATCAGTCAAAACAACTAATTCTTTAATTATCACATATGATCTACAATTTCCTTTTTTACCCTTTGTCTTAGCCACCAATAGGGAAGCAAAGAGTCGAGGAGCTTGGAAGATGGGTAAGAAAGGAATTTCGCGTGCGTGGAAACTGGTGGGACTCGAGTTGTGTTGACATTGCAGCCGCTGGTCTTGGTTGGTTTGCGATTGGACTAAAAGGAGAGGCTTTGCTTGGTAAAAACATGCATAGATGATTTTTTTTCGTTCTTTTCTGAATAAACATCAAGTATTAGATAGAAAGATTGAATTTTGCGTCTTTATCAGATAGAAAGATCTTAAATTTTGCAGTCGATTGCCCGTTAATTTTGTAGTCAACGTGAGTGAAGTCGAGGCTTTATATGAGCTTTTCAAGAAGTTGAGTAGCTCCATCATCAATGATGGTCTCATTCACAAGGTTATCTTAAATGATATATTTATATCTGGTGTTTGGATATATATATATATATTATTTGGAAGTGAATTTTGGATCATCAGTTTCATAGCTCATTTTTAAGACATTATAATAGATTACGATGCTATCGTATCCAGGAAGAATTCCAGCTTGCGCTTTTCAGAAACAGAAACAGGCGAAATCTATTTTCAGACAGGGTATGTTAATGTCATGAATGACAACTATATGCATAGCATGTAAATCTCCTATAAAGTTGCCTTTTTTTGCAAAAAAAAAAAAGAATTTATGTTCTGTTTTGTAGATATTCGATCTGTTTGATCTGAAATGTAACTGAGTTATTGATTTTGGCGAGTTTGTTCGATCATTAGGCGTTTTTCATCCTAATGCTCCAGTAGAAGATAAAATAAAATGTGAGTTTCCTTGGGCTATATGATCTCATTTTTCTTAGTGAATTTCTTAGTTACTCTTTAGTGTTTAATATTAAACTCTTCTTGGCAGTTGCTCTCAGGCTATATGATCTAAGACGTACCGGTTTTATCGAAAGAGAGGAGGTTGGCATTGTTTAGATCTAATTCTTTCTTATGAATCCAAAAATGATCGAAAAGGGTATATTTATATGCTAAGTTAATTTAGTAATCTTGTTTTTTTTTTTTTGCAATAGTTAAAAGAGATGGTGGTAGCACTCTTACACGAGTCAGATTTGGTCCGATAAATGGGGAGACACATCTAATTACACAGGTAATGGGCACATACGGCTATGCAGCTCCAGAGTATGTGGCAACAGGTGAGTTAATACCTTGTAAATAGTGAAATACGATGATGTTCGATTTTAATGTGATTTTTTACACTTATAACATATGGCATTTACAGGTTATTTTAATGGAAAGAATGACATATATGCTTTTGGAGTGGTGGTACTGGAAACACTTACGGGCCTACGGGTTTTTGACAAAACGCGGCCAAAAAATGATTAAGATCTTGTGCAATGGGCGAGGCCAATGTTACCCAAGAAAAAGAAGCTAATGAATATAATAGACCCCAGTCTTAGTGATGACTACCCACCAGCCGATCGATTTTTCAAAGAATGAAGAATTATACGGTAACTAACTGTCTACTCGCTGAAAGTGTTTCGTTTTGAAGTGCGTATCTTTTGGACTACTAACATTTTTTTTTATTTTCGTCTTCTTCAGATATATGTGGTTTCTATCGCTATCCGTATCATGGAGTGTATCCGTTTTAACGTTAAAAAGTTGTATGTTTGACCTCAAAAGTCAAGGTAACTCATTGACCGTCTCATTGTTGACTTTTTACGCGTGCAGCTGAGGCGCGCTTTTTAGGCGGAAAATCGACATAAGGCGCAGCTGAGACGCGCGCTTTTTATACCTGCGCTTTTTAGGGGGAAAACCGTAATGTACAGCATAAAAACAGCCCAAGTACAAAAAGCGCGCGCCTCAGCTGCGCCTGATGTCGATTTTCCCCCTAAAAAGCGCGCCTCAGCTGCACGCGTAAAAAGTCAACAATGAGACGGTCAATGAGTTACCTTGACTTTTGAGGTCAAACATACAACTTTTTAACGTTAAAACGGATACACTCCACGATACGGATAGCGATAGAAACCACATATATCTGAAGAAGACGAAAATAAAAAAAAAATGTTAGTAGTCCAAAAGATACGCACTTCAAAACAAAAGACTTTCAGCGAGTAGACAGTTAGTTACCGTATAATTCTTCATTCTTTGAAAAATCGATCGGCAGGTGGGTAGTCATCACTAAGACTGGGGTCTACTATATTCATTAGCTTCTTTTTCTTGGGTAACATTGGCCTCGCCCATTGCACAAGATCTTAATCATTTTTTGGCTGTGTTTTGTCAAAAACCCGTAGGCCCGTAAGTGTTTCCAATACCACCACTCCAAAAGCATATATGTCATTCTTTCCATTAAAATAACCTGTAAATGCCATATGTTATAAGTGTAAAAAATCACATTAAAATCGAACATCATCGTATTTCACTATTTACAAGGTATTAACTCACCTGTTGCCACATACTCTGGAGCTGCATAGCCGTATGTGCCCATTACCTGTGTAATTAGATGTGTCTCCCCATTTATCGGACCAAATCTGACTCGTGTAAGAGTGCTACCACCATCTCTTTTAACTATTGCAAAAAAAAAAACAAGATTACTAAATTAACTTAGCATATAAATAACCCTTTTCGATCATTTTTGGATTCATAAGCAAGAATTAGATCTAAACAATGCCAACCTCCTCTCTTTCGATAAAACCAGTACGTCTTAGATCATATAGCCTGAGAGCAACTGCCAAGAAGAGTTTAATATTAAACACTAAAGAGTAACTAAGAAATTCACTAAGAAAAATGAGATCATATAGCCCAAGGAAACTCACATTTTATTTTATCTTCTACTGGAGCATTAGGATGAAAAACGCCTAATGATCGAACAAACTCGCCAAAATCAATAACTCCATTACATTTCAGATCAAACAGATCGAATATCTACAAAACAGAACATAAATTCTTTTTTTTTTTTTGCAAAAAAAGGCAACTTTATAGGAGATTTACATGCTATGCATATAGTTGTCATTCATGACATTAACATACCCTGTCTGAAAATAGATTTCGCCTGTTTCTGTTTCTGAAAAGCGCAAGCTGGAATTCTTCATGGATACGATAGCATCGTAATCTATTATAATGTCTTAAAAATGAGCTATGAAACTGATGATCCAAAATTCACTTCCAAATAATATATATATATATATATATATATATATATATATATATAGGGTAAGGATATATAGAAAACCACTTTTATTGAGAAAACCCAGGAAACTCAAAGCTCCCGACATTTTTTTTGAAAAAAATAACACATGTAATATACATGTTTTTAAGACTTTTGGGCCAAAAAAAAACAAAAAAGCGCCGAAGGGGTTATCTCAATAAAAGTGGTTTTCTCCATATACTTACACTATATATATATATCCAAACACCAGATATAAATATATCATTTAAGATAACCTTGTGAATGAGACCATCATTGATGATGGAGCTACTCAACTTCTTGAAAAGCTCATATAAAGCCTCGACTTCACTCACGTTGACTACAAAATTAACGGTCAATCGACTGCAAAATTTAAGATCTTTCTATCTGATAAAGACGCAAAATTCAATCTTTCTATCTAATACTTGATGTTTATTCAGAAAAGAATGAAAAAAAATCATCTATGCATGTTTTTACCAAGCAAAGCCTCTCCTTTTAGTCCAATCGCAAACCAACCAAGACTAGCGGCTGCAATGTCAACACAACTCGAGTCCCACCAGTTTCCACGCACGCGAAATTCCTTTCTTACCCATCTTCCAAGCTCCTCAACTCTTTGCTTCCCTATCGGTGGCTAAGACAAAGGGTAAAAAAGGAAATTGTAGATCATATGTGATAATTAAAGAATTAGTTGTTTTGACTGATTTATATGTAAAATGACGCCTAAATAATCAAATAATCAGAATCATTTGTTTAAGTTATTTCTAAACAAATTATCAAAACCTAATTAACAACCAAAAAATAGTCAGTTAGAATCAGTTTAACAATACCCAAAGTCCCAAACACTACAAAATGATTATATGCAACTTGAAAACACAATAATCATATACTCACTTTCAAAGTGCAATGCCAAACACCCCTGCAGAACAGTTGAAAACCATGGGTTCTTGTCATGTTGGTCAACAATAGTCATACATGAAATTATAACTTCAAAGGGTTGTATCAGATAGTGAAAATAGATGAAACGGAACCGCTTATCAAAGTGAGTGTTGGTTAATCAAAGTTATTAGTACCTTTCATGGGGCAAATTCAATCTATCTGACTTTACGGAAGGAAGCTCACACGTTGATAAGTAATGATTTTTAGCCCACCCAATGACATTCTCCGTTTCTGCAAAATCAAAAGAGCTTTTATCGTAAACATTAAGCCTTTGACCACTTATATGTATTTAGTTATAGAGATGATAAAGCATGAATGAATAATTGATCTTACTCTTTGTTGTCAGTATCACTCCGTCAGTATTTACATGCAAAAGGTCCACACAAGTTAGCTCATTTTCCTCAAGAACCTGAAAAATATAATAGAAAATGAGTAATGCATTGATAAAATTATCGCGTTACAAAAAAATTACAGTTTTGTCCAACCACCTAAAGCATGTAACTTTTAACTGACTATCATCCACCATATTAAATATATATATATATATATATATATACCTTTTGCAATTCATTTATATTACTTCGTGATATAACAATCCGTCTGTCTTCGTCGATTTGTTTATTAAATACTCTAAGAGGATCTTCCTCCTGAATAAAAAGACTAAAAGATTTTTGAAAGTTAACTACATATCTAATAAGCAAGTCTAATAACTAAATAAAAAATTATCAAGATTCTAATATATATGTATATGTGTACCTTGGGAGGATGTAGACACATAACATTAGTGAATATTTTGTAAATCTCATTGTCCTCTGAACTTCTTGTGGGCTTCAGTCCTTCAGTAAGTCACTTCAAAGAAAGAGGCTGAATAAAAATATCAAAGTATTAATTGCAGTTAAAGAATGTTTAATTATCAATTAACATAAGTCTGAATAACATCCAGACCCTAATAGCTATACTATCAGACATTGATATCCAAACACAAAATTAAACTAACCCTTCCTTGATGATTCTGGTGTTTCCAACCTGGTGATTGAGAAGTGTTTAACCACCGGAACATCTTTAGTACCTAAATTGTTGAGAAAAAAAATCAAGAACCTGATGTAAAATAATATACACCATAACACACCAAAATCCATGTAGATCTAAGACAAATAATCAAAATTCATGTAGATCTGAGACAAAGGAATTTGAGAGAGAGAATGAAGCCTACCAACTACCAAAACCGCCTCCAACTTGTAGATCTGCAACGCTCGGATCAGAGTTTTTGGTTCCAAGGAAGTGTCGAACCGAACTGTGAAAGCCAGATCTTGTATCGCATGTAGAAACCCTAAATCTCGTTTGAGAGAGAAAGCAGTGAATATCTGCGGATCTACTGTTGTCATTGATCTAAGATTTCTGAGCTAATTTGTTACGGGCCTGGAATTATCAATCAATTCACAGACCAACAAAAGTTACGAATCAACTCACCTTTGCATTAATCACGGATCGAGAACAACATTCAGTGCGGATCTGCAAGTTTAGAAAGAACCCAGAAAATCAGAATTGAATTTAATGGATCTGGAAGTGATGTTTCGAACGGCCAGATCTTGAATAGTAGAAACCCTAGATCTCGTTTAAGAGAGAAAGCAGGGAGATGGGAATGGGGAGCGGCTGAATGAATGAATAGGGTTTCGAGAAAGAAAGATTATATTGGATCCGGAATGGAAAAAACGGGTCAAAATTATCCGGTTCAAGCTCCATGCTGCATGTTGAAAAGTTGGTGTGCTTTGAAGAGTTGTACAATAAGCTTTGGACGCTTGTAAAGTGGCAAATGACCATTCTTGCCCTTCCTATATGCTTATTAAAGTAGTATATATATATATATATACATATATATATCTGGACTCATATTATATTTACGTGCCAACATAATCAAAAATGACAACTTTTCAAGAAAATCTCAAAGTTATGTGATAATTCTAAGAAACAGAGAAACTTAGGATTTTTGTGTTATGTATATTGATTTAGAATCGTTCCTATATTAGGACGTGTATAAAAATCAATCTCTGGGATTGCGCTATTAAAATACGCACCTAAAGGTGAGTATCACTAAACCCCTCTTTTTACTACTTTGTATATGTTTTGGGGGGTCGAACACGTCAATAAAAGGGTTTAATAATGTTTTCGAAATAAAACATACCTTTTAATATAATATATATATTTTCATTGAAAATATATAAGATTTGATAAGTCATACGTTTCGGAGTAAAACGTTTTTGATGAATGAATATTGAAAGTACGGTATTTCTTAAGTGAAACATGACCATACAGTTAGGGACGAATTCTTGACTGGGTCTCATATAATGGAAAGTAAGGGGAATTCGTACAACGTCGTGTATTAAATTGTCATATTAGTAGGATATATATATTGTACGTGAGGCAGACATCATATTGTCCTTCAAGGGGACCCTGTGCCCATGATGTCATTTAATCATCTAAGTATTGCATGCGATGAATTTTTGGTAGATCTATCGGGTTGACAACCCCGTCGTGACCGGTCGCCCCGTGTCAAGTCAAACGAAGAATTTAAATTATGTTTATTGTATAGCTTTGATTATCCATGCATGGTTAATATATAGTTCGTATTGTCTAGCTAACATACGAGTCTGAAAGTTGACGCAATAATTTAATATACAAAACCTGGGCAATATATATATTACAGTTGTCGGATTGATGAACCGACGGAAGGCCCATGGATTTTATAAAGGAAGTAAAATGGACTTTCTAAAATTTATATGGATGTTTTCAAATAAACACCTAATCAGAAAGTTTTTCTTGGATTAAAATTGTGTGTAAGTGAATATGTTAACTCACCTTCCTTTGTGTTGACACTTGTTTTTAACGTGTTCTACAGGTACTTGAGTTCGGCTTCGGGAATCTTGGCGTATCTTGTGTTTGAATGATTCATGTTGTTTGTTTGAAAATGTTGGACAACTTTTAAACTTTCTGGGACGCATGTAATAGGATCCATAAGGATCAAAGACAACTTAACTATGTAGTCATGTCGTAAAACGTAACGTTTAAATAACTTATGTTTAAAATAAATTAAAATGTCCAACTATTAAATGCATCGATCGACAAGATATAAATGGGCACCAACTTCCGTCACCACTACGTTTAATATTCCGCTGCGACGTTTTTGGGGTGTGAAAGAAGTTGGTATCAGAGCCATTAGTTGTTAGCGAACTAGATGTTTTCGGAGGAAAACACTAGAATTCAATCAGATAATTTTGAAATGTGAGGTCCAAAATTCTCGAAGCCAAGAATTTTAACTAAACATAGAAAAATTTTATCATGTATGAAAACTCTTATGTGTTTATGTGCATACATGATTTTTTTGCTTATTTGGGCCTTATGTGTTACTATTCATATTGATCACACGCTTACTTTGTACGGTTGCGATATGTCACGTCTCGATCTATAGAGCCATTAGTAGTTCCGCTCACTGATACTGTCGAGCCTACACTTGAGATTCTTTCGTTCGTCGTCACAGAATCGTTTATTCTGCCATTCGAGTCACGTATTTTGCTACACCTCTTTTAGTCTGCACTCGCCGTAGGAAGAGGACTCGACCCATTAGAGAGATCGCATCGACTTTGAGAGTTGAGACAACGTCCACTTTGAAGAGGCAGAAAGGGGTTTGGGTCAACCGCTCTCACTATGATCGTCAGTTCGCCACGTTACGCGGAGGCATGGAGACGATGAAGGACTCAGAGGGACAGATGGACTGTTTTGATGAGTTAGAAGAGCTTGTTAGGAAGATGTTGGACTCCCTAGGTTTGAAGCGTTAGATGTTGGTTGTTTTTGTTGTTTGTTTTGTATGTCTCATTTTATGAACCCTATTTATGGCTTGCATGTCAAATTTTCAGATATTTAGAAAGAAATTTCATATAGGCTTGTTGAGGGTGTTGATGTAGACATGCCAAATTTTGATTAGTCTTAGTACTAAAAACAAGCTTTGAAAATTTCTGATATAAATATCGAATGGGTTCCTTTTGGTTAAAAATTGTTCTCATTAATACGTGGATATTATACATGCGAGATGTTTGGTCCACTAACATATAATGATTGAATTATTTTTGGTTATCGTCTTATGTTGATATTATGTTGCAATAATAGAAACGACGAAATGCCGCCAAAAGTGAGACAGGGTTCTGGACTACCTATTACTCCAGGGGAGTTGGCACAACTCATAGCCCAACACATTAATACTGCCATGGAACAGCGCGATGCTAACCAAAATATTGGCCAGGAACGTGGAGTGATGCTCATGGGCATGGTTTTGGTGGGACACAGATCGGAAACCCTTCAGGTGATATAATGATCGAAAAGTTTTAGTAGTTCCTGTGTTATGATATAATTGGAGCGTCATTCTGATTTTTCATTAACTTTCGGAACAGTACATAGATGTACACATAAAACAATCCAGGGTGTAACCCAAGATCATTTACTGGTACCCTATGCAATGACGTGGAAACGGTATGCGTGATGTCGAGCCGTCACAGTGGATCGACCATTCAAATAATTCCGCATTCCGAGCCTAGGTCTGGGGATTCACGAAAGCGAAAGTCTGAGTGTTCGAGGAAAGATACCGGTGAGAAGCATGTGTAGCTAACCCTAGAGAGTCGGGAAAGGATAATGCCAGGGATGGCAGGGGTGGTTCTGAGAGTAAGACTCACGAGGATGAGCAGAGAAAGTGCGCCAGAGGTGGTCGGACTGGACATGTGATCCCCAAGTGTTATGCTAGGAGTACATTGGATGGAGTTACGTTCGAGGGATGCTACGTGTGTGGTGAGCGAGGACATTACAAAAGAGATTGACCGAAACCAAAGGGACAGGATGCTGTGAGTGAAGCTGATGAGACGAGTGCTGGGAAGGCACGTGAGAATCCTGCTACTATTACTGGTATGTTTCGAATAAAAAAAACAATCTATGTTCATACTTTTAATACCAAAGCTGACTTGAGTTTTGTTCGAGAAACTCTGAACCATTTTTGTGTTCACCAACAAGTAAGCTGGGTATTGTAACACCACGTAAAAACGTGTCCAATTATGCAAAGACACGTGTCCTAAACTCTAAAAGGTGTGAAAGATTGAGTTTGGAGGACTAAAGTTGTCGAACAGTGAAACTATGAAACCACAGGGACTAAAAGTGTCAACATGCCAAACTTGAGCCTCTGAATGACCATACGTGATAAATATATTCTTAATCGAGTGGTTGATTGGATATGAGAAGCCGTTTGTAAAAATAATCGGAAGATTTTAAAACTACAAGGGTTAAACATGTCAATATGTCAATTCTGACCTCTGAGTGACCTTTTAACGAAACCGAGGCTTCAAAATATTCAAATATACTCTCAAGAATAAGTGGTATAAATTTCACGTGGTTTCGATATCGTTAAGCATGTTTTCAAGACTTTGGGCTAAAAGTGTCAACTTGATGAAACTTGCTTTCATAGAGGTATTTAACGAACCAGAGCCTAACGAAGTTAGTTTATTCATCCTAGAGCCTTAACATACTAACTACAAGGGCCCTACATGTCAACAACGAGGTTAAAAAGGGTTAAAAACGATCAGGGACTAAAGCTGCCAAGATTCAAACTTGTTTTACCTGATCAGCCGGTCCAAGCGGCCCGCGTAAGCCCCCTGGCTTACGCGCCCAGCTTGAGAGTGCTAGTAACAGAAAGTTTGTGACAGGTGCGGGTTTTGCCTGTTCCACTGCCTTAGCCAAGTTTGTAACAACCTAGGGAGCTGTAAGTCGGTTAATTTCAATAGCTAGGACACCTGGGGTGATCCCAGGGCCTCCAATAACACTTGGAAGTGATCCTTGATCTTGCAATTCACTATATAAGAAGAACTAGTTCTTGAGTTTTCAAACACACTTGCAACATTTGCTACTCTACAACATCTGGAGCTTGCTAAGGACAAGGAGAAGACTTTGAAGTGTAGAAAAGTTTGCTAGGACCTGTAGTAAGCCTCTAATTTCTTGTTTAGTCGTTTAATTTAGCTTAATTACTCTAAAGTCAAACTTATCGTAAATTTAGTTTGACTTTCGTTTTAATTACATATGGTTTAACCACTGATCAAATTGAAAGTGGTTATAGAACCATATTAGTGTAGGTGATTAACCCTTAAAAGGGCACCTCCTAATTATCTCGTTTGACTGGTCAATTGTCGGGTCAAAGTAGTTTGACAAAAAGTCAAACTGGGGAGAATGTTTGAATATGATTAAAATTAATAAACCATAGGTTCTAAATTATATTTTAACATTCTAATGACTTAATAATTAATATTAAAACATGTTTTATCAGTCCTAACCCGACAATTATTAGTCTAAGGTCAGTTTATAACCGAAAGACGCAAAAGCTTGACTTTTGCTTTAACTTTCAGTTCTGACCCGTTCAAGCTTAATTCTCCCATGTTTTAAGCTTCCAATAGGACCACATTACTTAGTAGTATAACCCTCTGGAGTTATATTACTTGGTGCTTAGTGGTTTGAATTATATGCACTTGATCGTAATTATGCTCAATAATGCCATAAACGCCCTTTCTACATACAACTGAGATTTTTAGCAATGTGATTGGACTAACACCTTTGCTACTGATATTTAGACATGTCCCGAAAATTTGACATCAATTTGAGGTCTAGAATGGGAGTTATGCTCAATAGCGTAATTAAGGAACTTTTTGTTATTTAAATGGCGTAAGTAGCATAAAGCCTATCTAAACCCGATTTTTAATACCAAACTTTTTACCTACTGATGTGAAATAACATTTTGGGATATTTGAAGATTTTTATTAATTTTTAAGCTGAGCATAACATAGGATTATAGCTTGATTTCGGTAATTGTCGGTTTTACCCTTTTCATGCATAAAATGAGTTTTACATAACTTTTCAATGCCAAACCTTTTGCTATTGATTCTACATGACAAATAAAGTATTTTTAACTTTATAAACTGACCAAAAACTCAGAATTTCGTATTTTAACCCAAATATCCCTTTAACCCGACTTTTAAGCGTTTTAAGCACCTAGTGTGGGTCAAAACTATTTTTAGCATATAAAACTTATTACCTACTGATGTTTTAAGTTAATTTGCTTAATTAAACAGTAAGCCCAAGTTTTTGAACTCAGAAGTATATTTGGACCTTTAAAGCCTATGTGAAATTACCAAAATGCCCTTACGGGACATAGTTTGGTTATATAAAATAAATTTCACATATATAAAATACCCTACTGATATAACTCGTAAAAATACATATTTTTATTAATTAAATCAGACCTGAAACTCAGTTTAATATTAAAACTCCTCTATGGGCATTAAAATTACCAAAATGTCCTTATGGGACTTATTTTGGTTTAAATTACTTTTTGGGCATATATGTTAACATCTTACTGATGTATTAACATATTTTGAGCATAATAATGATTAAGACCTGTATATAATTTATCTGGTTACCCGTTACGCGTTTACGCGTTCGAATCGGCTTATGTGACTAGTTTACATATAATAGTCGAAACGGGCTTAACCTTATCATTAAATCCTCAATTTCCAGAATGTGTTTTGTTTACCCATATTATACAAGTATCCAAGCTTGTCGGGTCTAAACCACATTCTATTCTGGTCTCCGCTTAATCGAGCGTTTAGAGCCGTAAGGTTTCCTTCTAGCTAGCCGGTCTAAGTCCTTGACTTAATTAAAGACCCGTTAGCATCCTAATAGGTTAATAAACCTTCTATACAGATTAAATAGCTTCCGGTAGAAGGTGCCTTCAAAAAGCTTTAGGATTTTACTGCTAGCATCAGGTAAATACTTTTAACTTATTTTCCCTTATACGGGCTTGGGATATGGTATTATAATAATACTACTTGGTCGGGTATGAAATCATTTAATCGGATTGTGATTAATAAATTTACATAACCCGTTTTAATATGTTTTGTTTGATAACATAAACATTGGGGGTTAATACGACCGTGTCCTGGATATCCTCGGCTCATTTCGTTTGAAAATGGCCACGACCTATGCACGGGGTGTAGGCATACATCTGACAGATGCAAATGCTAAAACATAAACCCACATGTTGGGGATAACTCCTTTGTGGGTTCTATAAGTGGTGAGTCGGTTAATCACGACCGGCTTCCAACCGGCCCCAATTGTAAGACAAACATGTAAATCTGTATACAAGATTATATTTAAATAATTGTTCCAAGTTATAAAAGATTTGTGCCATGTGCACTTAAATCAATTTTCATAAATGTTTTCAAAAGAGTCAGTTAATTGTATTTACCAGTGTAAACTGACGTATTTTCTTAAAGACTGATTTGACAGGTACCTCTCGTAATAGGCTGGAGCTATTAGGTGTCATAAGAGGATCTTGCAAATCCATAGATGCCCGAAGTCTGTTATTTTGTTTCTTGTATTTGTTTATGATCCTCCTGTGGATCTTATTACATTCCAGTCTGTATATTCTGCCACTCGAACACTCAGACATTATGGTTTGTAATAGTTTATTCACCAAGCCTTCCGCTGTGCTATTATATTGTGTGTATTGACTATGATGATATCAACTACGTCACGATACTCCACGCCGGGCCCACCGGTATTATGTGGAAATATCGGGGTGTGACAGGTTGGTATCAGAGCCAACATTGAGTGAATTAAACACTAACCTTTTGTGTTTAATCTCAATGACACAATAAGCAAATTCCTTAGACTCTCGAGTCTAGGCAAATGACCTAGGATTTTACTCTTAACCTTCCTCTTCTTGTTTTTATTATAGTTATTTGTTTTGACAGGTTCTTGGAAAAATGCCACCCAGAGTAAGGGGAAGAGGCAAAGGACCCATGCGTGGAGGACAGTCTAGCAGCACGGGACCCTCCCATAGACGTACAGCATCCGACTCGCTTTCCGGCTCCGACTCCAAGGATAATTGGAGCCATAGCTTTGAACCAATAAGACATTCTGTCTCGCTGGGATCCTCACCTTCTGACCCTCCTTATTTTGAGTTGCCCATTCCTATCGAACCCCATCATTCCCCTCTTTCGCAGGGAACTCATCACTCAAACCAATCACACCACTCTTTTCAATCTCATCCTTTTCATCATTCAGATTCCACTTACTCTCCTGCACAATTTATTCCGAATGATTATGTTAACAACTTTTTGGGCTACAACCCTTTGGGGCCTGAGGATCACTTTTCTTAGGAAATGGAGATGGATGATGACCCGGACCCAGATTTGCAAACAGGAACACCAGGCCACCCAATAAGCATCTCAAGCGGTTCCCCATTTCAGGGATCACCGTACCATGGGCCTGATTCATTTCAAGAGAGGATGGCTCAATATGACTGGTTCTTTACCCCCATCATACCATAACTCTCCTTTGGTTGAACCACAGCTCCAAGTCGTTACCCCACCACAAATACCAGTTGAGGAACCACCTCAACAGCCTCCCGAGCCACCAAGGCGGAGGAGAAATGCTAGAATGTCAGTACGTGGAGGACCACGGTTTGCATCTCCTCACGGCTCAAGTTCATACCCTCCTATTCCAGAGGACCCACAGTTGGGTGGACCCCTCACACACGGTGCCGGAAGTCAACATTCCACCAGTTTCTCACGCACCACTGCAACCACCGCTGGGTTTTGAAAATCTGATACCGACATACCCAGGTTCATCCGGGTATAATCCATCAGGATACCCATCGGAATATGGAACCCATGATCCGTACCTTACAGCTGCACAATACCATCATCTTTACCCTTCTTCTTCTTATCCTCCAGTTTATCCAACTGGATACCCAACGCAGGATTATCAATATCCACCATACCAGCAACCTCCTCCTTTTCAGCAGCAGCAAACTCAAGAGATTCTAGAGAGGTTAGACAGGGTTGAACATGAGGCTCATGAAACCAAGAAGAAGCACAATGGTTTTGTCAAGGGTCTTATGAACCTTCTTAAGGGTCAAAATATTAAATGGCTATGATGGTATAACCTTTTTAAGACAATAACTCTCTGTTAACATCTGAAGACATGTTAACAATCCTAAATTGTGTGGTACGAGAAACCACACAATCTTTCTATGTACTTAGACTTTTTCCAAGTCACTATTTTGGCCTATATGATCAACATGAATCATGGCTAATAAACATCAATATGATGTATACACCACAACGTCCATTAGAGAGGTATGCTTATAAGCAAAGGTGTAATAACGACAATGAAAGTTTTATTTTAAAGACTTCTTGTCAAAAGGGCAATGAACTTTGTTCGACCCTTAAAAGAGATCACTGATCCAAGAGGTCAACGATTATAGTTGTCCTTATGACAAGGCTTTATGTGCCGTCTAAATGTCCTCCGAGACGAGCTTTGTGTAAAATGAATATGTCTTCATGACATTGACAGTGTGATTTATATTCCTCTGTCTAATAAAAATTTAAAGAATTATATCTCTTTGAATATTATTTTTATATATGGTCTAAATGGTTTAATAATACCATGACCATCTAGTCATCAATGCGATGATCTAATACATAATTTAAATATATCATTTATGTTTGATATAGTATATAAGAATGGCTGGATCAGATGAAGCGAACAGTCATCCTACAGAAGGCAACAACACCAGGATTAATATCACTAGTGCCGAGCTGCAAGAAATGATAACCGCAGCAGTCGCTCAGGCTATGGATGCTAAATTTAAAGAGCCTAGTATTATTAGGTCTCAAACTCATTCGAGATCCCATTCTCAAACCCATACTCATAAGAAAAGTGAGTCTTAGCACACATCTAATCAGGGTAGTGAGCCAAAGAGGCAGATTGTCCTCGGGCCAACTCCCCGGTACACCAAGGGTTGTACCTATAAGTACTTTGTCTCCTGTAAACCAAGGGATTTTACAGGAGAAAAGGGAGAAATCGATTGCATGAAATGGTTAGACGAGATGGAAACTGTAATAGACATCAGCGGATGTGCTAAAGAGGATATAGTGAAGTTTGTATCACAATTCTTCAAGGGCGATGCCCTCACTTGGTGGAAAGCATTAGTGCAAGCCACCGGGAAGGTTCCTTTGTATAATTTGTCATGGAACAAGTTTGCTAACTTGGTTAAGGAAACCTATTGCCCTCAGCATGAAGTTGAGCGGATAGAGACTGATTTTCTCACCTTAGTGATGAAGGATCTGGATTGTAGATCCTATGTGACTAGCTTCAATTCAATGTCAAGATTGGTACCGTATTTAGTCACTCCTAAACCCAAACGCATTGCGCGTTTCATCGGTGGTTTGGCTCCTGAAGTAAAAGGGAATGTTAAGGCCTCTAAGCCAACCACTTATAGATCTGCTGTGGATCTATCTTTGTCCCTCACTTTGGATGTTGTGAGGAGTAGGGCGAAGAAAAGTACCGATGAAGGGAAGAGGAAAAGAGAGGAAGACAGATCTCCTCAATCAAACAAGAAAGGAAAAGGGAACTTTAGTTCCAAGAAGGGGCAGTCTAATGATAAGCCCAGATGCAAAACCTGCAATAAAAGGCACTTTGGGAAGTGCAACCAGGACCCACAAGCCAAACCATGTGGAATTTGCAAAAAGAAGGGGCACAAATCTGTTGAGTGCCGAAATATAAAAGATGCAACCTGCTACGGTTGTAATGAAAAGGGGCACATTAAAACCAATTGCCCCAAGAATACAAAGAAGCATGAGGAGGCAAAGAAGAACAACGCAAGAGTCTTTCAGATGAATGCGAGGGAAGCAGTGAATGACGATAACGTCATAACAGGTACCTTCCTCATCAACAATAATTATGCTAGAGTCTTATTTGATTCCGGTGCTGATAAATCTTTTGTAGACCATAAGTTCTGTAAGTTATTGAATCTGCCTATTAAGACTCTAGACATAAAATATGAGGTAGAACTTGCCGATGGTACCTTAGAAACAGCTTCAACTCTTCTTGATGGATGCTCTATATCCATTAAGAATCATTCTATCCCGCTATCCCTCTTGCCAATGAAATTGGCTGGGTTTGATTTAGTTTTGGGCATGGATTGGTTGTCGCATAACCAAGCCCAAATTGCCTGTGATAAAAAGCTAGTTATTATCAAAACCCCTTCTGGTGAATCCGTCACTATTCAAGGAGATACACAATATGGGTTGCCCAGCAATGTGTCTATTCTCAAGGTATCACAGTGTTTAAAGAGCGGACGTGTCATTTACATGGCACAAGTGACTGTGAATGATCCGAAATCTAAGATTGAAGACATCCCAATCATCTCTGAGTATCCTGATGTCTTTCCAGATGAGTTACTTGGATTACCTCCTGGGAGGCAAGTAGAGTTCAGGATAAACATTCTTCCAGGAGCTGCACCCATTGCACGAGCTCCTTATCGCCTAGCACCTACTGAAATGAAGGAACTCAGAACTCAATTAGATGACTTATTGGAAAAGGGTTTTATACAACCTAGTTCTTCACCTTGGGGAGCTCCAATACTATTTGTGAAAAAGAAGGACGGATCAATGCGTTTATGCATTGATTATCGTGAGCTAAACAAAGTAACAATTAAAAATCGTTATCCTTTACCTAGGATCGACGACTTATTTGATCAGCTCCAAGGAGCGAGCTTCTTCTCGAAGATTGATTTGAGATCTGGGTATCATCAACTCAAGGTTAGGACTGAAGATGTACCAAAGACGGCTTTCAGAACGAGATATGGACATTTTAAGTTCTTAGTGATGCCTTTCGGGCTCACTAATGCACCAGCAGCATTCATGGACCTCATGAATAGAGTCTGCAAACCATACTTAGATAAGTTTGTCATCGTCTTCATAGATGACATACTTATCTATTCTCGTAACCAAATTGATCATGAGAAGCATCTTCGATGTATCTTAGGATTACTTCAACAGGAGAAGCTTTATGCTAAATTATCCAAATGTGAATTCTGGCTTCGTGAAGTCCAATTTCTTGGACATGTTGTCAGTGAGCGAGGTATCCAAGTAGATCCCGCTAAGGTAGAAGCCGTAATGAATTGGGAAGCACCCAAGACTCCAACCGAAATACGTAGCTTTCTAGGTTTAGCTGGATATTATAGAAGATTCATTGAGAACTTCTCAAGAATAGCTGCACCATTAACTTCCTTAACCCGTAAGAATGTTAAGTTTAATTGGGGTCCGAAACAACAAGAATCCATTGAGATTCTTAAGACGAAATTGAGCAATGCTCCGGTGTTAACCTTGCCTGATGGAATTGAAGAGTTTGCCATATACTGTGATGCTTCACACACCGGTATGGGTTGTGTGCTTATGCAACGAGGCAAGGTGATTGCCTATGCATCACGGCAATTAAAAGTGCATGAGAAGAATTACACCACCCACGATTTGGAGTTGGGTGCCGTTGTATTCGCACTAAAGTTATGGAGACATTATTTATATGGAACTAAATGTGTGATCTTTTCTGATCACAAAAGTCTCCAACATTTGTTCAATAAAAAAGAGCTCAATATGAGACAGCGCCGTTGGATGGAAACCTTAAATGACTATGATTGCGAAATTCGCTACCATCCTGGTAAAGCGAATGTGGTCGCAGATGCTCTAAGCCGAAAGGAAAGAGTTAAACCAATTAGGATCAATGCCAAGAGCATTGAGTTGAAGAATAGTCTGAATGAAAGACTATTAGCTGCACAAAAGGATGCTGTTTTGGAAGTTAACCTTCCAAATGAAAAGTTAGGTATAACAGCTGAACAGTTAACACCTGGGAATGATGGAATTCTCAGAATAAATGAAGGATTTGGGTTCCTATTCAAGGAGGACTTCGAGATGTAATCCTCCAGGAAGCCCACAACTCTAAATACTCAGTTCACCCGGGAGGTGACAAGATGTATCAAGATTTGAAGGCAAATTATTGGTGGATAGGTTTGAAGAAATCTATTGCCACACATGTAGCTAAGTGCCTGACATGTGCTCAGATTAAAGGTGAACATCAAAAGCCATCAGGCCTGTTACAACAGCCAGAACTTCCCACATGGAAGTGGGAAATGGTAACTATGGATTTTATAACCAAGTTACCTAAAACAAGGCACGAAAATGATACCATATGGGTTATTGTTGATAGACTGACTAAATCAGCACATTTCTTACCCATTAAGGAGACTCACAGCTCTGACAAATTAGCCCAGTTGTACGTAGATAAGATTGTAGCCCTACATGGAGTACCGGTAGCTATTATCTCTGATAGAGATACTAGATACACCTCACACTTTTGGAAAAGTTTCCAACAATCTTTGGGTATGCGTTTGAATTTTAGTACTGCTTACCATCCTCAGACTGATGGACAGAGTGAGCGTACAATTCAAACTTTAGAAGACATGCTTCGAGCATGTGTTATTGATTTAGGTGGTAGTTGGGATGACCACCTGCCATTGATAGAGTTCTCCTATAATAATAGCTACCATACAAGCATTAAGGTTGCGCCTTTTGAGGCATTATATGGTAGGAAATGCAGAACGCCTGTCTGTTGGGCAGAAGTAGGAGAAGCTCAGTTATCAGGACCTGATATAGTCCTTGAAACGACGGACAAGATTGTCCAGATTCGTGATCGCCTGAAAGCTGCCAGGGATAGGCAGAAAAGTTATGCTGATGAAAGACGAAAGCCTCTAAAGTTTGAGGTTGGCGATAAAGAATTACTGAAAGTATCACCCTGGAAAGGTGTGATACGTTTTGGTAAGAAGGGCAAGTTAAGCCCTAGGTATATTGGACCATTCGAGATTATTGAATGTGTCGGCAGTGTAGCTTATAAGCTAAACCTACCTGAGGAGCTAAGTGGGATTCATAATGTGTTTCACATTTGTAATCTCAAGAAATGCCTAGCTGATGAATCGCTAGCTATGTCTCATAAAGACGTGCAAATTGATGAAAGCTTGGGATTTGTTGAAAGACCTATATCGATCGAGGATCGACAGGTTAAAAAGCTCCGAAGAAAGCATGTGCCTATAGTAAAGGTCAAATGGGACGCTCGCAGAGGTCCCGAGTATACGTGGGAAGTCGAGTCCACTATGAAACATAAATACCCTCACCTATTTCAGTAAATCTCGGGGTCGAGATTTCTTTTAAGGGAGTGAGGATGTAACACCACATAAAAACGTGTCCAATTATGCAAAGACACGTGTCCTAAACTCTAAAAGGTGTGAAAGATTGAGTTTGAAGGACTAAAGTTGTCGAACAGTGAAACTATGAAACCACAGGGAGTAAAAGTGTCAACATGCCAAACTTGAGCCTCTGAATGACCATACGTGATAAATATATTCTTAATCGAGTGGTTGATTGGATATGAGAAGCCGTTTGTAAAAATAATCGGAAGATTTTAAAACTACAAGGGTTAAACGTGTCAATATGTCAATTCTAACCTCTGAGTGACCTTTTAACGAAACCGAGGCTTCAAAATATTCAAATATACTCTCAAGAATAAGTGGTATAAATTTCACGTGGATTCGATATCGTTAAGCATGTTTTCAATACTTTGGGCCAAAAGTGTCAACTTGATGAAACTTGCTTTCATAGAGGTATTTAACGAACCGGAGCCTAACGAAGTTAGTTTATTTATCCTATAGCCTTAACATACTAACTACAAGGGCCCTACATGTCAACAACGAGGTTAAAGAGGGTTAAAAATGATCAGGGACTAAAGCTGCCAAGATTCAAACTTGTTTTACCTGATCAGCCGGTCCAAGCGGCCCGCGTAAGCCCCCCCCCCCTTGGCTTACGCGCCCCGCCTGAGAGTGCCAGTAACAGAAAGTTTGTGACATGTGCGGGTTTTGCCTGTTCCACCGCCTTAGCCTAGTTTGTAACGACCTAGGGAGCTGTAAGTCGGTTAATTTCAATAGCTAGGACACCTGGGGTGATCCCAGGGCCTCCAATAACACCTGGAAGTGATCCTTGATCTTGCAATTCACTATATAAGAAGAACTAGTTCTTGAGTTTTCAAACACACTTGCAACATTTGCTACTCTACAACATCTGGAGCTTGCTAAGGACAAGGAGAAGACTTTGAAGTGTAGAAAAGTTTGCTAGGACCTGTAGTAAGCCTCTAATTTCTTGTTTAGTCGTTTAATTTAGCTTAATTACTCTAAAGTCAAACTTATCGTAAATTTAGTTTGACTTTCATTTTAATTACATATGGTTTAACCACTGATCAAATTGAAAGTGGTTATAGAACCATATTAGTGTAGGTGATTAACCCTTAAAAGGGCACCTCCTAATTATCTCGTTTGACTGGTCAATTGTCGGGTCAAAGTAGTTTGACAAAAAGTCAAACTGGGGAGAATGTTTGAATATGATTAAAATTAATAAACCATAGGTTCTAAATTATATTTTAACATTCTAATGACTTAATAATTAATATTAAAACATGTTTTATCAGTCCTAACCCGACAATTATTAGTCTAAGGTCAGTTTATAACCGAAAGACGCAAAAGCTTGACTTTTGCTTTAACTTTCAGTTCTGACCCGTTCAAGCTTAATTCTCCCATGTTTTAAGCTTCCAATAGGACCACATTACTTAGTAGTATAACCCTCTGGAGTTATATTACTTGGTGCTTAGTGGTTTGAATTATATGCACTTGATCGTAATTATGCTCAATAATGCCATAAACGCCCTTTCTACATACAACTGAGATTTTTAGGAATGTGATTGGACTAACACCTTTGCTACTGATATTTAGACATGTCCCGAAAATTTGACATCAATTTGAGGTCTAGAATGGGAGTTATGCTCAATAGCGTAATTAAGGAACTTTTTGTTATTTAAATGGCGTAAGTAGCATAAAGCCTATCTAAACCCGATTTTTAATACCAAACTTTTTACCTACTGATGTGAAATAACATTTTGGGATTTTTGAAGATTTTTATTAATTTTTAAGCTGAGCATAACATAGGATTATAGCTTGATTTCGGTAATTGTCGGTTTTACCCTTTTCATGCATAAAATGAGTTTTACATAACTTTTCAATGCCAAACCTTTTGCTATTGATTCTACATGACAAATAAAGTATTTTGAACTTTATAAACTGACCAAAAACTCAGAATTTCTTATTTTAACCCGAATATCCCTTTAACCCGACTTTTAAGCGTTTTAAGTACCTAGTGTGGGTCAAAACTATTTTTAGCATATAAAACTTATTACCTACTGATGTTTTAAGTTAATTTGCTTAATTAAACAGTAAGCCCAAGTTTTTGAACTCAGAAGTATATTTGGACCTTTAAAGCCTATGTGAAATTACCAAAATGCCCTTACGGGACATAGTTTGGTTATATAAAATAAATTTCACATATATAAAATACCCTACTGATATAACTCGTAAAAATACATATTTTTATTAATTAAATCAGACCTGAAACTCAGTTTAATATTAAAACTCCTCTATGGGCATTAAAATTACCAAAATGTCCTTATGGGACTTATTTTGGTTTAAATTACTTTTTGGGCATATATGTTAACATCTTACTGATGTATTAACATATTTTGAGCATAATAATGATTAAGACCTGTATATAATTTATCTGGTTACCCGTTACGCGTTTACGCGTTCGAATCGGCTTATGTGACTAGTTTACATATAATAGTCGAAACGGGCTTAACCTTATCATTAAATCCTCAATTTCCAGAATGTGTTTTGTTTACCCATATTATACAAGTATCCAAGCTTGTCGGGTCTAAACCACATTCTATTCTGGTCTCCGCTTAATCGAGCGTTTAGAGCCGTAAGGTTTCCTTCTAGCTAGCCGGTCTAAGTCCTTGACTTAATTAAAGACCCGTTAGCATCCTAATAGGTTAATAAACCTTCTATACAGATTAAATAGCTTCCGGTAGAAGGTGCCTTCAAAAAGCTTTAGGATTTTACTGCTAGCATCAGGTAAATACTTTTAACTTATTTTCCCTTATACGGGCTTGGGATATGGTATTATAATAATATTACTTGGTCGGGTATGAAATCATTTAATCGGATTGTGATTAATAAATTTACATAACCCGTTTTAATATGTTTTGTTTGATAACATAAACATTGGGGGTTAATACGACCGTGTCCTGGATATCCTCGGCTCATTTCGTTTGAAAATGGCCACGACCTATGCACGGGGTGTAGGCATACATCTGACAGATGCAAATGCTAAAACATAAACCCACATGTTGGGGATAACTCCTTTGTGGGTTCTATAAGTGGTGAGTCGGTTAATCACGACCGGCTTCCAACCGGCCCCAATTGTAAGACAAACATGTAAATCTGTATACAAGATTATATTTAAATAATTGTTCCAAGTTATAAAAGATTTGTGCCATGTGCACTTAAATCAATTTTCATAAATGTTTTCAAAAGAGTCAGTTAATTGTATTTACCAGTGTAAACTGACGTATTTTCTTAAAGACTGATTTGACAGGTACCTCTCGTAATAGGCTTGAGCTATTAGGTGTCATAAGAGGATCTTGCAAATCCATAGATGCCTGAAGTCTGTTATTTTGTTTCTTGTATTTGTTTATGATCCGCCTGTGGATCTTATTACATTCCAGTCTGTATATTCTGCCACTCGAACACTCAGACATTATGGTTTGTAATAGTTTATTCACCAAGCCTTTCGCTGTGCTATTATATTGTGTGTATTGACTATGATGATATCAACTACGTCACGATACTCCCCGCCGGGCCCACCGGTATTATGTGGAAATATCGGGGTGTGACAGGTATAAAGTGCCCGATAGAACTAGCAATTGGTAAATTGATGGAAACTAATGAGGTCGCTCGTGGTTGTAGTATTTAGTTAGGTGATCATAGTTCTAGTGTTGGTTTATTTCCAGTGGAGCTGGGGAGCTTTGACGAAGATGTGAGGATGGATTGATTATCCAAGAACGAAGCAGGGATTATCACTTGAGGAAGTTAGCTAAGATATCTCGTCCTGATGACAGTGGAAAGGTGGTAGTTGTTCGTGGAGATCGACCGAGTCGAGTGTTGAGTGTCGAGTGTCGAGTGTTGATGGTTGAGAGTCGTCAGTGTTGTGAGGATGTTCGAGTTGTTGTGAAAAGGCTATCCCGCATTCTTTGTTAACGTTGTGGATATGAAGGCCAAATGTAGGAATGTCGAAGAGATTTCTATCAATCGCAATTATCCAGAAGATTTCCTAAAAAGACTTACCTGGATTGCCCCCATAGAGACAGATCGAATTTCAAATCGATCTGGCATCCGGTGCTGCGCCCAGTTGCACAATCTCCTTATAGATTAAGCACCGTTTAAGAATGATAGAAATGTCGAGTCAGTTTCAAGAGCTACTGGACAAGGGTTCATTCGATCAAGGTTTTAACTTTGAGGCGCATCTGTTTTGTTGAGAAAAAGAAAGATGGATCGTTCAGGATATGTGATGATTTCAGAAAGCTGGACGAGTTGACTATCAAGAATCGGTACCCTTTTACCGAGGATTGACGATTTGTTCGATCAAGCCACAGGGATCCAGCTGCTACACGAAGACCGACCTACAAGTAGGATATCATCAGTTGAAGGTTACTGACAATGATATTCTGAGGACTGCTTTTCGAACACGATATGGCCATTACGAGTTGTTAGTCATGCCTTTTTGACTAAATTAATGCGCCATTTATATTCATGGATCTCATGAACAGGGTATGCAAACCCTATTTGGATAAATTCGTAACAGTATTCATTGACGATATACTTACCTATTCGCGAACCAGAGAAGACCATGAGTATCATTTGAAGTTGATTTTACAGTTGTTGAAGGAAGAGAAGTTGTATGCCAAGTTCTCTAAATATGAATTCTGGATTCAGGAAGTGTTGGTGCATGCGTCTGTCGACTTCGTCTTGTATCGAGTCTTGTATATGTTTAGATAAATCAGGGCACGGAAAACGAGAAAATAGGTTAACAGGCAAGTTCAAACGAAATTACAAAGTGTAATTCCGTTTGAAATGAACATGACATTTCAAACAGAATCACTATGATAATTCCGCTTGAGTCGTAATTCCGTATGAAGTGTGATTTCGTTTGAGTCATGTTCAAACGAAATTAGGTTGGCTATATATAGGTGTCAGTCCGTGTCATTTGAAACGGGATTAGAATAGTGTTTTCCGACGGCGAAGCTCTGTCGAAGTGTCTACAGATCTGTAATTGCTCAGATATCAATCAAAAGACAGTTATAAGTGAATATCTTGCTGAATTACCCACAATATGTCTGTTTTTGCCTTTCATATTGTGTAGAACGCCTCTGAACGACTCGTTTCGGGTCCGTACATGATCCTACATGTGGTATCAGAGCACAGGAGGAGGAGTTCTGCCAATTTCAGCTTGATTTCATCTCATTTTCTTACTTCTACACCTTCTTTTCTAAATTGAACAACTTTTCACGGTCAAAATGATCTGAATTTCTCACATCATAAGCGAAATAGTATATTAACAAATCCTTGAGAAAATTGGACTTTAATTCGATCTAAACCTGATAAAAATTGTAATCCCGTTTGAAAAGTTGGAGCGAAATGATGACATCAGCGTAATTCCGCTTGAAATTGCTCTTAATTCCGCTTGAAAGTTGATATTCCGTTTGAAAGTTTGAAACGAAATTAGTGATTCCGTTTCAAATTGTAATTCCGTTTGAGTATTTCGCTTCAGTGTGATATTTCGCTTGAAATTTCAAACGAAATCAGTTATTCCGTTTGAAATAGGTAATTTTGTTTGAAATTCTTATCCCGCTTGAATCTTAATTCCGTTTGAAGTTTGTGTGCAGGTTAATCTCATTTGAAGGGGTGATTTAGTTTGAAGGATCTTATTTTCACTTGAAATTGTCTGGTGAGAGAAACTTGTTACTGAATCATGAGTGAAGAATTTTATAACGCATTTGCCACATCTCCGACTACTCCGGCTGTCATTGCTCAAAACATGAACTTGGAAAATGAGACTGGAACTATGCAAAAACCCCCGAAGCTAATGAGCATTGAGGAGTATTACGGTTGGAAAGATCGGTTTGAAAACTGGGTTCAAGCAAATCATTTGAGATCTTGGGAGTGTATTTTGAAAAAATATGTACTACCACGTACTGATCTGCAAGTTGAGAAAACAATCTCTGAATTCACTGATAAAGAACGAGACATGTACAAAGCTGAAAAGATGATGATTAGTCTACTTCAGCAAGCTATTAAAGAAGACATCTTTGTATTGCTTCAACATGACAAAACTTCAAAATCAATTTGGGATGCTCTTAAAATCAAATTTGAAGGAAGTGAGAAGATGATTAAGAGTAAAAAGGCATTGCTTAAGAAAGAATTTGATCTATTCACAAGTCTGCCAGGGGAAGATACAAAGAAATTGATTGAAAGATAATGCCACTTAGTGCGTTATATGTCATTGTTAAGCATAACCAAAGAACGAGAGGAATGGGTTGACAAATTAGCTGATGCTTTACCTCAGAAAGAGTGGGGTACATTTTTGATGATCTTAAAGAACACCGGAGAATATGATGGTTTGACAATTTCTCAGTCCATCGAGAAAATTGAAGGACAAGATCTTGAACAGCAAAAGATTGCGAGGATGAATAATCCGAGTGGTCAACAAGATGTGAAAATGTATTACAAAGGCAATGTTCAAGAGGCTGAAATGAGTCCGAAAATTCAAACTGCTTTTAGTGCTGGAGACTCATCTGGAAATGTTGATCAAGTTCCAAACAACAACAGTGGATTTTCTTCATATCCAAGTGTTAATCCTAAGAGTTCAACTTCAAGCTTTCATTCTCAAAGCTCAAAAAGTGGAAATGGTTGTGTGATACAGTGCAACATTGCATTGAATCTTCCAGATGGTCAAAGTTTTTCTGAAGAAATTGCAAAAGATCACATGGCGTTACTTGCAACTGTGTTACAATCCTATGAAGGTTTGGTTGCAGGGAGGATCGGAAATCCTATGCTAACGAAAGAAGATTATGATCAGATAGATGCTGAAGAGATGGAGCTCATGGACATCAAATGGTGTTTAGCTAGTGTCTTGAGAAGAGCTGAAAAGTTCAAAATGATTACAGGAAGAAATGATTTTTTGGATGCACATGTTTCTACTTTGGGTTTTGATAAATCTAAAGTTACTTGTTTTCGATGCAGGGAGAAAGGTCATTTCAAAAGAGAATGCAAAAATCAGGAAGCGAGTGGAGCAAAGAATCCTTTTGGAAAAGATGATTACTATCGAAAAGCCATATATCAACAGGTTGCTCATCAACCACATCAACAAAAAGAACCACAAACTGCGCATGCAAGAATGATTGAAGATGCAAATAGGAAAGCTTATTATGGTATCATTGATCAAGATGATGAAAAGGTAGCAGAAGGCTTCAGCTGGGATAAATATATTCCATCTGATTCAAAAGTTGTAGCTTTGATTGCAGGAATAGTTCAAAAGCCTGATTTGTTTACAGAATGGATGAAAGTGATTGGTGTTAATGATTCAAGTCAAGAAGAAGAATCTGTTTCATCCGATGAAAGTTCAGAAGAAGCAACTGTTTTTTATCAAACACCATCTGATTCTGGTTCTTCAGATGATAGTTCTGAAAAGACGATAGATTTTGATCAATCACCAACTAATGACAGTAGTGATGATGAGGAAGAAATGCATATCAATATTGCAAAAACTCATTTATCTCCTGAAAGTTTTCAATTTTATTTTGCAGATCGCTTGGAGAAGTTGAAGAAGAGACGAGCAGCAAAAGAATTGAAAAAGAAGGAATGTGAAAGTAAAGATCAAAATGAAAAGATTGTTCAAAATGAAGAAGTTAAAATTGCTGAGAAGATTGTTGAAAAGGAGAAGGTGAGTGAAGTTGAAAAAGTTGTTGAAGTTGAGAAGATCGTTGAAATAGAAAAGATTGTGGAAGTCCTTGCTTAAAATATTTAGAATCTTGCAAGCAGTGTGCAGAGAAGGATGAGAAGCTGAGTGAGCAAGATAAGATGAAAGAACAATTACTGTTCAATCTCAATTATGTGAAAGAGTCGTATGACGTTTTGAATAAAACGGTAACTGGTCTACAAAAGACAAATTCTGAAAGAGAAGATGCACTGACAATGATGAATGCTGTGATGATGCCGAAGCAAACAGCTATCAATCATTACATTGAAGAATGTGCAAAGTTAAAGCAAGAGTTGGAAACTGAGAAAATTGAAAATGAGAGAATTAGACGTTTACTACAAAGTTATTCTAGTTCTGATTATCTAATTGATCGAATCTATCCAACTGTTGCAGGTTTAGAAGTTTTTCAAGATGAGAAGCAAAAGAAGAAGGATACTGGTAAGAAACAGAGTGTCAGTTATAACAAGTGTCCGCCTCCGATTTGGGAAGGGTATTCTCCTAGAAAACTGAACGAGGAGCAAGTCAAAAAGGCTGTCAATATAAAAGATGTAAATCTTACTGAAAAAACCTAAAAAGTACACTTCAAGAGTTCAACAACGATTAAACAAGAAAAAAGGTTACAGTTCTGGTTCTGGTTATCAAAAGAAACCAAACCATAATGGTAATTTTAAAAAGAAAGGTTTAGACTTTATTCCACCTGAAAATTATAAAAATGAGAAAATTTCTAAAACAAAAACAAAATTTGTTTCAGGAACAAGCTGTGAAAAGGAATCAAAGAGCTCATTCTGGAAGCAATCAAACAAAGAATTTCTTGCCAAGAAACAAGAAACATTGAAGAATGGAGCTTATCAGAAGAAAGAAACCAGAACCCGTTTCAGATGCAATGAAGCTGGTCACATTGCATGGAATTGTCCATCAACTACAAAAACTAAACAGGAAGTTTTTGCTAAACTGAAAGACATAGTTGTTGATAAAACTGAACCACCAACTGAAAAATTTAAAATTTTTGAAAATTCAACATATGAAGTTGGTGAGTGTTCAAAGACAAGATTTTATAAAAAGAGAGCTGAACATGACAACCAAATGAAGGTTGTTAAGAAGTTTTATGAAAAAGTTGGCGATAAATCTGATTCCACAAAATCAGAGGAGTCACAAGTTGTTAAAAATGGTGAAAACTCAGTTCCGCCTTTGGATGATGTTCATTTTCCACCATTGCGGGCTGAGAATTTAAAATCAAAGATTGGAAAAGTTGAGATCTCAAATCAATTTTATTCTGAGAAGAAAAAATTTGATGTTGAGAAAGCTTTTAATGGAAATGTGAAAAAGATTTTTGGGAAGATGGTCGAGGGGAAGGCCAAAGGGGTTAAAGATTTTTATGCTACAAAGAAGGCAACTTATAACCCAACTGAAGAGGAGTTAAGATCACTCAAGGCTGGTCAGGCTTGGGTGGACATTTTCTTTGACTAAAAACCTGACTTGTCGGAGCTTTCAGGTTGGTAAGTGTGAAGCAGGTATCGGCATTTTTCTTGAGAAATTCACGAAAGTGATTTCGTCTTACAAGTGGTAAATCAGGGACATTAAGTTGTACTTGATTTTCTACATGTGATATTTGGTGTTTGAACTTAAAATTGTTAAAAATTTCAAGTGGTTAAAGAAGAGAACAAGGTGATGAAACCCCTAACATACAAGTGGTTAAAAATCAACAAATCTAATTTTCCGGAAAAACCATTTGATTAAAACAAACTTAAGTGTTTTGAAATTATAATGGGAAAATAGTTTGTTGAAAGGGGAAGTTCTGATTGTTTATGCCAAGTGGATGGCGAATTGAAGTGATTTGATATCAGTTGTTACTTTATTTGTACAGTTTGTTTTCAAAATTCCTTTAAATGATTTTGCATTTTAGGGGGAGTAAGAATTTCTTTCGGAAAATCCAAAAACATTTGAAAATTTGAAAAAAGGCAAACACATAATAAAATAAAAAAATGAGTTTTGTTGTCAAAAAGAGGAAATGATAGTACATCAGTAGACAGTTACAGTATGCTAAAGAAATGTAATGTTTATATAGCGTTAAACGGTCTCACTGATGATATGCCGATATGTTTTTACACATTTAGTAAGCTTTTTCGAGATATAAACTTAAATTCAAACTTGCTTATTTTGTGGGGAACACTACTTGGATATATAGGTAACCCCGGAAATTTCGTTTGAAGGATCCCTCTTTCTGAGATACTAGGTCTTTATGCTCAGTGATATCTGGGGTATTATCCTGGGACTTCTGATTTTGCGGAAGCAATGGCCTAGTCCCCGGAGAATACTTTACGCTTGCTTGAAATAATAGCCTGCCCTCAGTACAAAAAATGATGAAACATTGAAAAATGATAATCATGTGCTGTTGTAAAAAAGATCCTCTAAAGGGGACCCACCAAAAGTCGAAGTCGTCATCTCTCTGCTGAACGGAAGTTCTAACCTGAGCTCTCACGGTTCTTCGCATTTAACCCCTTACAGATATCATCTGTGGTATACTCACCTGTAAGACTGAATATTGGGATCTGGATACGGGAGTATATTCAAGAGGTGGGACACATGAATGAGTTTAAGTTCTTAATACATCTAATCCATATCCTGAATCAGTTGAAATTTGTGTGAAAATTTAAGTGGATCAGTATATCGGCAATCTAAGTGAATTGTTTAATTCTTAATGTGTAACTAAGCTCAACGGTACTTGTGACTTGTCAAAAACTGGTATGATCTTCTTACACAAACTCACAAAAATATTGTCTGTGAATTTATCTTTACTGCATTCTTATTCTATTCAAAAATTCAAAAAGATTTTAGTATGTTTTAGCATAAATTTTGAAAAATTTCAAAAAGATGTTCAACAACTGATGTTGGAGAACTGATTTTTAAAATTCCAAGTGCTAAACATGATGAACATTTCGTGAGGGGGAGTTTATGTTTATATGAGATAAGATTTTGAATTTGTGCCTACAAGTGATCATCTAAATTTTTTAAAGTGTTAAAATCCTTCTGAAAAATACCTGCAATTGTTATATAAATTTGTGAAATTTATTTTTGGGTAGAGAATGTGCAGGATAGCCTGGATTCTGAGTCTGAGTATAGAGACAAGACACAATCCTGATTCTGTGAAACCTGATCAAGAGGAAGCATAGAGCCAGGTTGGAATTTCTGGAGAAAGAGATAAAGTTTGAGGATGCTTACACTGTCAGATACTTCAGAGAGCAATCAGACTGATAAAGACTGGAGACGTTGAAGACTCGACACTTAAGACTCGTCAACATTCGAGGGGGAGTCTGTTGGTGCATGCGTCTGTCGACTTCGTCTTGTATCGAGTCTTGTATATGTTTAGATAAATCAGGGCACGGAAAATGAGAAAATAGGTTAACAGGCAAGTTCAAACAAAATTACAAAGTGTAATTCCGTTTGAAATGAACATGACATTTCAAACGGAATCACTATGATAATTCCGCTTGAGTCGTAATTCCGTATGAAGTGTGATTTCGTTTGAGTCATGTTCAAACGAAATTAGGTTGGCTATATATAGGTGTCAGTCCGTGTCATTTGAAACGGGATTAGAATAGTGTTTTCCGACGGCGAAGCTCTGTCGAAGTGTCTACAGATCTGTAATTGCTCAGATATCAATCAAAAGACAGTTACAAGTGAATATCTTGCTGAATTACCCACAATATGTCTGTTTCCGCCTTTCATATTGTGTAGAACGCCTCTGAACGACTCGTTTCGGGTCCGTACATGATCCTACAGGAAGTTCATTTACTCGGACACGTCATAAGTGAGGAAGGTATACATATGGATCCGTTTAAGATCGTAGCGATCAAGAATTGAGAAGCGTCAGAGGCCCCGTCGGAAGTACGACAATTCATAGGACTTGCTGGATGCTACCGGAGATTTATTAAGAATTTCTCTAAATTAGTGCAGCCTTCGACACTAATAACCCCGAAAGGAAAGGGGAATTGATTAGATAGAAAAGCAGGAGGAAGCTTTTCAAACCGTTGGAGGGAAATATTGAAAGCGTGTACGATGGATTTCGAAGAAAGCTAAGATACTCACATGCCCTTGGCAGAGTTATCTTACAATAATAATTAACACGCTAGTATTCAGGTTGCTCCGTTTGAAGCCTTGCATGGATGGAAGTGTTGATCACCATTTTGTTTAGCTAACGCGACAAAGGACAATTAACCAGACCCGAGTTATCTAGGAAACCAGCGACATGATTTGCCTGGATTGAAGGAAGGTTAAAAGTCACCAATTGATCAACAGAAGGATTACATGGACAATTGAAGGAACTATTGCGATTCCAGATTGAAGATTTGGTTTTGTTAAAGGAGTTATCTTGCAAAAATGCTACTAGGTTTAACAGAGAAAAGAAAAGCTGAGCCACAAGGATTAGGTCCTTTCAAGAGCCCATCTTGAGTTGGATCAGTCGCTTATAGGCTCAAGCTACCATAAGGATGGAGTAGGGTACATGATGTATTGTTTGGGTTCAGTTGAAAAAGTGTATAATGGATAATACACTGATTTTGTTCTTTATAGAGATTTGTTTGGAAGATAAACGGAATGTTTATCGAAGCACCGTAGAAGCAGTACGTATAGCTAGAAGAGTTATGCTAATAACCAGACAGGCAATTACAGTATTCCAGTCGTGTATGAGATTTATTGATTTGACGATTTGTGGATATCTGAAATGAAAGCAAGAAGGAAGGAAGACGAGTTTATGAGATTTGATTCTTTCGAGAGCCCATCTCGAGTTGGATCAATCGGGTGTAAACTCAGACTATCTTAGATACGGGGTAATGTATATGTAAATATACGTATGTAGAACCTGAATTGGTGAAACATTGACTTAATCTTCTTGATTAAGTGCTTGTATATGTTGAACCTTGGAGAGGGCGGAGAGCGTTGAGATGTGAGATTAGGAATTGAGAGTGTATGTAATATAGGTCTAAGAAGATTCTTTGTAAGAATCAAAGTTTCTCGCAGAAACTACAAGACTATATTCATTAAACCTATTTTTACTGTTTCCACCCAGTGCGAAAACAAAACCTGTAGAGAAAAATTACGGGGACGAAATTTCCTAAACAGGGGGAGACTGTGACACCCGACTTTTCAGGCCGTACCGTACAACTGTAACACGTGTTGTGAATAGGTAACAGGGCTGTATTTGACTGATTATGATGTTTATATGTGAAATTTAATGAGTTGGTAAATTTAAACTTTGATAAAAATTATGTTGGCAACGGTAAGATAAACGCTTATCGTGTAACGGTTAAAATGCGAAACGAACGTCGGTGACCTCCCGATTAGTGTTAAAATCCTAAAAATAGTTTGTTATGATTTGAATAAATATTTTAATCATATTCGTGAGGAAAAATAAATTAAAACGCTAAGAAACTCTATTTTTCGAGTTTAAGCGCATACCGCGCGATGCAGCGCGTATACCGACAAAATACTGTCAACACAGCCTGTCAAGGCAACTAATAATCATTTTAGTAATAATTTAATGATTTTATTACTTTAGAATGATAAAAATAAATAAAAACGCATAAATCCCTATTTTTGCGATTTTAGCGCGCATACTGCCAAATACCGGCAACGTAGTCAGTCCAGGCGAACAAAATATTGTTCAATAATATTTTGGTGAGTTTATTTTTATAGAGTGCTAAAAATAATTTAAAATGCACTAAAACGGGATTAAAACGCTAGATAAAATACCCGGTATCCAGTATAATACCTGGTTAATACTAGTTTACATATATGCATATATATATGTGTGTGTATATACGTGTAATATGTGTGAGGGGGAAGATAGATGGCAGCCATGCAAAACAAATCTCTCTCTCTCTCTCCTCCATTTATTGGATAATAAGGGTGGTGGTGGTGATGAGTATGTACTTTTGTGTTCCCCATAACTTCACCTTTCCACTACCAAAGTTCATTTTAAAACACTCATCACTCTCTCTCATCAAGATTCAGCCGAAAATCCCCTTCACAACCCCATATTTTCGAAAATCTTGATGTTCTAGCAAGAACCAAATTAAATCCAAGGTGTTTCTAAGCTATTTTGAAGGTCCAAAGGTGTTTTCAAGGTGAAACAAGCTCCATAATCTCAAAATCTTGTCAAAAACCCACTTGAATCTTGAGGATATAAAACTATTCTTTTTAAAAGTGTTCTTGATTCTTAGTGTTGAAAATAATAGTGAAAGGTTTCTCTTGAATCTTAGAATATTTCACAAACTTGAATTCTTAAACAAACGGGTTTTTAAGGAAAATAAAATGGATGAACTAGTATGTATGTGTGTGGCCGTATGTGTATATATATATATATATATATATGGAGTTTGAGTTTTAATTTTGTTGATGTTCTTGATTGATAAAAGTCAAAAAGATGAATGTATGCATGTTTAAAAGGTGTCATATGAAAGCTTTTTGATTTGAAATGAGTTATATGAAAAGTGATGATTTTATAATGATCATAGGAAGATTAGAATGTTCTTGAATATTTGAATATGAGTTAAATGCATTATGAATATAAATTAGATCATAAGCAATGATGTTAATGTTGTATGAGTGCATTAGATGCACATACATGAACTTACATGAAGATATGAAAGCATGAAATGATGATTTGAACATGATTTGATAAAAATGATACTTGATCAGATTATAAACATTAAAATATGATTATTTTGAAGTATTTAGTGACATATAACTTTGTCCTAATGTTTGCTAGCTTTGCATGTTGTACTTGGTGCATTATAAGTTATAAAATACATGAAATCGCATGATTTATGTGACTTGCACAAAAACTGCACTAATCTGATTATAACCACTATTTTAATCATTAAATAACATGTATTGTGTTAAAATATCAAGTCGTTTCGAGTTGGGATGGTTATAGTAACGTTTAACGCAAAACTATGCGTTAAAACGGTCAAAAATCGGCTTTTCGAGTGATTTTTACAAAACTAATTTAGATTAGTAAATAAACTGATGTTTTTAGTTTAAAAATAAGTAATTTAACTAATTTTAAGTTTACTTGGTGTTTGGTTAGTCATACGTGACTTCCGACGCCCGAAACCGTTACTGAACCGCTAAAATACGTATTTTTCAATGTACACTAGTATAGGTAAAACTTTGGGTGAACCTTATGTGTTAAGATGTGTTATGTGATTTAAACATGTAAATGTGAAAATATTTTAAGTTTTAACGTGATATTATAAATCTAGCTTACGCATGTATACTTGGGCGTTTTGTGCGGTAGAAACGGTAAAAATCGCGTTAAATGTGTAACTTGTTTATCGAGCATGAAATTTGATACTTATGAGCTGTTTTATGTATATTTGCTTTAAAAATGACAAAATAGATAAGTTAACAAGATTTCGCGTGTTTCGGTGTTAAATTATGTGAACGTTTATGTATATATATTACGACGCGCAAATCATAGAGGTATTGCGTATAAACGGGAGAGTTAACGGATTTACACAATAATGGTCACCAATAAAATCGTTCAAGTCGCAAAATCATAAATATATATATATATATATATATATATATATATATGTGTGGACTCATATTATATTTACGTGCCAACATAATAAAAAATGACATATTTTCGAGAAAATCTCAACGTTGTGTGATAATTCTATGAAACGGAGAAACTTAGGATTTTTGTGTTATGTATATTGATTTAGAATCGTTCCTATATTAGGACATGTATAAAAATCAATCTCTGGGATTGCGCTATTAAAATACGCACCCAAAGGTGAGTATCACTAAACCCCTCTTTTTACTGCTTTGTATATGTTTTGGGGGTAGAACACGTCAATAAAAGGGTTTTATAATGTTTTCGAAATAAAACATACCTTTTAATATAATACATATATATAAGATTTGATAAGTCATACGTTTCGAAGTAAAACGTTTTTGATGAATGAATATTGAAAGTACGGTATTTCTTAAGTGAAACATGACCATACAGTTGGGGATGAATTCTTGACTGGGTCTCATATAATGGAGAGTAAGGGGAATTCTTACAACGTCGTGTATTAAATTGTCATATTAGTAGGATATATATATTGTACGTGAGGCAGACATCATATTGTCCTTCAAGGGGACCCTGCGCCCATGATGTCGTTTAATCATTTAAGTATTGCACGCGATGAATTGTTGGTAGATCTATCGGGTTGACAACCCCGTCGTGACCGGTCGCCCCGTGTCAAGTCAAACGAAGAATTTAAATTCTATTTATTGTCTAGCTTTGATTATCCCTGCATGGTTAATATATAGTTCGTATCATCTAACTAACATACGAGTCTGAAAGTTGACGCAATAATTTAATATACAAAACTTGGGCAATATATATATATATATTACAGTTGTCGGATTGATGAACCGACGGAAGGCCCATGGATTTTATAAAGGAAGTAAAATGGACTTTCTAAAATTTATATGGATGTTTTCAAATAAACACCTAATCAGAAAGTTTTCCTTGGATTAAAATTGTGTGTAAGTGAATATGTGAACTCACCTTCCTTTGTGTTGACACTTGATTTTAACGTGTTCTACAGGTACTTGAGTTCGGCTTCGGGAATCATTGCGTATCTTGTGTTTGAATGATGCATGTTGTTTGTTTGAAAATGTTGGACAACTTTTAAACTTTCTGGGACGCATGTAATAAGATCCATAAGGATCAAAGACAACTTAACTATGTAGTCATGTCGTAAAACGTAACGTTTAAATAACTTATGTTTAAAATAAATTAAAATGTCCAACTATTAAATGCATCGATCGACAAGATATAAATGGACACCAACTTCCGTCACCACCACGTTTAATATTCCGCTGCGATGTTTTTGGGGTGTGACACATCTTGATCTTCCCTAGCCCTTGTGCTAGTAGTAAGCGCACTTGATCTTGTTTTTACACTTGATTTTAGTAGTTAAAGTATGTAGTAACAAGATAATCTAAATATCACACCAAAACAAGAAGATGAACATAAACATAAAGCTTAAAATCATGAAGATCTAAGTTGTTTAATGTGTGTGATGAACTTGTTTGATGATTTCTTGCATGTATGGTGTAGATCACCAGATAAAAGCTTGCTAGATGATGATTTAAAACATGATCTAGCAAGAATGAGGATGAATCTTGAAAGATCTATGTTGATCATCCTTTATGTTAAGTATGAACTTGAATATAAACTTGATTTTGTGAAGAATGATGATTCTTACAAGATGTAGGTTGTAAAAGTAAAGGATTTGAAACATAAAAGTTCATGAAAAAAAATATAAAGTTTACTTCATGATTTACAAGACTTGGTTTCTAATAGAAAATAAACATATTTTATGTGTTAAAATGGAGCTAGTAAAGTATGGTAAACATGAAAAATCCATGAAGATGAATTTTTGTAAAAGTGAGTTACAAGTTGTAAAGATTGAAAATTTGTAAGAATGAGTTTTATGAAATAAAAACCATGGTTTTAGTGTTAGAAAATCATGTTAAACACCATGTTAAAATACAACAAGATTTTATAAAACTTCAAGTTCATACCATCTTGTAAAAGTGCATGTTTATGGCTCATGGTAAGTGTAGGATAATTATTGATGATTGATGACAAATTTTTGAAAAGAAAATGATATGCTAATAAGCATGGAAACCTCTATTTTCAAGGAAAACTATGGAAATTTTTTTTGTAAAAATTCAACACTTGGAAAAATATTTTTAAACAAGTGTTTACAAGTAATTTTTGATCATGGTTTTAAGTATAAAATTTGCCATAATTTTTGTTATAAAAATTACAAGTATTGGAGGTTGATTTTCAATAATTAAAAATGACTAAGTATATATATTTAGGAAATATATATTTAGAAGTCACAAAAATTATGTGCTACATGTATATTACTTCTATTAGTTAGAGTAAAATTAGGGACTTGAAAATAATACACTACACCAAACTACTAAAAATTGTAATTTGAAATATTACAAAAATCACAAGAAAAATAAATATATAACTTATACCCAAATATTGGACGATTCGGACAATGGACACCTTGGACTATATATATATATTCCGGAAATAAATTCGTATCTTGGCAAATGTGATAAACGGTATTTTTGATACCGAAGAAACGACAAAGTATGGATTTTTACAAATAATATGAAATATATCATATTTTGTCAAAATAGAAAATATATTGTTTTTGAAGTGGAGGAAAATGTATATTTTTAAGAATAACTCAAAAATATATTATTTGATGAAAACTAAATATATATATTTTCTAACTATAATCTAAAAAATAAAGTTATTAGATATTTTTTTATAAAATTCGCTTAAAATATATATATTTTAAGAATATAAAGTTGGTAATTTTCAATTGTACAAAAATAATATTCCGGAAAATTATACATAAATTAAGTATAGAATACTTAATAAATACAAGAAAATACGTATTCCTATACATATAAATACATACCGACGTACACTACCAACACTTGGTCAAATACCCACATACAAGTATTATACACAAGTATGAGAATACAAGATAATATACAAGTATACCTATACTTGGAAATATATATGTGAGAATCATATGGCAAAACAAGTTAAAGTATATTATTTTTAACAATATTCCGAATAATTGTATGAAAATAACTTAAGTTAAAATGTCCTTATTTTAACTAATATTTATATATAAATTGGAATTATATAATTCCATGTACAACATACACTAAGCGTGTAACTCAAAGTATACCAAAATTCCAAAATAAGTCTTAATAAATAACTAAGACTAAGAGTCGTTACACAATCTAAGCGTCTAATAAAACTTAGCACGTGTGTAGGTAGTAATACGGCTTGAGGATATCTACTTTGGGATACACGAGGTTACGGACGCAAACTAGTGAGTTCATGTCCCCCTTTTCTCTTAACTATTTTCGGATTTATAACTTTCGGGGGTGAAATACATGTTACAACGGTATGGTTTAGCTAAGGAATGAACTGTTAGATCATGTGGATGGGTAGGCACACAATTAAGACCATTAATCTTGTTTAAGACCGAGGGGCAGGAGTGGTAGATCTATCGGGTGTAGGGAGCCCCACTCATGGGTCCTTGTGTGGCCGCATGTAGTGACTATGTCGTTCCAGCCGGGTGGACCGGTACAAAATTTGCTAGGTTTGAGCCTTCCTACGCCATTGCACACATATTAATGTCCTTGCAAAACATTAATTGATCTGTTCATAGACGCTTTACATACCGGTTATTAAAGGAATTCTCTCAAACGATTACAAGTTTATTCGAGCTCACATAAAAACACATGAACTCGCTCAACTTTTGTTGATGTTTTCAAATTACATGTATTTCAGGAAACTAAATGGATCTTGCTGCGTTGGAATGGTTTTCATGAAGTAAATTTCAAGATTTGATGTCATCCGTTTTTGAAGGGTTTGGTTTGTATATCTTATCCTGGATAAGATATATGAGGCAAAGCCTTGGTTCAATTATTCTTTTGTTGAAAAGTCCATGTATGGAACTTAATCTTTTGATGGTCTGTAACTTAGTCTGAAGTTATGTTGATTGAACTTAACAACTTATGTTTGTAATATTTTTAAAACTTATGAATGGATGAACATCATTTTAGTCATATAGTTATTTATTATAATTGAATGCAATGAAACTGATCGAGTCACACGTACACGCTTCCGCAAAAGACAGGGTGTGACAATGCAATTTTTGACCAATTAACTTTTTATGAACTTTGTAAATGCCACTTTGACCCCGTCGAGAGTTTTTGGCTTGACGGTATAAATTCAAGTTAGTCAGATCGCGTATAATACGTTACGATTGTACGATATAAATTCGATTTACGTGACGTTTTGATCCAATTGCAATGCAACTATAGGATACATTGAGTTCAATCGGATACGTCAAAACGTGTGTTTTCATATTGTTAACGCATCACATAACGCTTGGACTACCATTCGATATTTGTGATGTACCTTCATCGCAACGCGTGTTGGTCTTATAACTAGTTCAAGTTAAAAAAACTAAAGAAAATGGATTTATACAAAACTATTTAAATTTAAATAAATAAATAAAGATGGACTACTAGCAGCTAGTTGTTGATCCACATGTTTGGAAAAGAGAGACATATATAATTTAGGATAAATTACAAGTTTGTCCTTTATTTTGATACTTTTTAGGCGGTGTATTTTTCAACGAATTTTGATAGGTTTTGCCCTTTATAGGGCATTTTGTTGCACGTTTTGTCTTTTGACCCTAACCCTGTTACTCTTTTTGGTTAAATATGGTCATGTACCTTGCACATGAGTGCATTCTTGTCATTTCACAATCCCACTTTTGTACAAGGTACATAACCATATTTAACAAAAAAATCTAACTGAGTTAGTGTCAAAGGACAAAACGTGCAACAAAATTTTCTATAAAAAGGCAAAACATGTGAAAATCTGTTGAAAATGACACAGGCTGAAGAAAGGTATAAAGATAAAGAACAAAACTTGTAATTTTTCCTATAATTTATTATTGCTTTTTGAAAAAATATATATAATTTATTATTTGTTTATGTATTACAATTTATAAATATACTAGATTAGGGACCTGTGTATTATACAGGTTAATTAAATGTTTTTTTAATATTAATTTTAAATAACATATCATATAGTTCTTAAAATCTATAGTTTATTAGAAGTTGACACGTGACATCGAATATTTGATATGAGAAAGAGACATGATGTATAAATAAACTGGTTATTTCTTAAGAGTTCTGAAAGTTTTGCAATTGTTTAAAGTTCTGAAATGAACTCAACTTTTTATTAAAGTTACGAAATGAACTCAACATAAATGAAAAACAAAAAGGTAAAGGATAAAAAGCTAAAATTAATTAACAAATATTATCGATATCTATTTATTAAGGGTAAATGATAAAAAGATAAAATTCATTAATTAAAATAAATTTTTTTGAATCTTATTAACAAATATTATCTATATATATTTTATTAGGCGGGAAAACATAAATGAGATAACTCTATAGAGCGCCACGTGTCTCATATATGATTTACTTTATTATATGTATAGATTATTTCCTGTTGTAGATTGTGAACCGACAAGCTGACTTGTGAACCGACGTTATCTTACATTCGAACCAACCGATATTTCCAGGGGTGTTTATTGGGTTTTTTTTTTTCAGTTTTTGTGTTATTCGGGTCCGGTTGTTTAGATTTTTAACCGAGAAAAATGATCTGATAATCGACCCATTTAAAGTTTGGTTTGATTGGGTTCGAGTTAGTTCGGGTTCGAGTTAATTCGGATCGGGTTGTTCAGTTTTCGGGTTTAAATAAATGGTTTCTTTTCTTTTCTTTTTTTACAAGAATCATCAAAAATATATTCCTACTAGAATATATCAACAAAATCCAAACATTATCTAACAGTATTATATTATATTGTTCGAAAGTCCTAAAACCTAATGTCCTAAATACTAGAGACTCAAAAGCAAAACACATGTATAAAAAATAGAATAGATGTTTGTGATTTTTTTTCAGGTCTCGGGTTTTTCGGATTTCAGGTTTTTTTGAGTCGGGTTGTACTAGTTTTTTGCTGGAAAAATGACTCGATAACTAAGGTTCGGGTTTTTGGGTTCGGGCTTTTTCAGGTATTCTCAAATAATGAAAATAATGAAAATTCGGGAAAACCATTTGATTAGATACGAACAGAATATATAAATAGTTAACATGTGAAAAATATATTTAATTTCAACAAATTATAAATAGTTCACATGTGAATATTATATTTAGTTTCAACAAATTCAAATGCAAAATAAAACCTCTCTAGGTTTTTTTAGTAACTTTTAAAAGATAATTTTGTTTTTATCATATAACTTTTAGTCTATAAGATTTTGTATAAAGATAAATAGGCGATTACCGTATATTTATTTTTATTCACATTTTGATACAGAGAAAGTTATATATCCAGCTCAGTTTACATACGAAATCTTGTTTGTTGAAAATTTGTTGCTAATTGATGTTTCATACGCATTTCTGGTGAATTTTAATGTACGATTGACCCAGATTTCTGGTAATGTGATCAATAAAAAAATTATCCTTTGGTAAATACGAACTAGTTGAATTTCAATCTCACTTAGTACATGATTTTGTTAATTAAATTGTTCTACACATGTAGTAGACTAACATCACCTGTAGTGCTAAGGGGAAATGGCGTGGAAGGCCAAAAAAACGCGCAAACATGCCCGATACACCGCCCTCAAGGGTGTTTTTTACAAAAAAAAAAAAAAAAAAAAAAAAAATTGTTGTGCGTGTTTAATAAAATGCTAGATCAAAAAAATTTTTGGCCAATCAGACCGTTGGCAACGGTCAAAAGTAACGGCTATATTTGTTTTTTTTATTTCACATTTATATATGTATATATACAAACTCTTACTCCTCATTTTCTACAAACCATAAACCAAAACCTACAATAACAAACTCAAACTACACACCATTTTCTATAAAAAAATGATTCCCCCACGTCCTCGTCGTTCGTTGCCAATGTTTATTACAAAGAGTTTTTAGCCGATGAGGGGGAGTCGACCGATGAGGAGGTCGAGCAAGAGGCGGTTACGAGTGCATGGGAACTCGCGGCGCGGTATATGAAACGTTGTAGTTGGCCTCAACATGAAATTTTGCCAAGAGAATATATTGAACGAGACCGACGTTCGACAAACGTTCGATTGATGAAAGATTACTTCGATGAAGCGCCTACTTACCCAAACCCAAACGTTTTTAGGCGTGGTTTCCGGATGAGTAAACGTTTATTTCTACGCATTGCTAGAGACTTGGAAAACAAGTTTGATTATTTTAAACAAAAAACGGATGCGAGAGGGACATTTGGATTTACTGGTATTCAAAAGTGTACTTCAGCGCTACGAGTCCTTGCGTATTGAAACACGGCCGACATCAACGAAGAGTATTTAAAGATGGCTGAGAAAACAACGCGCGATACCTTTGAGTAATTTTGTCACGTTACACTACAATACTATAAACATTACATGCATTCATATTTTTTTTAGTTAGCTTAAAATTAGATATGTTTGTTTTTTAAAGTTATAATAAATTTGTACGGTGTCCGTTATCTGAGAAAGCCTACATGGTACGATCTTCAATAAATTTACGAGGTCCATTCTAATCAACATGGTTTACCAGGCATGATCAGGAGCTTAGATTGTCGCCATTGGCGGTGGTATAATTGTCCGACCGCATGGCGAGGTCAACACACACGAGGTGACCAAGACAGACCATTTGTTATTCTTCAGGCGGTTGCCTCACACGACCTTTGGGTTTGGCCGGCTTACTTTGGTGTCGCGTGATCATGCAATGATATAAACGTTTTCGAACAATCTCTATTGGTCGAGGATTTCATTTCTGTTAGAGCTGCAAAAGCATCTTTTTTTCAAACAGAAACTACTATCCGCACGGATACTATTTGTGCGATGGAATATATCTTAGGTATTTGATTGTCGTGAAGACGTTTAGGAACCCGTACGATGAAAAAAGAGCTCACTTTAAAAAAGTTCAAGGGTCTTCGCAAAAAGACATTGAGAGATGCTTTGGGGTTTTTCAACGACGGTGGCATTATTTGAGAAATCCTTGTCGTGCATGGACCAAAGAAAAAATGAGAGATGCTATGTACGCTTGTATAATTATGCATAATATGATACTGGAAGACGAAAGAAAAACAATATGCCAAAACTATGTACCGGAAGCTGTTCAGGAATATCCGCAAGCAACAATGGAAGTGTGACAAATGGCTAATAGCCAGTGATTCCGTACAATCTAATCACTATTTTAATCTATAATCTCATGCAATTAGCGTAATTTAATTACGTAACTGGAGCATACATTAGATAACGGTGTTAGTACAAGAGAACAATACTATAACATATGTTGGTTTTCGTCGTGTCGCGAAACCAATCAAACTATGTCCTAAAAGTGTTGGTAGAAAGTGTTGCGCGCACTATTCACGGTTACACTATTCATGCCAGCAGAACCGTGAAAACTGAACAAAACAATGAAAAACGACACATGAATGACATAACTGAGTCCATATATATATGAAAACACTAATGTGGAAACACATCTTGCAAAATATATAACTTTCCGGTACAACGCCCTAATCATAAAATCGTCCGTTTGGTTAAAAATATAACAATTTTAACTCGTCCGAACTATTAATTTAGCATTTCTGAGACTCCGGAACTATGACAAATGATAACAAACATATGAAAACAACATGAGGATAATAATGGGGTGTCCGAAACATAAGCTTTCGGTGCTGCGTTGCAACCCCCACAACTTGTCCATTTTTGAACCGACAAGCTAATAAATAATATTTCCGACGCCAAAACAACTAAACGGAAGACATGGCAAACTATTTAAGCTTATTTTGGGACTCGGAATTACTTCATGCATCGCTTGACGGTGGTATCACAACTTGCGACAAAACTTCGTCGGTGCGGCGGAAAAGTGCCATAAACTAGCCGACGACCAAACAAAAAGCATCTGAAGTATCAAAATACAATTTCTACTAGTTTAGTGAACAAGTTAAGGTCGATTAATAATCCGGATCCCTAATTACCCCTTAACGGTGTAATTAACCCCTAATCACCGTACTTTGGTTAATGACCAAAATATCTATATTTTTACAATGTTTTTTATAAAAAAAATAATATAATACCCCCCCCCCCCCCCTCAAGATAACCGATTTCAAGGTGGGTCCCACCCCTTTGATCTTGGTTGAATTCTTGAAAGATATGGGTATGGTTACTTGTTGAAAACCATTCATACACCATGCCTTATATCACAACATTAGATCTCATTATATCAACATTTCAACAACTTTTGGAAACAAGAAAACCTCCCCTTGTTCCCTTTCATTTTCGGCAGCCATGTATTCCCCCCCTAATCCCACCATAAATCACCCAAAAACACCTTAAAACACACTTTTTCTAACCATTACATGATCACCTACACATGGACTAAGCATGAGGAGCTTTTAGGGGAGTCTTGGAAGCTTAATCACTTCTTAATCACCTTGTTTAGCTTGTGCAAAGTTGTAAGCCATCTTCTACTCATTTTTAAGCTTCTTGTTAAGTGTAGATTATGGAAGTGCAAGTTGATTATCTTGAAGATTAAGAAAAAACATAATAATCTACAAAATATAACTTATTATGTGGTTATTTGTGTAGATTAGTGTAACTAGTTAGTATAATCTTTTTGATTTTGTTAAGGTTAGTGGTTTAAGAATGAGATTTATAATGATCTTCATGTTTATTTATGGTAGTATTTCAAGGATATGTTAATCTAGCCATAATAAACTTGAAAATGTGATTTAAAAATGTATATGTTTAAATCACACAAGTTCATCATCTTTAAAGAGCATGAGCATTATATATATGAAACTTGATTATTGTTCTTGAAAGATAGAACATAAAAATGAACTTGAACCTAGACTTTTTAAAACACTAGTAACTTGGTTTTTACATGAAACAGGTTTATATAAATTGTTTATAGAAAGCGCTATATAAAAAGTCTTGGTATTTCTAGTAAACTTGAAGAATATAAGACTTGGGGATTTCAAAAAGTGTAAAACAAACATAATCAAGTTTATGTAAAGGATTAACTTGAAAAGTGGTTAACATTAAAGTCTTGGAGTTTAACATAAGTAATGCTCATGAAAGTTTGAAGGAATAAGTGTGTGTTTATTGTGGTAAAAATAATCTTTGGTGAAACTTGGTAAATTGTGGTGATTTGTAAACTTGATTTGGTGATTTAAACGTGTTTTGAAAACGTGGGAAACGCCATAGTTTAGGGGAAACTATGGCGAAATTTTCTAAAATCATAATCATGATTAAATAGGGGTTAAAGTGTGATTAAAATGGTTAATCGCATTTAAGGATTTTAATCATGGTTAAACAAACTTTTTGGGAAAAGTTTAAGTATTAAACGTTTAAGTAAGTTTCTAAATTACTTATAATGGTTTTTATAAGTTAAAAATGGAAACTTATAAATATATATATATTTAGGGAATTATATATATATTTAGAAAACATATCAAGGTGTATATATTATGTGATAAGTGTATGTATTTAGATACGATTACGCTAATCTAAATAATACACAAAGGATACCAAGAAAATACTTGTAAGATAACAAGTATAAATACCACATAAATACATATACACAATATCCTCATCTACCCAAAGAAATGCTAAGTAATGGATACATGAAACTTACTTACATGTTATCCTTAAACAAATTAAACGGACGAGCGGACAAGTCGGACAACGGACGAAGCTATAAAAATATATTCCTAAGAAATAAAATATATTTCGACCGACCAAATAAGACATGAAAAAAATGGGTCAATAAAGGAATATATAACACGCGACGACGACAAAACGAGCGTATCGTCATCGCGAGAAGCTACTACGACACTTGGGCGATCTTTCGACACAAAAATATATATATCAAACGACTACGACGACGCGTCTAAAAATAATCTATTTTTAGACACCTAACGGATATATGTATTGCCGATAAAAAAATCCGGAAAGTTGAAACTTATAAAATTACTAAGTATTCTTGATAAAAGGAATGAACACAACAAACATTCCATACTTAGTAATTCCATAAAAATGCAAGAATAATATTATGGACTCATAAAACTCATTTTGGGCTAGGCCCAATTGCTTGAATACATGGGCATGGCCCAATAACATTAAAACATGGGCAATGGCCCAACAACAATAAAACATGGGCAATGGCCTAATAACATTAAAACATGGGCGTGGCCCAATAACAATAAAACATGGGCAATGGCCCAATAACATTACAACATGGGCAAGGGGCCAATGACAATAAAACATGGGCTCGGCCCAATGACATAAAAGACATGGGCTCGGCCCAATGACAATAAAACATGGGCTTGGCCCAATAACATAGATAACATGGGCTCGGCACAATAACATTAAAACATGGGTTAGGCCCAATAACATAGATGATATGGGCTCGGCCCAATGACATGGGCCCGACCCAATGACATGGGCCCAGCCCAATGACATGAGCAAAGGCTCAATGACATGCGTGCGCGGCACGAGGACATGTGAAGGGCGAAGCCCGTTCACACATAATTCAATACACATAGAATACATGTATACACTAATGAATTCAATATATATAACAATCGAACGAGTAAACTACCAACGCTCTAAAAATACAAAGTTGTTCCAAAGATGCCAAGCGATAACATAATAAAGAATTCAAGATGAACAACTTGTACGAGGTCCGATAAGACCTAGTGTCTAATAAAGTTAGTACACATGTAGGTTGCTCACATGTACGGACGCTCACTTACGGTATTACAATACACGGAACGCAAACTTGTGAGTTCATGTCCCTCCTTTCATTGATTTCAATGTTTTGTTTTTAAACAATCGAAGGGAAATACATGTCATAACAAACGGTATGTTAGTTATGGGTTTAGATGATAACATGATCAATGTGCGTAAGTAGGATGATGACATTAGTAACCATTAATCACTTAGTGACCAAGGTGCAAAAGGTATAGATCTATCGAGCTTGAGGCACGCTCCACTCTAGGTTGGTATACCCTTAGGAGTGCTTTTGTGATCCCCATGATGTCAAAGTTGTCTCGGGTTGGTTACTTACTTATGGCACATATGTCAGGGTGCAAGCTACACACTGATAGATCCTTAAACTCCATGAATGCTAATAACATACCAGGATTATATTATTGGATTACAAATATGATTTCATTACTGTATTACAACTATGATTTCATACAAGATTTCAAACATGAGATTTCATATGATAACAATAACTACATGAACTCGCTCAACTTTTGTTGACTTTTTAAAATTACATGTATTTCAGGAAACAAGACATGAGCCGGTGATAGACCACGGGAATTGGGAATGACATGACAACGAATGCCTTTTATGACAAAAACAATCTTTTGTACGAAGTGTAATGAAACTCAATAACTATATTTTGGATAACATTGTAAACTTTTGTAGCAAATCAATACATACGACATCGTTGTTGACTTATATTTGTTTACACGATTGGATGCAATGATTACCTTTCTTAAGTCACACGTAACACGCTTCCACAACTAGTAGGGTGTGACAGATTGGTATCAGAGCTCCGATTGTAGTGAACCGGAGAAAAAGTTTTACAAAGTTTGGTCTGCAATCAATAAGGGCTCACACATGAAAACAAAGTGTATAACATTACAAAAATGATTTCAAAAGTATGACAAAATGAAAAAAGGTTTTCAGTGTATCACTATAACATGAGGATCTATCACGCGAGCTCAATCATAAGTGGCGAACAAGGATCAATACATGGTTAGCCTATAAGGAATAGACTCGAAACATTAGGAAGTACATGTGAAACACGAGAACAAAAACAGCAGGAGATTTAGTGATTATATATATATAATGTATTTGTATATGTGTTGTACGGAATATTTTGCCATGACGAAAATACCTTCGACTACGAGTTCTATTATTACACTTGACTCACGCGATGAGAATAATGACCTCGCGTCTGTTACGAAGCTTATGGCGGACGTGGTCCCTAAGAGAGACCCAAAAGTATTGATCCCGTGGAAGATGGTTGTTTTCCCTCGGATGGTATATGTCTGGCTTTGGTAGTGACGACGAGGCGGAAGTGGCGACCTTGGACAACAACTCTACTAGTGGGACGAGGTCCCTGAGATTCATATTAGTCATGATCGATTTCATTCATGTCAAGACAAGGAAGATAAAGTACTCATCTTGAAGGTACCCCTCCAGTGTTTATTATTACGACTTCTTTTATTTCTATTTCGGCTAACGTTGTACCCTATCGTGAATAATGACAACGGGCGTTAGCACGTAGACCGTCACGAAGGTCCCTCCTATGTTGAAGGTATATAGACAATAGTGTCCTCTCTTTGACTGATCGTATGCTTGAACAAGAGAATGCTAGGGTGATCGTACAAGACAATTTATTATTACGGGGGCCCATGTAATAACAACTTGTAGTGTATGCAAATCCTGGTGGGCTCTACGGGTCAAGCTAATGATCACTAATCCATTCGAAATTCTTAAGTTGTTCAAGTTTCTATCTAGTAGAACGCTAACTGGAATGGTTACTATAACATTCTACGATACGGGAAGACCACACGTATTGTTCGCACCTAACATTAGATCTATAACACGAGTCATTCGATACTAGTCATTGAAAGCAAACAAAGCTTGTTAGCCACTCATGGAGGATTTTCCTCAACATTCTCGGAGTTCTCCTACATGGGCTGGTTCTTTGGTGTCTATGACACCTTACCTTATCTTAGTCATTGGAAATGATTACATTTAACTATGTCGTTTGACATTTGGCTTATTCTAAGGGATGATATGGCATGAGCCATACTGCAAGTCCTTCATGGCGTTATTCGACATCTATGGAAATTATAACAAGTCTGTTGAAGCTCGTGGAGCTCAAGGGATAACAACGTATTCGTCACACGGGTTAGTGCGGCGAAGGATTTTCCTACTTTGGATGGTCGAGGTCCATGAGGTAGGGAATACCTACTATAAGGATAAAGACGACCGTTTGGTTTCTCCTTCTCAACGAATTGCTTCTTTTCCCACTTAGGCATATGGCCAATACACGCAAGAGGTACTACGCATTTTTTGTTGCGATTATTCATATTATCATTGTTTTGAACATGTATGAACAATGCAATCTTGAGGTCTCCATGACCAAATACATTCCCAATTCTTAGGTGCATGGTAGGCTATATCTGTCCGAATACAAGTTTAGATCATTTGATACTATGTATCAAAAATAACATGGCGCTGAAAAGAAAATCTACGTCCAAAAGGGCTAGTTAATCAGCACCCTACTATTAAAGTTGAACTCAAGTTTTTATGGAATGACATGAGGTCGCGGAAATTGCACAAGATGAGGTTGCTGAGTCGACACTAGTGATGGTACTGATGGTACCAGTAGTTCAAGTGGTTCAAATTCTGATAGGACGAGAACGAGTAGCAATGCCATACTTGGAGATGAAATCACACCAGATTTTAATTCTAAGGCATCTCCGGATTACAAGCGGCGAGACCTCATCGATACGAGAGGTGCGGTAAGTTATGTCCGCTAAATAAAGACAAGGAAGTCAGTTAACTATGCTAGTAAATGTACTTCCAAGTAAACGATTTGCTAAACGAATAGTCTTCTGTTAAATGAAACATTAACTTGGTAGAATCTCCAAGTGCAAACTATAGGGAGTAATACAGCAAAGAGGTTGCCGTGGGAAGAACTCGAGGATCTTATGCGAGAAGAGTATTGCTCGCTAGAGGAAAAATTCCAAGGTTGGGAACCAAACCCTAGAACTCGAACATGATTAGAGCTAACGTTGTTGGTTACCCTCGATGCCTCTACGATCTCCCAAGGATTGTTGCATACTGGATAACACCAGAATCCAAACGCACTGAGCGCTACATTTGGGGTTTAGCCCTGAGATACGAAGTTGACCTCAAGAAGTATGCTAATAACTAGCCAAAATCCTGAATGAGATAAGTAAAACTTTCATCATGAGGACACTTGCAAAAGTGCCAAGAGTAGTAGTGTGATGAGACTGGGCACAAAACGGAAACTAATGAGTTAGTTATATTCAAGAAAGAACAAGGAGGTTTTAACTGTGGCAAAGAGATCACTACGAGGACAAGCAAGTGAAAGAGTGAGTGTATGGGTAGAACTAGGAATACTCCACAAAATCCTAATGTTGCCATGGGTATGGTCTACCCTACAACCAGCATGTATCAATTCCTTGGATACCAACGTCAGCTTAACTTAGTGTCTCTAGACATTAAGCCTATACATGAATTAGAGTCAAGTTAACTAAAAGGGAATTAGCGGAGTCATGTGAAGTCATTAAGGGTCACCGATACGTTTCCTATCAACCAACCCGTTGCATCCATTTTGTTTGATATCGGTGACGGTATTAGTTTCATCCCCCTAGAATTCAAAATATACTTGGCCTAGACTCAAATAAGCTAGATGCCTCCTCATCCCATACTATTGGCCAACGATAAATTAGTTAAGTCAGGAGAAGACATTAACGGATGCACACTCGAACTTGGAGCATGAAAGTTCAATATCGACCTTTCACTCATTCAATTGGGTTATTACGATGTAGTATTTATCATAGACTAGTTATCCGACAATCGAGCCGAAATCACATGTCACGAGAAGATCATTCGCATCCCCCTGGTCGATGTAGAACATTTGTTGGTTAACAGGGAGAAACAGGACAGGCCCCTATGAATTATAAATAGTATGAAGGCTCAAAAGTGTCTGAGAAAAAAATGCATCGCCTTTCTTGCCCATGTGGTTGACAAAAAGGCCGAGGAGCGCAAGGTGGATGTCACACCCCGACCACGTAAAACAACAAAACGTGGCGGAAACGTCGGGGAGTGTTGTAACAGAATCATTGTTTCACAACCGTGGATCAAATAGTTTCAATTTATTGAATTAAATGTATTACATTGGAATCAGAAACATAACATAAACAAATAGACTTTCATTGTTATTAAGTCACTAAGGCCTCGTCCAATCCTATGTGAGAGTACACAAATATCATCAGCAAGCATCATCAACTAATGTACCTGAAACACATGTGAAAATACATCAGCATAAAAATGCCGGCGAGTACATAGGTTTTGGTTGAGTGTCGGATTCATGGCTAGTTTACATGTTGCAATACTTATTTAAAAACCTTGTTTTTGAAAAGTTTAGTATTGCGACATAATTAACCGACTCAAATCAAGTTGGTTATAATTTATAAAATCTCATAGCCACGATTCTTAACTCCAAACCATTTGTTTAGTTAAACCCAGATTGTAAATCGTTTTTGAAATAAAAACTCGAATAGTATATATATATCGTTAGAAAAACCTTGTAATATAACCTTGTTTCGATAACCTTGCCCAAGTGATCTAGTTAACGTAACGATATATAATGTATTAAAAGCACTTATATATAGGAAGTACCAGCGGCGTATCCACCATGCTTTTAACACATTACACCCGCCTCGTTACCTAATCACTTCCCTAACCCAACGGTTCAAACAGATTTCAAACGGTTCATGTCAATCAATTGGTTACAAACGGTTCACATAGTCAAGTAGTCACAAATGGTTCACATAATCAACGGTTACAAACAGTTCACATAATCAACGGTTACAAACGGTTCACATAATCAACAGTTACAAACGGTTCACATAATCAACGGTTACAAACGGTTCACATAATCAACGGTTATAAACGGTTCACATAATCAACGGTTACAAACGGTTCACATAGTCAAGTGGTCACAAACAGTTCACATAATCAACGGTTACAAATGGTTCAAAATGTAAAACAATGTGTTCATATACTGGATATGTATATGCAACAAAATGTAATATACAAAAGTCTATGTGCTACCATGTTAAGAGAACATACATAGCAAAACATAATGAAATCATGTACTAATAGTGTACTAATGAACATAGCAAGTACATGATATGAAAATATGAAAACATGAAAGTAACAAGTAGGCACATGTGTTCCACCCCAAAACAGTTTGAAAACAGTAAAAGAGGGGGCTATGTACTCACTTGAGGGTGCTTAGAAGTCTTGAACAACAACCAAGCAAAGCTAGAGGGATCACGGAATCAACAAGGCACCTAGTATAGGTAACTATGTTAATAAACGGATCCTAAATCGGGAGATAGGATAGAATGAGGTTCCATAAATCAAATGACTATTTGAACTCATATGGTATGATTTAATAGTCCCAACATTCTGATTTGAAAGTCTACCTAAGTGCTTTAGACCCGTTCGACCCATTATGGTAGCATAAGCTATTATGATGCGTCGTTGGCGTAAAACTATGTTCGGATGGTTAACTATGTGCTATGTCAAGTCTTACATGCCCAATTATCCCTAAACATGTTACTAAATCAGATTATATGTCAAAAATATGTTCTCAAAGGCAAAATACGGATTTATGCTTCAAAAGGGCATTTTGGTCATTTCTTATGGGCATACAAGCTAACTAGCAAATGACTAACCAATCCTATGTGATCATAAGGTATAACCTCAGAGGTTATTCCCTATGCAACTATGATCACAAATGTGCTTGGTCGGATCCTAATGATCGACCAAACGGGTCGGGTTCGAAAGTCTAAGCGGTTGTTTAGACCGCTTAACTTACGACCCAACAAGCACAAAACTAATAGTGATGAGTTAAACATGTCAAAACATGTTTAACCTACTTAGAAAACTGATTTGGTATCAAAACAATGGGTTTTGATACCCGAAAATAGTTCCGTTGCAAAATGCGCGCTAAAACGCATTTTGACCAAAACTTTGACTCGTCACTACACCTAGTTAACGTGGTAATCAGTAGGTATAATCGCTAAGGATTATAACCATCGTGATTACAATCACGTTGCAAAGTTCATCCGAACTTTGCGTTGACCATTGACTGGTCAAACTGAAAGTCAAACACTGTTTGACTTTTTAAACTAGTAAGCAATAAAAGAATGAAGGAATGCTCACTAAAGGTCCTTGCTATCTTTTCAACAAAGAATAAGCTCCCAAATCAGATAAGAGAGCTCCCAAAGTAGATGTAGAGGAGAATGAGAAGAATGAGCAAAGAAAATGGAAGTTGGCCATGCTATTTATACTTGTGGTGATGCACTAGGATCATTACAAGTGGTTTGTTTGGCCATTAAGCAATAAAATACAGCCATACAAGTGTTTAGGGACATCTAGCATGACTTGGAGAAGTGTTAACTTGATGATCACACAAAGGAATTTGCATAACAGCCCTTGAATTATCAAACAGTTGCTGAAAATCAACTTTCTGTCGCTGGGCATGCCTTACGGACCGTAAGGACATGTGCATACGGACCGTAAGCTACTTGCAGACCAGCAACTTTCAGAAATTGACAATTTAGTCCCTACACTTGAGAAACTTGATATTTGATGCATTTTTGACACATTTAATCCCCGTTAACCCCATTTCGAAGCTCTAAAATGAAGTTAAAGTATAGGGAACTTAAAATATGCTCAAAAATATCTCAGATGTCGGTTCGTTTGGTCGTACGGTTGCGTTGTTCGGTTAATTACGACGGAAGTCGTAACGGACGCAAAAACGATCCAAATTGTGCGACGAATGGATTTTTATCATGCCAAACACTAAAATAAATTATTTTAATGCTTACATAAATTTTTGGATGTCCGGATGTATTCAGAACGTAAGATATGCGCGAAAATGTAAACTTATGCACTTTTTGACGCTTTTAGTCCCTGAATGACCAAAAGTTTATTTTTGCGCACCAAATATCTCAAAGCCTATTTCTAAGCTATGTAAAGGATATTTAGGGCATATTTAACTTATGATCAAGTTCCGGAATGTTCGTTACAGTACAAATCGGCATACTTTTGCAGTTTGTCTAATTCAGTCCCTGTAAGCGAACAAACTTGATTTAGGCATACCAAACCATCCAAAACTTATTTCTAAGTTATGTAAAGGTTATTTAAGGTATGTTAAGCCTATGTCACTGTTCCGGAGTGTTTTTTGCATTAAACTGGTTAGATTTACGCATCAGATCGCGTATAACCTTCCAGAAAGCGATTTAAAGCCCGAAATCGAACAAGAATTGATATGTGCAAATGATACACATATTTTCACAAATCCCAAGTATGAAACATAATTTTTCATTGGTTTGGTATTTGTTTGACGGTCACAGTGACACAGGTGTCACAGTCTCCCCTACTTTAGGAAATTTCGTCCCGAAATTTATTCATAGGAGTCTGTCTGTAACGCTGTGTTAAGTAACCACCAGAGATATGTAAGGCATAATCCTGTCATTTCCTTAACGGACATTCTTCAGAAACAAAAATGAACGGACGGAGTCATTTTCAACAGATGCTTCATCAGAAACGGAAATGAAGGATTTAACAAACGGATATTCATTTCCTCAACGGACATTCTTCAGAAACGAAAATGAACGGACGGAGTCATTTTCAACGGTTGCTTCTTCAGAAATGGAAATGGAGGATAATCAAACGGATATTCATTTCCTTCAACGGATATTCTTTAGAAACGAAAATGAACTAACGGAGTCATTTTCAACGGTTGCTTCCTCAGAAACGGAAATGAAGGATTATCAGACGGATATTCATTTCCTCAACGGATAATCTTCAGAAACGAAAATGAACGGGCGGAGTCATTTTCAACGGTTGCTTCTTCAGAAATGGAAATGGAGGATAATCAAACGGATATTCATTTCCTTCAACGGATATTCTTTAGAAACGAAAATGAACTAACGGAGTCATTTTCAACGGTTGCTTCCTCAGAAACGGAAATGAAGGATAATCAAACGGATATTCATTTCCTTCAACGGATATTCTTTAGAAACGAAAATGAACAGACGGAGTCATTTTCAACGGTTGTTTCATCAGAAACGGAAATGAACAGAGTTAACTCTTAGACACATGACAAAACTTGCTGTGGTTCCTGTGCACTAAATTCCATAATTATGTATGCATCCATAATTACGTAATTCCTTGCATAGCCCGCACAGTTTATTTTGTAATGTGAAAGGGATTGAATTTGAACAAGCTTGAGACAACATTGATTGGGTCAACACATAAACATATAAGCACATAAATGTTTTTCTTGGATTGTTATTATCTTGTTACTGATTGCTATTAACTTGACGTCGATTTGAACATGGGTATTCAAGGTATACCAGGAACCCAGTCGATGGATTTCAACGTCCTGAAGCATCTATCTAAAAAGATAGAATGATCTTCCAAAAATTCGATTTTTGATTACAAGGAATCACCACGTTCGAATTAAGGTATACAACAATTAAGGACTTACGGAAATACCCTTAGGTATCCTATCAAGGATTGGGTATTTGTCCAGAGTTGTAATTTGAGCCTTGTACTTCGTTCTTTTTGGAAGAAACGGGTACTTAGGATTTTCGTGGAAAACGCAAGAGATCATAATATGGAAGAATTTTAGGGGTAGTCTGTTCTTCAAGGAATACGATTCCTTGATTTTCGGTGTTATAGGGGATATGTTGTTTATACATGCAATCATATCAGTATATATTGCGATGTAAAATAAAAGATTTATTTATAAACAACAATTACAACTGTTTCATGGACCATGACAACAAAAGAAATAATACATAAGGCTTGATTATTTCTAAACTGTGTTGTCTTCCAATTGGTCAGGTGCTCATCCCAGTGCTGGATTCGCATTAGCAAGCCTTGGGCAATTTCTTCCGAAATGGCCCATCTCGCCACAGTTGAAGCAAGAACCTGGTGGAAAACGACCTTGAGCAGGATTGTTGCCAGCTTGATTTGGTGCAGCTGCAGCTGGGCAAACTCTTGCTATATGGCCTATGAGTCCACAAGTTTGGCATTTGCGGCACTCTACATTGGCATGATGATGGAGGCTACATTGGTTGCACAAGGATGCAGTTCCGTTGTAGGGCTTCCTAGCAGGGGGTTGAGCTGGTTGGTTAGGGACGGCTTGATCATTGTGAGCAACCACGGCGAAGTTCTGAGAAGCCTTTCACTTCTTTGACTTCTTGGAGGATTCAGTCTGCTCATCCTTCGGTTTTGATTCCTCGACCGGTTTTTTTGTCACTTTTTCAGAAAAGTTTACCTTTCCTGATCTGAGATTCAGTCAAGGTAGCGGATAGCTCAATGGCCTGTCTAACTGTAGTGGGATTACTACCAGTCACAATGTCTTGTACTGAGTCAGGTAGGCCATCAATGTACTTTTCGATTGCCTTATCCAAAGGCGTGACCATATTTGGGCATAACAGACTTAACTCCTCATAGCGGTCCGTGTAGGCTCGATGCTCACCGCTATCTTGCTTAAGATCATCAAATTCCCTTTCCAGGGCCCTGATCTCGTGACGAGGACAGAATTCCTTCATCATCAGAGCTCGAAGCTCTTCCCATGTTTGAGCCAGTGCCACATCGACACCCCTATCTCTCATCACACCATTCCACCACGTCAAAGCTCGTTTCTCAAAGACACTAGATGCGAAATCTACCTTTCGCTCGTTTGGACATTGAACATGTCTAAAGGTGCTCTCTAGACTCTCGAACCATTGTAGAAGTGCAGTCGCTCCTTGAGACCCAGAAAACTTTGATGGTTTAGCTGAGTTAAACGTTTTAAAGTTGCAGGGAGCATTATTGTTGTTGAGAGCTTGGTTACATTGAGCAACGATGTTCGGGATTGTAGCAGCCATCTGCTGCATAATGATGGCTGCCAGTTCTTCATTAGGCACCTGATTGTCGCGTCGTGGAGGCATTCTAAAAAGGGGAAAACAAGAGAGGAAACAAATGAAATGCCGTTGGGTAAGAGTAGGATGTTACAATTACCGATCAAAGGCATGGGTGATGGTCATTTGTTTGAACCACGAAACAAACAAACGACACACAAAGGCTGAATCAAAGTAAATACGTCTTCATAATGTATCGCAAAGACATGCTCGCCTATAAGTGGACACTCACCCCAAGAGTTCCCAGGTAAGAGTGACTGGTCCGATACTGCGGATTTGTACGAACACTCTAGCCTTAGACAGAAAACTCAGGGTACAGGCACCCACCCTTCCAGTTTGCACGTGTTCACATTATTTAGACCCAAACTCTGACGGGAATTTTGAAAACTTTGAAGGTTCGAAACCTTATAATAAATCATCCTAGAACAGATGATTAGTTTTCAGGTAGATTCGAATTTTGTGTTCTTATTGTGGTTGTTGCCTAAGGATAGGCAACGGTATTGTTTTATGACTAAACGCAAGTAAACTCGCGTAAGGGTCCTAGGAAGGTTATAGTCTAGGTCAAAGCATTACTAATAACCTAATTCCCTATAACCCTTGGCTCTGATACCAACTTTTCTGTCACACCCCGACCACGTAAAACAACAAAACGGGGCGGAAACGTCGGGGAGTGTTGTAACAGAATCATTGTTTCACAACCATGGATCAAATAGTTTCGTTTTATTAAATTAAATGTATTACTTTGGAATCAGAAACATAACATAAACAAATAGACTTTCATTGTTATTAAGTCACTAAGGCCTCGTCCAATCCTATGTGAGAGTACACAAATATCATCAGCAAGCATCATCAACTAATGTACCTGAAACACATGTGAAAATACATCAGCATAAAAATGCCGGCGAGTACATAGGTTTTGGTTGAGTGTCAGATTCATGGCTAGTTTACATGTTGCAATACTTATTTAAAAACCTTGTTTTTGAAAAGTTTAGTATTGCGACATAATTAACCGACTCAAATCAAGTTGGTTATAATTTATAAAATCTCATAGCCACGATTCTTAACTCCAAAGCATTTGTTTAGTTAAACCCAGATTGTAAATCGTTTTTGAAATAAAAACTCGAATAGTATATATATATCGTTAGAAAAACCTTGTAATATAACCTTGTTTCAATAACCTTGCCCAAGTGATCTAGTTAACACAACGATATATAATGTATTAAAAGCACTTATATATAGGAAGTACCAGCGGCGTATCCACCATGCTTTTAACACATTACACCCGCCCCGTTACCTAATCAGTTCCCTAACCCAACGGTTCAAACAGATTTCAAACGGTTCATGTCAATCAATTGGTTACAAACGGTTCACATAGTCAAGTGGTCACAAACGGTTCACATAATCAACGGTTACAAATGGTTCAAAAATGTAAAACAATGTGTTCATATACTGGATATGTATATGCAACAAAATGTAATATACAAAAGTCTATGTGCTAGCATGTTAAGAAAACATACATAGCAAAACATAATGAAATCATGTACTAATAGTGTACTAATGAACATAGCAAGTACATGATATGAAAATATGAAAACATGAAAGTAACAAGTAGGCACATGTGTTCCACCCCAAAACAGTTTGAAAACAGTAAAAGAGGGGGCTATGTACTCACTTGAGGGTGCTTAGAAGTCTTGAACAACAACCAAGCAAAGCTAGAGGGATCACGGAATCAACAAGGCACCTAATATAGGTAACTATGTTAATAAACGGATCCTAAAGTGGGAGACAGGATAGAATGAGGTTCCATAAATCAAATGAGTATTTGAACTCATATGGTATGATTTAATAGTCCCAACATTCTGATTTGAAAGTCTACCTAAGTGCTTTAGACCCGTTCGACCCGTTATGGTAGCATAAGCTATTATGATGCGTCGTTGGCGTAAAACTATGTTCGGATGGTTAACTATGTGCTATGTCAAGTCTTACATGCCCAATTATCCCTAAACATGTTACTAAATCAGATTATATGTCAAAAATATGTTCTCTTAGGCAAAATACGGATTTATGCTTCAAAAGGGCATTTTGGTCATTTCTTATGGGCATACAAGCTAACTAGCAAATGACTAACCAATCCTATGTGATCATAAGGTATAACCTCAGAGGTTATTCCCTATGCAACTATGATCACAAATGTGCTTGGTCGGATCCTAATGATCGACCGAACGGGTCGGGTTCGAAAGTCTAAGCGGTTGTTTAGACCGCTTAACTTACGACCCTAACAAGCACAAAACTAATAGTGACGAGTTAAACATGTCAAAACATGTTTAACCTACTTAGAAAACTGATTTGGTATCAAAACAATGGGTTTTGATACCCGAAAATAGTTTCGTTGCAAAATGCGCGCTAAAACGCATTTTGACCAAAACTTTGACTCGTCACTACACCTAGTTAACGTGGTAATCAGTAGGTATAATCGCTAAGGATTATAACCATCATGATTACAATCACGTTGCAAAGTTCATCCGAACTTTGCGTTGACCATTGACTGGTCAAACTGAAAGTCAAACACTGTTTGACTTTTTAAACTAGTAAGCAATAAAAGAATGAAGGAATGCTCACTAAAGGTCCTTGCTATCTTTTCTACAAAGAATAAGCTCCCAAATCAGATAAGAGAGCTCCCAAAGCAGATGTAGAGGAGAAATGAGAAGAATGAGCAAAGAAAATGGAAGTTGGCCATGCTATTTATACTTGTGGTGATGTACTAGGATCATTACAAGTGGTTTGTTTGGCCATTAAGCAATATAATCCAGCCATACAAGTGTTTAGGGACAGCTAGCATGACTTGGAGAAGTGTTAACTTGATGATCACACAAAGGAATTTGCATAACAGCCCCTGAATTATCAAATAGTTGCTGAAAATCAAATTTCTGTTGCTGGGCATGCCTTACGGACCGTAAGGACATGTGCATATGGACCGTAAGCTACTTGCAGACTAGCAACTTTCAGAAATTGACAATTTAGTCCCTTCACTTGAGAAACTTGATATTTGATGCATTTTTGACACGTTTAAGCCCCGTTAACCCCATTTCGAAGCTCTAAAATGAAGTTAAAGTATAGGGAACTTAAAATATGCTCAAAAATATCTCGGATGTCGGTTCGTTTGGTCGTACGGTTGCGTAGTTCGGTTAATTACGACGGAAGTCGTAACGGACGCAAAAACGATCCAAATTGCGCGACGAATGGATTTTTATCATACCAAACACTAAAATAAATTATTTTAATGCTTACATAAATTTTTGGATGTCCGGATGTATTCAGAACGTAAGATATGCGCGAAAATGCAAACTTATGCACTTTTTGACGCTTTTAGTCCCTGAATGACCAAAAGTTTATTTTTGCGCACCAAATATCTCAAAGCCTATTTCTAAGCTATGTAAAGGATATTTAGGGCATATTTAACTTATGATCAAGTTCCGGAATGTTCGTTACAGTACAAATCGGCATGCTTTTGCAGTTTGTCGAATTCAGTCCCTGTAAGCGAACAAACTTGATTTCGGCATACCAAACCATCCAAAACTTATTTCTAAGTTATGTAAAGGTTATTTAAGGTATGTTAAGCCTATGTCACTGTTCCGAAGTGTTTGTTGCATTAAACTCGTTATATTTACGCATCAGATCGCGTATAACCTTCCAGAAAGCGATTTAAAGCCCGAAATCGAACAAGAATTGATATGTGCAAATGATACACATATTTTCACAAATCCCAAGTATGAAACATAATTTTTCATTGGTTCGGTATTTGTTTGACGGTCACAGTGACACAGGTGTCACAGTGGAAGGCATACCTGTAATGAAAGAATATCCCAAAGTCTTTCCGGAAGACTTGCTGGAACTACCTCCACAATGACAAGTGGAATTCCGCATCGATCTAGTGCTAGGAACGGCACCGGTGGCAAAAGCTCCATATAGACTGGAGCCCTCGTAGATGCAAGAATTATTCACTCAGTTGCAGGAACTGCTTGACAAGGGATTTATAAGACCGAGTTTCTTGCCTTGGGGAGCTCCGATGCTAATTGTCAAAAAGAAGGATGGAACTTTACGGATGTGCATCGATTATAGAGGACTAAACAAGTTAACAATAAAAAATCGGTATCCTTTACCGAAGATCGACGACTTGTTCGATCAGTTACAAGGTTCCAGTTTTTATTCCAAGATTGATCTAAGATCTGGATATCATCAGCTGAGAATTCAAGAGGAAAGCATTCCTAAGATGGCGCTTAGGACTCGCTAGGGCATTACGAGTTCCTTGTTATGCCATTCGGTTTAACAAACGCTCCCGCCGTGTTCATGGATTTGATGAACCGAGTATGTAAGCCATATCTCGACAAATTCTTGATTGTATTCATTGATGACATTTTGATATACTCACGGACAGAGGCGGAACACGAACAACACTTGAGAACTATTTTGGAGTTTCTTAAGAAAGAACAATTGTATGCCAAGTTCTCAAAATGCGAATTTTGGATTCGCGAGGTGCAATTTCTTGGTCATGTGGTGAACGAGAACGGAATACATGTTGACCCAGCTAAGATAGAAGCCATAAAGAACTGGAACACTCCAAAGACCCCAACAGAAGTAAGACAATTTCTGGGTTTAGCGGGATACTATCGAAGATGCATTGAGAATTTTTCTAAAATTTCTCAACTGCTAACCTCACTCACTCAAAAGGATAAAAAGTTCGATTGGGGTGAAAAACAAGAAATGACATTCCAAACACTCAAGGATAAACTATGTCAAGCGCCAATCTTATCACTCCCGGACAGTACCGATGACTTTGTGGTGTATTGTGATGCATCGCACCAAGGCTTGGGTTGTGTGTTAATGCAATGTGAGAAAGTCATCGCGTACGCATCACGACAGTTGAAAGTCCATGAAAAGAATTATACCACTCACAACTTAGAGTTGGGCGCAGTGGTATTCGCTTTAAAGATTTGGCGTCACTATCTTCATGGTACTAAGTGTACCATATTCTCCTATCATAAGAGTCTTCAATATATATTCAATCGAAAGGAATTAAACATGCCCCAACGTCGTTGGGTAGAACTGTTGAAAGACTATGACTGTGAAATCAAGTACCCTCCGGGCAAAGCAAACGGTGTGGCGGATGCTTTAAGCCGGAAGGAACGAGTCAAAACATTATGGGTACGAGCTTTAGAAATGACAACTCAGATGAACTTTACGGTTCGAGTGCACGATGCACAACAAGAAACTCTAAATCCGGAGAACATTCAAGCGGAATCCTTGTGGGGATTGGAAAAACAAATGGAAATGAACAAAGATGACACTTTATATTTCATGGGAAGGATCTGGATCCCATATTTTGGCGGTCTACGAGACTCGGTGCTGGACGAAGCACACAGGTCAAAATATTCAATACATCCAGGATCCGATAGGATGTATCAGGATTTAAAAGAATACTATTGGTGGCATAAACTCAAGGGAGTTATTGCGACCTATGTTGGGAAATGCCTAACTTATGCAAAGGTCAAGGCCGAATATCAGAAGCCGTCTGGCTTATTAGTACAACCCGAGATTCCCGTTTGGAAATGGGAACAGATAGCAATGGACTTCGTTACAGGACTCCCACGGACCTCTCGAGGTCATAACATGATATGGGTTATCGTCGATCGATTAACCAAGTCGGCTCACTTCTTACCGATTCGCGAGAAACACAGTACTTAGAAGTTAGCTGAACTTTACCTTGAAGAGATTGTGGCACGTCATGGAGTGCCTGTTTCAAAAATCTCTGACGAGATGGTCGCTTTGTGTCAAGGATTTGGCAATCATTTCAAGCCTCGTTTAGATCTCGTTTAGATCTAAGTAGAACATTTCGTCCGCAAACCGATGACCAAAGCGAGCGAACCATCCAAAATTTGGAGGACATGATTCGTGCCTATGTGATGGATTTAGGCGGTAACTGGGATACTCATTTACCTCTGGTAGAGTTCTCATATAATAACAGTTATCACACAAGCATTAAAGCCGCCCCATTCGAAGCACTATACAGGCGAAAGTGTCGATCACCACTGTGTTGGGCGGAAGTAGGAGACAAACAACTTATTGGACCCGGACTAGTCCAGGAGACTAATGACAAGATATAAAAAATATGAGACCATATTAAAGTGGCTCGTGATAGATAAAAGAGCTACGCGGACAGAAAACGCAAACCATTATCCTTCAAGGTCGGAGACAAAGTCTTACTAAAAGTCTCGCCTTGGAAAGGCGCAGCTAGATTCGGGAAACGCGGGAAAGCTAAACCCGAGATACATTAGGCCTTTTGAAATTCTGACAAAGGTTGGTACGGTTTCTTACAAGCTAAAGTTGTCAGAAGAACTCAATAACATACACGACACATTTCATGCATCGAATCTCAAGAAAAGTTCAACCAATGAAAATAATTATCATCCCAGCGGATGAAATTCATGTAGACGACAAACTCCGGTTTACCAAGGAACCTATTGAGGTTATGGACGGGAAAGTCCACAAAACAAGGAGAAGTCGTATTAAACTAGTAAGGGTCCGCTGGAACTCACGTCACGAACCCGAGTATACATGGGAACGTGAAGATCAAATCAAGACAAAGTACCCCTACCTATTCAAGAAGAATCCTCTAAAGGATAACTCAACGTGAATTTCGGGACGAAATTCTTTTTAACAGGGGGAGAATGTGACAAATGGCAAATAACCAGTGATTCCGTACAATCTAATCACTATTTTTAATCTATAATCTCATGCAATTAGCGTAATTTAATTACGTAACTGGACCATACATTAGATAACAGTGTTAGGACAAGAGAACAATACAATAACATATGTTGGTTTTCGTCGTGTCGCGAAACAAATCAAACTATGTCCTAAAAGTGTTGGTAGAAAGTGTTGCGCGCACTATTCACGGTTACACTATTCATTCCAGCAGAACCGTGAAAACTGAACAAAACAATGAAAAACGACACATGAATGACATAACTGAGTCCATATATATATATATATATATATATATATATATATATATATGAAAACACTAATATGGAAACACATCTTGCAAAATATATAACTTTCCGGTACAACGCCAAAATCATAAAATCGTCCGTTCGGTTAAAAATATAACAATTTTAACTCGTCCAAACTATTAATTTAGCATTTCTGAGACTCCAGAACTATGACAAATGATAACAAACATATGAAAACAACATGAGGATAATAATGGGGTGTCCAAAACATAAGCTTTCGGCGCTACGTTACAACCCCCACAACTTGTCCGTTTTTGAACCGACAAGCTAATAAATAATATTTCTGACGCCAAAACAACTAAACAGAAGACATGGCAAACTATTTAACCTTATTTTGGGACTCGGAATCACTTCATGCATCGCTTGACGGTGGTATCACAACTTGCGACAAAACTTCGTCGGTGCGACGCAAAAGTGTCAGAAACTAGCCGACGACCAAACGAAAAACATCCGAAGTATCAAAATACAATTTCTACTAGTTTAGTGAACTAGTTAAGGTCGATTAACAATCCAGATCCCTTATATCACAACATCAGATCTCATTATATCAACATTTCAACAACTTTTGGAAACAAGAAAACCTCCCCTTGTTCCCTTTCATTTTCGGCAGCCATGTATTCCCCCCTTAATCCCACCATAAATCACCCAAAAACACCTTAAATCACACATTTTCTAGCCATTACATGATCACCTACACATGGACTAAGCATGAGGAGCTTTTAAAGGAGTCTTGGAAGCTTAATCACTTCTTAATCACCTTGTTTAGCTTGTGCAAAGTTGTAAGCCATCTTCTACTCATTTTTAAGCTTCTTGTTAAGTGTAGATTATGGAAGTACAAGTTGATTATCTTGAAGATTAAAAAAAATTTAACCAAAAACCCTAATCTCAAACATAATAATCTACAAAATATAACTTATTATGTGGTTATTTGTGTAGATTAGTGTAACTAGTTAGTATAATCTTGTTGATTTTGTTAAGGTTAGTGGTTTAAGAATGAGATTTATGATGATCTTCATGTTTAATTATAGTAGTATTTCAAAGATATGTTAATCTAGCCATAATAAACTTGAAAATGTGATTTAAAAATGTATATGTTTAAATCACACAAGTTCATCATCTTTAAAGAGCATGAGCATTATATATATGAAACTTGATTATTATTCTTGAAAGATAGAACATAAAAATGAACTTGAACCTAGACTTTCTAAAACACTAGTAACTTGGTTTTTACATGAAACAAGTTTATATAAAATTGTTTATAGAAAGTGCTATATAAAAAGTCTTGGTATTTCTAGTAAACTTGAAGAATATAAGACTTGGGGATTTCAAAAAGTGTAAAACAAACATAATCAAGTTTATGTAAAGGATTAACTTGAAAAGTGGTTAACATTAAAGTCTTGGAGTTTAACATAAGTAATGCTCATGAAAGTTTGAAGAAATAAGTGTGTGATTATTGTGGTAAAAATAATCTTTGGTGAAACTTGGTAAATTGTGGTGATTTGTAAACTTGATTTGGTGATTTAAACGCGTTTTGAAAACGTGGGAAACGCCATAGTTTAGGGGAAACTATGGCGAAATTTTCTAAAATCATAATCATGATTAAATAGGGGTTAAAGTGTGATTAAAATGGTTAATCGCATTTAAGGATTTTAATCATGGTTAAACAAACTTTTTGGGAAAAGTTTAAGTATTAAACGTTTAAGTAAGTTTCTAAATTACTTATAATGGTTTTTATAAGTTAAAAATGGAAACTTATAAATATATACATATTTAGGGAATTATATATATATTTAGAAAACATATCAAGGTGTATATATTATGTGTTAAGTGTATGTATTTAGATACGATTACGGTAATCTAAATAATACACAAAGGATACTAAGAAAATACTTGTAAGATAACAAGTATAAATACCACATAAATACATATACACAATATCCTCATATACCAAAAGAAATGCTAAGTAATGGATACATGAAACTTACTTACATGTTATCCTTAAACGAATTAAACGGACGAGCGGACAAGTCGGACAACGGACGAAGCTATAAAAATATATTCCTAAGAAATAAAATATATTTCGACCGACCAAATAAGACATGAAAAAAATGGGTCAATAAAGGAATATATAACACGCGACGATGACAAAACGAGCGTATCGTCATCGCGAGAAGCTACTACGACACTTGGGCGATCTTTCGACACAAAAATATATATATCAAACGACTACAACGACACGTCTAAAAATAATCTATTTTTAGACACCTAACGGATATATATATTGCCGATAAAAAAATCCGGAAAGTTGAAACTTATAAAATTACTAAGTGTTCTTGTATAAAAGGAATGAACACAGTAAACATTCCATACTTAGTAATTCCATAAAAATGCAAGAATAATATTATGGACTCATAAAACTCATTTTGGGCTAGGCCCAATTGCTTGAATACATGGGCATGGCCCAATAACATTAAAACATGGGCAATGGCCCAATAACATTAAAACATGGGCGTGGCCCAATAACAATAAAACATGGGCAATGGCCCAATAACATTAATACGTGGGTGAGGACCCAATGACAATAAAACATGGGCTCGGCCCAATGACATAAAAGACATGGTCTCGGCCCAATGACAATAAAACATGGGCTCGGCCCAATAACATAGATAACATGGGCTCGGCACAATAACATTAAAACATGGGTTAGGCCCAATAACATAGATGACATGGGCTCTGCCCAATGACATGGGCTAGGCCCAATGACATGGGCTCGGCCCAATGACATGTGCCCGGCCAAATGACATGGGCTCAGCCCAATGACATGAGCAAAGGCTCAATGACATGCGTGCGCGGCACGAGGACATGTGAAGGGCGAAGCCAGTTCACACATAATTCAATACACATAGAATACATGTATACACTTATGAATTCAATATATATAACAATCGAACGAGTAAACTACCAACGCTCTAAAAATACAAAGTTGTTCCAAAGATGCAAAGCGATAACATAATAAAGAATTCAAGATGAACAACTTGTACGAGGTCCGATAAGACCTAGTGTCTAATAAAGTTAGTACACATGTAGGTTGCTCACGCGTACGGACGCGCACTTACGGTATTACAATACACAGAATGCAAACTTGTGAGTTCATGTCCCTCCTTTCATTGATTTCAATGTTTTGTTTTTAAACAATCAAGGGGAAATACATGTTATAACAAACGGTATGTTAGCTATGGGTTTAGATGATAACATGATCAATGTGCGTAAGTAGGATGATGACATTAGTAACCATTAATCACTTAGTGACCAAGGTGCAAAAGGTATAGATCTATCGAGCTTGAGGCGCGCTCCACTCCAGGTTGGTATACCCTTAGGAGTTCTTTTGTGATCCTCATGATGTCAAAGTTGTCTCGGGTTGGTTACCTACTTATGGCACATATGTCAGGGTGCAAGCTACACACTGATAGATCCTTAAACTCCATGAATGCTAATAATATACCAGGATTACATTATTGGATTACAAATATGATTTCATTACTGGATTACAACTATGATTTCATACAAGATTTCAAACATGAGATTTCATATGATAACAATAACTACATGAACTCGCTCAACTTTTGTTGACTTTTTAAAATTACATGTATTTCAGGAAACAAGACATGAGCCGGTGATAGACCACGGGAATTGGGAATGACATGACAACGAATGCCTTTTATGACAAAAACAATCTTTTGTTCGAAGTGTAATGAAATCAATAACTATATTTTGGATAACGTTGTAAACTTTTGTAGCAAATCAATACATACAGCATCGTTGTTGACTTATATTTGTTTACACGATTGGATGCAATGATTACCTTTCTTAAGTCACACGTAACACGCTTCCGCAACTAGCAGGGTGTGACAGCAGGAAAGAGTGAACAACGCACATGAAATGTGGTCTGAAGCCGCACATTCCGCGTTAGCGGTTGATTTGGTCCAACACACATGGTCGGTTCGGTATATTTTAAACGAGGGTGAAGAAGAAGTTGATGACAAGGAATACGAAGATGACGAGTATGGCGAAAGCGAAGATGACAATTAAGACGAGTAGTATTATTTGTGCGTGTTTTATTATTTATGAAATTTTTGTTTATTTAATGAAATATTATTAGTTTTAATTTTAAAAGAAAAAAAAATAATTGGGTAATCATTAGATGAGGCATTATTGGACATTATATCACTACACCTATTTTAAACAAATGCCACATAATGCCCCATTGATGAGTGGACCACCATATGATGGATCATGCCCAAAGAAGGGACATTATTTTCACTCACCACTGCACATGGTCTAATAACCAAAAATATGTTCCCATAACTCCCACAAAATTCATAATCGTGAAAGAAGGTATCACGCGTTAACATCAACACTAACACTTGTTTAAGATGATATCCATCATTCAAATTTTTTACATGATAAAAATTCAAGGAAACCTTTTAAATACAAAGCCACAAAAGAAAATCAAGATTATGATGGAAACCTTTTGATTACTCGAGTAAGAACTGATGATTTAGTTAATCCGTAAGTGTATCAAAAAAGAGATAAAGATGGGAACCATCTTGAATACCATAATCAACAAGAGAGGCTTCGTTTTGATCCACAACATTGTTATCAAAAAGGAGAATTAGACGTTGATAATCGGGGAGCTTTTCTTGAGCACTAATCTCTTTCTTTAAGTCTAGTACGGTTGCATTATCTTCAACTTGAACGTAGAAAATTTTCCCGATAAAGATTTCCACCATCACTTTCATATTTCTTCAGCATAAATCATATAGAAGATGCTTGAATGAGCTTGATTGGGGAAATTGCTGCAGGCATGCACGCATATATAGAGAGTTAGGCATTGCATAAAGCATGGTCACATAGGATGCATTTTCGGGAAGTTGGTTTGGTTTTTAGCATGACAAGGGAACATAAGTTTTATGACTATTTTTATGTGTCGTAAACTGTACTTAATTACGTTATCAGTAGTTTTACGTACGAATTACATTTCCTTTGTAACAAACACTATTGTATTGGCTACTCCATATATATGCATACATTAACATGCATAATACACCGATAGTTGGTTGTGGTACACACTATTCTTAACCTAAAAGGCGTAGGAAGTAACAAGAAGACGACACGTGACGAATTAGATATTTATGGCCAATGGTAGTTGAGTCAATTTACCATTTCCCTCATTCAATTTAGTTTCCCCTGGTAAATTTAAAGGTCCATAATTTTTTATACAACATTATGTCTTTTAAAAAAAAGATATTATTATAAAATCGATAATTTTTTCTCTTTAATAAGAGTACTCTACCAGTTTTTACACATCCCCTAACCCCCTTTAACTTTACTAAATTTTAGGTATTTTCTAAATTGCCATTTAATTAATCTTAGCCATTAGTTTGATTTGATTAAGGGTTAGAATCATTTTCTACATTTCTTATGATAAGACTGTTTGTTTCTTAGTTTAATACTATTGTATATATGACCCTACCCCTAAGTGCATATATACATGACATGCACTTATATAGATATACATTTTTCATTGTTATATATTTTGCATTAAAAGAAGGGATGCTTTCTAGTGTATGTGCATATTGCATGTTTGTTTCTCACTTTTATAAAGTTACACATATGTTCCAAACTATTCACTCACTCTAACCACTAGAACCAGTGTGAGCACAATCAAAACTACGTAAAATACCTTAAAAACACACACACTTTTTTTAAAGTTTTCGCTAAAAATCGCAACATTTTATTTATAAAAATTGTTTTTTTTATTTTTTTAGCCCGAATAACAATTACTGATGCACATGTGCATATTTCATGACAACACCTATACAACCACTACCATCCGTAATATATTACCAATATTATACAATTTTTCGTCCGTATACACTACGATTTATAAAATTAAAACCCTTACAAATATTTTTATATTTTTTTATAAAATCACTAACGTCATTCATATTTATGCACATGTGCATAGTTTATACTATAATGAGAGAATTAATGTTAATGCACATAGGAATTAAGTTTGTATGTTTAGTTATCATATGGGTTGTCTATTATTGTAGATAAATAAATAGAAAAAAAAGAAAAAGTGAAGAATGTAACTTTTGTTCAAAAATCTTTTAATAAAGGGTACACAAAATGTCAGATGCTAAGATGCTGTGGAGGATGATGACGTAATGATGCTATGACTGATGATGATGCGATGGTTATCAAAGATTTAAACAGGTTGAATGTTATTTAATGATGCAGTTGGGAAGATATGCACATGTGCATCATTTTATAAATGATGTTATCATTTATATGTATATATACATTTTGGTTAATTTTATCTTGTGATTGATAGTTTGGTTATATTTGTCCGTTTATGATGTAATATATAGTTTCGTATGGTATGGTATGAAGGTTGGTGATGCATATGTGCATGGTTTGAAATATCATACATATTGGCAATGTATTACGAATGGTAGTGTAGACGGAAGTGAAATTGTATAATATTGGTAATTTATTATAGATGTTAGTGTAGATGGAAAGGAAATTGTATAGGTGTTATCAAGAAATATGAAATATGCATATGTGCATTAGGAATTGTTATTCAAAAAAAAAAAAGAAATATGCACATGAGCATCAGTAATTGTTGTTATGATTAAAAAAATTTATAAATAAAATGTTGCGATTTTTAATTAAAAATAAAAAATTGTGTGTTTTTAAGCTTTTTTAAATAGTTTTGGTTGTATTCACACCGGTTCTCGCGGTTCTTGCAATAAAAGGTGGTTCCTAACGGATCGTCATCCTATATATATATATATATATATATATATATATATATATATAATGCAATGCAATGAGTAAAGTAAACGAATAGTCTCTATGGTTTGCCCAAATTTTAGATTTGGTCTCTGTGTATAAGAAAGTACAAAAATAGTCCAAACATTTGCATTTTATTTCTCCTTTTGCCTCAGTTTTAAACTCTGTTAGTTTTTGCAGTTAAACACATGTGAAATGTTCAAAATACATTGCTGGGACCTGAGTGTGTATTTGTGTGTGTTATCAATGAAACAGTGAAATGTAACTGGAAAGAATTAAACGAATACAACGAACATTAAACACAAGCACAAATATGGAAAGTTGTCATTCTGTATTTCATATATAGTCAAAAGATTACAATTACAAGTTATGACTATCACTCCCCTTCAGTCTGGTCATTAACTTTCAGTTCGTACAAAAGGAATATTGTGAAAATGATGAATAGATCTGGACAACGAAGTTCTATTTATAGTAGGTACAAACATCTGTTAGTAAACCAAGGCTGACATCACCCTGATAATGACATCGAACATTCCTAACAGAAAAGATTCTCAAATGTTACAAACATCTGCATTCCTAAGATCTGTTCTAAGACATCAAGCAACTGTTTACAGTCTCTGTTGGAATACTATCATCTGTTATGAGAAACTTTTGATTGTGATCATCAAACATCTGTCCAGGCCAAACAGATGTTAGGTCTTCTCATCAGTGCTTTAGTCTTCACTGGAGCTTTGACTTTTAACATACTTTATTTGTTCACCAATAGAGCTTTCAATTCTTCATCAGATCTTTCTAGTCTTCAAACATATCTTCTGTTATTGTTCAAGATTCACTATCTTTGGGAGGAGTAGATCTTCATGCCTTGATTTATTTCATGATCATATTAGCATATTTTGGCTTTTCAATCATCTATTCTTTTATAGGTTCAATAATCTCCCCTAGAACAGATGATGCCAAAACAAAACTTTATTAGGATCATTTTTAACTCTCATCAACATTTCTCTTATCTGCCATTTGAATTGTAATTCAAACTTCATAGAGTAAAGATCTTCTGGATCCCTTTTAAGTTCAATATCCAATAGGTCTTGTAGATCTTCATTTTTCTGGCTGAAAGCGCTATTAATATAGATCTTTTCAACTTCTCTATCTGCTCTGAACAAAGCCAATTCATGGCTAATCTTGTCTGATTTCCATTTTAGAAGGTGGTCTACCTTTCACTTGACGAATGAGATCTCCAACATTTGGTATTGCATATAAGAGTTGATTCCTGATCCCTTACTTCCTGTAATAATCTTCATATTACTTTCATTTCTTCTGTAGACATCTCTTTTCGTCTCTTCAAATAAGTTCTTACAGCTGAAGAAATGTTTTTAGCAGATGGAAGTTCGGTTAGAGCAACCAAAGTTTTGATAAGAAAGTCTACTTGATCATATGCTGGCTTTCTTGGAATTGAAGGGTCTTTTACACTATGTTCTTCCAACTCTTTGTAGTTTACTTAAATAGTTTCTTTACTCCATCTTGCTATTGATCTTAAACTTCCAAAATTGGCAACAACCATCTGTTCATTCATTCTCTTTAACTATAAAATCCCTTTTATCATTTGGCCTTTTGCCAGCCTCTAGTTTGGAGGTGTAGGTTTGTTTAGTGGGTCAAGGAGCATCTTATTTATCCTTAGGATTTCATCTAGTAAGGCTTCAGTTGTCTAACCTGAGAATTGAGCTCTTGTTGCCTTGTATGGCTTGTTCTACATTATGTGATCTAAGTAATCCTCTCTTAGTGTCTTGTTAAGTTCCGGATCTATGACTGGAGCATGAGAGATTTCCTACAAATATCTTTGGCATAATTTTCAAGATCATTTAGCTTTCCAAGTTCTTCAAAGAAAATAAATTATGCATGTTTATCATCCTTCCATTTACTCTTCTCAGCAGCTATCTTTTCAGCATGCTTCCTATTTAGATCCAAGTATTATTTTACATTTGTAGGCTTTGGAAAGTTGTGAAAAAATAGGAAGGTTAATTGGCTAAATCATTAGTAGTGTAGAAGGACTGTATTTCAGAAGATACAAATGATACCTCCAAGGGATGTGTAATGGCAGTTAAAGTTGTGGTAGTTGATGGAGTAGGTGTTGGTAAAGAGACTGGATTAGGTTCAGAAGTGGTGGATGGTTTTGTGCTTTCTAGTAATGATGAAGTGATAGGGATGGAAGTTTTAGTTTGAATAGGTGTAGCTGGTACAGTTTCTTCATCATTATCTTGGATGGTATATTTATGTCTCTATCTCCTTCCCCTAGTGTAAGGAGTAGGTGCTTTTGGTGGAGAAGATGGGGTATGAGTTGGTGGTTTTATTTTTAGTAAACCGGTAAGAGCCCTTTGTGAAATGGGTTTGACTGGTTCAGGAGTGGTGACAAGAGCCGTTGCGGTTATAACATTTGTTTGCATATTTTCAATGCCAATAGATGTTTCAATGGTTGTAACAGTGGTTTGGCTTGTTTAGATGGGTTGTGTAGTTTGAGTGGATTGAGGAGTACTGATTTGGGAAATGGTTTTGACTTGCGTTGCATTGTAGGTTGTCTTCTATCAGGTGCTTCTGTTGAAGACCATAATTTTCTTGAGCTTTTAGCCTTTTAAAATTTTCTTCTACTGCTAAGGCATCTTTAGCTTGTTTGGTATTTTTCCTCTTCTCTTTCTCTATAGCATCCTCATTTTCCTTTTTTGTTAGTTAAAAATCAGGCTTCTTTTGTGCTCTTTTAACATGAGGAGGTAATTTTCTCATACCTTATTCATTATCCCCTTTTTTGGCATCATCAGGATACATAGGGTGAGCAACAAAGCTTGTAGTTTTGAGATGATAATCCTTAATAGCCTTGATCTCAGCTTGAGTATCTTTGTACATAGCTTCAACTATAGTTTTGATAAGTTCCATGTGAATGTTGTGGGTGGCATTTAAAGACCTTTTTCGCTCATGAAGCTTTGGTCGAACAATTGTCCAAAAATCTTTGTCAAGATCAACAATTGGTGTTGGAGGCTTTGAGTTTTGCACCAAGATTTTCAGGATGACTTTCATTCCATCTATGGAAGATTCCATGTTAGTAACTCTCTCTTTCAAATCCTTATATCTTAATCTGTCACCTAAACTAATCCATCTTTGGAATTTAATAAATAAATCTAAGTGAATCTTGAATAGTCATCAACAATGACTAGAAAACATCTCTTCATGGCTAGACTCATTATCCATACAAGGCTAAACAAATCAAGATGGAGCAACTGAAGGCATCCAATAGTTTTGGATTCTTCAATGGACTTATAAGAGACCTTATGTTGTTTTCCTTTTAGACAAGAAACACAGTGTTGATCACACTTGAATTCTTTCTTAGGAAGCCATCTCACAAGTCCTTGCTTGGAAACAACATTAATTGTTTAAAGGTTAATATGGCCTAACATCCTATGCCACAATTCAGTTTCTTTTGGTAAATTACAAGACTCACAACCCGTATGTATATTGAAACTCGTCTCAATAACCTTTACGTTGAGCTGTTGGTCCATGGTTTGAGAACATTATCATTAATGTCATATAGTATTTTTTTCAGTACGAAATTATCGTCACCATAACTCTTTAGAGGACATCGTCTTTGCAGTGCAATCTTTTGGTTTTCTATGGTTCAAGTATAGGTCTAGATCTCCTATTGTGTCTTGGATAGAATGGTGTAATTCCCTCTATATATGTGTGGTATGTAGTGGGTGCCTTCGTTTTTTGCGTTGGTGGTTTCTGGTTCGTTTTCAACGATGGCTTTGTGAATAAAAGTAACCTTTAAAAAAATACCAAATTGTTTGATTTATTTAGACAAATAGCTTGTTAAATGTGAATTGTTAAACGTCAATAACTATTGAAAAAACTTAGATAAATATTTTGTTTAGTTATATGCCACGTTTGATTTATTTAGACAAATAGCTTGTTAGGGGAAGGTTCAAATGAAAACCAATAGTTATCGCGAAAACTCGAAAACTAACTAAAAAAGCCAAAAAAAACATACCATTTTTTTTTGCATACCAATTTTCGTCACTTTTAGTATATAAAAAAAATTTCAAAAAAAAAAATTGTAGTGCACATGTGTACACACGTGTAATACAAAATTTTTTTTAAAGTTTTTTTTATATAAAAAACCTGCGATTTTAATTTTTTTTATATAAAAAACCTGCGATTTTTTATAAAAAAATTGAAAAAAAAAAATTTGGTGTGTTTTTTAGGCTTTTTTTAGTTAGTTTTTGAGTTTTCGCGTTAAAAGTGGTTTTCATTTGAACCATCCCCTAGCTTGTTAAATGTGAATTGTTAAACGTCAATAACTATTGAAAAAACTTGATAAATATTTTGTTTAGTTTTTTTTTTTTTTTGAACGGCAAATCACTTTATATATATATATAAAGAGCCAGCAAGCAACTGGGAGGACAACAAAAACAAACCAACCGAAAAAGAAAAGAAAACAAAGACAAACAACCGACTATTACATCAAACCAACTACGTCAAACGACACCCAATCCTCCCACTTAGGCTTCTTGATTTTAGAGCGAATGTTAATCCACATAAACGAGTCTTCCGTGATGTATTCCACCGTCTTCAAAATAGGGATGAAATTATCATCAAAGACTTTGGCGTTTCTCGCGCTCCAAATTCTCCAAACCGTAGCTATAACAACCGTAGAGACAAGCCGCTTCCAAACTCTACTCCCTGGGCAATCTTTGACACATCTAACTATCTCTAAAAGCGAAGTACACTGAGTCGGAAAGCGGATGCGAAGCCAAGCCAGCACATTCCACAAAATACTTTTAGCCCACTGACAGTTGAAGAAAATGTGGTCAGAATTTTCAATCTCCAGCCCACACCTTGGGCAGCCCACATCAGGAACTGCCACCCCCCTTTGGGCCAGGCCTTCCTTGGAAGCAACACGGCCTAGCAGAGCCCGCGACAGCAGAAAGTTGCCTTTAGCTGGGGCCCAGCTATTCCAAATAAGATTCGGATCCACCACCGGGTTGGGCTGCCGCCCATGCTCAAGGTCGAGACGCACCTGTTTGACCGAGTATCCCTCCTCCGTTGATGAACGCCATTTCCATACCCCGTTATCTTCTATCAGATTCTGATTAATGTTTAAACCAGCTTTGTCTAAAACCGAATCCATTTTGCCGATGTCATTCCACACTCCAGGGATCGTCTTCTTCAAAGGAATTAAAATATTAGAGTTATTATTATTATGAATCGACAAGATTACTTTGGCCCAAAGCTGTTCCGAGTTCGATTGATATCTCCACCACCATTTAGTTAACATAGCCAAATTGAAATCTTTAATGCTCCCCACACCTAACCCACCTTTCTTTTTAGAATTTAAAAGACCTTCCCAACGGATCCATCTAAGTTTTTTTATCGAATCAGAGAAACCCCAAACAAAATCTCTGCGAATTTTCTCAAGCTTATTGAGAACACACTTCGGAGCAGCAAAAAGAGAAAGAAAATACGACGGTAAACTTCCTAAAACCGATTTGGCCAAGGTGACTCTACCCGCGAAAGAAAGATACTTAGCCTTCCATTTGGATAGTTTAGCCTTAAATTTGTCTACTACCGGGTCCCAATATTTCGCTCTCTTCGTATTAGCCCCAATGGGTATACCAAGATAGGTAAACAGAAGCTTGCCAACCTCGCAATTCAGAATAGTTGCCAACCGTAATTTCTCCTCTTCATTCACTCCAAAACCGAAAAGCTTGCTTTTCTGAAAATTTACTTTAAGCCCCGTCACCAAATTTAGCCACCGAAGAAGGCGACTTAGGGTAACCGCATTATTATCCGACCAACTACCAATGAAGAGAACATCATCCGCATAACATAAGTGAGAAAGCGTTGGACCACCGTTAGGGAGGTTAAAACCATGATATAGCCCGGCCCCCATAATCCTATTCATAAACAAGTTGATAATCTCCATAGCTAAGATAAAGAGAAAGGGGGAAATGGGGTCACCCTGTCGAAGACCTCTTTTATATTTGAATTCCTCCGTTGGAGACCCGTTGACCAAAACCGAACCCGTACCCGAAGCAAGACAACCTTTAACCCAACCAATCCACTTCTCAGGGAAAGACATACTTTCCATCAACAAGAAAAGAAATTTCCAATTAATGGAATCGTACGCCTTCTCGAAGTCAACTTTAAAAATCAAAAGGCCTTGTTTGTTCTTTTTAGCCCAAGCAACAGTCTCACTGATAATTAACGGGCTATCAAGAATATTTCTTCCTCCTAAAAAAGCCGACTGTGTAGGCGAAATTAAATCGCCAATAACAGGTTTTAAACGGTTGGCTAAAACCTTAGAAATAATTTTATAAATGGACCCGACCAAAGAAATCGGCCGAAAGTTGGATAAATTTTGGGGATCTTTTTTCTTAGGGATAAGCGCCACAAACGAGGAGTTACAACCTCTACTGATCTCTCCACTGCTATGAAAGTCTCTCATAACACCCATAATCGGATTTTTAAGCTCCTTCCAAAATTTTTTAAAAAACTTTAAGGTAAAGCCATCAGGACCAGGAGATTTACCTCCATCACAGCTTTTAATAGCTCTCCAAACTTCCGACTCAGAGAACTCTTCACAAAGAACCTCTTTGTTATGATCCGCCACTCTAGGCAGGCCGTCACCATTAAATCTCGGTCTACGTCTAGGCAGGCCGTCACCATTTTGTTTAGTTATATGCCAAGTATCTAAAATATAATTATTATTTATTTGAAATTCTAAAAGCCCGATAGAATTTTTTAAATGGACAACAATTGTAGGGTTACAATAGATACCTAGAGGTCCTATTTGGTTTTTAGAAGACTAACCCTACACCCACCAACCCTCTATGTCCTTGCTACCTAGGCCAGATCGCTACTGCATGTCGTTCTTCAATCACCCCCACAACCGTCGAAAGTCTAATCAACGCCACCCTAGTTGTTGTAGATTTCTTGTGAAGATATTTAACTAGGTCGATTCAATTCTTGAGTTCTCGTTTAAGGGCGATCAAAGAGATATATGAAAGGGGTTGCGGTCCGATTGGTGATATTCGTTTGCTAGATCTGGCGACCATGTTGTCTTGTGGTGTCTCACATGAGACCAATTATCTACAATCGGAAAGCTATACATTCTCTGAACTTATATATGGTTTGTGTTTATTTTTATTGGTTTTGCATGTACACTCATGATGGGCTATCTTAAGTTGATAAAAAAAAACGGTCGTTCAAATTCTTCCACTGTATTCAATGTTTTCTAGACTCATGTATGAAACCCAACAATATTATAGCGTGTAAAATGCTATCACTTCCATGATATAAATGGTTCTAGTCTCATATAGTAGACATTAGTGTAGAATTAGATGGGCATTTGTTAGCCGTACATTCTATATTAAAAACAATTGGTTTGTTAAGGCCCAACTTCTCTTTTTTGGTATACATATTCTATGTTTAACTTCTCACCTACTTTCTTGTTAAAGGGTATAAGGTATGTTTGGCGTTAAGCTTTTACAAGCTTTTATAGGAGCTTTTAGCTTTAATTTTTTAAGAAAAAGCTCATACTCAATAAAAGTCTTATTTGGTTGAAGGAGCTTGAAGCTTTTAGCTTAGGAGCTTGAATCTTTTAGTTGAACATTCCTACTAGTAGCGTTAGAAGGAGCTACAAACTTTTAGAGAAAAAATTACTATTTTAACCTCTAAAGATAATGAAGTTTTTAGTTATGTCAATTTTGGTCATTTTATATAGTTTATTAAAATCTTCAGCTACTTTGCCAAACACCTAAATATATCTAAAAAGCTACAGCTACAGCTTCCAGTCTCCGGCCACCAGCTTCCAGCCACCAATTACTTTTGCCAAACATACACATAATATGAAAGAATCACATATTTATGTAGATCAAAATGAAGCTCAACTAGTCATCAAACGTATCCTTTATTATCAGTTATTAAATATTTGATATGTTGCCAAAAAAAAAAAAAAGTGACCATGCATTCCTTTTTCCTTCAATATGTCATATCTCATAATCTAAATCTAATAAAAAACTCCAATTAATGCAACTTGACATTTTCTTATTTAAAGTTTCAACTAATGACACATGACATTTTCTTATACAAATCATTAATAAGTCTTAGGATCCTGTAAAAAAGACATTTTTCGTGAGAAGTGTGAGAAGGCATAAAAAATTCATATGTAGACATCATGTTTTGGACTTGAGCATAATGTTTTGGGTTCTTTTGGCAAGAAAAACACTAAACATATCAATTTAAGACACAATGCAATGAATTCTAGGCTTAAAACTTAAAACATCATGCCAAGAACGTTAAGTTGTGTGTTTTAAGTGTTAAATAGTGTGTTTTAATTTTACGTCCATAATATGTTGCATTATGTTTTAAATTGTTATGTTTGGTGTTTTTCTTGCCAAAACAACCCAAAACATCATGCCTAAGTTCAAAACATGATGCCTACATGTCAATTTCTATGCCTTCTCACACTTCTAACGAAAAAGGTCTTTTTTACAGGAACCTCACCCTAAATAATATTATTTAATAAATATCTAATTCTAATTAATGATTATTATTAATAATATTATGCCATTGATATTTTTATTAATTAAAATTCAAGATTGATAATTAAAACAAGAGTTAATTACCCGGATGGTCCCTGTGGTTTGCTATTTTTTCATGTTTAGTCCCCAACTTTTCAAAATAGCATGTTTGGTCCCTGTGGTTTGCTCACTTGTTTCTCGGGTAGTCCCCACACTAGATGGGTGTTAATTTGTTCAGTTAAATATGTGAGAAATGACTTAACTACCCTTGCTTTTAACATAAATAAATAAAACAAAAAAAAATCTGATTATAACTTAAAACAAGTAGGCCCCACAATTATTATTAAATATAAAATTAAAGCCAACCCCCTTTTTCTTCTTCTTCACCACCAGACCCACTCGCCGGCTGTCTTCCCCACCACCACCAATCTCCGATCACCTAAACTCGGTTGATCTATATCTCTAAAACAACCATCATCCATCGAAAATACCACTACATAACTATCGAGTCTGGCCTCACAAAACAACCATCAAAATCCGCTAACCCTGTAACAAATCGGAGTCTGGCCTCTCGACGAAGTCAATGGTGTTTACCGGTGACAAGCTTTACACCGGCCACCAGGATGATAAACATGTGTGTGTAAAATCGAACCTAATTGCGATTATGAATACAAATCTGAATTCAAGAACCACTGTTGGATCTCGTTAAAATTCAAGTCAGCGGCACCGACACCATAGTTTTGGAGCTGAATCAATTCGGTGTTGCTTTCCATCTCCGCCACGGCCTGTTTTTTTTTTCTTTTTTTTTTTCTCTCTTATTCAAATTAACAGGTATAGAACATAGAACAAGTGAGGATTGATCTAAATTTTCATTCACTGTAAATGCAAATGTTGCAACTTACCAAATTGGAGGGAAAGTTAGCTTTGTTGGAATAAATGTTATATTCCTCTTCAAATTTGATAGCTTGTTGATTGTAGGAATTTATAGATTATAAAACTTATTGGTTTTGTAATTGGGTTGTATGAATATATGTCCAAGGTTGTTGTTTGTTAGTTGTGAAGGAAATTATGACGGGATCAAAGAGATTAAATAGGAATTCTTCAACGACGATGGTAGAAGGTGGAGGACAAGAGGTTGATTAAGAGTGTCTGTGTAGGGGATTGTTTATGGTGGGTGACAATGATGATAGGGAGGGGAGGGTTGGTAGGTGGGGTGCGGTGATGAAGGTTTTCACTTAAAGTCGGTTGTGGTTGTAGTTCACGTCGGTGTCGGAGAAGATGACTCGCCGGAGAAAAGTTGTGGGAGAATGGAGGTTATGGGAGAAGATGAAAGGAAGAAGTGGGTTTTCAGGTTTGGGTTTGTGGGGCCTACTTGTTTTAAGTTATAATCAGATTTTTTTTGTTTTATTTATTTATGTTAAAAGCAAGGGTAGTTAAGTCATTTCTCACATATTTAACTGAACAAATTAACACCTATCCAGTGTGGGGACTACCCGAGTAACAAGTGAGCAAACCACAGGGACCAAACATGCTATTTTGAAAAGTTGGGGACTAAACATGAAAAAATAGCAAACCACAGGGACCACAGGGACCAAACATACTTAAAGTTTTTATTAAAAGAAGAGTTAAATGCCCGGATAGTCCCTGTGTTTTGTCCTTTTTTCACCTTTAGTCCCTAACTTTCTAAAATTACCTCTATAATCCCCAGCTTTTCAATTTTCGTTCCCGTTAGTCCCTGGCGCGGATGAAGGTTAGTTTTTTCAGTTAAGTGGGTGTGAAATGATAAAATTGCCATAATTGTCAAATTAATAACTAAAAACTTAAAAGAAATATAACTAATATTTTAGAATTTATGTGGGACCCACCACACCCACTTCATCTTCCCCATCCACCACCACCTTTCACCACCACCACTTTTCATCACCATCTCCACCTTTCACCACCACCACCACCACCACCATCTCCATCTCCATCTCCATCTTTCACCATCGTTTAAGAAACATTCACTACCCCCCCAAAAAAACCACACTTCTCAAAACTTTCAAACCCCCAAAAAAACACATTCACTAACCTGGCGCCATTTGGGCCCTCATTTCCACACCACCGTCACTCTATCACTACACGAACCCCTTCACTCTCCTATGTTATCTCTCTCCCACCCTTAACCACCTCTATCTATATAACACCCCTGTATAATATATATCATACCACAACCCCCAATAACAATCATCCATTCATCAACATCCAAATCAATCATGAGAGAAGTCTTACATATTCAAGGAGGCCAATGCGGCAACCAAATCGGCACCAAGTTCTGGGAAGTTATCTGCACCGAACACACCATCGACCACACCGGCCGCCACACCGGATCCAACTCCGATCTTCAACTCGAACGTATCAACGTCTATTTCAATGAAGCTTCCGGTGGCCGGTATTTCCCTTGTGTTGTTCTCATGGATCTGGAGCCTGGTACCATGGACAGCATTACATCCGGTCCCTATGGTCAGATCTTTCTAAAAAACCACACTTAAGTTAAAGAACCATGGGACCAACCATCTGATTTGGACTTTGAATTTTGATGAATTTTTATTTGAACTTCTGGAGTCTTATGGTTGTGGTGTAGTGGTTTAATTTGGTGGTGGTGGCTTAATCGGTGGTACAGTCGTACAGACAAAAGCACGAGAAAGATGAAGAGAGAAAGGGAAAAAAGGGGTGGGTGTGGGGATAGGATATGGTGGGGCCCACTATTTTTTTAATATTATAATTGATTGAGAGGTTTAATTATTTTCATTGATAGTATGGGCAATTTTGTCATTTCACACTCACTTAACTGAAAAAACTAACCCTTATCCGCGCTAGGGATTATCCGGGAACGAAATTTGAAAAGTTGGGGACTATAGCTGTAATTTTAAAAAGTTAGGGACTAAAGGTGAAAATAGAGCAAACCACAGGGACTATCCGGACATTTTTCTCTTAAAAGAATACTTCAACTTTTCTTTAAACGACGGTTATCTATAATTTTAAAACCTATGATTTTAATACTTTTAAAATGAATAATTATGCAAGTTTTTTCATATGATGTATAATTTTCATATTCCACATATTATAGTTGTGATTTTCGATTTATTCTTTTGTTTTACAATAATTTATGCTTAAGGTGAATACTATGAACTACTCAATTCAATTATATATTTGTAATAGGATTTTTGTTTCTCTTTTAATGGAAAGTGTTTGAATCTTTTCTATCATTCTTTTCAGGTTGTAACGGGCTCATGTAAAAACGAGTGATTTTTTACAGGTCAAAAGGATATGAGTCATGTTAGGCCAACGTTAACGTTTCAATATCTTTTGTGCATTCTATTTTTTTTATATATAAACATTTTGTAATGTTTGGTGTATTGTTAATGACTATTGAAAACATATTATCAAAAGTATGACATATGATTTCTTTTTAATAAAATGATAGCATTTAAATACTTTTAACACATTTGGTCATTTTATTTTTTTTGTTTTTTAAATGAAACATGTTACTCGGTTGAATCTTTCTGATAAAATGCGACTCTAATTGATCATTTCCACTATCATATAAAAAATGTAATTTCAATTCTATGATGTATTTAGAGATTTATAATATATACATATATACACAGCCCGTGTAATATGCGGGTCTATAACCTAGTCATAATAATAAATTACTGGAAGTTAAAAGAAAAGAAGTTATTTGAATAAGAAACATTTTTTTTAATTCTAACACAAAAACATCTTTTTGACATAACAAAAAAAAAAATACAAATAAAATAGAAACTCATCCATTTAGAAAATGCTTATACATGAAATATTAAAAAAAAAATCAAATATAACATTATTCCTTTTTGAAATCGGGTTATATAAGCATAATAGTGTCCATTTTATTATGAGTAAACTGCCATTTTGGTCCCTGTGGTTTGGGCACTTTTCCCATTTTAGTCCAAATCTCAAACCTGTTAAATCTGGGTTCCTGTGGTTTCACTTTTATTGTCATTTTAGTCCAAAATTCAAATCACCTCTTATTTGACTGTTGAAAGCTGGTTATTTTGTCTTTTTGTTTAGGGGCAATTTTGTCCATTTCAATTTATTATAACATATTAATAACTAAATTAATTATATATAATCAAATGTTGCAGCCGCCACCTAGCAGATCACACATCACTTTCTTTCAGATCCTCTTCATCTTTCTGTTCATACTCACAAACCCATTCAATCGAGCACTCAACCTAATTGGAACCATTCAACGATGTCAATTATTGAAGAACCACCTGCAATTAAGCAAACAATAAACAAAAACGAAGATTTAGAGCCATTAGAAGATGAAACAGACGACTGTGAAGAGCTTTACGGCGGAGGCGGTTGTGGTTGAATCAGGTGTACGGCAGAGTTGGTCGGAAGGTAGTGTACATCGGAGTTGGTGGTTCGAAGGTGGATGTAGACAGTGGTGGGTGGGGGTGGTGGAAAGAATAGTACTGAAGAAGGGGGAGTGGTGGATGGTCTGGTTCCGACAATCAAAATGGTGGCTCGTGACCGGAGGTTTACGGTGGTGGATAGACTGGTAGCGAAATGTGGTGATGACGTCACGCTGATGGTGTTTAACAAGTGAGAAAAGGGGAAGAGGGCGGCCAAAGAAGGTGGCGGTGACGAAAGCTCCGGTTGGATCTGATTGAAAAAAAATGTTGAATCTAGAAAACTAAAAAGAAAATTTAAACTCTATTTTTCTACTTTGTTCTTTTCTTTTAGATTATGTGTGTGATTTGAGAGTGGGTTAATCGGAGATAGTGGTATATTGTTGAATGATGTTTGGTTTCTGAGATGAAGATGTTAACTGATGATGAAGAACAAAATAAACCACAAAACTTTAAAATCTGTTTTTACTCCTTCCTTTTATTTCCATATGTTATAATAAATTGAAATGGACAAAATTGCCCCTGAACAAAAAGACAAAATAACCAGCTTTCAACAGTCAAATAAGAGGTGATTTGAATTTTGGACTAAAATGGCAATAAAAGTGAAACCACAGGGACCCAGATTTAAAAGGTTTGAGATTTGGACTAAAATGGCGAAAGTGCCTAAACCACAAGGACCAAAATGGCAGTTTACTCTTTTATTATTGATAACTAGGTGATATGAAAATATAAGAAATCAAACTAAACACTACAAAATGAAAGCTAGATGATAAAGATAACACTTCTATACAAATCAATGGTTCAAAACTTCATTAAAATACATGTTAAAGGTGTGAAAATCAAATCATGGATCCACGGTAAACAAATATGTCTGTAATTACATATACATACACATACACATACACATACACATATCCTACATATACATACATACACATACACACACAAACACATACATACACACATGATACAAATTAGGGGTGTGGAAATTTTTGTTTGACACTAAGTAAACCTGTCGGTAATTACACATAAATACATACACACATCAACTACATTACATTCTCAAATATAACAAGCAAATCAACTACATTACATTCTCAAATATAAAAAATTTCACATAGTTATATTAGGTCCTATCACCAAAGCCACATAAATTTTAAAATATCACAAATCTTCTCCTATCTCCCTACATCGTCTTAATTCAAATACACCCATGGAATATGAACTTATTTATGTTCAACAAGACTTCCAATGTCTCACTGCAATTGCATTTGCAAGTCCATGGAGTTTTGTTTAACGAGAAGCATCCTGAAAAATTACGAGAACATTCATATTTGCTATCCATGAAGTTTTTATTATGAGAACACCAATTCCAACATCTTGGGTTGCAATTATTGAAGAACCAGGATGTTAAAAATTTATAATAAAAAACACACAATATATTTTTGACAGACTAAGCCATCTGTAAAAGGCTCCACACACAATATATTTCATTAGTTTTCGTATCGTTTTTAGTTAGAATGGTGTTTACTGCTGATGGATTTGTGATTTCCAGGTCTCGGGAGTGAAGAATAGCTGAAAAGGTGGCAAAATGATTCATATTTGTCAAATACCGAGCACTAGATCGAGTTCAGGAGTACGAAAGCTGAAACATCATGGAAATCGAGGAGTTTCACCTGGTAGCGTCGCTCGACCAGGACTAGGGCCTCTCCCTGTGCGACACGAGGAGATACTATTGGCCAGCTGAATTTTTAACATGTTGCGTCGCGCGTTCTATTAGTACATACTCCCCGCACGACGCGGGGAGCCTCTTTTCGCAGAAAGTTCTGATCAGGAGGAGCTAGGTTTGAGTTGGATTTGTAGTATATAAACATCATTAACTTACAAGAACTCTAACTCTACGAATTGGAGAGCAACTTAGACGAATTTTGGAGTTCAAGAAGCTAGGATTGAAGGTTTCGAAGCTATTGGTTAGGGATGGCAATGGGTCCGGTTCGGGTCGGGTATTGCCGTATTGGTAATCCCATACCCATACTCGATTGTAAAACCGTGTCCCACACCCGACCCAATACCCGTCGGGTATTTGTCGAGTAATTACCCGTCGGGTATCGGGTATACCCGTAGGTATCGGGTATACCCATTAGTTTGTTAAAAGATATACATTGGGATTTCTAAATACATTTTTTACTATTATAATTATTGTATAATTTTATTTATGCAACAACTATTATAAATTAAAAATATACATTACATACATATAAGTTTTATCATAAATTAATAATACCTTATAATAAACACTTATATCTATATACTTTTCAACATACAAAATATAAATACTATCATCAGATACATATGCTAAAAGAAAATTTATTTTTTTTCACATTATGAAAATACTAAAATAAATCACTAATAGATAAGGGTTGATAGAAAATAAAAATATAAATTAAAAACTTTGGGTATATGATCGGGTATGTGATTTCAGGTAATCGGGTTGGGTATCACCCAATCCCATACCCGACCTATACCCGCGAAAATTTTTAAAACTAATCACATACCCTGCCCAATACCTGTCGGGTATTGGGTATACCCGTCCCATTTGTGTCGGGTTTCGGGTATACCCATCGGGCTCGGGTTGCCATCCCTACTATTGGTTGAAGATTTGAAGGTCGGAGATCGAGTGGCTCGTGTTTAAGTATTCGGGTTTCATCGCTCTTCTTCCCTTTTTAATTTAAACCATATTTTCCGTTTATTCTTTGATCTTTGCTTGTTTATTCATGATGTATCTTGGCTAAACTTATTGAATGTTGGGAAAATTAGTGAATGGATATTTAGTTAATTTATAATTTAGTGAAATTATAATTACATATTAAACTCCTTCATATGGTGAAACTCTTGAGTAGAGTTTTATATCACTTGATTAGCTTTTATTAGAGTTTTTATGGCTCTAATTAAATCACTAATTAAGTGAAACTTTTATTAGAGTTTTATGTCTCTAATAAAATGACCACTTAAGAGAAACTCTTTATAACACACAACTCTTGTAAAAAAATGGTAGGCTATGTGACTCATTGGAATTATGAGAAAACTACAAGAGAAAGATAATATGTATGAAGAATTCTTGGAGAAGTGGTGAAGACTTGAACATCCATATGTTGGGAATTATAGAGAGATAAGTTTTCTCTACTCGATTCCAACACCTTCATATCATTATTTTTCCACAAGTTCAAACACTATAATTCTATTCAGTGTAACCTCGGGCGTGTGGCCATTTCCGGCAGTACAGACTGCTTCGGCTGATGTACCCTAGGAGACAGACGCGTTGTCTTTAGTACAGGCGGGAAATCTGTTTTAAGGGAAGCGTGTTGAACACGTGCCTCAACCAAAATCGTCAACGTTTTAGTGTTCTCTTTGTTGCAGTCAAGGAGTATTTTTCAAGACTCAAGATGATGAATACTCGAGTCTAGGATGCTATCAAGTGCGCGTGAAGGACCCACCAGAGATGCGGCTTGAATCAAGATTGGTATATATAATTATATTATATATTTTTATTTAGTTATTGCAACCGATATTGTACTATGATATTTAACGAGAGTCTCGTTATTATATATTTTGTAATTATATTTTACAAAAGGTGAACTTAATTCCTACAAACTTAAAACAAATTTCGTGAGATTGTTGGTACAATCTTAAAAACCTTATTTATAAGGATTTTGGGTTTATGAAATGATTTATAATAGAATAAAAAAAATATTTTAGAGGTTATGATCTTATAAATATTTTTTTTTTTGGGAAATATGAATGTAGTACAACTTGTTGTGTTTGGATTTTTGAGATTGAGATACAATCTTAAATCCTATACCGTGGTACAAAACGAATAGTTTTGGTTCCAACTTTTGGTTTTGAAACGATTTTGGGAATCGTTAATTTTTTTAACTTTTGTGTTAGATCGGGTTTATTAGTGTAAACCATACGTTTTTTGTAAACGTTAACTTCTCTAACATGTGTGTTAGACCGGACTTATTGGTGTAAACCATACGTTTTTTGGTAAATGTTAAAGTCTCTTAAGTAGAGTTTTTTATGTCTTTAAATAAGAGTTTTATGTTACTTGATTAGAGTTTTATGTCTCTAATTAAGTCTCTATTTAAAGTAGACTCTTCATCCACCCATTGATTGATATGAACAAATAAGTTTTATAATGATTTTTGTAATCATTTGTCTTCTAACATGTGTGTTAGAAACGTTCATGAAAAGGGTTAGTTTGGAAGCAATTTTTTAATTGTTTAGTTTCTAACGTGTGTATTAGAAATGACTTATTTATTTGAACCATATATGTGTTTTTAGCAAGTCGAATTAACATTTTGTGGAAATGTTAATATTTCTAACGTGCACGTTAGAATTTCTTTCATTTTAACATGATTGTTAAAAATGGTTAACATACAAATGCTTTGAAATGTTTTATGTAGACATTTTATATAAGCAATTTGTTGTAGCATTGTTTTAATGCTTTGTATGATTTAGAAATAAAATGTCATACATTGAAGTTGATTTTGATTGGCTTCAAGGAATTAAATCACCATAAAGTGATGGTGTGGTATTTATATGAATTTAATGAAATTAAAATCATTTACTAGACTCTTCATATGGAAGATAAACTCTTAAGGAGAGTTTCATGTCAATTTATTAGTTTTTATTAGAGTTTATGTCTCTAATAAAATCTTTAATTAAGTGACTCTTAAGGAGAGTTTCATGTCAATTTATTAGTTTTTATTAGAGTTTATGTCTCTAATAAAATCTTTAATTAAGTGACTCTTAAGGAGAGTTTCATGTCAATTTATTAGTTTTTATTAGAGTTTATGTCTCTAATAAAATCTTTAATTAAGTGAGACTTATCTCCACCCCATGTCTCTTGTATTAAAAGTAGGCTATGTGCCTAACTTGATGAGATTGGAAAAACAAATACAAGAGTAAGAATACAAGAATTAAATCACCATAAAGTGATGGTGTAGTTGTGTGTGATTTTATCACTAACTTTAATTTGTGATTTGTCATGTTTTATATAAAATGACTTAAATTTTCTAACACGTATGTTAGAAAATGTGTATCACGAATACGAGGTTAGAGATTGTTCATAATGAACAGAAATGTTTTATGTAAACATTTAATTGCCTGTAAGTGCATTAAAAATGATGAGAAATGGTTTATTTTATAAACTATATCTTTGGAAAACGTTTTATGTAAACGTTCGATTCTATAATGTGCTTGTTATAACATTTTTTTCTAACATGCGTGTTAGAAAATGTTTAGTACATGTGTAGTAAGACTAAACAATATAAAACCATTTGATATTTTGGGTTTGATCTATGTTTTCATAGCCCTAATTGATATTATTAGTATTGTATATTGCAAAACTAAGAAACTGTTTTGAATTAATTTTAAAACAAAGTTTTGCATAACATTAATAATTCAAATGGTTCGCTACTCTTACTAGAAGTAGCATATGGTGAACAAAGTAACAGCCTGGTGGTTGTTATTTGGTGAAAAACAACTTGGTGTTGTTGTGAACAAATTTAATTGTTCAAGTTTACTACTTAAATGTAGTATTTGTAACAACTTGGTGTTGTTTTGAGCAAAATTGTCAAAGTTTAAAGTTTCAAGATGAAATGGGGAACTTGTACTTACAAGTGCATGGAGTCTTATTGAGGGAGTACCTCAAGACATGCCATGGGACAATATTGTTGAGAAGATTTCGATCCGATTATAAAGTGTTGAAGATAAAAGCACTTTGCTATTTGATGTCTACATATTGTCTATGTTTCCGTTTAAATTTCAAAAGTGATTGACACTTATGATTTAGTTTCCAATGTATTTTATTGTTTGGTGTTCAATATCTTCGGATAACACATTTAATTTTTTACAAAGAAATAAATCACTAATGGTTGTGACGTATAAATTATTTTGTGGAAAATAATTATAACGTCGGTTATACATTGCTTAAAAGAATATGATTTTAAACGGATGATACATGAAAATACTTGGATATAAACAACTTGAGAGTTGTTACATTGACTAAAAGTCAAAGTCAAAGACGAAACATCAAATGTATAACCACATCATGAGTGAGTAATGAAAGAACGTAGTGAGTGTATTGAGATGAAATACACTAACGACATTCATGTCGACATACTTCATTAGAAGTCATTGAAAATTCACAAGTGTGAATTCTAACATATGAAAGTAAAAGTACTATATGTTATTGTATACCTTTAATAAATCTTGCGAGATTTATAAGTAGATGCGTCTACCACTTTATTATTGTTAGATCTATATGGAGATTTTACCTTCATTTGGGAGAGCATCCTAAATATACATATCTCCTAATGAATAACAATAGATGTGTGCAAATCACTTATGGCAAAATTATGAATGCCATGTTGTTGAGTGTCGATCTAGTTGACTCTATCTCACACATAATAGTGATTGTAGACGAGAAACATTCATCTTGTTGGTGATGAATGTGTTCACCAAGTGACTTGTATTAAGACTTATGTTTAAGTACTTATGAGTCAATGGTAGATCGTTGGAAATCAAAGGTAAACAAGTTATGTTCCTTAAATGAATGATGAAATTTAGCTTTGTGCTATATACAATAATTTGTGAGACCTTCCTAAATATTGATGTTTTAGGATTATGAATAAGTCTCATTATTTTGTCTTAACAAGGGATGAATGTTGCAAAGTGATATTATGATATCCTTAGGGCTGTGAAGAATCAGAATGATGCATCTTCTGTTCACATGCTAAAGTATTGTAGTCTAAAGCATGCTAGACTAGTACTTGGTTAATTATGGGTCTTGATGGAGACTAATTAACTCTAAACATTCAAATGTGTATGAACACAAAAAGAATTTGTGTATGGACAAAGTTGAGAGAGAATTTTCATTCATTATAAGGAAATGACATGTAACTTTTAAAAGTTTGTTCGAAAAGCTAATGAGGAGAACTCATTGTCTAAGCTTATTCTAGATGTTAAATTAGAATTATTCTAAGTTGGTGACAAACTTATGACAATGGCATGTGTTGCTTTGGTTAGCTCGGAAGCTTGTGTAAGCTAATGCAATATGAGTTGAATTCACTGATACAATAAGGTTGGTCTTGTTCAATCATATGTGTATAAATGTCGCCATAAGTGGTGTTACGGAAATGTTGATCAAATGGCAAGAAATGTGGGGGAGGAACCATTTAAGAAACAACCCTATAAGGGTATGTAGAAATGGTTCTCATTAACACATCTAAATGTTATCCAATAACACTTAAATGTGGGGGGTGTCTTGCATTTGTTTTTAGAAATAAGGATTTTGTAATCCAATCTAACATTGCAAATAGACGACTAAGTGGAGGACACAAAGGTCGTAGTGCATAATGGAGATGTGTTTGCCTTAAATGATACACTCATCTTACGAAGACATATGTTATAAACAGATTCAGATGGCCACTGAGGTTATGTAACACCCCAAAAATGGGTTTGGTAATTAAACCACGTTACTAGTGACGACGGGTAAAATACCGTTAGTGGTAAAAATTAACCCGGTTAATATTAGGATTTAAATAAATAAATTTATTGTTAATTAAAAGAGGATAACTACTTTGAGGAAAACAAAGTATATAGAAGGCCCGAGCTAACGAGACTTAAAATAAAACGGGTTATGACTACCCCGAACTCACTAAGCTAAACTAGCAAAGTTTAACCTAGTTAACAAAACAAAGTATTGTTGAAAATAAGTAGGTTGTAGCCTACTTACAAGTTAACAAAACTTGAGGGACCAAAATCGTCAAAAAGGGAACAAGTTCTATTAATAAAAAAAACACACACACCACACACACTTTGTGTGTGTGGATCGATCATCCGGAGGGACCAAGAGAGCTCAAACCCTAAAATCAACAAATTCACCAAATTGGAGCTCGAATCAAGCCCCAAATCAATGCATGAACGCGTATAAATGATCACCAAGTCAAAGGGATCCTAAGGTATGTTAAATTTTGTAATTTGGTGATGTCTTGAAGTGATGATGAACACTCAAAATCACAATTTGGGAATGGATGATGAATCCATGAGTGTAGTTGTGAAGAAATCTATGTGTAGGAACAACACTAGTTAACAATTTGATGAACTAGTGTTGAAAACTAGGGAATTGATGATTTCCCTTGTATGTGCTAAGTGGGTTATGGCTAGATAATGAAGATGATGATATAATTGTGCTAGAAATCATCATAGTTGACAGTAGAAACAAAGTACTTGAACAAATTTACATGATTGAGTACTTGTTCATACATGATAGAGATGGGTTTTTATGATATGATGATGTTAGTGTCTAAATTGTGATTAGAATCCTCATATTAGATAATAAAAGTATGCTACTTGAACCATTTAGGTGTTTGAGTACATGAATCATAATTACCATGAATTGGGCTTGGTGTAAAAAGAATGGAAATGATGATAAATTCATGTTAAAAATGAAGCTTGATATCATCATGTGTTAAGAAAGATTAATGTAGTGTTAATTCGATGAATTATGGTTATAAAACTTGGTAAACGAAGTGAATAAACGGTAGCCTATGTATGATGCTACCGTGTATTTGACCGAGTAGTTAAATGAGTAGTAAAGCTACATCATGTAATCACTTATGATTAATAGGCCGTTGACTTTAAACAGTCAAACCGACCTATAATACGATGAATGATAATTCTTGAATATAAAATGCGTAGGGTGGAATGATCGTATTAAGTTATGACTAAACTAACCACCTTGTGAAATGATGAATAATAGTTGGCGCTTAAACAAGCTAGGTGAAACTTGGAGTGAAAGCGGGTCAAACGAATCAAGAATGAAGGAAAAAGCATAATTCGGATGCAAGGTAAGTATAACTTACACTAGTCTTATATTTTAGAATATTCTCTTATCGTATTAGTTACGGATAAGATAAATACATAATTGAGGTATGATGTTCCGGCGTGTAAACATATGGAACAAGATAGTCGAGTATGACAAGAAACCATGTTGATGGTTTAAAAGGAGTTAAATCGGTAATTTGATCATTTTATGACAAATGGAAAATGAACTTTTGAATGGTTACCTTATAGGGTAAACCAAAACAAACAATAAGGGTAAAAATGGTAAATTGGTCATGCATCGACCATAATTATTGGCTTTAAAAGACACTTATGAAGTAAGCCTTAATAGGCCGAAAAGTGTTAAGAAATGAATTATAAGTAAAGCGACCGCACGATGTAAATCGGAGCGAGTTATATAGTCGAGATGAAAATACATGTCATCTCGTCAATATAATCGGTCATTTAGACCAAACGGGTCAAAGGGTGAAGATACCACCTTTTGATAATAGCGACTAATGATTCTTGTCGAGTTATATGATTTCAGGAATAAATGTAGAAATGATATTTACATCGCTACTATTTAGCGAATATTATAGCAAGGCATTAAATCAGGTCAATACATTGACCCGAGCCAGGTATGTGTAATAGAGTAAAGATTCATTGAGAACGTAAGGTTCAATGAGTATTTAATGAAGTCTTAGATAGACAATGGGTTACTTAAATGGGTAAACTGAATGTTTTAAAAGAGGGTAGTGGCGTTTTGAAAAGCATATTGACTTTTCGAGCAAGATCATAATTCAAAGGAAGAATCATGGGTCAAACATGCTCTCAAAAGACCTTGTCGTAATTGAAAGACTAAAAAGGACCAAAACGCCCTTATTAGCTAATTTGAACAAACAACCTTTAAAGGTTGTTTGGAAACGAGTTTTATGATTAGATAAATACTTAGAATAAGTATAGAAGCTGAAAGAGGTATTATATTAGTCAAATGACACTATTTAAGTTTTTGCCGTAAAATAATGACCCGAGAGGTAAAAATTGGTTTTTATAGATCACCACATTAAACCCACCATAAATTCAGTTGTGGTGGGAGATTATATGATAAGAAATGTGGTGATGGATTGCTAGAAGTAATCAAAAGCGAAATTAGGCTCGAAAGTGCTTAAATACCCTTAACGGGTCAAAATAAGCATACAAGTGAAAATGGGTTTAAATTGTGTAATGAACCTGTGGTTAGAACCTAATATGGTAAATAACCTTAAGTTGAAGTAGTGTATGTGATATAAAGGTCAAACAAATATGTTTGTGTGATAAATGCGTAAACGGGTCAAAATCTTGTAAAAAGATAATAAGCCGAAGGTATAAAAGTCTCAGAATTTATTAAGCCAGATGTCGGATTTTAACTCCATGTGATGGAGAATCAAATCACAATCACGTAGGAAAAAACGGTAGGTTAAACGGACAAGCGGTTTGAAAGATACGAAAGATTTCGTGTCAATTACGGCAAAAAGGAAACTGGGCTGTTACAGAGTCCACCGTAACTTACGGTGCCACCGTAAGTTACGGTGGAGATGAAAATGCTACGGTGGTTGCCTACTGTTGTACGGTAGGAAAATAACATTACAGGGGCCACCGTAACTTACGGTGCCACCGTAAGTTACGGTGGAGGTCATTTCCAAATTCTTGTTTTTTTAGAATCAACTGTTTCCCGGACTCGTTTAATCACATTTTAATCCCCATATGACTAAAGCATTTCATGTTTATGAAATGTAGGTACATTTTGGATGCCGAAAGACGATCAAGCTCAACGAAGAACCGAACACGATAAAGATTCATGCTTCCGCACATTGCCTCGTCGTAAATCTTAAACGACGTATCCGATTACGTTATGTTAAATAACTTATGATTTGTAAAAGTTTTAATAAACCCGTATTTTTATAGCATGTGTAGTCTTAGCTACACATCTAACTGTTGGTATTTACACATAAAATCGTTAATTAGTAACTAGGGTGTTACAAGTTGGTATCAGAGCCCTGGTTTAAGAGATTCAAGTATGGTGGGGAAAACCATGCTTGGACTTAAACCTTACGCTCTTGATAAAGAATAGTGTTCGGTTCGAGGCATGATCGCAGATCCGGTAAGTACATGTATGTTAATAGTTTAGCATGCTAAAGTGTTGTAAACAACACATAGGGTTATCGTGTGATACACGTTACCCCAATTGAAATGATTGATATGGTTGACGAAAATACGCGCGTTGACGCGTATAGTAGAAAAAGCCTTGTATTATAATACGGGCGATTATTGAAGTTGATGTTACTAACTTTTGTGAATGTTTTAATTGAAGGACACTCGCGTTTGAAGACGACGAGAGTAAAACGAATTGTGGATATGATGATGGAACGGTCCGAGATATGACAAGAAGAGAATGCTCATCAAGGACCTAAATCGCGTAATGATCGCGAACAAGACTAATGGCAAGAAAAGCCCGTTAGGGCAAGCATTTACCAGGTGCACGTTTAAATTATTGCATGAATATAAACATGCAACCAATGCGTAGAAACTGATAGTTGCAGATTTAGATTGAAAACTTGGACAAACCTGAATAGAATACCTATCCAGGATATTGTTTCCAAGAGAAATAAACAGAGGTATTACTTACATAGGGCGTGATGTGAAAACTATAAAAAGGTCATGCGTGTCATGTGTTAATCGCTTACTCTGGCCAAGTAAGTAGTGACATATGATACCATGAACTTCTTATAGCCGACACATTTACATCCGATGTAGTAAGGACGGGGTAAATGGGAAAAATTAAAAGCACCCAAATGAATCAAATGAGTAAAATATTTGATAATAATGTAAACGCACAGCCGAGTGACGGAAGCGTATTACATTAGGATAATGAGCCCGAAAGAAGGGACAGAGAAACATGTAAAATAGTTAAGGTACGCATTGGGAGGGGGTGTACTTACACTCGAACCCGAAGAATATAAACATGTGGAATGATCTAGATATGCGTTGGGAGGGAGTGTACTTACACTCGAACCCGGAAAATGCGAATATGTCCCTAAACGAGTCGTTTTTGTAAAACGTCAAACTCGAGGACAAAGTCGGAATATAGAAATGAAGCGAGGTCTTAATGCATACCGGGAGGGTTGCAATAATAACGACTTCGGTAAAACACCCGGTTGATGGGTAAGAATTGAACGCATGGACAGACCGAGAAACGGAAACTCGGATGGAAAGCTAAAGGACTCGGGTTTTGGGTCATAACTAAAAGATGACAAAATAATGTAAATAAAAATTGTGAATAAATTATGTTCAACTATTTTAAAGTTGAACGGATCGATTACAATATCACGCCGGACGGTATGAGTAAATACAAACGGGATAGTGGTACCGTTAAAAGCAAAAGAATAATGAGCCCGGTAATGGGACATAATCGAGTACGGATATATGAAAACTGGAGAATGGTGAGCATAAGATGAACCGACGCATAAATGATATGAGAAGTCATAAAGTCGGAAAATTTCGTCCGAAAATAAACAAATGAAGCCTTAGACTACGGTCAAGGTCAACTAAAGTTCAAAAGCGGAAATATACGATTCCAAACATAACAAGACATGCTTTGAAGCTATATATGCATATATACATATATGCATTTGAATGTAGATACAAATAAAAGATGAATCTGTGGGATCATCGTAACCTACGGGAATGCGATTAGTGTTAAGGTCTACGGGACCAGAATGACCCTCGGGTCATGAAAAGAAAGGGGAATAAACCTTAGGGTTCCCATTAAAAGGGGGTGAAGACCTAAGGAAATAGCCTACGAGGCCACGTGAGAGAACCTACGAGTTACTTAAAACAAAGCGAGAGAACCAGTGAGAATCCTCGCGTAAAACAAAGACTGTAAAAGAGTAAATGCCAAGTCGTCAAAATTGCTTGACATAAATTAAAGATAAAACATTAAATTAAAATTCCGTTTTAGTCAAAAACAACGTTTTATCAAACATATATAGTATGAGATGATTGGGAAATAAACCTAAAACACGATGTGACGCGATCACGGTCAGGAAAGTTATGTGAAATAAAATCACATAGTAGCCCGAGAGATGGGTATAAAGTAACTGGACTAATAAGACTAGTCAGTGAGGCCGGTTAAGGTCAATATTTAAATTAAGAAAGTGTTCAACACGCTATCTATATTAAGATTAGCGTGAAATAATCATAGTTGATAAGCGTGTATGACCAAGTGGCCAAATGGCTACTCAGTCAAGCCAAATAATAAAGGTAAGTGAGTACAAAACGGCAGTGATGGTCCATGAGGTCATAATAACGAAAAGTATTGATCGCTTATACTGAGCGATCACAAGGCAACACAAGCAAAGTGTTGGGAAGTCAGATCGAGTAAAGGCACGATAAAAAGGATAAAGCCGGAAGGTATGTGGTAATATGCCTTGTAGAATTCCGTTAATAGCACCTCTAGATAGTGCTAAATAAATAAGATAAAATCAGGAAATTCATTTTAGTGGCGAATGCTGTACGAATGAACCAAATGAATAAGTTCGTAAAGAAAAGGGGTCTGTTTGTAAACAGTGAAAGATCTCACTAGAAACATCCAAATGGGTGAAAATAATGGATTCACAAAGAATCCGAAAGTATAAAGGTGATGGATTTCGCTAAGTTAATCAAACAAGTCGAAATGACAAGATGGCGTTATTCGGAGTTGCGTAAATTCGCATAAAAGATACATATGCTGTGTAATTAAAAGATGTTACCATATTTGTCTAATGACACTAACAAATGGTCAAAGTGTGAGTAATGCTTAGAAGGTTACTCAGTTTATGTACATTGGGTTGAAACTCAATAAATTATGTAAGAAAAGGTTTCGAGGACGAAACCTCTTTAAGGGGGGTAGACTTGTAACACCCCAAAAATGGGTTTGGTAATTAAACCACGTTACTAGTGACGACGGGTAAAATACCGTTAGTGGTAAAAATTAACCCGGTTAATATTCGGATTTAAATAAATAAATTTGATGTTAATTAAAAGAGGATAACTACTTTGAGGAAAACAAAGTATATAGAAGGCCCGAGCTAACGAGACTTAAAATAAAACGGGTTATGACTACCCCGAACTCACTAAGCTAAACTAGCAAAGTTTAACCTAGTTAACAAAACAAAGTATTGTTGAAAATAAGTAGGTTGTAGCCTACTTACTAGTTAACAAAACTTGAGGGACCAAAATCGTCAAAAAGGGAACAAGTTCTATTAATAAAAAAACACACACACCACACACACTTTGTGTGTGTGGATCGATCATCCGGAGGGACCAAGAGAGCTCAAACCCTAAAATCAACAAATTCACCAAATTGGAGCTCGAATCAAGCCCCAAATCAATGCATGAACGCGTATAAATGATCACCAAGTCAAAGGGATCGTAAGGTATGTTAAATTTTGTAATTTGGTGATGTCTTGAAGTGATGATGAACACTCAAAATCACAATTTGGGAATGGATGATGAATCCATGAGTGTAGTTGTGAAGAAATCTATGTGTAGGAACAACCCTAGTTAACAATTTGATGAACTAGTGTTGAAAACTAGGGAATTGATGATTTCCCTTGTATGTGCTAAGTGGGTTATGGCTAGATAATGAAGATGATGATATAATTGTGCTAGAAATCATCATAGTTGATAGTAGAAACAAAGTACTTGAACAAATTTACATGATTGAGTACTTGTTCATACATGATAGAGATGGGTTTTTATGATATGATGATGTTAGTGTCTAAATTGTGATTAGAATCCTCATATTAGATAATAAAAGTATGCTACTTGAACCATTTAGGTGTTTGAGTACATGAATCATAATTACCATGAATTGGGCTTGGTGTAAAAAGAATGGAAATGATGATAAATTCATGTTAAAAATGAAGCTTGATATCATCATGTGTTAAGAAAGATTAATGTAGTGTTAATTCGATGAATTATGGTTATAAAACTTGGTAAACGAAGTGAATAAACGGTAGCCTATGTATGATGCTACCGTGTATTTGACCGAGTAGTTAAATGAGTAGTAAAGCTACATCATGTAATCACTTATGATTAATAGGCCGTTGACTTTAAACAGTCAAACCGACCTATAATACGATGAATGATAATTCTTGAATATAAAATGCGTAGGGTGGAATGATCGTATTAAGTTATGACTAAACTAACCACCTTGTGAAATGATGAATAATAGTTGGCGCTTAAACAAGCTAGGTGAAGCTTGGAGTGAAAGCGGGTCAAACGAATCAAGAATGAAGGAAAAAGCATAATTCGGATGCAAGGTAAGTATAACTTACACTAGTCTTATATTTTAGAATATTCTCTTATCGTATTAGTTACGGATAAGATAAATACATAATTGAGGTATGATGTTCCGGCGTGTAAACGTATGGAACAAGATAGTCGAGTATGACAAGAAACCATGTTGATGGTTTAAAAGGAGTTAAATCGGTAATTTGATCATTTTATGACAAATGGAAAATGAACTTTTGAATGGTTACCTTATAGGGTAAACCAAAACAAACAATAAGGGTAAAAATGGTAAATTGGTCATGCATCGACCATAATTATTGGCTTTAAAAGACACTTATGAAGTAAGCCTTAATAGGCCGAAAAGTGTTAAGAAATGAATTATAAGTAAAGCGACCGCACGATGTAAATCGGAGCGAGTTATATAGTCGAGATGAAAATACATGTCATCTCGTCAATATAATCGGTCATTTAGACCAAACGGGTCAAAGGGTGAAGATACCACCTTTTGATAATAGCGACTAATGATTCTTGTCGAGTTATATGATTTCAGGAATAAATGTAGAAATGATATTTACATCGCTACTATTTAGCGAATATTATAGCAAGGCATTAAATCAGGTCAATACATTGACCCGAGCCAGGTATGTGTAATAGAGTAAAGATTCATTGAGAACGTAAGGTTCAATGAGTATTTAATGAAGTCTTAGATAGACAATGGGTTACTTAAATGGGTAAACTGAATGTTTTAAAAGAGGGTAGTGGCGTTTTGAAAAGCATATTGACTTTTCGAGCAAGATCATAATTCAAAGGAAGAATCATGGGTCAAACATGCTCTCAAAAGACCTTGTCGTAATTGAAAGACTAAAAAGGACCAAAACGCCCTTATTAGCTAATTTGAACAAACAACCTTTAAAGGTTGTTTGGAAACGAGTTTTATGATTAGATAAATACTTAGAATAAGTATAGAAGCTGAAAGAGGTATTATATTAGTCAAATGACACTATTTAAGTTTTTGCCGTAAAATAATGACCCGAGAGGTAAAAATTGGTTTTTATAGATCACCACATTAAACCCACCATAAATTCAGTTGTGGTGGGAGATTATATGATAAGAAATGTGGTGATGGATTGCTAGAAGTAATCAAAAGCGAAATTAGGCTCGAAAGTGCTTAAATACCCTTAACGGGTCAAAATAAGCATACAAGTGAAAATGGGTTTAAATTGTGTAATGAACCTGTGGTTAGAACCTAATATGGTAAATAACCTTAAGTTGAAGTAGTGTATGTGATATAAAGGTCAAACAAATATGTTTGTGTGATAAATGCGTAAACGGGTCAAAATCTTGTAAAAAGATAATAAGCCGAAGGTATAAAAGTCTCAGAATTTATTAAGCCGGATGTCGGATTTTAACTCCATGTGATGGAGAATCAAATCACAATCACGTAGGAAGAAACGGCAGGTTAAACGGACAAGCGGTTTGAAAGATACGAAAGATTTCGTGTCAATTACGGCAAAAAGGAAACTGGGCTGTTACAGAGTCCACCGTAACTTACGGTGCCACCGTAAGTTACGGTGGAGATGAAAATGCTACGGTGGTTGCCTACTGTTGTACGGTATGAAAATAACATTACAGGGGCCACCGTAACTTACGGTGCCACCGTAAGTTACGGTGGAGGTCATTTCCAAATTCTTGTTTTTTTAGAATCAACTGTTTCCCGGACTCGTTTAATCACATTTTAATCCCCATATGACTAAAGCATTTCATGTTTATGAAATGTAGGTACATTTTGGATGCCGAAAGACGATCAAGCTCAACGAAGAACCGAACACGATAAAGATTCATGCTTCCGCACATTGCCTCGTCGTAAATCTTAAACGACGAATCCGATTACGTTATGTTAAATAACTTATGATTTGTAAAAGTTTTAATAAACCCGTATTTTTATAGCATGTGTAGTCTTAGCTACACATCTAACTGTTGGTATTTACACATAAAATCGTTAATTAGTAACTAGGGTGTTACAGGTTATAGTCTTAGATGTTGACAATAGGCAAAATTAACTTACGAGTTAAGAACACATCATGACAACTGATCTCAAATACGCAAAGTTATTTGCTAATGTTATGGATCCAACAACCTGAGGGTTTATTATAGATCAAGTTGTGGAATGGGACTGAAGCCCTTGAAAAATGAAGTTCATATGATGGAGACCTAACTCACTAGACTGGAGATCCCACGAATTGAGTTCAATAGGAAAACCTAATTGTATGAATAAGCGAGATCACTGTGGGGGAATAACCCCTACGCATTTAATAAGGTAGTTTATTATAAAGATTAATAAACTTCCTAGTCCATTCCTAAAAGTGACAAGTGTGAGGCTAAGCATAATATGTGGTAAATGATTTGGATAGATCACAATAACCACAATGCTTTTAATGATCTAAGGAGAATCACCTATGTTAGAGAGAAGTGGGGTCGCTTCGAATGGAATTGAGGGCACAATTCCTAGAGCTCTCGCAGAACCAGGAAAGTGTTCCACGACCATTATTGGACACGACTATGAGGAGATGACCCGGCTAGGGAGAGTCTTGTGTGAAGTGTATTGTCGTCTACACAAACGGCAGACGAGTTCAAAGACATCGAGATCTACTCAGAGCTAGTGGGCTAAGTGCATTTTATGAGCGAAGGTTCAAAGGGTAACACCTACCTATCGTATGCAAAACTCAACTGTCGAGGTTCCATTGGAAATTTTATGTGTTTTGAATAATCTCCATTCATGTGGGGGATTGTTGGGAAAATTAGTGAATGGATATTTAGTTAATTTATAATTTAGTGAAATTATAATTACATATTAAACTCCTTCATATGGTGAAACTCTTGAGTGGAGTTTTATATCACTTGATTAGCTTTTATTAGAGTTTTTATGGCTCTAATTAAATCACTAATTAAGTGAAACTTTTATCAGAGTTTTATGTCTCTAATAAAATGACCACTTAAGAGAAACTCTTTATAACACACAACTCTTGTAAAAAAAATGGTAGGCTATGTGACTCATTGGAATTATGAGAAAACTACAAGAGAAAGATAATATGTATGAAGAATTCTTGGAGAAGTGGTGAAGACTTGAACATCCATATGTTGGGAATTATAGAGAGATAAGTTTTCTCTACTCGATTCCAACACCTTCATATCATTATTTTTCCACAAGTTCAAACACTCTAATTCTATTCAGTGTAACCTCGGGCGTGTGGCCATTTCCGGCAGTACAGACTGCTTCGGCTGATGTACCCTAGGAGACAGACGCGTTGTCTTTAGTACAGGCGGGAAATCTGTTTTAAGGGAAGCGTGTTGAACACGTGCCTCAACCAAAATCGTCAACGTTTTAGTGTTCTCTTTGTTGCAGTCAAGGAGTATTTTTCAAGACTCAAGATGATGAATACTCGAGTCTAGGATGCTATCAAGTGCGCGTGAAGGACCCACCAGAGATGCGGCTTGAATCAAGATTGGTATATATAATTATATTATATATTTTTATTTAGTTATTGCAACCGATATTGTACTATGATATTTCCTACGAATAACGAGAGTCTTGTTATTATATATTTTGTAATTATATTTTACAAAAGGTGAACCTAATTCCTACATTGAACTACCTAAATTAGGATGAATTCATAACAAAGGTTAGATTTTTATTGGTTTTGACTATGTTTTATGGTTTGTTAATAAAGTAGCAAACTTGGTGATATTGATTTGAGGTGTATGCCTATCTAGATTTGTTTGATTTCATGTTTATTGTCTTCACACGTATCTTGATGAATGTTTTTCATAAAATAGGTTCGTGTTAGATTATAATCCTTCGTGTTTATGCTCTTTATGGTTAATTGGCCAATGCACCATAGGAGTTAATTTCATGAATCAAGTCTATGTGGTTAACTAATCTTAAAATCCGTAAGGTGAGAGATTGTCGGTTTGTCGAGATTGTTAGATCGCTAAAGTTAGGATCTTTGTAAAAAGACCAATTTAGTTAACCCCACAATTCTTGCTAATCGAGTTAAACCAAATTACCATAGTTTCCTTAGTTTATTACACCGTGGGGGTAATTGTCAAATTAAGGTATTTTACTAACATAATTGGAAATCCATAAGGAATTCTATAATAACCGGTAGTAGAACAGCTTGCTAGGTCTCCTTAGGTATCTCCTTGAGAAGGGTCGAGGGTTCTGTTCAGTTACCGGTAAGTTTAATATTCCAAGATCCAGGTTCCATAATATAGTCAAGCCAATAGAAATCCAATCCGAATTGTGTAGGATTCTAGTCTAGGTAGTTACTTCATCATCATCTAAGTAAACCCAAAAGTCTAATTCGCGACTTAATTCGTTCTTCTACTTAGTATCTAATTTAATTACAATTTTAGGATTTTAGAAAACCCCTTTCAAAATATAAAAACAACTAGTCGTGTCAGTCAATAGGTTTATAGAGTCTAGTTTACGTAATCAAAGAGTCTCGTAGGTTTGATTTTTGGACTTTCTTAGCTTTACTAGAGTCGATCGGTTCACTTGTCGGTTAGTAGTTTAGTCAAGTTTAAGAGAGTCTAGAGTATAACTTAGTGTCTAGATTATGTTAATCTAGGTAATAATTAATAAACTACTTTTAGCACATCAAGTTGTCATAAACAATTACAAAGAATTGTACATGAAGATTTGGCGGGCTGGGTAGGTTGTGTAACTTCTTAGATGTTAAATTTTCTGACAAATTATTCTATTGGAAATCTGTTGGTAACTAGAATTGGCGTCCGCGCTTCGCAGCAGAGTCGTTGGAGGTTGCTGGCGAGGATGTACTTGTTTCATGATACATCGATGAGTTATCATAGACGATGCAGACTTTAATCTACACGATGGTAAAAACAAGTAATCAACACCCCTTAATTGAACATGTCTAGAATTAAAAGTTAGCTTTAATTATAATAAGGTAAATAAAAAATGATTATTTATGTTACCTGGTGTATTAAAGGGTTAATATAGACCATGTAAGCTTTAATCTAGACGACGGTAAAAATAAGCAAGTAACATGATTAAGTAAAAATATCTAGAGTTAAAAGTTAATTTTAACAAGTTACATTAATAATAAGTAAAACAAAACATATAAAATAACAAGTATTTGTTAAAAAAGGAAAAAAAATAACTTTATTAAAGTCCTATTAAAGTTCGGGGGTGGTCAAAATGTAAATTGTTTATTGAAAAAAGAGTAAATTACAAGTTTTGTCCTTTATGTTTACATCAAATTTCAGGCGTTGTCCTTTTCGCCAAAAGTTTACAGGTGGTGTCCTTTACCTATCAAAATCTTGCACGTTTTGTCCTTTAGGCCAAACCTAGTTAGAAATTTCAGTTAAAAAATATCATGTGCAATGCACATGAGGGTAAAATGGTCATTTTCCTCTAAATCCTTTCAATTCCCTGTTTATATCCCACACCAACTTCCTCTCAATCCTTTCAATGCCCCATTTATATCCGGAAAAATGTTGTGAAACGAAGAAATAAACTGAGTTCTAAACATTGATGCAGTCCGATCATCAAACCACCACCCACAGCCACCCCCAAATCACCCCAACAATCCGATTTTATAACCACCATACCCAAATCACCATCGCAACAGACCAAAGAACATATTTTGTATGAGAAATAATTCCAATTATTTATACTCTTCTTTAATATGAGTTTAGGATTAGCCAGAAAGTGTAATTCCATACGCTAAAACAAATTTATACTCTTCTTTAATACAAGTCGGAACACCAACAATTAAACCATACTATTTCCGTCGGCGCCCAATTTTTGCCCGGACGGGATTTTTTTCAGTGGTGCTCCGAACAAGACCGTCATGTTTACTCTGACTCTGCATGACCCGTTTCGGTTGCCGAACCAAACTACTGCGACCCAAATGAGCCCCGACCCGAACCGACTACTTGGCCTTTCCCCATCGATCTACTTCTGGAAAACGGCCATGCGGTCACTATGGTGGTTAGGGTTCAGAAGAAAAAAATGATGGTATCGGTGGTAGTTGGTTGTGGCGGTGGGGAATAGGTGGAGTGTGGCCGTGTGCACATTTTTGGATTGAGAGATTGAAAAGATAAGAATGGAGATGCACATTTTTTTCTTCCTGAAAGAGAGAGAGATAGTTTAGAGAGAGAAAGAGTGTTGAAGGAGAGAGAAAGTTACTGGGTTTTATACAATTTTTATTTTTTTTTATTTTTTAAATTAAATAGGTGAAATTACAATAGTACCCTCATGTGGCTTGCACATAACTAAATTTAACCAAAAAATCTAACTGGGTTTGGTCTAAAGGACAAAACGTGCAAGATTTTGAAAGGTAAAGGACACCGCCTGTCAATTTTTGCGCTAAAGGACAGCGCCTGAAATTTGATGTAAACATAAAGGACAAAACTTGTAATTTACTCTTGAAAAAAAAATTATTATTAAACTTCTGTATGATAAATCTACTAAAATGCATAGGTATACGTAAATCATTTATAAAAAAAAATTATTAGAGTTTAGGGTCATATGACAAATCTGTTAAAGTTTAGGGTTAGAAATGTAAATTAATAATAAAAAACAATATTATTATAGTCTTATAATTGTTAATTATTTTTAAAAAATTAATATAAAAAAAAATAATATATAGTACTGTTCATATTTGCTTTTGTTATTATATAGAACTAGCGGTAAGATCCGTGTGCAAACAAGGGTGGCTTTTAGAAAACCATGCATAACACATATAAATGATGAATATGGTTATATTTATAAATAGATAAGTCAGTCGGTAAATGCTTAAAATTTAGAATATAATATATACGAAAATATACGATTTATTAATCTTTGTGAACGAAATAACATTTGCATTCAAGCATGTTCTTTCTCCAAAAAAAAACACTGTTTTAACTCATCAGTCGTTTCAATCCCCTTCAACCTCCACAAAACACTGTTTTAACCCAACAGTGGTTTTAAACCACCGTTTTAACCCAACAGCGGTTTCAACCACTATTTTCTCCACAAAACTTTGTTTTAACCCAACAGTGGTTTCAAACATCTGTTTTCATCCATTTGTTGACCAAAGTCAACAGATGTATCAACCACTGTTTTATTTTCAAACATCTGTTCACAACAACAGAGCTTTCAAAAGATAAACAAACCTTTGCCACTATTACAAGCTTTTAAACTCTCAACCCTAAATATTTATTTAATTAATTTAAATAACAAACATGGTTAATAATTTTAACACAACAAATAATATAAAATATGAAAGTGTCAAACAGAGCTAACTATATAATAAAGAAAGCTCGAAAAACCAAACACCATTCCGTAAAATACAGCATAATAATTTCTAATCAATGGGCGAAACAGTAGTCTCGATAAATAAAGCTCCTTTCGGACCATTGTAGTTGTCAACATGTTGGAGGTATTTCAAAACTTCATTGCTCAGATCAACTTCAACCATATCCCCCCAAATGCTTGTTATCAGCCACTTGTTTTTTTTCAATTGTATTAGTCCTTCGGCGCCTATCTACATAATCAACTACACGAGGATTATTGAAAGCAAACACCTTGATCCAGCCTTCTTCTTCATATTTGAGCAAATCAGCAGTTAGCTCAGCAGACTTTCCAACAACAATCAAATGCAGCCTCTTTGCGATGGTCAAAAAATGCCTTTGGTAAGGATTGACTCCGATACTCTCGGGAAAACGAAGCACTCTGAAAGTCTCAGAAAGAACATCGAAAGCAACTATGTTCCTCTCACCTGGTAGATACCAATAATTTGAAACCATGAAATATATGGTTTTACCGGAATAAATTCCGGTAGACCATGAATAACTGCTTGAATCATAATTATTTACGCTCAAGAAATTTATTGTTCTCCATGACTCACGACGTCGTGAGTAAACACGAGCAGTAACCACATTACGGTAACATCTGATGTGAAGCACTTTCAGATCATTGGATTCATCAAAATATATTCCACCTGATCAGAGTTTCAATCATGACTATTATTAAAGTAGTCGTCAGACAAAAACTTATAGCGCCTGGTTGTTGGATTCCAAAGGATCAGCTCACAGCAAATCCATTCATTGCAAACTAACAAAAACCCATTAAATGACGATAGAATACGTAAGAAGGTAGGGTGGACATTGTCAGGAAAACTAATGGTTTTGCTTGTAACGACATCCAAATTACCAGCTACTATGTTGTCAACGACAATTGACGTGTCTTTAAAGGAGAGTAGTTTCTTTTGTAGTGAATTTCCAATTCGGAGAGAATGCATCATCTCAAATGCCTGACTTGACAGTTCCCTATGAAAATTTTTGGAAAGACATTTCAAACGACCAATAGCTTCTACAGGGAGCCTTGTGAAAATTTCATCAACGATCATTTGAAACCCAATGTTTTCCATTTTATGATCTATATGTTCTACAATAAAAAATACAACAAATAAAATATAATTGTATATGTAAATGTTTATAAATAAGAAATAAGGATGTTACTATATATAAATATACCAAAAATTTAAAAAACAAACATCATATTTGTAACTAAAAAACCGATCATAATTTTGATGAACATAGTAACTACAATGACAGTTAAAACAAAGAATTTTAGGATTAGATAACATACATTGTTGTGGAAGTAAAATTTTAATTAGTATTCTTGATTAACTTTAGGATTCATAATTTGATTGTAAAATCTTAAGAGAATCATAAAAAAGAGACAATTTTACATATGTCAAGTGAGACTAACTTACTGTTAAAGAATATGATGTGACGATGCTTCAGTTTGTGTCTTGATTTTGCGGTGAACAAATGTGTGTTTGAAAGCCTAAGAGATTGTAATGATATTGCTAAACAAAAAACTAAAGATGATTGAGTAGATGGATGAAGGCGGTAATGATGAAAGCAGTTTCACAACGTAAGACAAAAATATTTATTTTATATACCCAATGAAGGCGGTAATGATTAAATAGATGGTGAGACTAAAGAATGTGATACGACGATGGTTAGGCTTTTAATGCAAAACATTTCAAAAATAAGTTTTCATGGGAAAACCATAAAATTAAATATCAAGAAATCCAAAGGACAAATTTTAAACCTTAAAAAAAACAGGTTATCATAATTACAATTAACCTCTTCATTTACCATAAGAAGAATTTTAAACACTATAAATGATTATTTACCATTATCCGCATTTCAAAACTTCAACAATTGTCTTTTAAAATTTTCACATTTGTTGACTTTCAAAACATCTGTCCAGGCACAATTCAACATCAACATAATCTAAATCAAACTCAGAGACAATGAGAAGAATGCTTTCATCATCATGCTTTTATAAAGATTACAATTACATCTAATAGCCTAACAAACTCCCTACATCTACTATTAGCCCACGCACTATTACATTGAAAACCTCTGTTGAGCAGCATCTACTGAATATCATCTGTTGTTCTTTAACATCTGTTGACCCATAGCATTCCTTTGCTTCTTCAAACTTTCTTCAGACTTTGTCTTCATCAACAGATGATCACTTCAAACAGATGTTCTCTTTGGTCAAAATTTACCTTTGACAGACATTTAGAGTAGCAGATGTTGAGCATTTGTAATTGACAGGAGGAAATTCTTTAAAAAACTGTTGACTTACCAAACATCTGTTCAGACACAATTCAACATCAACATAATCTAAATCAATGATATTATATAGTGAAATATCTTACAGCCCGAAGGTCAGATTTCAATTCACTATAGGTTAAACATCTAGCAGAAAAAACGTGTACATTTTAACATAAACAAGTAAAATTATATTAAAAAACAACAGTTTTTGATGCAAAACATCTAATAGCCTAACAAACTCCCTACATCTACTATTAGTCTAAGCACTATTACATTGAAAACCTCTGTTGAGCATGATCTATTGAATATCATCTGTTGTTCTTTAAGATCTGTTGACCCATAGCAGACCTTTGCTTCTTCAAACTTTCTTCAGACTATATTTTCATCAGTAGAGGATCACTTCAAACAGATGTTCTCTTTGGGCAGAGTTTACCTCTGACAGACATTTAGAGGAACATATGTTGTGTATTTGTAATTGAGAGGAAATTCTTCAAAAAACTGTTGACTTACCAAATAATAAAAAAATAATAAAATTTCAAACCTCTGGCATAAAAAAATAATAAAAAAAATCTCTTCATTTAAAGACCAACAATACTCTACATAGTAAACACATGCTTCTACAACTTCAGCAGACACGGATGTTGGGAACCTCTGTTAAGCAACAACAGATGTTGGCAACAGTAGCAAGTCAACAACCGTTAGATTAGCAGAGGATCACTTCAAACAGATGTTCTCTTTGGGCAGACTTTACCTTTGACAGACATTTAAAGTAACAGATGTTTAGTATTTGTAATTGAGAGGAGGAAATTCTTCAAAAAACTGTTGACTTACCAAATAATAAAAAAATAATAAAATTTGAAACATCTGGCATAAAAAATAATTAAAAAAAATCTCTTCATTTAAAGACCAACAGTACTCTACATCGTAAACACATACTTCTACCACTTCAGCGGACACGGATGTTGGGAACCTCTGTTAGGCAACAACAGATGTTGGCAACAGTCGTTAGATTAAACAGAACTTATGAGAACAGACAACACCCTTCAGCAGTGGATGACTTTTTAGCCAAACAGAGGTTTAAAAAACAGATAGATATCAACAGACTTTTTAGCTATTTTTTAAGAATGGACTTTTGATGTTTTGAATACATTATTATGCTTTCATCATCAGCAGGCGATGATTTCGAGCAGATGTTCTCTTTTGGCAAAATTTAACTTTGACAGATCTATACAGTAAAAGAAATTGATTCTTTGTAATTCTTCAAAAAATTGTTCAAGCACAATTCAACATCAATATAATCTAAATCAAACTCAGAGACAATTTCACATCTACATCAATATCGCTCTGCAATACTCAGATGATATTAAAAATTACATAATAATACTTATGCACCCTAAAATTAGTAAAAATAAAATGCTCCACAAAGATTAATAGGATTAAAATTTATTTATGACATTAAAAGATCAACAATTACATCGAGTACTGAATAACGAAACTTTAAAATCTAACAACAACACCAAGAAATTCAAGAATCTAACAGCAAAAATTAAGAGATTTTAGCTTCAACTCCATCGAGTACTGAACCTCTTGATGTATATCTTTGAGCATCGCCATGAACTCCTCGGAAGTTAAAGGCATCGCCATCAGGTTTCTGGAAACCTGGTCTCTCGTGAACAGAACAAGATGCAGTCCATCAAAACACCTCTTCAGCTTTTGAAGAGTAGCCCTATCCTCATATACTTAATCCTCAACTTGCTTGATAAAGAGCTGCTTTAAATCATCAGAGTCTGCAGAAGTGTATGCATCTTATATGTATACATTCTATACATCAAAATTCCAAACTTTATGCATCTTTTAATACAAAAAGGCAGGAAAAAACAAACTGAATCTACTTATATATCTTATTAAATAAAATCTTATCTTACAGCAGAAGCAGATACTTTCTTGCGTTTAGTAGGAACCACTGTAGATTCTACATCATCATCATCTACCCAAATCATTCATAATCATCATTTAGTCATAACCCAGATTAATTTCACTGTACATTTAATAATCTTTCTTTGTATTTAATTTAATACTATCAATATTCATATTAATATATTCTAAAACCATTATGGCTCCACAACTGCTTCTACCACTGGTCGCTCGAAGAAAACAGAGCTTAAATATATAAACAGTTTAAAATAAAAATTATCAACATTATTAACAGTTAAAAAAAATCCACAAACCTAAAATAACCCGCAGATGATTGTATGAATTTCAAACAACTGTGATTAGAATGAAATATAAAGCGAAAATTAGAGTAGATCAGTTCAAAATTTAAAATTTCAAAATTACAAAAAAAAAAAAAACATACTTTCAAGGATGTTGGAACAATGATGCTGGAACAATTATGTGAAGCACAAAGATCTGTAATCGGAGAGTTTGTTGCAGCAGAAACAAAGAGTTTCTTGCATTTGGTAGGAACAACTGTAGAACAATCATCATCATCATCTGCTCAAATCATTCACAATCATCATTTAGTCATAACTCAGATAAAAAACAATTACGAAAAAATCAAAAACAAAAACAAACATAATTATATATGACATTACCATCATCAAGGCAAATGACATATCCCTAAAATTTGTTCTGAAAGTGGGTCAGAGAGAGCTTCGGTTTTCTCTTTTCCTTTATGAACAAATGTCGAGTATTGTGAAGAAGGGATTTTAGGAAGAGATACATTGGAAGTGTGGTTTGAAAATACAAAAGCAGAGAACACGAGAGTGTAAATATGAAGAGGGAAGAAAAAAAACCTTTATATAAGAAGATGATTGATAAAAGTGAGCGAGTGACATGCATTAATTGCAAATTACGTATTCCCATGCATTTTGAATTTGAAATTACCGGCAATTTCAAAACATCTGCTGATATATACGCATCCCAAAGGACCTTCAACCTCTGCTGGCTTTAAAGGATAGATATGAGCAGAGGTTTTGGATGGCAGAGGTTTATATAGATTTTAAATGATTTTATATATTAAGACTTATGATGCAGTAATGCCATAAGAAAAACATTGTTAGACAGCCTCTCTGGCTGTTATATCAGCTTTTCTTATGTCACTCAGATTTCTTTTTTATAGAAAGCATAAATAGAATAGGATGTCATTTCTTAAATTTCTATCAATATTTTGCTTTGTTTTCATTGGATCTTTAAAAGCCTTCTTTTTTATTAGAGCAACTATAAAACTTTAATCCTTTTAGTTACTTTACAATACCATAAATTGGTGATAAAATTACTTTTTATTTACTTCTTTAAACTTTCATTATTTATTATTTTAAAATTTTATAAGGTTTGGTAACACATTGATTATTCTATTATTATTATTATTATTATTATTATTATTATTATTATTATTATGTGCTTTCAATATAATTACTATACACACTAACATGTACATACAAAACACATATTTTTGGAGACGTCCGATAAAATTGGAACGCTACATACATATGTATAATACATACGTTATTTTATATATAATAAATAAATCACAAACTTATAATTTTTAGGTCATAGTTATTTTATATATAATAAATCTAACAAATAAATTACATTAAATTGCTAAATCACCGTAACTTGTTAATAAAACATGTTAGTAAATTACCATAACCTGTTAACATAGATGACTTGCTAGGTGTCAATGGAGTAAGCTTAGACAAATAAGAAGAATTCATTAAGTTTCAGATTGTTTAACTTGGTTTTCATAGGTTAACTTCCGTGTATCAATGGGTAAACCACATACAAAGACAAAGATTCAAAAACCTACTTGAGGCCACATCTTTGATTCCTTGTGTTATTTACTACGAATAAGTCAATACCGCATACAAAGAGGCGGTATTTTAATTCCAAGACCACCAGTACCAATATTTTAATCACTGGTCAACCAACATGGAAGGTTTAAAAAAGGAGACTTGGTTGGGGGCGTAAATGATAACGAAAACAAACCAACTTTACTGACATGTACAACGTTGGCTATTCTATAGAGAACAAAGAGTTCTTTTAGTTTGTAATTTAGAAACAATATGAAATTTTTTTGACGGACTTCCGCTGGAAAAGGTAACAAGACAATGGTCTAATAGTATTAAGGTGTGTAAAAACATAGTATAACAATTTCTTTTTATTTTACCAACGGCTTTCTTCTTTTTTTACCATACTTTAACATGTAAATACTACATAATCTTGCACTTGCAAGGTTTTAAGCACATACCACTTTTATGGTGGCCAAGCATCATATCACTAGACCGCTTGGTCATGGTGTTACCAAAGAGCTAATAGTCTAGTAGTATTAAGGTGTGTAAAATTGTCTCCCTACTCATGAGATTAAGGGTTAAGTCACATAGTGAAAAATAATGTAAAATTAGATGTTGGGTTTCTGCACCCTTATTGAAAAACAAAATTTAAACTTGCATCTGGCTTATTAAGGCTCAACTTCTCATTTCATGAAATACATATTCTATTTTTGATTCCACACATACTTTCTTGTTAGACTATTCGTTGTTGGTTAACTAAGAATCTGTTAATGGAGCCACATTATCTGTTAACGGACGGAACACCGTGTCGCTCCGTTAACGGGGTTAGTTGATGGAAACTTAGGTGTTGTTTGTTTTTTAAGAGGTAAAATATCGGTAGTATGCGGACCACATCTGTAGAAGAAGAGGTGGACCAAATATCTGCAGTCTGTAAGAAGAAGATTGTTTGTTTTTAACGTATGCAGACTTCTAAAATAAACTGGTTGTGGTGGGTGGTGGTGGTGCTGGACCATGGTGGTGGTAGACGGTGGTGGTGGGTGCTAGTGGTGATGGACGATAGTGGGTGGTGGACAGTGATGTAGAGAGTGAAAACCGAGCGTTAAAGTGTTTAACTTGTGTGTTATATTCGGTTCTAAGTAGTTATACGCGTCGAATAAGATAACTACGAGAAATTGTGGTTTTGCAGGTTAATTGCTTAAATCGAAGAGTTAACATGTTTTGAGTTGAAATCGATATGTCCGATGTTGGCGAACGTAGCAAACGGAAGTGTTCGGGTATGGTCTGGGTTGAATTGATAAATTAGATGCATAAAGGATGCGAATCATTGAAGTCAAGGGGCTATTCAGTCATTACTATGAAGTTGAATATAGTGAAAATACAAAAGGAATTATGAAAGATTAAAAGTGAGGGGCTTAAATGTCATTAATTGGAACTTATATGTGAGTAGTAAGTGGGCTGGTGAAATACGATGGGGGTTACGGTTTTTAAACCGTGAATTACGGTTTCTAATAGTTCTTCACAAAAAAAAAAAAAAAAAAAGAGACAGAAACATTGACCCTTGGTTTACGGTCTGAATATGGTGCTTACGGTTGAGTATAGGGGTCCAGAGTGTAACTTCAATTGTGCACAAGTGTGAACACAAATGCAAATCATTTGGCATTCATTCACACGATTTGGAGGCTCCTTTTGGATTTTTATTTTTTATTTGGATGTGGATATATTGGCAGCCAAAAAGAGGTGGAGCTTAGGCTGGACGGTATGGAACCGTCGCAGCGCCCGTCCTCACCCGTCGCCGTCCCCCTCTCCATGCCGCCCCCCCCTCCGTCGTGATCCAGTCATCGTCCTCTCCGTCGGAATTTCGACGTCCAGGACGGAGCAAAACATGTGGGCCCCCCTCTTTCTTCTCGGCGCCGCTCCGTCACCCCATCCCGCCACCCCCGTCTTCTTTCTTCCCTCCGTCACTATACCGTTCAGCCTTAGACTTTGTGAGGACAACATCAATTGAACATCATATTGGTGACTACATTACATGTGAATGTGCAGACTTTGTTGAAGATTATTATTTTCTTCATAATGTCATGGGGGTTTTATGGAATAAAAAAAAAAAACATTGAGAAACGTAGGCGTGAATAAGGAAAGTGGGTGAAGTTGATTTTTGGGGAAAATATAAAAGGTTTTGATAACCCTAATATCGGGGGGCTCTCAACCGAAAAATATCACCATCACATATGATCGATACGACTTGGCAGCCAGAGATCATCCTTGGGCTCTCAAATATCATCACTCAACATCATCATTCGTGACACATCTTCCGCGAATACCGATTCGATCATGATTTCATCCGTCTATCAAGCGCTTGAAGATCGCACGAACGTCATGAGCGGCTAGATTTCCCGTGACCGTCTCCGGGAATAGGGTTTGTGTTAGAACTTTGGGTTTGCTTATGTTACAACTTTTTGGATTAGGATTCGATTAAACTTTCGGTTAGTCGTTCCTATTGTTTTTTGTTTTGATTAAACAATATTTGATTATCGTATTCATTCTTGTTCATCATTTATTTGGTTTGTTTCATCAACATTTGGGATTAAGTTCTAAGTTGTCATTGATTTTCAACCTTTAATCATTGAATTTGTTAATGTTTATGAAATCTGAAATTGGTAATTAACTGGATTACTATTCATTTGCATCAATCTTTCGGTTTCGATCGTGGATTATTGCAATCAAATATATTGTCCGTTAGTTATTTATCAAAACAAGTTTTACAAATAATGTCTATGTGATTTCCAACTAGTCGTAACTAGGTAACCTGATTTTCTGCATAACCTGAAAACCCGGAGATTGATCCATTTTCTCATCATTGTTTACAATCATAATTTACATTTGTTTTCACAATCATTCTCAAACTGCAAAAAACAATTAGTTTAGAAGTAGATGATAATTAAAGGAGTAAACTGCCATTTTGGTCCTTGTGGTTTGGCCAGTTTTGCCACTTTAGTCCAAATCTCAAACTTATTACATCCAGAGCCCTGTGGTTTGGTTTTTGTTGCCATTTTGGTCCAAATTTCAAATTTGACTAGAATTCTCAATTTCAACCCCCTGTTTTGTTCTTATCTCCAGGGGTATTTTGGGTATTTTAAAAATTATTATATTTAATTGTATATATTTAATACCTAAAACAATTATATATAATATATATACACCCACACATACAGAAGTAACAGAACTCTCTCTCTCTCTTCAAAGACTTCATCTCTTCAAAACCCATTCAAGCTGTAACATACATCTTCCTCAAATATAATCTACAGCAATGCCAAACATCCTCACATTTACACTCTCTCTTCTCGATTAACAGAGAGAAGGGACAGAGAGAAAGAGAGAGTGAGAAGAGAGACCGAGGAGGTAGACGACGGTGCAGCACCGCCGTACGCGGCGACGACATCCTTTTCCAACAGGTTTTCGATAAACCTCTCTTTTGTTTTGATTTTTTTTCAGCTCCAAGTGATAATGACAGAGATGTGTTTTTCTTTTTGTTTGTTTGTTTCCGATGATGATGGGGGTGGTGATATTAACAAACAAGATTTCTTTATGTGACGAATCGGTACAGATGACTGGTTCGATTCCTCTGATAATCAATCGATTGAATCTGGAGACGGTGGTGGTGGTTTGTGGCGGCAGGAGGAGAGAGAGAGAGAGAGAAAAAGAGAGAGGGTGGTGATGGTGTGGTGCTGGTAGTTGAGAACGGTGGAGGAGGTGGTGGTGGTAGGTACGGTGGTGGTGGTGATGATACGGTGGTGGGGTGGTGGTGGTGGTGTGGTGGTAGTTCTGAGAGAGAGAGAGAGAGAGAGCATAGTTGGTGGTGGTGATGATACGGTGGTGGGGGTGGTGATTGTGGTGGTGGTAGTTCAGAGAGAGAGAGAGAGAGAGCGCATAGTGAGAAAGATGAGAGAGAGAGAGAGAGAAAAGGGGTGTTGAGAGAGAGAGAGAGAGAGAGTGCAGAGAAAGGGGTGTTTGGGATTTATAATCAGAGTTTAGGGGGTGTTTGGATTAATAATCATTTACAATAAAACCAAAATGACAAAAATACCCCTGGATATAAGGACAAAACAGGGGGTTGAAATTGGGAATTCTAGTCAAATTTGAAATTTGGACCAAAATGGCAACAAAAACCAAACCACAGGGCCCTGGATGTAATAAGTTTGAGATTTGGACTAAAGTGGCAAAACTGGCCAAACCACAGGGACCAAAATGGCAGTTTACTCTAATTAAAGCAACGAACTTTTACACTTTCCACTGATTCCCCATGGATTCGACACCCCACTTGCCCTTTGCTATTAAAAGGTGAATAGGATATTTTCACTTATATTTTTTGACCGACCTTACGACATCGATCAGACAGTGGTGGTGGACGTGGTGGTGGTGATGGACGGTAGTAGGTGGTGGACGCTGGTGGTGAATTGTGGTGGTGGTGGTGGGCGGTGGTGGTGAGTGGTGGTGTTTAACTCTCTGCAGACCTTAGAAGATCTTAGAAGTGGTTGGGCCAAGTCTGCAACAAGAAGAGCTCGCGCAGATGTTTTTTAATGAAACCTCTTCGGAAAAAAACAAACAGTCTGCACATGGCAATGTCTGCGCGTGATCTGTGCGGCGCAGATAGAAGAGTTTGCGTAGAGCTTTTCAGAAAAAAAAAAAAACAAACAGCACCTTAGTTAACACATTGGAGATAGCTAAGCCCATGGTTGTATCTACCAATCACAAGCCACTTTGATATTATTTTTTATTTTTATCTTTAGTTAATGGTATTAAATGTTAGTTAACCCACTAGACAATGTTAATATGAATTTAGTTAATGGTCAAGTTGTGTTGTGACGTGACGGTGATGTGACAATGGGTTAACGAATATTTTGTTAATCCACAACACATAGTCTTAGAAAATAGGAGAATCACATATGTCATATTTTCATGTGGATCAAATTGGTCGTGAAATTAGATCATTTATTATTATCTATTAGAAATTTAGTACGTTTTCCTCAAAAGTATTGAAGATGCATACTTTTTTTTCCTTTAACATGCTACTAGGTTATAACCTCGTGTATTACACGGGTTGAATAAATGTAATATTGTTTACCAAATAATAAAATAATACATCTTTACAAGAGGCTTTTTAAGATATAACTTTTTTATTATTTGATATATAAAATTAGATTTATTCAATTTGTACAATACACGAGGTTTTTTAAGGATATATATTTTTTATTATTTAGTACAGAAAATTACATTTATTCAAACCATGTAATGCGCATATTTTTAAAGATGTAATTTTTATACAATTTTATATATTAAATAATAAAAAGATATATCTATAAGAACCATATTGTACGGGTTGAATAAATGTAATTTTATATACCAAATAAAAAAGTTATATCTTTAAAACCACGTGTATTACACGGGTTGAATAAATGTAATATTGTTTACCAAATAATAAAATAATACATCTTTAAAAAAACTCATTTATAACACAGGTTGAATAAATGTAATTTTAGATACCAAATAATAAAAAAACATCTTTAAAAATATGCGCATTACACGGTTTGAATAAATGTAATTTTATGTACTAAATAATAAAAAAATATATATTCTTAAAAAAGCCCGTGTATTATACAAATTTAATAAATCTAATTTTATATATCAAATAATAAAAAAGTTATATCTTAAAAACCCTCATGTATTGCATGGGTCGAGTAAATGTAATTTGTATAGTGAAAATAAAAATATTTAATATATTAATACAAAGTTTGGTTTTCGTGATAAAAATAGATTATTCTGTTGTTGCAAAATTTGTTAACGAAGTCTCGATAAATTTAACCCTTTATTTAAAACTCTGTAAATGTATAAATGATAAATAATATTAGTCAATTTTATTTTAAGTTTCTTAAAATCTATTTGATACCAAACTAAACAAAACGTTCAAATATAATTAATTCAAATAAATAATATTATAAATGAGAAGGAGATTAAACTAAATAATAATTATCCATAAGATATTAAATTAATAATATTTAGTAGAAGGATTATCTATAATATAAGATATTAAATAAATAATATTTTGTAGGCGGGTTATTTATAATTAATTAGAAGAGATTAAACTAAAATTATAATTATCTATAAGAGATGGTCTACTATGATGACAAGTGTCCCAAGAGTGGTTTCTTTTATTATATAGTACTAGCGGTAAGACTCGTGTGCAAACACGGGTCGTTTCTTAGAAAACCATGCATAACACATATTGACAGAACATATAGATTTGTGTATAGATATTGTACCAAAACGTGTTATTTATTATAGCTAAAAGACAACTATAAGTTTAGATTGTGCAAACACGGGTGGTTTCTTAGAAAACCATGCATAACAAATATAAACGATGATTATAGTTATATTTATATAGACTTATAAATAAAATAAATAAATAAGTCAGTCAGTGAATACTTAAAGTTTAGAGTATAAACACTTAAAGTTTAGATTGTGCTGAGTCTTGTTTTTCTTCCGTAAATGTCCGAAAAACCATTTTGATGATGTAATCTTCTTGAGCCTTGTCTTCTTTTGTTAATTCATCCATCTGCTTTTCTTTCCTTCTTTGATAAAGGATGCTAGCATGTGGAGCAGTGGGTCTCCTGATTGGTAATTTTTGTTGTTTGACTGGAACCACTGCTTCCGGATAATCAGGCTTTTTAGGAGCAGTGGGATCTCTCTTCCTTAACTCTTCCAACTTTTTGTAGGTAGCAAACACCTTTTCTTCTCTCCACCTTGTAACCTGGTTCCTTGACCCATAATCAGCAGTTATCAGCTCTTCTTTCATTCTTTTCAGTTTCAAGGTCCTTTCTGGTACATTTTTCTTGTAATTGGCCCAAACCGGAGGAGTTTGCGTTACCTTGTCTTGAATCATCTTTTGAATTCTGGTTGTCTCCTCTTGCAGTTCACTGATGGTCCATTCTTTGTATTGATACTTTTCTGCCCTGTACTTCTTGTATGCTATTATGTATTCAAGATAGTAATTTCTCATGCTTTCATCATCTTTTTCTGATAATTTCTGACAAAAGACTTTTGAGAACTGCTCTAAAGTTCTAACTTTACTGAGCAGGTATTTGATATGTGGTCGAAAACCGGTGCTTGTAATTGTTTAATTTGATGTTTTTACACAAGTTTTAATTTCGAATAACCTACTTTTGATTAGATATGTATTTTGCAGGTCTAGCGGAGTTAAAGGAGCTTTTCGGGAGCTTTACGGGTCACCGAGATGAAAAACGAGCCACCGGGGAGCTTAATGGGTCAACCGGGAGCAAGGAACGCGAAAAACGGAAGTCAAGATTTCCAGGCACCGTAGCCGATGCCCAAATGGGTCGTCGCCGACGGTCGTTGCTATGTTCCGTCGCGTGAAATGGCCGTAGACAGCGACTTAGGCCGTCGGCCATTTTTGAAGAAGCATGCACCGTCGCCGACGGGGCTTCAGGCCGTCGGCGACGGTCCCCCTATGTTGAAGACGCGCTGATTTGACTTCCATGATGGTTTTTGACGAATAAAAACAAGTTTTCACCAACCAAAAACGGGGGTTACACATTTTTGAGTTTAAAAAGGTGATCTTAGAGCCATTTTATGATGATTCTTCCATTACCAATTTACCATCCATCATCATATAACCCGAATCAACAACCGAATCATCACGACTTCCATTCGATAACCCTAATTCCATTCATCTTTCAATCCATCATCACCAATCATCCACAACCCTAACCATTCCTCCATTCATCCATCTTCAAGCTTCAAGATGACCCAATTCAAGTCTCAAGCACCCGTTGATCGTGTCTTTTCCACCATGAGCGGCTAAATTCTTGGAGGTTTCACCCCGGTGTAGGTTTTTGTAAGTCTTAGGGTTTAAACATTGTATTTGAGATTCGATTTGTGCCAAGTTGTGATTTGATTTTGAAACTTATGATAATTGTCTTGCATTGGTATTGTATTCGTGAATTGTCGAGTGAAAATTAAATTTGACTTTGCGAAATATTAATGTGCAATTATGCCTTATCTGGGTTAGAGTTTACATGTTCTTGGTAACAAAGTGCATTGTGGTCCGTCACTCGCGACGTTAATAGCTCTTGGCACCTAAACCTTGTAACACTAAGTTTGTTAATCATATTTGCAATTGAATCGAATCTAAAATGTGTAGAAACCCTAGGACTTCAATCACCGAACCGGGTGTGAACCTTGTTTTCTTTATATTGTTCAAACAATCAATTTCATTTCTTGCAATTTGTTAATCATTAGTTGTTAATCAATTCTTCTAGTTTAAATTCACATCTTTCAACAAAACAAAAAAATAAAAAAATATATCATAGCAAGCTTCATAAGTTCCGACACATATTTCAATTCAATCAAATCCACTCGCAAACCACATACTCTTCGTGGTTCGACCCCTTGCTACCACTAATTATTTGTTAAGGGTATTTTGGGACTATAAATATTATCTTTGACCGGAGCGCGACACTCCGATCAAATTTTGGCGCCGTTGCCGGGGAGGGCGTGCGCTTTGTGTTTGGATTATTGTTTGAATTTTGTGATTATCTGTTTAAATTGTTTAGTTTCTTTTTGTACCTTGTCTTTTTCCTTGTTACGCGGGTGTGTTACTTGTGCAGGTTACAGGTAGTGTATGCATACGCGAAACTCCGGGAGGACCTCACCGTTAGTCTACGAACCGGAAATCGAAAGAGTAGCAAGAAGAAACCTAGCAACCCGGTTAGAAGCAACTCTTGCTTCTAATCAAACCAATCAAACACCACAATTCACACCGACCATTGAAACCGATTCAATGGCAAACCAAAACTCCAAAACTCAAACCAAAACCTCAACCAAAACCAAAACCCGAACCAATTCCAATACCGAAGCAACTTCAATCCCGCCCAAAATGTTCAACCTATACCTCAAGAGAGACCGGGTGGTAATAACAACACCGGACCACCCACACCACCTTTCCAAAACCAAAATCCCAACAACACCCAAAGAACACCCCAACAACAAAACCTTCATCGACAAACTTCCTTACCCATCAACCTTGATGACCGGAATGTCAATTCCGACCGTCGAGGCAATCGAGATCGTGGCAATCCCGCGAATGAAGACCCATTCTTTAACATAGACGATTTGAGGAACGCCATCCCCGATGATGAGCCGTTTAGTGTTCCCGGTTACCAATCGCCGGATCATGTGAGTGTTCATACGGAAAATTCGGATGATGGGGGCTATTATGACGATCGGGTTAATGATGACGAAGATTGGGGGTATGTGAATCAAGGTAACATCTACAATGCAAGAGGGTTTGAAGATGAGGAGTTTGGCTATCAAAATGCCAACTTTATGGGGAACGATGATTACGGGTACGGGGATAGGAGAAATGACGGTTACGAAAATAACCGCCAACCACGAAACAATTACCAAAGGAACCGAAATGATAGGTTTTACAAAAACAACAACAATGCTAACCCTAACCGGATTCCTCATTTCGTGGGAGGTGACAATCAAAGGGGTAACCAAGGTGGAAACCGAAGAGGTGATAGGGGAGGTGATAGAAGGGATAATCGGAGACCGGTCGATCAAGTAGTTAACGGTCCGCATCGTCGTCAACAACCTCCACGGGGAGTGAATGACCGTTTCCGACCGGTAGTTACCGATAATGACTCTCCAATAGTGTGTGAAAGGAGAATGTTCGACTGCAAGCCCCACTACATCAACATACTTCCCCATTTCAATGGGAGGTCTAATGATGAACCGTATACGCATTTGGCGGAGTTTTCCTCCATTTGTAACACTATCGGGGGGCATAACTTCGCATTGGAGGAGGTCAAACTTCGATTGTTCCAGTTTTCGCTAAAAGACAAGGTGAAACAATGGTTTCTTACACTTCTGGTGAATAGTATTCGGACATGGGGCGAGATGCAAAAAGTTTTTCTCGATGAATACTATTCGATGGCAAAGACCGATGACGCTAGAGACAAAATTAGGTCTTTCCGCCAACTATCAAGCGAACCATTGCACGAAGCATTTACAAGGTACAAGGAGTTGATTCGGAAATGCCCACATCACCAAATAGAAAAGTGGGAATTGGTGAAGTGTTTTGTACGTGGTTTGGATGATGCGACGTGGAATCGCCTCGAGTCAACGAGCAACGGAACTTTATTGAGCAATCATGAAGATGATGATTGGGAATTCCTCGAGCGGATGAGCAAGCGATCTAAAGAAAAGGAATCGGCCGATAGAGCCAAGAAACATCCCGTTTCCTGGTCACTTCCCGATCTTGATTCTAAGGATCGAATTTCTACCTTAGAACGGGAAATGGCTCGTATGAAGAAGGAGGTGAACGCGGTACAATTCGCGGTGTGTGAAGAGTGTGGAGATATCGGCCATAGAACCGAGCAATGTCCAACGGGGCTGAGTGATTACACCGAGGAGGTAAATCAAGTGTATGGGGATCGGAAGCAAGACGACATGAATTCCAACACTTACCATTCGGGTTTGAGAAATCACCCTAATTTCCGGTATGGTAACGCCTCAAATCAAATGAATCCGAATTTCCAATCAGGTAATCATGGTGGTCAAGGTGGGTCATCGTATAACAATCATCAAGGTGGTAACCAAAGGGGTTACCAAAGGAATTACAATCAAGGGGGTAACCAAGGGTAACAAAACCGTGAAGGTAATTATCAACGTGGTTACAACCAATGTGGAAATGGGGGTAATGTTTCTAACTCTCAAGGTGACGACTCGTTTAATTCTAAAATGGATGCTCTCATGAATGCTATGAGTACCCTTACAACTGAAGTGAGGAAATAGTTTGAAGTAAGGGATAAATCTCACAAGGCCCTGGAGAAGCAAGTGGGGCAACTTGCTCAAGAGATGGCTCAAATTCGTGGAAGTGGAGGAGGACTTCCAAGTGACACCACAGTGAACCCTAAGCATCAAGGGTCGAGCTCGAGGAACACACGTGAGTTACAAATAAATGAAATTTCTTTACGTAGTGGTCGAGTAATAAATAGTGGTGTTGAGCCACCATCACCCAAGTTTGTTGAAGGGGTGGTGGAAGATGCGAGTGATGATGAAGGTAAAAACGGTCAAACGGGTCAAAAGAAAAATGATGTTAAAATTAATAATAATACACCCGTTGTGACCGTTCCTGTCCCAAAGGCTAAGGAAAAGGGTGTGGAGGTTAATACCGCCCCTTATCCTGAAGCTTTGTTGGGACCATCTAAGAAAGTGCTAAATAAACGAGGACCACAACAAGAAGAGATGTGAGAAATTTTTAAACAAGTCAAAATTAATTTACCACTCTTAGATGCAATCAAGCAAGTGCCTTCATATGCTAAATACTTGAAAGATTTATGCACCCAAAAACAGACTCACAAGTTTCCTAAGAAACTTGATTTAACCGAAAATGTGAGTTCGATTCTTTCAGGTGCACTTCCACCAAAACTTCAAGATCCGGGGGCACCCATTATTTCAATACAAGTCGGTGAATTTAAAATGACACGGGCACTTTTGGATCTTGGGGCAAGTGTGAGTATCTTGCCGGGTAGTTTATATGACCAATATGATTTTGGTCCACTTCAAGTGTCTAACACCACCGTGGTGTTAGCCGATTTGACTCCTAAACTACCCCGTGGGATAGTCACGGGTGTAATAGTCAAGGTCGAGGACTTTTACTATCCGGTGGACTTTCTAGTATTAGATTATGTTTCTTTGGACCGAACCAAGCAACCAACGGTGATCCTCGGTCGACCATTTTTGGCAACATCAAATGCCCAAATTAATTGCAAATCGGGCACGGTCGACATGACTTTTGGTAACCGTCGGTTGCGGTTGAATGTCTTTTCAGGATTAATGGATCCTCTAGTCGGCGATGAATGCTATATGGTGGACATTGTTGACGAGTGTATACCTCTATGCGACATTAGTGTCGAAGAGGAAAACACAATAGAGGAATATTTCATGTTTGATAGGTTACAAGGAGAGATGAATCGAAGCATGGATGAAGAAGTGAAAGAGTTAGAGGTCATGGCGGCAAGGGAAGGAAGGCCCACTTGGACACACCAAGTGGAAAGTCTTCCGGAAAGCATTGATACAAAGTTGAAGCCGTCATTGGAAGAGCCTCCGGTGCTAGAGTTGAAGGTGTTACCCAAGCATCTTAAGTATGCTTATGTGGGTGAGGGTAGCACGCTCCCGGTTATCATTGCATCCAACTTGACCGGGGAGTAAGAAGAAAAGTTGATGAGAGTATTGGTCACTCATAGAGCCGCTATCGGGTGGACCATTGCGGATTTGAAGGGAATTAATCCCTCGGTGGTGATGCACAAGATCATCACGAAAGATGGTATGAGTCCTTTTCGCGACACACAAAGGAGACTAAATCCGAACATGCGAGAAGTGGTTAAAAAGGAGGTATTGAAGTGGCTAGATGCGGGTATCATATACCCTATCTCGGATAGCCAATGGGTAAGCCCGACACAAACAGTTCTTAAGAAAGCGGGTATTCAAGTCGTCACAAATGATGCAGGTGAAGAGGTCGCCACTCGGCCGGTAACCGGGTGGCGTATTTGTATTGATTATAGGAAGTTAAATGCTGCAACTTCCAAAGATCATTTCCCTTTGCCATTTATTGACCAAATTGTTGAGAAATTGGCCGGACAAAAATTTTATTGTTTTCTAGATGGTTATTCAGGATACAATCAAATTGCTATACATCCGGAAGACCAAGAAAAGACTACCTTTACTTGTCCATACGACACCTTCGCATTTAGGCGAATGCCTTTTGGACTTTGTAATGCCCCCGCCACCTTCCAAAGGTGTATGATGAGTATCTTTTCAGATATGGTGGGGGAGTCTTTGGAAATCTTCATGGATGATTTCTCAATATTTGGGTCATCATTTGAGACATGCCTTGACCAACTCGAAAAAGTTTTAAAAAGATGTGTTGAGAAAAATCTTGTTTTGAGTTGGGAAAAGAGCCATTTTATGGTTCAAGAAGGGATTGTGTTGGGGCATGTCGTCTCTAGCCGTGGGATTGAGGTGGATAAAGCAAAAGTGCAAGTTATATCCACTTTGCCTTATCCCACAAGTGTTAAGGGTATTCGGTCATTCTTAGGACATGCGGGGTTTTATAGGCGGTTTATTAAAAGCTTTAGTGATATAACAAAACCCCTATGCAATTTTTTGTTAAAGGATAAAACTTTTGATTTTGATAAAAATTGGCAAAATGCCTTTAACGTGTTGAAGAAAAAGTTGGTTGAGGCCCCAAACTTGCAATCACCGAATTGGTCTTTACCATTCGAAATTATGTGTAATGCAAGTGATTATGCGGTGGGGGCCGTATTGGGTCAACGGGTAGACAAGAAACCGGTTGCCATATACTACGCAAGTACGACTCTCTCAGATGCGCAATTAAATTATACAACCACCGAGAAAGAGCTACTTGCGGTGGTATATGCGTTGGATAAATTTCGTGCTTATATATGGGGTACTAAAGTCATTGTATATTCTGACCATTCTGCAGTTAGGTATCTCATGGACAAGAAGGATGCAAAGCCGAGATTAATCCGATGGGTTCTCTTGTTACAGGAATTTGATTTGGAGATTCGGGACAAGAAAGGGAGCGAGAATGTGGTTGCGGACCACTTGTCTCGATTGGTTGTGGAGGAGGATTCTTCCCGTGAAGAGATTAACGAGAACTTCCCGGATGAGCAAATTTTAAAAGTTGCAATATTACCATGGTATGCTAATATTGTTAATTATTTGGTTACAGGTGATTTGCCGGCTCATTGGGATAGAAGGAAGAGGTTGCACTTCCTTTCTCAAATCAAGTACTACACGTTGGAAGAACCGGACTTATTCAAGTTTTGTCCGGATCAAGTCGTTCGAAGATGCATACCCGACGAGGAGATTCCTAGAGTCTTGATGCACTTGCATTCATTTCTTGTGGGGGCCATTTCAGTGGTCACAAAACCGGGCACAAAGTGCTCAATAGCGGCCTTTATTGGTCGGCTATTTTTAAGGATGCTTTTAAATTCGCTAAAAACTGTGTGGAGTGTCAAAAGTTAGGGGGTATTTCTAAAAGGGATGAAATGCCCATGCAACTGATCCTCATTGTAGATATTTTTGATGTGTAGGGGATCGATTTCATGGGCCCATTCCCTAATTCGCATGGCAATTTATACATCTTGGTGGCGGTCGATTATGTATCCAAATGGGTTGAAGTGATTGCCACCAAGACGAATGATCATACCGTTGTTTGCAATTAGTGATGGGGGATCTCACTTTAAGAATTTTAACTTTGGCAAACTTTTAAAACGGTATGGTGTTGACCATCGAATCGCTACCCCTTACCACCCACAAACAAGCGGTCAAGTGGAGGTTTCCAATAGGCAAATAAAAGAAATTTTGCAAAAGACCGTTCGACCCGACCGAAAGGATTGGTCGACGAAGTTGAATGATGCTTTATGGGCTTATAGAACGGCTCATAAAACACCTATTGGAACTACACCTTATCGCTTAGTTTATGGGCGAAATTGCCATTTACCGATTGAACTTGTGCATCGTGCTTGGTGGGCTATTAAAGAAGTTAACATGAAATATGACGATGCAGGAAAAGAGCGAAAATTAAAGCTTTGCGAATTGGAGGAGCTTAGGGAAGAAGCGTATGAGTGCGCCTCGAAATACAAGGATGATATGAAGAGGGCACATGATGCGAAGTTGAAGCCGAAGGAGTTTGAAGTGGGTCAAAAGGTTTGGCTATATAACGCACGGCTTAAATACTTTCCCGGAAAGCTTAAGAGTAAATGGATGGGCCGTACGTGATTATACGGGTCGGAAAGCTTGGAGATGTTACAATCAAGGACCCGAAGGATGGGTCGAAGCAAACGGTTAATGGCCATCGCCTTAAACCGTTCCTTGATGGTAACAATGAGAAAAAGGATGAGAATGTGGAGTCGGTGAACTTCGTGGTAAGTGTGCCAACTTATGAGGTCAACTGAAAGGACCGGTAATGAGGTTTGTAGAGTTATGTACAATTTATTTAATTGCTTGCGTATTTTTGTGGTAATCGTTCTCATTCCATACTAACCCTTGTGATTTTGTGAAGTCCGGACATTCCGAACGGGTCTTGAAGACAAAAGGTATGTTTTTAGACTTATTTGTGTGTATTTGGGACAATACACGATTTTTTCTGGGGGTGGTAGGGCCGTTAACGGTTTTCGTGTTTTCAAAATTTAACTTATAAAAATTTACAAAAAGAATTTTAATAATTTTTAGGAATTTTTAATGTATATAGTCCTTTTATAAAATTTTCTCCATATTTTCAAAAAAAAAAAATTGAAAAAAATAAAAAAACTTGATTTATATGAACCGTCGCCGACGGTTAAGTCTTCTGTCGCCCACGGTGTCTCAAACCATCCGTCGCCCACAAATCCCCGTAGAGAGCGACTTAGTTCGTCGCGTGGCCCTCCCATTTCCGTAAGCCGTCGCCGACGGGATTCCTTACCGTCGCCGACGGTCCCCCAATTTCCAGCCGACACAACATGTTGCTAAATGCCTAGTATCGAACCTAACTCCTCTTTTAACCCTTAAAACTCAACCCAAACATAGTTTTAACCATACAAAAGTCTCGAAAACCTTATCACATACCCACATACCCTCATTTATCATATCTATACGTATTATCATTGCTCTTGCACTTCATCTTCTTCACCCAACACACCAAGAACCCTAATTCTTCTTCTTCTCATAACTTCTTTGATTCTCAGCCAAATCTCTTGACTCTTGAGCCTATTGTGTGTAATTTTTCAAGAGGAACAAAACCCCCATAACGGTTTTCATTGATTCTTGCTGGTTGGCAAGATCTCTGAAGTCAAAGATTCGGGTTTTTGAAGAGTGTTAACCAAGTTTCTTGCTTTGCACATTTTCATAGTTTTTCTTGTTCATCCACGCTAAAGGTATGGAATTTCAGTAAATTTATGCATGATTATCATATGAATTATTGATTTCCCCCGAATTTTAAAGCTTATTGTTTAAGAGTAGGTTGTTTATCATAATGTATGATGTTTTAGCGTGAATTTGAGGATGAGTGCTTGATTTGGGTGGGATTTGAACATGCTCTAGTCTTGGTGATGTGATTACACTAGTTAGTTGCATGATTGAGCATAGTTGTGATGTTGAATATTGTTGAAACCATGAAACTTTGAATTTTTTTTATGAATAAACATGTTAGAATTGATATGTAGATGATAAAATGTGCGACTTTGGAAGTTTAAAAAGGCGATTTTTACATCTAATTATTGATTGAAATTCAACATTGCATATTATGTTCAAAGTTTGAGATTGCTTGAAGATTTGGGTATACTAATTGTTGTCTTGTCTTTTGATTGTAGCTATGTTTGGAGGAAGAAAGAAAGCAAAAACCTCCAGGCAAGGTTCATCTTCGGGAGCCGGTTCAGGCTCGGGGCAATATCAAAAACGTTGGGAACAGTTAAGTAATGTAGAAGAAGGTGATGGGCAACTCTATAGACAAGATTGGGATTGAGAGGAGGCCAAGAATAGTCGATCGGCCTCAGTTTGGAAGGACGAAAAACAAAAGGCTCTTTCCCGGTACCGAAACAAGAAATTAGAGGCGAATATGTGGAAAATGAAGATGGTCACGGGTGTTTCAAAGCCCGTACCCGAGAGGGTAGTATGTGAGCGTACGTTGAATGTCGAAGAATTCCGCAAATCGGCATAGTTCAAAGGTTTGAAAAGATTGGGTGGGAACGAGTGCTTGATTGGTGCAAGGATATCACCACCCGGGTGAATTTGGGGGCAGTTTGTGAATGGTTGTCGACTCTACAGTTTGAACATTCTGATGGGCCGGCTCCTACATGGCAGTTGATCGGCAATATTGGCAAAAATCAAATGATTATGTTATTTGAACACATGAATGCCATCGCGAGATTTGATTCGCTTGGGGTTGAAGCATATGACTACTATGACTACGACCATTTTCTGGATAACAAGGTAAACACGGCTGATCCAGATCAAATGCTAGCATCGGTATTGCCAGGTTCTGGGGGTGCAGGGGAGTCCAGAAATGATTTGTCTTTGGAGGGTAAACTATTACAAGGCATTTCATTGGAGAATGTTATGGTGCGGTTTAGGGACCGCGGGACAGTGAAGGCACCCGACTGCCGGGTTTTACATTCATTGCTGTATGGGACGCCAAGGCTATCATGGAGCCAAATCGTGATGATCAATACGTGGGATACAAGGGAATCATTCAAACGGAAGATGATCCCTTATGTGAGATTGATTGGCGTGATGATTTTGCAGCAAAATGCATTGCCTCAGGAGTCGCTGTGGGTGTCTAAACCCATCGATCAGATTAATTTCTCCTCCATGAAGTGACATTGGAAGATAACGGTTAAGGTTTTTGGTCATCTTCACACAGTCGAGGATGAACAAGGAAACAGTTACCGATACACTGAACCGAGAGAGGGTGATGAAGAGGAGGATGAAGATGAGGAGATGGTTGATATGGAGGATGAGACGGAGCCTCCCGGTCCACGGGGACCAAGACAGAGATACAGGAGGAAACATCGGGAAATTTATGCCGATGTTGCAGACTTTGTGAATCAAAGACAGGGGCCGACATACCGGAATTGGAACCGCGGGCAACAAGCGGTTTATGATAACATCTCAGCATGTATAGGCGAGGGAAGAGAATATGAGGTAAGAAGGAAAGGATGGGAAGTGACGCACGGGGCATACACACAAGAATAGTGGGCTTTCCAAGCATCCTTTCGCGAGAGGATGGAGAAGCAAATGGAGGAACAGCAATTGCAACAAGCGCTACAAAGGTCACAAATGGAACGCTTGTTACAGTTGCAAGAGGAAGATAGGGCCCGAAGACGGGCACGGGAGGAAGATGAGGCAAGGCGTCAAAACGAACAAAGAGAATTGGAACAACGCCGATGGAGAGCTTTATGTGTTTCTAACCAAATGGCTATTAATAATGCCAAGGTGCTCCACGATCAGGAGCGACATCAAAGAGACTATGAAGCCGGTCTCCCTTATGCCGAACACTCGGGGTGGACCGATTACCCCAACCTACCCCATCCACGGGGCCCATCCGATCCAACCCCTCACTGGCCCGAGGCAGTAGGCTCCAGCTTCATCCCGATTCCTTACCAACCACCACCTCAAGGAGAGCAGAGTCCACTCGATAACTATAGGGATATGTTTGTGGCCCTCACTGGTTATCAATACCAGTCAAACCCGCCAGTTAACCCCAACGAGCGATATCAGTGGTAAAGGCAAGGTATGTTTTGTGTTGTTGTTGTATATTATTTTGTTTTCGTTATTTTTATTTCGTTATTATTTATTTTTGCCTAGTTAAATGAACGTTGTGGGTGTGTTCCCTATATAACCCTCACGAGACCTACTCGTCCTCCCAAGCTATTGGGGGGTTTAAAAGGGCTTGTTGCATAAGCTAAATGCAATCGTGATTCCTACGAAAGTGAGTTAGGTTTGTTATTGTTGTAAATTATTTTCCACATAAATCAAAGTGAAATAACGTATGTCTTGGTAATATTTTCATAAAAGTGGTAGAACTAGGTAACTAACAAATTTTGATGGTTGTGAGAAGCATGCTTCTACACAAAGGTTAAGATTTGTAGATACATTGTGTTCGTGGGACAACCGCTTTCTTGAAGAGAAGAAGAGCACACGAGGAATGAGCTCAAAAATCAGGTGCATACGTTTCCTTTTACTTTTGATTTTTAGTTTGCAAATAAGTGGATTATAAATTGTATATTATTTTTCCAGGGTGAAATTTTGGGGAAGTTAGTCGTGTCACATCCCTTGTGTACTTTAAAAACTCTAGTTCTTACACATTGAGGACAATGTTTACCTCAAGTATGGGGATGGGGGGAGTAGTAAAAGTTTTAGATTTTGACCCGTTCATTTAAACACTACACATTGAGGACAATGTTTACCTCAAGTGTGGGGATGGGGGAAAATTTCAAAAATTTTTCAAAAATATCTTGTTTCAAAAGCGATCTTAAAAGCACAAGTAACTAAGTCAACGAGGGATGTCACAACCCATTTGGTCTTTTGTCATGGCCAAGTTCAAATTAATAGCATGACGGGTATTTAGCGGGTGGTTATTTGGGAATAATCCGCCTAAGAAACTAGTATTTCATGCATGTCACATACCATACCCTTTTAGATATGTGAGGTTTTGAGCCACTTTTATATCATAGATTACATACCTATGTTTCTTTGTTTGAGTGGACCATTAGTCATGTATTGTAGAACTTGCAACTTTTGATACGTTTGAGACCATAGACCGAATACAAGCACGAGAATGATTAAGGCATTAGGTAAACCTTTTCCTTTTACACCATTTTTATATCCTTACCCAAAAATTATCCCCTAGTAGCCAATTTTGAGCCTAATCCTTTCGTTTGACCACCCTATAGCCCATAACCTTAAACCTTTCCTTTTAAACCCGTGCGATGAAAATGAGATTATAGGAGAAAAAATGTACAGTTGTGTTTTGATTGCTGGCATAAAATAAAAATAAAAACAACAGAAAATGTTATAAAAAAGACGAGGAAAGTGTTTAGAAAAGAACAAAAATATATGTTCTTAGTTTAGAAATAAAAGGCAAAGGTTATTACCCCATAGTTGATGTTTATATTTAGTTTTGTTTAGGTTAGTGGTTTGTAATAAAAATCGAATTTTCATCGCCTTAGCCACTTTAAAATATCCTATTTCCTACCCTTAGCCTGGCCCCGTTACAACCCTTACAAAGACCTTCTGACTTGTGCTTAGTATTCGTGATCAGTGGTGGAGAATGATTGAGTTGCAAGCCTATGCGGGTGCGTGTTCTAATCAGTTTTGAGTGATTATTCTTTGAAGTGCTAATACATTATAAACATTAGCCAATTTATAAACCGAGTGGAGAGAACATTGTGAGGGATGTGTATGAATTATTGGTTTCGCGGGCGGGTTAATCTTGGATAACCATTTTATATGTGAATTCACTTGACCGTTAAATATGTTAAAAATTGTAAAGAATTTGAACTTTAGCATGACAATAGACCTTAACCTTTGTCTCGGGAATGGGAAGTGTATTCTTTGTTTGACCCACGTGAAAGTGAAAAACAGATTTGCTTGAGGGCAAGCAAAAGACAAGTGTGGGGATGTGATACGTGGTCGAAAACCGATGCTTGTAATTGTTTAATTTGATGTTTTTACACAAGTTTTAATTTCGAATAGCCTACTTTTGATTAGATATGTATTTTGCAGGTCTAGCGGAGTTAAAGGAGCTTTTCGGGAGCTTTACGGGTCACCGGGATGAAAAACGAGCCACCGAGGAGCTAAATGGGTCAACCGGGAGCAAGGAACGCGAAAAACGGAAGTCAAGATTTCCAGGCACCGTCGCCGACGGTCGTTGCTATGTTCCGTCGCGTGAAATGCCCGTAGACAGCGAGTTAGGCCGTCGGCCATTTTTGAAGAAGCATGCACCATCGCCGACGGGGCTTCAGGCCGTCGGCGACGGTCCCCCTATGTTGAAGACGCGCTGATTTGACTTCCATGATGGTTTTTGACGAATAAAAACAAGTTTTCACCAATAAAAAACGGGGGTTACACATTTTTGAGTTTAAAAAGGTGATCTTGGAGCCATTTTATGATGATTCTTCCATTACCAATTTACCATCCATCATCATATAACCCGAATCAACAACCGAATCATCACGACTTCTATTCGATAACCCTAATTCCATTCATCTTTCAATCCATCATCACCAATCATCCACAACCCAAACCATTCCTCCATTCATCCATCTTCAAGCTTCAAGATGACCCAATTCAAGTCTCAAGCACCCGTTGATCGTGTCTTTTCCACCATGAGCGGCTAAATTCTTGGAGGTTTCACCCCGGTGTAGGTTTTTGTAAGTCTTAGGGTTTAAACATTGTATTTGAGATTCGATTTGTGACAAGTTGTGATTTGATTTTGAAACTTATGATAATTGTCTTGCATTGGTATTGTATTCGTGAATTGTCGAGTGAAGATTAAATTTGACTTTGCGAAATGTTTATGTGCAATTATGCCTTATCTAGGTTAGAGTTTACATGTTCTTGGTAACAAAGTGCATTGTGGTCCGTCACTCACGACGTTGATAGCTCTTGGCACCTAAACCTTGTAACACTAAATTTGTTAATCATATTTGCAATTGAATCGAATCTACAATGTGTAGAAACCCTAGGACTTCAATCACCGAACCGAGTGTGAACCTTGTTTTCTTTATATTGTTCAAACAATCAATTTCATTTCTTGCAATTTGTTAATCATTAGTTGTTAATCAATTCTTCTAGTTTAAATTCACATCTTTCAACAAAAAAAATACAAAAATATATCATAGCAAGCTTCATAAGTTGCGCCACATATTTCAATTCAATCAAATCCACTCGCAAACCACATACTCTTCGTGGTTCGACCCCTTGCTACCACTAACTATTTGTTAAGGGTAATTTGGGACTATAAATATTATCTTTGACCGGAGCGCGACACTCCGATCAGTATTGATAATTTCTTTGAATCTCTTTGTCAGACTTTCCCTCTGTATCTCTTTTAGATATATCCCCTGCTTGTTGGGCCTTTATTTTGAGATATTCTTCTATATTTCTTGGCAAAGGATAACCTTGAACAGATAGGAGTTTCCTCTTTTCAGGATCATCTTCAGAGTAGAAGGATTTGATTTCCTCCCTGACTGCTGGAAGATCTAGAGGATATTGTACTCCTGCAGGGTCAATGGCTGTGTTTTGATTGAAGAGTTGAACTGAAGACAATGGAACAGGGTTTGGAATGGTGACAAGGGACAGTGGTTGTGTAGATGTTAGAGTTGGGGAAGTGTCATCTTCCGGTACAATGTTTGTTATCTTTCTCCTTTTGTGCTTTGGAGAAGTTGGTGGTGTATTTATGGGTTCAGTGGCAGAGATTGAAGTAGTTGGTATCTGATTAATAGCTGTTGAAACAACTGGTTTTTCAACCACTGTGGTCACTACAACAGTTGATGTGTCAACTGTTGTTTTCTGCTTTTTGGCAGCTGGTTTTTGTGGTGGGGATATTGTTTTTGGTATGACAGTGGATTGAGTGTGGGTTGATGTAGTAGTGATGGCAGTTGTTGAGATAACATCTGTTGAAACAACTGAAGTACCAACAACTGTTGATACAACATGAGTTTTAACATCTGTTGGTTTGGAGGTTTGATGAGAGGAACTTTTGGGAATTTGAGGAGTTTGTTTGGTGGTTTTGGAAGGTGTGGTTTTGCGTTGACTTACTTTTCTGGTAGGCTGTCTTCTTTTAGGTTTAGAAGTACCCTGCTCTTCTTTTTCCATCAAAACTTTCTTCTCCTCCTCAAACCTTTTAGATCCTTTCATGTTTGCCTTTAATGTAGCAAATGCATTTTTGAGTCTCATCAACCTTTTTGGAAACATCTGGCCTTGGGATTTCTACCACAAGTTTGGACATTCGATCTGGTGGCATGTATAAACCATCTTCTTTTCCCTTCTTCCCTTTAGTTTTCTCCCACTTTTTGACATCATCAGGATTTTCAACATAGATGATTGAAGGAGGAGCACTGCCAGTAGTTTGAAGCAGATGAGCTTTAGTGGCTTTGATATCTGCTTGAGTATCTTTGTACCTAGCTTCCATGACATTTCTGACCATTTAAAGTTGAACTTCATGCTGTTGATCTGCATATTGTCTTTGTTTGTGAAACAGAGGTTGAAACAGATGCCATAGCTCAGCAGCGGATGGATCAGATGTTGCGGATGGTGCAGCAGTGGGTGTAGCCTTTTGAGCTTGTAACAACTGTTGCAGCATAGTTTTGATTTCTGCAACAGATGTGTCAAGTTTATCAACCCTCTCCGTCAATTCTTTGTACTTTAAACCATCACCCAAGTTAATGGGATCATCTGATTTCCCACCAGTGGGGGTTGTATCAGTGGTTGACTTAGGATAAGTTTCCCAAAAATCATCCACTGATGCCCCTTGTTCTCGGTACTGGGGACTTCTTTCTTCAGCAGAGCTTACCATTTAAGGTCACCAGCGTATAATGGAAACACACCAGTGGACACTATGGTTCCTGTGATAACTCGAAGTTTCATGGTTAGTACCTTCGGTTTTGTGATTTTTCCCCATTCTTGTTTTAATTTATCTATTCGACCCGTGACTCGGTTAAATGAGCTAACATATTTGGTAGTTGTGCACTGTGTGTGTAAAAGCATCATTAAGAAACATCACATGTAACATATTTGATTGAACTTGACCCAAACATAACATGTAACGCCAATTAATAAACTGTTGGACTTGGCCCAAATACTGATCCGTGTTGTTGTGTAGTACCGGCCCATAACATTGTTTTGTTTAGAAAACACAATCGGCCTAAGTCACTGTTTGATTAACAAACCATCACCGGCCCAACATGTTGTTTGATTACCTATTGCAACCGGCCCAACCTATTATTATGACTAGAAAGTGTAACCGGCCCAAACCTCTTATCCATATAATAACATGTTACGTAAGTTGGAACTCAAAGTAAAACAAACCCTAAAACCCCTCTAAGTGCGACGGCAGTAGTCAAGGAACCCCCCTCTCTCGTGACATTATCTTAGCGGATCAATTACTAGGTTAGTGATTTCTCTTGTTTGATTTGTTTTGATAATCATGTTGGTGTGTATATGTGACTTTGATTGCAGGAATATGTGTATGTAGGATTGTTTGATTGCATGAATATGATTGTATGAAATTATGAGTGCACTAGAGTTGCTAATAAGTAGGTTAGAATGTACAAGTGTTCTTGCATATTAGTGATTAGGCTTGCATGAAACTGTTGAAGTTTGGGATGAAAAGATGATTCGATGGATTATATGTCGATGGTTTATTTGATTTATGAAAGTTGCTTGATAGGTTCCGTGCCTTGTGTAATGAACCATACTTGAATGTGCCAAGTTAATGAAAGTTAAACCTGATTAATCAAAGAACTAGTTGGACATGTTTACTGATCGATGATAATGTTATATGTTAAGTTACATTGGGGGTGAAATCTTGAATTGGGCGGATTAATAATAGATGGGGTCATCGTTGTGAGTATAACATATGTGTATCGGACCTACGAATAAACCGGTTGGGCTAACTAAAGGACCTGGGCCGGATTTTGGATTAAAAATATATATATAGCTATGTGGGCCGGTCCTGGCCACTGAATCAGCGGACGCTGGGGTAGGCCGCACCTTTTGGCTGATGCGTGTTGGGTTGGAACTACTGGGCCGTAAATTTTAAATAGAAAACATTAAGTGAGTTGGGTAGTGCAAATGAGACATGGGCTACACAAATTGATTGGGCCGCATAATTCAGTAGCTTTGCATGATCATGAATGGGCTGCACATTTAAATGAGTTTAATTGTTTTGGGCTGCACATAAACACGAGTAGTGGCCCAGCCACACATCTATGTGAAGAAAAGTTGAGAAACAGACTAGTCAAATATATGTAGTAGGAGATTGTGATATAATTTTTGTATTTGGCCTAAGTGTTATTACATGTAATGTTGTGGTGTGTACTATGGGCAAGTGTGGGTGGCACGGTTAACTGCTATTAATTCCATGACATTATGTGTGTGCTACATGTGAAATATGAGAGTGGTATATGTGTTTGATTATTACAAAACTGATCGGTAATGATAACTATGCTAGGATTGATTTGATCAACTTGATTACGTGATTAGTTCTACCAAGCAAACCGAGGTGAGTTCACACTTTCTCCAAGGCATGGGATTCCCAAGGGTTGGGAATGGGTTAATGAATTAAACGATAACTACAACCTCGCGTATTCTCCTTGGGTAGGATACGTACGGCCATCCTCCGTAGGTAGGATGCCAAGATTTCACACTGGACCAAATCTCTATCATGAAGTCCCTCATATATATCGACTTAATCGCCGAGGCCTATGGCGAGCGGGTCATTAGTTAATAGCGCTATTAGGTTTAACAAACCTCACACCGTGCCAGTCGGACGGGCGTGTACTAATGGACTAAGGGCAAAGGGTCAATGCTGATAGACATTGACTTAGGGCACCACTTACATTTTCGTAGTAGTCGATACGCACGGTCTAGTAACACATGGGAAGCTCCCACTAATCTTCGCAAACATGTCTGGGAGACCGCGATACGAATTAATACGATACATGGTTTACAAAACGAACATATGATTTACGAAACGAACACTATAACTAAACAACCAACTGTGAACTCGCTCAACTTTGTTGTTGACTCGTTGTTACATGCCTTGCAGGCCTTTAGGTGCATATCAGTGGAACCTGCTGTCTGAGAAGCTGGAGTGGTCATGGGTCGAGTTACAAGGAAACGCATCGCAAGACTAAAAGCCTATACATGTGGTTTATAAATACTTAACGAGTTAAATATGCTTCCGCTGTAAACTGTGATATATGTTGTAACGTTGTAACACCTTTTGTTGATAAATGAAAGTTTTACTTAAACATACTCATGAGTTCAATGTGATTGGTGGCTAAGATCCTGGTCAGTCACGCCTCCAAGCGGTGGTACTCCGCATGTGGATTTTGGGGGTGTGACAGTTCCCAAAGAAGAAATTGACTTCAAGGGAGTCTCACTATTGAAACTACTGTCCAGGTGTAAACCAGTGGGTTCAACACTAGTAGTAGCTGCTCCACTTGAACTACTGACAGGAATTACTTGTAATTCCTGCAGTGTAGCTTCCTCAACTGTTGGTGGGTTAACAGAGATAGAGACACCTGACTCAGTCACTTGTTGTGGTATATTCTCATTGACAGGTGATGAGAAGAACCGATTTTTATCTGAGCTATATCAAGTGCATCCAACAGAGGTATCATTGATTGTGGTGTCCCTGTTGATACAACCTGATCCTTTTGAGAGGATGCAGGAGGAGTTTTAGGCTCAGGTTGAGATCTTTCTTCCATCTGCTGTGAGAAAGTAGCAGCAGTGGTTTCAGGTGACTTTTGTGTTGTCACAGGTGTTACCTCTGGGATCTCGTCTTCTAGAGTCACCTTTTTGGTGGGTTTAGAGGGCTTTTGGATAGTTTTCTTTTTGGTGATTTTTGGTGTGGGTTTCACAGATGGGGTTGTGCTTCTGTGATCACCAGGAGCAGTGGGCTCAACAACAGGGGCCTGAGGAGCAGTTGTTGCTGCTAAATTCTGCTCAGGTACCTCTGTTTGGGTTTTTAAAGGTTTTTACAGCCTTGTGAATGTTTCAGAAGTTAGACTGTTTATTTGAATAGGATTTCCTTGGATAAGCACATGTGCATTATCCTTTGAAAATTTATTTTGAAGATAAAAACTTAAAAACCTTGGAAACAATAAAAATGATTTTTTATTAACATTCTTAACCTTATCATTGAAAATTTCCTGAGAGTAGTTAAAATTTTGTTCAGCCATGATAGCATAGCCCAGGTATTGAATTTTCAATGGTATTTCATTAAAAGTTGTTGTTTTATTTGACAAACACATCAGGAGGGTATGGAATAAAAACCTCGGAGCAGGAGGAAAACTGCCCTTTTCTAAAGTATCCTTTTTCATTTCTTCTTCATACCCTCTCCTAGTGAAATCAGTTTGGTACTCTGTTTTTGGGAAAGAGCTTTTACCTGTAAGATCATTGATTTCAAAAACCTCTAAAATGGTTTGAGGTGTGATGACCACTGGAATTCCCCTTATTGATGAAGTAATAGCTAAGGTCTTTTTGTCCTTAGTTTCAAGCTTTGCATTTTTTCAGAACTCTCGTTGGGTATCCATGTAGATGGTTTCATTGCAGGTCAACAAAGTTTTGTACTTTGAAGATGAAAGTGCATCAATCACGGAATGAAAACATGTGTTTTTACTTGTTTTTGCAATTGTATACACGTAGTTATGATGGATTTTGAATGGCAGATCCATGATAAATCAAAGGTAGTTAAGAACGAAGGAAGAAGATGAGTGATTTGAGAGAATTTGATGAAAACTGCTTTTGAAAGGAATTTTGAATTCGACTCGACAGTCAAAACCCTGTTTGGGGGTTTTGATCAGGGTTTTATAGGTGGAAAAAGTGAATGTTGACGTGGCAGCGGTTACAAACGATCTGACGGTTAAGTACTGTCCACGTGAGAACCTCTGATGAATAATGGATGACAGTTGTTAGGAAACCACTGATGAATCAATATCAGTAGTTTACAGTGCTGAAAATGAAAACAATAACTAACTATAACTATCAGTGGATAGACTATCAGTGAATTAAAACACTGACCTTTAACAACAGTCATTATATAAACAGTGGTTCAAGCATGTTCCTTCTCCAAAAAAACAATATTTTAACCCATCAGTCGTTTCAATCCCCTTCAACCTCCACAAAACACTATTTTAACCCAACACTGGTTTTAAACCACCATTTTAACCAAACTGCGGTTTCAACCACAGCTTTCTCAACAGTAGTTCCAAACATCTATTTTCATCCATCTGTTGAACAAAGTCAACAGATGTACCAACCACTGTTTTATTTTCAAACATCTGTTCCCAATAACAGAGCTTTGATCATTTAAACATACCTTTGCCAATATTACAGTGCTGAAAATGAAAACAGTAGCTAACTATAACTATCAGTGGATAGCCTATCAGTGGATTAAAACACTGAGCTTTAACAACAGTCATTATATAAACAGTAATTCAAGAATCTTCCTTCTCCAAAAAAACAATATTTTAACCCATCAGTCATTTCAATCCCCTTCAACCTCCACAAAACACTATTTTAACCCAACAGTGGTTTTAAACCACCATTTTAACCAAACAGCGGTTTCAACCACAGTTTTCTCAACAGTAGTTACAAACATCTGTTTTCATACATCTGTTGACCAAAGTCAACAGATGTATCAACCACTGTTTTATTTTCAAACATCTGTTCCCAATAACAGAGCTTTGATCATTTAAACATACCTTTGCCAATATTACAAGCTTTTACACTCTCAAACCTAAATATTTATTTACTTAATTTAAATAACAAACATGGTTAATAATTTTAACAGAACTAATTATATAAAAACTACAAGTGTCAAACAGCATACAAAGTTCATCCATCTGTTGACCCAAGTCAACAGATGTATCAACCACTGTTTTATTTTGAAACATCTGTTCGCAATAACAGAGCTTGGATCATTTAAACAGACCTTTTCCAATATTACAAGCTTTTACACTCTCAAACATCAATATTCATTCAATAAAATTTTAACACAGCAAATAACAGAGCTTTGATTAATAATTTTAACACAACTAATTATATAAAAAATACAATTGTCAAAACAGCAAATAGTATTCAATAAAATACAGGATCCTAATTCCTAATCAATTGGTGAAACAATAGTCTCGATAAGTAAAGCTCCTTTCGGGCCATTGTAGTTGTCAACTTGCTGGAGGTATTTCAGAAGTTCGTTGCTCAGTTCAACTTCAATCATATCCCCCCAGATGCTTGTTATCAGCCACTTGTTGTCTTCAATTATATTAGTCCTTCGGCGCCTATCTACATAATCAACTACACGAGGATTATTGAAAACAAACACCTTCATCCAGCCTTCTTCTTCATATCTGAGCAAATCAGCAGTTAGCTTAGCAGACTTTCCAATAACAATCAAATGCAGCCTCTTTGCGATGGTCAAAAAATGCCCTTGGCAAGGATTGACTACAATACTCTCGGGTAAATGAAGCATTCTGAAAGTCTCACTCAGAACATCAAAAGCAACGATGTTCCTCTCACCTAGTGGATACCAATAATTTGAAACCATAAAATATATGGTTTTATCAGCATAAACTCCTGTAGACCATGAATAACCACTTGAACCATAATTGTTTACGCTACCAAAATTTATTGTTCTCCATGACTCACGACGTCGTGAGTAAACACGAGCAGCAGTTACATTACGGTAACATCTGATGTTCAGCACTTTCAGATCATTGAACTGATCAAAATAAATTCCACCAGTATCAGAGTTTCGATGATGATTGTAATTGAAGTAGTCATCACACAAAACCTTATAGCGCCTGGTAGTTGGATTCCAAAGAACCAACTGACAGCAAATCCCTTCTTTGCAAACTAACAACAAACCATTAAATGATGATAGAATACGTAAGTTGCTAGGGTGGACATTGTTAGGAAAACTTAAGGTTTTGCTTCTAACAACATCCAAAGTACCAGCAACTACGCCGTCAATGACAATTGACGTGTCTTTAAAGGATAGTAGTTTCTTTTGTACTGAATCTCCACTTCGGAGAGCATGCATCATCTGAAATGCATGACTTGACAATTCGCTATAAAAATTCTTGGAAAGACATTTGAAACGGCCAATATCTTCTGCAGAGAGCCTTGTAAAAATCTCGTCAACAACCACTTGAAACCCAAATTTTTCCATTCTGAAGAAAGCCTTGTGAAAATCTCGTCAACAAACTTTTGAAGATGATTGAGTAGATGGATGAAAACGGTAATGATCAAAACCACTGCCCAATGTATTTTATATACCCAATGGAGGCGGTTATGACTAAAGAATATGATGCGACACTCATTAGGCTTTTAATGCATTTACATGGGAAAAATATAAAATTAAACACGTTATTATAATTACAATTAACCTATTCATTTACCTATAAGACGCCTTTACCATAAGACATAAGTGATTGAGTGACGTGCATTAATTGCAAAGTACATATCCCGAGGCATTTTGAATTTGAAATTACCGGCAATTTCAAAACCACTGCTATGGTATATGTTTGCCAAAGGAAACATCTGCAAAGTTATACTTTCTTAGCTATGGGTAGTAGTTTACACTCTTGAATGTGGGCCAGACCTTTGACATTTAAATATAGAGTAGTAGTTTGAAATTAAATGTATTTTAACTCAGATAAAAAATTGACACATCAGCAATCATCATTTAGTCATAACTCAGATAAAAAATCTATTAATTTGGAATACAAAGATATTGCGAACATCTGTTAAAGCCTCTCCTGTTTCCAACAGTAGCAAGTTAAACAGATGTTGGCAACAACGGATGTTAGCAATTGACAACAGTAGCAAGTCAAACAGCCGTTAGATCAGCAGATGATGATTTAGAGCAGATGTTCTCTATACACTAACAGAAATTGATACAATATCAACATAATCTAATTAAACTCAGAAACAATTTCACTTCTACATCAAAAGTACCAAGCTGCAATAATCAGATGATATTAAAAATTACATAATAATACTTATTCAGCTTAAAATTACAACGAAACTTTGAAATCTAACAACACCACCAAGAAATTTACGAACCTAACAACAAAAATTTAGTGCTTTTAGCTTTAAACTCCATCAATGTATATCTTCGATAATCGCCATGAACTCCACAGAAGTACTCAATGCATCAACATTAGGTTTCTAGAAACCTGATCTCTCGTGAACAGATCAAGATGAAGTACATGAAAACACTTCTTCAGCTATTGAAGAGTAGCCCTGTCCTCATATACGTAATCCTTAACTTTGTTCATAAAGAGCTGCTTTAAACCAAACTTTATGCTTCTTTTAACACAAAAAAGGCAGGAAAGACCATTACTCTAGTAAGATAAAATCTTATCTTACAGCAGTAGCAGATCCTTTCTTGCGTTTAGTAGGGACTACTGCGGGTTCTACATCATCATCATATGCCCAAAATCATATATATAATCATCATTTAAATGTACATTATTAATAATATTTCTTTGTGTTTAATTTAACTTTATGCTTCTTTTAATACAAACCTATAATAACCTGCAGAAGATTGTATGAATTTCAAACAACTGTGATTAGACTGAAATATAAAGCGAGAATTAGAGTATATCACTTGAAAATTAAGAATTCAAAATTTCAAAACTGGAGTAGAAAAAACACATACTTTAAATGATGTTGAAACAATGACACTGGAAACAACCGTAGAACAATCATCATCATCATCATCATCATTGTTGATACACTTTGTGTGGACGCGACTCGGCTCGGTTCGACTCGGCTCGGTACAACTTGGTTTCGACATGGTTAGGTCCGTCTCAAGCCCGATGTCACGACATTCCTCCGTCGTGCGCCCCAGAGTTCGAATCGCGAAGCACGGAGAGCCGCGGCCTTTCCCGCCAACACATCACCATGACATCACCTTAGTGATGTCATGATGATGTCACTAATTTGTCATGTAGTTGAATATGTTGACTTTGTGACTTGTAAAAGCAAATGACGAAACACAATTGTGTTTCGTCAACTTTGTAATGGTCCAGCCCTGTTTCGTCGCCTGTTGGGCTTCTTCAGGCCCAATGTTTGGCCCAAAGGTGTTTCGCCGAGTCCTTTTCTGTTTCGTCAAGGTCTGTGTCTGTCTTGTATAAATACCCCTTATAGTTTCTGTGTGAAACTGATGAGTGTGAGAGACCTGCGAGACTTAGTGAGAGTCTGTAAACATTGTGTGTATATGTTTCTGGTTGTACTCATCCATAATCAATAGATATTGAATCTTTGGTTACCCGTGTGTTTTACACTTTGTTTGGTTTGCACCGTCACGGGGATTCCGCACCCGTTACCGTGTTTGTGATAAATAAGGATAGGTGTTCGTTATCGATCCTCACCGGAAAAACGGGACCTACAACTGGTATCAGAGCTTTGGCTCTAATCCTTGTTTAAAACCAAACAAGTTTCGGTTTTTATCGAGTTGTTCTTGAAAAACCCATATATTTTCTGAAAAAGTAGCTAAAATCAGTGAAAACCTTGTTGTTTTGCCAAAAGTTTTATCAAAAACCTTGTTAAATTGATTGTTCTTGTGATATACCGGGTTTTTAGTAAAAGTTTTGTGCATTTTCGGGTTTTCGGAAAATTGTTCGGTCACTGGAAAGTTCAAATCTTCATCGTGTTCTTCAGTTATATTCAAAGGGTTCTTCATATTTCACTTTTTGATCTTTAAAAGTAATTTGTGAAAGTTGTTTGTTGTTGAGAACTGTGAAAAAGGATTAAAATATTGATAAACTTTATTGGTTGGTGAGTTTGGGAATGGTGTAGCCGAAAGTCGTCTGGTGTGTCAGGTAGATAAGGTCAAGCGTACCAACTTTTCACCAACTCACTGACTTGCTTTTCAACGAAACGAGATTTGGCGAAACATAATTTTTGGCGAATCAAAAACTTTTTGACGAATCAAAAATTTTTGACGAATCAAATTTTGACGAATCAGAATATTCACGAATCAAAAATCTTGTTTCGTCAAAATTAAAAGGAATCTTTTGTTTCGTCAAATTTTAAATCAAAATAAGTTGTTAGTGTGTTTCGTTGATTTAGTCAACCTTTTTTTGTTTCGTTGACTTTTGTTGGTGGAAGTCAAAATATTAAAAGAAAACCAATTTGTTTCGTGGAACACAAAGTTCAAACAAAAATTCTTTTTTTTTTTTTTGTCATTTTGAAATAAAAAAAAAAGGAAATTAAATTGATTTTTGAGTGGATTTTCATTGGGATACATATTTAGTGGGGATTATCTATTACAATTGGATTTGGCCTACAATTCACGAAAAATTGGTCATTGTTTAGTGGACCTGTCTGTTACAATTCTTTGTGGGTTTGATCACACGAATTAAATTTTCGTGGACCAATTTTTTTTTCTTTTTCTTCAAAAAAAAAAAAAAAATGATTTAACAGTGGGTTATTAAGTGTGTGACCAGGTTTTAAATTTTATACACCAATATGAGTAGTAACAAAGGCCTTTGGGATTGGAGTACGGATCCACAACCAGCTCAAAATCAGACTTCGCTTGCCGATTTGTTAATGAATTCCATACCTCGACCTCAAGTTACAACTACTCAACCACAGTTCGATCTAGGTGCTTATCTTTCACAATCCATACCTCGACCTCAAGCTACCACTACTCAACCACAGTTCAATCAAAGTGCCTATCTTTTTCAACCTACACCTCAAGCTCAACCTCAACAAGGCAACCAAAATCCTTTCATAAATCAAACAAGTACATCCACGTCCAACTCAAATAAGGCCGATGACTCCTGGTCTGTAAAATTTGGAAGTGGAGATCAAGGAGGAACTGCGTTTCATGCTGAAATTGTCAAGAATGTCAATGATGGTGAATCTTCGGGAAATGATGACAGTTCAGGATATAGTGGCAGTACTGATGAAGATGGCTCAGGTGTGAGTGATTACAGTTCAGAATCGGACGTGAAGGAGGGAATGGATTCTGAAGCTGATAATTTGTCGAATGATGCTGACAAGAAATCTGACTTGATCAAGAAAGCTGATGCTACATCGAAAGAAATGGAGAAGATTCTCACTGAAGATGGATCTTTCTCTTCTCAGACTGCCTTTATGGCTAATGTCACAGCTTCTACAAGTCAGGTAAAATCTGCAACTCCTAGCATATGTAGTGATTGTGCTGATATGAAACATAAATGTGCTGAATTGAAACGTGAATCAGAAACGGTTCATAGTCACAATCAAAGTTTGGTTATTGAATTGTCTAAGTGCAAAGAGGCAAACATGGCGTTAACTCGAAACGAAAAGGATTTTAAATCTGTAATTGAAACCCTAAAGAAAAGTGTTTCCGAATTGAACAAAGTTGTTTATCATAAACAAGTTAGTATTAACGATTACATTAACATTGTTGAGGAAACCAAAAAGGAGTTAGCCATTGCCAAATGCGAGCATGATGCTATCAAGCAAAAGTTGGAGAGTTATTCTAACTCCCGATTTGTGCTCGATCACATCATAGACGTTCAAAAACTGAAAGGAAATGTGAAAGGCGTTGGGTATAAGTCGTGTCCGCCTCCTTTGAGACACAACTATACCAAAATGCCCGATGAAGAGGATATGCCTCGTTTTGAACCATTTGTACCTCTCGATTATGAGGATGTTACAACTGGTTTAGGTTTCAAAACGGACAATTCATCGGAGGGCTCATCTGATAACAAAGAAAAGTCATCATGTGCTTCAAATCAAAGTCCTCCAACCATTGAAGACTATGATTCTTCAGATGATGAATCAGATGTGAATGACCAGGATGAATCACTTGATGAGACGAAAGGAGTAGAAATTCCAATTGAGAATCATATTCTTTGTGATCCTCCTACTCCTGTCGTGCAACCTGTTGCCAAGCAAGTGACAGATCCTGTCAAGAATGTCAAGGATGACAAAGAATGTGTGTCTGCTGTTAAGAGCAATAACGTGTTGTATACTTTGGTCGGTGATGCTAAAATTTATTCGGACAATGATTTTCCAATTAAAAATGTCAATCCATCTTTGATTGATAAAGTGTTTGAAGACAACACGAATAAATTTTTGGGAAAGAGCATTCCCGGAGTTGTGGTAACACAATGTGATCCTGTTCCAAAATCAGAAATCAGAAAACAATTTGGAAAACAGAAATCACCGACAAAGCAACAACCTATTGCCTCTAAGGGTAAACAACCAAAAAGGCGAGCTCAAAAGCCTAACATTTCTCAATCAAAATTTGAAACAAAAGGAGCTCGTTATCAGAAGAAAAGCAAGGATGTTAAATTTGTAGCATCAAAGGGTACGGATAAAATCGAGACTTTTGAAAACAAATCAAACACCGATTTTGTACAACAAGTCAAGATTTTGAAACGTAATAGTGATAACAATTACACCCAACACACAAACGGGTGTGATGAAAGAGCAAGTACCTCAGGTTCTACAGGTTCGACATCTGCCAGTCAATCAAATTCTCCTAAGTTTGTTGAAAGGAGAACGTGTTTCAAATGTGGAAAGTTTGGGCACATCATTAAAGACTGCACAAACTCGCCTAAACCAAATTTTGTTGAAAGAACCCCTTCTGAACAAGGTCACTCACAACGTCGTCCTGTTTCTCCAAAACATGATAAAAGAACTGTTAAGGAACAAGAAACGAAACAACGACGTCATAACATCAAAGCTGTTGAAAAGGCTTTAAAATCTGAAGTCAAAACGGTTAAAAGGAAACCTAGTTTGTCACAATCATTAAAACCAGAAACTGTACATAATACACAATCTGGTAAACAAAAACAAACTTGGAAACCTAAAACGGGTGAAAGTTCAGGGGGAGGTGCTGTGTTTGAAAATCATCAGGAAATTGAAATTACATTTCTTGATTCTCAGGGGCAACCTAAGTCTATGAAGGCTTGGGTCCCCCTCTCCAACTAATCTCTGAGTGAGTGTGCAGAATGTTCCAGGAGGAACTATTGATAGTCGTAAGATTGTTGATAGTGGAGCGTCCTTGCACAAGGTAGGCGACAGAAGAAATTGTTGCCTTTGATGGAGAGAAAAAGAAAGGGGAATCAGAGTTGTCTGTTGAAAGAAATTGATAACTTCGACAAAATGCAAATCATTTCAAAGTGTGATTGTTAAAGGCTTTGATCGGGTCCCCAGGATAGATTCAATCAAATGTACGCACCTGCAGCACGTCTGAAGTTCAAAATCAACAAGATGAACGTGCAGTGTACATTTCTTCGCGGTGTAATTGAAGAAAATGTGTTTGTTGAACAAACCAACCGGGTGTGCGGATGCCTTGGCATGGTTTGAACAACCGCACACTACTTCTTAAGGAGAAAGACAAAGACCATCGCTGGTGCAATGTGGAAGACCAGCCGGAACCAAAGGTTTCTGATCTTGTTGCTGTGAAGAGATTTCTCGGTAAATTGAAGTAGCTACAAGGAATCGACCTTGAAATCCACACCGGGTGGATATCCAGTTTGGGAGAGCACTCAAATTCCTGGCAATGCACGAAGCAGTTGCAGAATACGGTTTTAAATTTCTAATCTCTCCTATACCTTGTCGACATTTAAGCTGCTTTTTGAATTATTATCTCGTACAGCACTCTTTGGCCAGACAATGTTGTCATGGTCCGCACCGCTTACCGGCATGCCAATTGATTTTTCCAAAATTCGATAAAATCATTTCTGATTCAAATTAATTTTGGTAAACGGCATTGAGGTAAAACATGAGTTAACCGACATCGGGAAATCGTTTTTGTAAATATCTTCGTGTCTTTTAAATTTTATCTTAGTTTGTTGATTTTAGGGGGAGTAAATCCAAATTTGAAAAATCCAAAAACATCGAAAAATTTAAAATCACAAAAACAATAGAAAAACAAAAATGAGTTTCCTGGCGAGCAAAAGAGAATATGATAGTACATCAGTGGTCTGTCTAAACCTCTTTAAACCTAAAATGAAAAACGATAAGCAGCTCTATATAAGATGTATCGGTAGGCTCACAATCATTTTAAAGTGTGCAGGGTGATATAAATCCTTAAATCGACTGAAGACCAGGTGGGAACCGCACATTGGCATATGGTCTTAGTACCGAAATTTCGTTTGAGAGATTGCCGAGGTTCTGAGATATTCGGTCTTTATGCTGCTTATCATCTGGGTATCATGGTTGTATCTTTTACCGTAAAAATAACGGAGACGAAGTCTAAGATCTTCCATGATACCATACATACGTGTACATATTGCATCCGACCTCAATAAGTGATAAACAATCACATGTCCAAACAAATAAGTGATAAAATATCACATTTATCCGGGAGTCAAGTTCGTCTCTCTGCTGTACGAAAGTACTGACCTGTTCACGGACTTGCTCCTGTGCCCTCATGCATCGAAAATCAAGTTCCTCATCAATAAGTGATTTTATCACATAGGGCTTGTTTTCAATCAAAATAAGTGAGAATCTCACATCATATACGGTCAAACAGATGATAATCGGTATACTCACCGGTAAGATGAACTCTCGTGCATACCTTGATACGGGAATGTGTCGTGTGTGGATGAACATCGGTCGGTAAGTATAAATCATACCTTAACGTATCCCCTCGCCATGATTACATCTGATAAGTTGAGCTTAAGTGGACAACAATACTGATAATTGTTATAGGATGCTTATCTTAATGTTAACAAATAGAACCACAAGAGCGTATTGGCATGACCGTACACTGATATGATTCTCTTACCCTCGAAACTCACAAAAATAATGTCTGTAAATATTTGTTTATTGCTTTCAGTTTCTGTATCTTTGTATATATATTTATTTATTGCTTTCTGTCTTTAAATTTGAAAAATTAAAAATTTCAAAAAGATTTTAGGTGTGTTTTAATCTAAACTTTATAAAACCCAAAAAGATTTTGCTTCTAGATTATTTTTGATTGACCGATGTTGGAACTCGAGTCTATCCTACCCAAAATTCCGATTGTAAGCCGGAAAACAATTGCATCTTCATAAACAGTCGAAGTTAACAAGTTTTGAAAGTTAAAGGATTAAAATTGATCATTTTCTAACCTTTCAAACTGTTGTCGGTCGGTGTCGATTGAGATTTGATCTCATATGTGTCTTTTGTTTAAATGTTAACTATATTCCAAGCAGTTGTTCTCATTACGCGTTTAGCTTTCTTGCATGTGCAGATGCTAAAGGCGAGGAGAACATGTTCGATGACAAGCTTCGGAATGAAGACACGACGTGAAGGCACTTAAAAGATAAACATGATCGAGTTGCCGCTGACCTCTCATCAACACCACAAGGATCTAAAGAATTGAAGTTCAAAAGATTCACAAGCATGACTCAATGGAGAGTTCATTCTAAGGGGGAGTTTGTTAACACACTTCCTAAATTAAATGGGGAGTTTGTTGATACACTTTCTGCTTACGACGCGTGAAGACTTTGAAGATCCTCCGACATGAAAGACACAGAAGACGAGCAATCACAGAAGACGAACCATCACGAGTAGCGTCCAAGGGGGAGTTTGTTGATACACTTTGTGTGGACGCGACTCGGCTCGGTTCGACTCGGCTCGGTACAACTTGGTTTCGACATGGTTAGGTCCGTCTCAAGCCCGATGTCACGACATTCCTCCGTCGTGCGCCCCAGAGTTCGAATCGCGAAGCACGGAGAGCCGCGGCCTTTCCCGCCAACACATCACCATGACATCACCTTAGTGATGTCATGATGATGTCACTAATTTGTCATGTAGTTGAATATGTTGACTTTGTGACTTGTAAAAGCAAATGACGAAACACAATTGTGTTTCGTCAACTTTGTAATGGTCCAGCCCTGTTTCGTCGCCTGTTGGGCTTCTTCAGGCCCAATGTTTGGCCCAAAGGTGTTTCGCCGAGTCCTTTTCTGTTTCGTCAAGGTCTGTGTCTGTCTTGTATAAATACCCCTTATAGTTTCTGTGTGAAACTGATGAGTGTGAGAGACCTGCGAGACTTAGTGAGAGTCTGTAAACATTGTGTGTATATGTTTCTGGTTGTACTCATCCATAATCAATAGATATTGAATCTTTGGTTACCCATGTGTTTTACACTTTGTTTGGTTTGCACCGTCACGGGGATTCCGCACCCGTTACCGTGTTTGTGATAAATAAGGATAGGTGTTCGTTATCGATCCTCACCGGAAAAACGGGACCTACAATCATCATCATCATCATCTGCAGCAGATCATTCACAATCATCATTTAGTCATAACTCAGATAACAAAACTTTAGTAAAAATAAAAAAGAAAAACACACATAATCATATATATCACATTGCCATGATCAAGGCAAACCACATATCCCCAAAATTTTTTCTGAAAGTGGGACAGAGAGAGCTTCAGTTTTCTGTTATCCTTTATGAACAAATGCCGAGTATTGAGAAGAAGGGATTTGAGGGAGAGATACATTAGAAATGTGGTTTGAAAATACAAAAGTAGAGAACACGTTTATATAAGAAGATAATTGACAGAAGTGAGTGAGTGACATGCATTAATTGAAAATTACATATCCCCATGCATTTTGAATTTCAAATTACCCGCAATTTCAAAACATCTGCTGCTAGGTATACATTTGCCAAAGGAAGCATCTGCTACTTTCTTATAGAAGGGTAGTGGTCTGCCCTTTGGAATGTGGGTAGACATTTGAATACACAACACAGTGGTATGAAATCAAATTAAAGTGATTTATATATTAGGCATTATGATGTAATAATGACATAAGAAAAGCCTTGTTGGACATGCTCTCATGCTGACACATCAGCTTTTCTTATGTCACTTGGATTTCTCCTTTTATAGAAAGTATAGATAGATATGTTATAACTTTAATAAATTGCTGGAAGTTTATCGAAACACTTGTTTCTTTCTAAAATCGGTTTACTGTAAGTATAATAGTGTCTTTTTTTTTTTTTTTTTCATATTTATGGCTTGAGTTTTCATGAAAATAAATAGTGTTCTATTCCATCTACCAAATCGGGTGTTATATTACATCTACCAAATAGTGTTCTTTTTTCAAGTGTGTGTTAATTTTCATAAGTCGTAGCGACTACTGTTTTGTAGGGCAAGCCCGGGAAGCATGTACACTAATCAACATAAAGTCTCATCTGCTTTTTAGAACTGATCTCAAGAGATATAGTTAGACCATGCGTAGTGGTAAGGGTGAATAATGCCCCCACCCTGGGGCGTTTTGCGCCATGTGGCAGCCCAGTCAGCAATGGGGCATTATTGGGCGTTTTCTAAAATGAGTGTAGTGGGGATGGGGCATTATTGGGCAATATGTTTTGTAGTAAAATAAAATTATAAAAAACACCTAAAAATCTTATTGGCCAAGCAAATGGAATCTCTAATGTGATTGGCCAACCTTTTCCCCATTCGGCGGTTTTCAAACCACGCCAAGGAGAATTTTTTTGCATGATAACGCCCAATAACGCCCTGGTATAGTGGGGAAGGGGCGTTATTGGGCGTGATTGGGCAATTTAAAAAAAAAAACGCCCCACTACTCATGGTCTTAGGCTACATGATATGTGTTATTTCACACCCCGACCACGTAAAACAACAAATCGTGGCGGAAACGTCGGGGAGTGTTGTAACAGAATCATTGTTTCATAACGCATGGAAATTTGAAATTTTGTTTTATTGATTAACTGAGTACAATGTCTAAACAAACAAAGAAGTTTAACATAATTAACTAGTCTTGCATCTTTTATTGTCACTAAGGCCCAAGTCCGCCTATGTGTATCTTGATCAATCCTATGCATCATTTCCTGAAACACATGTGAAAATAGGTACGTCAGCATAAAAATGCCGGCGAGTACATAGGTTTTGTGAAAATAGGATTCATGACTTATAAGTTTAGAAAAAGGTTGTTTAACAAAAGTCAGTCATGATCCTTGTAAAATGTTTTGTTTTATAAATCATTTGAAAAACGATGATAAAGTAGATGATATGTAAAAGAATAATGTAAGATTAAATGAATAACCAAGTAAAATGAGTTTGTATAAGATAAGTTATTTGTAAAACAATGTCTTGTGAAAAAATATGTTATTTGTATAAAAATGTTGTATGTCTAAACTGAAATGATTTAAATAACGCTACGATATGTCAAATATAGTCCATGAAAAGTGTATATCAATATCAAAATGTCTATGTCAAATGTCTATCATATAATGTGTAAACAAAATGTCATGTATGGCAAGTGAAATATATATATCCATTGAGCCATAGGTAAAAAAAAAATGCACAAAACAATGTATTGAAGTAAAACATGGTTTAAATCAACGTTATGTCTTGTGGAAATGCATGCTATACTGAATATAAACATTTATGCGGTAATGTGAAAATGCATAAATTCAAGCCTTGTGACTGTGGTGATAAACCCTTAAACAAATTAAAGGACTATCTGTGTTATGTCTTAATCGAATTCGGTCATTCCTTTCATCCAAACATACCTAGGATGTCACGGCCCTTGGCCCCGGTTTGACCCGGTCCAGAGCCGCGGGCAGGAAATCCCGTGGTATTTAATTTAGTGACAGCGGAAGACTTTTTAAACAGGATCAATTATTATTAAAACTGCTCATTTGTATATAATATAGGGATAATTCCCATAATTTACAAACACTTGATTTCACTGGTAAATCCTTTATTTCTTTAAAACATGTTTCTTTATCTATTTACATTGAGCCACTTTCTAAGCTTGTAGTGCTACTTGGCACTTTTCCTTTGCTCACAACAGATTACCTGAAACATGTTTGAAAAAGGTTTTGTCAGCGGGAAATACTGAGTGAATCATTCTAATTAGTAAAACATCTTGTTTATTATAATGTACAGTATTAAGAGCGATTACAATTGCCTCATCTTTTAAATTAACTGATCCAGTTGTCACTTTACCGGACTGTGACTGTGGACATATCACTTGTTGGGTCCTTTCACCCCAAGTGATAAATAATTAGTAGCTATGTGCACATCTCCCCACATACTGGCAGTAATTTCAGATAACAATGACTTAATCCCTGTAACTATAATTTTGATAAAAACTTGCTTTCGAAAAGTATTTTGATAAAAAGAGAATGACTCACATTGTAGATTTAACGAGCAGAATATAAGCCTACTGATTAGCCTTGATTAACCTAATTTAATTAACAATGCACACACAATCAGTTAGTAACTAATACAACAGTTACGACAATTCACGAGATTAAACCTTCACAACGAGTTATTAGTGCAATACTTAACAATTCAGCGGATTCACAACGAATGACAGAGTATAGTCCGAATTCGAGCATTACTCAAACATTCAAGTCGAAATCACGATGAATTAATAAAGTATAATCTCAATTTGAGCGGCACTTAAACAATCGTTGGATAGTTATAATCGATCGGACGTTGAATCGTATCAGCGATCGAGTTATTACCCTGATTGTAGCAGCACTTCGTGATCAGTGTGTGTTTTTGAGAATAAACAGACGATAACTCCTTCTACGTAACTCGAATTTACGTCGTTTCAATTCCAAATTTCAAGTCCCAACGTCCTCTATTTATAGGTAAATTTTAACTCTGTCGCGGCCCGCGTGAGATATAGCTTAATCTTACGCGGCCCGCGTGACACCTATTTTTAGGTATAGGGTTGCCACGATTGGGACTAGCTTCGCTGACTCAACAGATTTCGTTATTTCAACTTCTTTTGCACGCAATTTAGATAATCGTCAACTAGGGTATTACCCCCCCTGAGTTTTAGGGGCCCTAATCCTGATTCTGAAAATTCTGGAAAAATTAGGGTTTGTGAAGAATTACTTGGGTCTCTCAATTAGGGTTTCCTATTAGATAAATTAATTAATTAAATATGACTTTTGATACAAGTTGTTACATTCTACCCACCTTAATAAAAATCTCGTCCTCGAGATTTACTGGAATAAATGAGGATACTTTCTCTTCATTTCTGATTCCAGCTCCCAAGTGTATTCAGCTCCTCACTTTGAATCCCATTTAACTTTGACTAAAACTAGTCGTTTATGTTTGAGAAATTTGATCTTTCGATCCTCAATTTGAAGAGGTTTCTCAACAAATTTCAGCTTTTCGTTTAACTCTATATCTTGAAGAGGTACTACCAGTGATTCATCTGATAAGCATTTCTTGAGATTGGATACATGAAATACATCATGTACTCCAGCTAATTCTTCAGGTAGTTGTAAACGATAAGCAACTGGTCCTATACGTTGAATTACTGAAAATGGTCCTACGTACCTTGGACTTAGCTTTCCTTTCTTTCCGAATCTAACTACTCCTTTCCAAGGAGAAACTTTCAAAAGTACTTTATCTCCAACCTGAAATTCTATCGGCTTGCAGCGATTATCTGCATAACTCTTCTGGCGATCTCTAGCTGTTTTCAGTCTTTCCTTGATTTGAGTTATCTTTTCGGTCGTCTCTTGCACTATTTCAGGCCCTGACAATTGACTTTCTCCTATTTCTGCCCAACAAACTGGAGTTCTACACTTTCTTCCATAAAGTGCCTCAAATGGAGCAGTTTCAATACTTGAATGATAACTATTGTTATAGGAGAATTCAATTAATGGTAAATGATCATCCCAACATCCACCAAAATCAATTACACATGCTCGAAGCATGTCTTCGAGTGTTTGTATTGTCCTTTCACTTTGTCCGTCTGTTTGAGGATGATATGCAGTGCTTAAATTTAGTCGAGTTCCCATTGCTTGCTGGAAACTTTTCCAGAAATGGGAAGTAAAACGACTATCTCTATCTGAAACAATGGAGAGTGGGACTCCATGTAAAGATACTACTTCGTCTACATACAACTTGGCTAACCTTTCCATACTAAAGGTTTCCTTCATTGGTAGAAAATGAGCTGATTTGGTTAATCGATCCACAATTACCCAAATCGCATCATTACCTTTTCTGGTCTTGGGTAACTTAGTAACAAAATCCATTGTTATAAGTTCCCATTTCCATACAGGCATTTCCAATTGTTGTAGTAACCCTGAGGGTTTCTGGTGTTCAGCCTTAACTTGTGAACAAGTAAGACACTTAGATACATATTTTGCTATATCTTTCTTCATTCCTATCCACCAGAAATTCTTTCTTAAATCTTGGTACATCTTATTGTTTCCAGGGTGCATAGTATACCTAGATTTATGAGATTCTTCTAAAATCTTATTCCTTAACTCTCCTTGTTTAGGTACCCAAATTCGTTTCTTGTGGAATCTCCAAATTCCATCATTTCCTTGCTCTAGTTCTTTTATATATCCTTTCATTCCTTCAGCATTGTCCTTGATTGCTGTTTCTTGAATGTTCTTTAATTGTTCCATTAAATCTACTTGTAGATTTATTCTAAGAGCACGAACTCTTCGTTTTTTTTCATGATACTTACGACTTAAGGCATCTGCAACTATGTTTGCCTTCCCTTCGTGATATTGAATATCACAGTCGTAATCGCTTAGAATTTCCATCCATCTTCTTTGCCTCATATTTAATTCTTTCTGTCCAAATATATATCTTAAACTTTTATGATCTGTATAAACAGTAAACTTACTTCCATACAGATAATGTCTCCAAATTTTCAAGGCAAAAATTATGGCTCCTAATTCTAAGTCATGAGTTGTATAATTTTCCTCATGCTTTTTCAACTGCCGGGAAGCATACGCAATTACCTTCTTGCGTTGCATCAATACACATCCGTATCCTAATTTTGAAGCATCACAATATACTTCAAAATCTTCTGTTCCTTCGGGTAATGCTAAAATTGGAGCATTCGTCAATCGTTGCTTCAAAATCTTAAAAGCTTCTTCTTGCCTATGTCCCCATTCAAACTTAGTGGCTTTACAGGTTAACTTAGTCAAAGGTACAGCTATCTTAGAGAAATCCTTAATAAATCTTCTGTAGTATCCGGCTAAGCCTAGAAAACTTCTAATTTCCATAGCTGTTTGTGGGACCTTCCATTTGGTAATTGCTTCTATTTTAGCAGGATCTACATGAATTCCTTCATGATTCACCATGTGACCTAAAAATTGCACTTCCTTTAACCAAAATTCACACTTTGAGAATTTTGCATAAAGCTTTTCCTTTCTTAACAAGGTTAAGAGTGCATGCAAATGTTTGCAATGTTCTTCTTGACTTTTGGAATAAATTAGTATATCGTCGATGAATACGATAACAAATTTATCCAAATATGGTTTACAGATCCGATTCATCATGTCCATAAATGCTGCTGGGGCATTTGTTAGTCCAAAGGGCATGACTGTAAACTCATAATGGCCATACCTAGTTCTGAAAGCAGTTTTAGGTATGTCTTCCTCTTGAACTTTTAACTGGTGATATCCAGATCTTAAATCTTTCTTAGAAAAATACCTAGCACCTTGAAGTTGATCAAAAAGATCATCAATCCTAGGTAATGGATATCGATTCTTAATTGTAACTTTATTTAGTTCTCTATAATCGATACACATTCTCATCGATCCATCTTTCTTTTTCACGAACAACACTGGTGCTCCCCAAGGGGATGAACTAGGTTGTATAAATCCTTTGCTTAATAATTCATCTAACTGCTTTTTCAATTCTAGCATTTCGGTGGGTGCTAATCGATAAGGTGCCTTAGCTATTGGTGTAGTACCTGGAATTAGATGAATTCTAAACTCTACTTCCCTATCTGGTGGTAACCCATGTAATTCTTCTGGAAAGATGTCTGGGTATTCTGAAACTATAGGGATGTCTGGAAGTTCCTTACTTTTAGTGTTAATGATTACGGAAATCATATACACCATTCCTTGCTTTCGTTCATAACTAGCAACTTTCATTACTGATATGAACTTTAGTGGCTTTCGTGGTTTATCTCCGGTAATTAAAATTACCTCTCCTGTGGGAGTATGGATTTCTACGGAATTCTTGTCACAAAGGATTCGAGCATGGTTGGCTATTAACCAATCCATTCCTAACACTACATCGAATCCGGCTAACTTCATAGGTAACAGTTTTGCAGAAAACTTATGACCTAACAGTTCTATCTTACCTTCTTGCAAAATCTTATTTATGTTAACAGAATTTCCGTCTGCCGTTTCGACTGTAAAAATTTTCCTAAGGGTGGTTAAAGGAAAATTAAGAGCTTGGCAAAATGAAGTATTGATAAAACTTTGGTTTGCACCAGAGTCAAATAATACTTTTGCATAAATGTCATGGACCAAGAACGTACCGGCTATGACATCAGGAATGAGTTCAGCTTCCTGAGTAGTTAGCTGAAATGCTCGGGCATTCTTCTTTGTTGTTCCATCAGCTGGTTTACCTTTATTGTCTGCAGTTTTTATTAATTTAGGACATTCAGTTCGAAAATGACCCATTTCTCCACAATTGTAGCAGATTAGAGATTTCTTCCTGCAATTCTCCTCTTGATGTCCTGGAGTTTTGCAAAATTTGCAATATCCCTGGCATCTTCCAAAATGCTTCTTTTTGCAATTTCTACAATACGGAGGAACTGAGGATTGCCCGGTTCCTCTTTTCTTGAATCGATTATTATTGTTACCCACACGAAATCCTTGGGTAATCTTTTGAGCCAATTCTTTCTTTCTGTCTTCTTCTCTTGTTCGCACCAGTTCATCAGTTAGGGTATTAGCTAATTCCACAGCATCGTCAATAGTGCGAGGTCTCGCAGCTTTAACAATATTGCGGATTTCACTAATTAATCCCCAGATATAGCGAGAAATGAGTACCGGTTCTGGCGAAGCCAGTGTAGGTACCACTCGTGCATATTCAAAGAATGTCGAAGTATAACCGCGACACTCTACTCCTATCATACGATGATTTAGGAACTTATTTGCCAGTTGTTCTTTTTCATATTCAGGACAATATTTCCTTTCTACAAGATTCTTAAATTCTTCCCATTTCATGGCATAAGCCATCCTTCTTCCTTTTGCTTGTAGCACCGTATTCCACCATTCTAATGCTCCTTCTTTGAACAAATTTGATGCATACATCACCTGATCTTCTTCTGAACACTTACTTATTGCAATTACTGCTTCGGTTTTCTCTAACCAACGCAGTACTGCAGTTGCTCCTTCATTACCTGCAAATTCAGCAGGTTTGCAAGCAAGAAATTCTTTGAAAGTGCAACCAGGTGTTGCGGCTTTCATTTTCTTAGGAGGTGGAGCCTGTCGTAGATTATTATCATCATGATTGCTGCCTCCATTTACACTGTGACTAAAATTATCTTCCTGAGTACGTTTACTAGGAATGATTTGTTGCGGTTCTACTGGATTTTTAACAGCAGCAACGAATGCTGGAATAGCATTAGCTATCCCTTGTGCAACAATATTTTCTATATCCTGTCTAGTCATATACTGGTTTTCCTGATTTTGTTCAGATTGATTCCCTTCATTAACTGGTTCATTATTAGCATTTTCCATCTGATATTTATTAAAAATATAATTATTAGTATCGAGTGATGAATAAACAATTTCACAAAAGCACATAAAATCTGGTTGGTAACACAGATATATATCCAAAATTGTCGATGTTTCGACTTCTATTTTACTTTATATATATTAGATAGGCATCCATACACACTGTTTATCTTACAATGTTTTATTTCCCATTTTACAGAGTTATATTTAATTATTATTATTAATATACAAACATTCTTCCCAACCCCACTATTCTTTGGTCACAAGAAGTTTAGTAGCGACGTTCCCTTTCGTCATACTTCCAGGTAATCCTTTCTCCCATATCCCTAATCCTATTTCCTGTATTTATCAGTTCTTCACCATACTGACGGAGTTCGGCTAAGTTTTCGTTACTCATTGGAGGATTGGGGATAGGGTCTGACTCCCACTGTGGAAGGAAAGAATAAGGACTGTTGACAATATTCTGGAATGGCCAGTCATTTGTCCACCATTCTTCCATTTGACCTAAAGGTAAAGTGTGGATTAGTGGATCTGGAATAGCTGGTTCCAGATTGACAGGTAGTTGGGTTTCTAGGTAAGGATATAGATTATTATGGATAGGGCTAATAACATCACAATTTGCCAATAGACGATTGATTTCGTCTTGGAATGTAATTTCTTCAGCTTGTCTAGAATTCTCTCCAATTTCTATTCCTTTTTGTTTATAATCGTTCCTGTTCTCTATCTCTGCTGGATTTGAGCTTTCTCCGATTTTGATTCCTTTCCCTTTATCTATAGGGTTTTCTATTTTAGGGAGTTTCCTAGTAGCTGGCTTTCTTCTGTGTACTTTTCTCCATCCTACATATCTTCTCTTCTTTTTAAGTTTTGATTTTTCCAGCGGTGGAGCTTGGAATTCCACGGGTTCCTCTATGTCAGCAATATAACCAGTAAAGTCGTGGGAGACTTCAATTGGTACTGGGTAGAGGTTGAGATTCTGAAATGCTTCCGATATCTCAGTCATGCTGGACAGCATATATGCAAAATGTACAAAAATGCTAAGTTAAAACTTTGGAACAAAGTTTAACAAATAAACATTAAGTTTATTGCATACGGATTTGTACAAAAGATTACAGGAAAGTGAACACACTATAATTTATTTATTTACCGGGTATTACTTTTTTACTAGACCAGGTTTTAAAATTTAGATATTTGCATTCTCTGCTACGGTAGCTAGCATATAAAGGTTTGCCCATTTTTCATCTAAGGTATCTTCCCAAGGTGACTTATTGCCTAATTCCTGGATTTCTGGATTAAACCTCACTTTCTTGACTTGGGTTTTCTTTATTTTCTCTTGTCCCTTTCTAAGAATCGAATTTCTTTTATCTTGGGTGAGAGGGTTTTCATAATTTGCTTTACGAACAAAAATCCCTTCATCTAGATCTGCTGGGTGTTTGGAAGAAGAGGTTCCTTTTCTTGTGGGTGCAGTATCTAATTTGTGGTAGATAGCAGAAATCTTGTGTTTACCCATACTGTAACTCAACAATTAATCAGTTAATAAAACATATTTCCACAGAATAGCAATTAAATTTCCTAATTATTTTAATAGGCTAAAATCAATAGTAAGCTTAAATCAGTGGCTCTGATACCACCTTTTCCTGTCATGGCCCTTGGCCCCGGTTTGACCCGGTCCAGAGCCGCGGGCAGGAAATCCCGTGGTATTTAATTTAGTGACAGCGGAAGACTTTTTAAACAGGATCAATTATTATTAAAACTGCTCGTTTGTATATAATATAGGGATAATTCCCATAATTTACAAACACTTGATTTCACTGGTAAATCCTTTATTTCTTTAAAACATGTTTCTTTATTTATTTACATTGAGCCACTTTCTAAGCTTGTAGTGCTACTTGGCACTTTTCCTTTGCTCACAACAGATTACCTGAAACATGTTTGAAAAAGGTTTTGTCAGCGGGAAATACTGAGTGAATCATTCTAATTAGTAAAACATCTTGTTTATTATAATGTACAGTATTAAGAGCGATTACAATTGCCTCATCTTTTAAATTAACTGATCCAGTTGTCACTTTACCGGACTGTGACTGTGGACATATCACTTGTAGGGTCCTTTCACCCCAAGTGATAAATAATTAGTAGCTATGTGCACATCCCCCCACATACTGGCAGTAATTTCAGATAACAATGACTTAATCCCTGTAACTATAATTTTGATAAAAACTTGCTTTCGAAAAGTATTTTGATAAAAAGAGAATGACTCACATTGTAGATTTAACGAGCAGAATATAAGCCTACTGATTAGCCTTGATTAACCTAATTTAATTAACAATGCACACACAATCAGTTAGTAACTAATACAACAGTTACGACAATTCACGAGATTAAACCTTCACAACGAGTTATTAGTGCAATACTTAACAATTCAGCGGATTCACAACGAATGACAGAGTATAGTCCGAATTCGAGCATTACTCAAACATTCAAGTCGAAATCACGATGAATTAATAAAGTATAATCTCAATTTGAGCGGCACTTAAACAATCGTTGGATAGTTATAATCGATCGGACGTTGAATCGTATCAGCGATCGAGTTATTACCCTGATTGTAGCAGCACTTCGTGATCAGTGTGTGTTTTTGAGAATAAACAGACGATAACTCCTTCTACGTAACTCGAATTTACGTCGTTTCAATTCCAAATTTCAAGTCCCAACGTCCTCTATTTATAGGTAAATTTTAACTCTGTCGCGGCCCGCGTGAGATATAGCTTAATCTTACGCGGCCCGCGTGACACCTATTTTTAGGTATAGGGTTGCCACGATTGGGACTAGCTTCGCTGACTCAACAGATTTCGTTATTTCAACTTCTTTTGCACGCAATTTAGATAATCGTCAACTAGGGTATTACCCCCCCTGAGTTTTAGGGGCCCTAATCCTGATTCTGAAAATTCTGGAAAAATTAGGGTTTGTGAAGAATTACTTGGGTCTCTCAATTAGGGTTTCCTATTAGATAAATTAATTAATTAAATATGACTTTTGATACAAGTTGTTACATAGGATGTCAGGAACGGGAGTTGTCAATTCCTATGGTACCATTACCTACTAACGAGCGGCGTAGCTAATGTTAATGAATGTATATGGTCCCATTTAAACAAACCAAATGTCATATCAAAATGTAAGCATGTGATGAAAATAATGTACCTAGTATGCTAAGTAAACATACAAGGTAGAGATGTAAAACAGTGTGTCCATATGTTACGAGAACATATGCAACAGAGATGCAATGTAAAATAAATGTACTAAGTATGATGAACATACATAGCATGAAATGTCATATAAAATGATGTACTAAGTATGATGAACATACATAGCATGAAATGTTATATAAAACGATGTACTAAGTATGCTACAAAGGACATACATAGCAAAAACACAATGAAATCATGTACTAATAATGTACTAATGAACATAGCAAGTATATGATATGAAAGCATGGAAATCATGAAAATAACAAGTAGGCACATGTGTTTCACCCCAAAATGTTTGAAAAACAGTAAAAGAGGGGACTATGTACTCACTTAAGATTGCTCAATAGACTTTAGATATCCACCAAGCAAAGCTAGAAGGTTACGGAATCAAACGACACCTAATATAGGTAACTACATTAATAAACGGACCTAATCGGAGGATTGGGTAGCATGAGGGTTCGTAAACCAAATGAGTGTAGGAACTCATGTAATATGGTTTAACAAAGCCTACATACTAAAACGAAACTTATCCTAAGTGCTTTTGACCCGTTACGACCCGTTTAGGTAGCTTATGCTACTTTAACGCATCGTTCGCGTAAAACGCGTTCGGATCGCCTGACTAGCCCTATGACAAGTAAGATATGCCTTAACATGTTTAATATTGTTGCTAAATCATCTTAGATGTCAAAAGTTATGTTACATAGGCTTAAAATGAATTTTAATGTAAAAAGGGCATTTTGGTAATTTACCTAAGGCATAAGAACTACTTATCATACAACTACTCAAACGATGTGACCATAAGGTATAACCTCGGAAGGTTATTCCCTATACTACTATGGTCACCTAAAGTGTTTGGTCGGATCCTAATGATCGACCAAATGGGTCGGGTTCGAAAGTATAAGCGATTGATTAGATCGCTTACCTTTACGACCCTAGACAAGGACAAATCTAAAAGTGACGAGCTAAACATGCTGGAACATGTTTAGTTAAGTTAGAAAATAGGTTTGGTATCAAAACAAACGGTTTTGATACCCTAGAGTAGTTTGGTTACAAAATACGCAAGAACACGTATTTTGGCCGAAACTACGACTCGTCACTGAGCCTAGATAACGTGGTAATCAGTAGGTATAGTCACTAGGGACTATGACCATCGTGATTACGCTCACGTTATGAAGTTCAAACGAACTTCGCATTGACCATAAACTGGTCAATGCAGAAAGTCAAACGCAGTTTGACTTTTAAGCATAAAAACGCATAAAAGAACGAAGGAACACTTACAAAGGGTCCCCACAAGTATTTGATCCAATCCACTCTCAGGTAGGAAGCATATACTTCCACTTAGAAAGTATAAAATCACATCAAATTGTGAGTTGCAACAAATGGGGTGGGGTTTATATAGGAAAGCTAGAACCGTTAGGATCGTTTATCGGGAAACGAGCTTCGATCTAGGCCGTCCAAGTGTGCCCCTTGTTTTACAAAACCATTAGAGCCCATAGAAATGGCCCATGGTGTTGCAAAAACCGTTTGCAAGTGGGAAATGAAGGTATAACAGCTGGAACAGGCTGTTTTCAACAATTCTGCACATCTAGGCAGCTGACACGGGCTGCGTAAGAGGACACCCAAGGTTCACGCGGGCCGCCTGGGCCTTCTGATCAGTAAACAACTTTCAGTTAATGACAGTTTCAGTCCCTGATGTGTTTTAAAGCCATTCCGACATGTTTAAGGCCCGTTAAGCCAACTTTAAGGCCCTAAAATGAGGCATAAACATTGTGGAATTGAAACATGCTCAAAAATATGCCGGATGTTGGTTCGTTTGGTCATATGATCGCGATGTTTGTTTAATTACGACGGAATGCGCATAAGCGCGAAAAACGATCCAAATTGCGCGACGAATGGATTTTTCTCATGCCAAACACTAAAATAAAATATTTTAATGCTTACATAAAATTTTGGATCTCCGGATGTATTCAGAACGTAAGTTATGCGCGGAAATGCAAACTTATGCACTTTTTGACGCTTTTAGTCCCTGAATGAGCATAAAGTTTATTTTAGCACACCGAACCCCTCAAAGCCTATTTCTAAGCTATATAAAGGATATTTAGGGTGTGTTTAACTTATGATCAAGTTCCGGAATGTCCGTTACAATACAAATTGACATACTTTCGCAGTTTGTTGAATTTAGTCCCTGTAAGCGAATAAACTTGATTTCGGTATACCAAACCTTCCGAAACTTATTTCTAAGTTATGTATAGGTTATTTAAGGTATGTTAAGCCTATGTCACTATTCCGGAGTGTTTGTTGCATTAAACTGGTTATATTTACGCATCAGGGCGCGTATAACCTTCCAGAAAGCGATTTAGAGCCCGAAATCGAACAAGAGTTGATATGTGCAAATGATACACATATTTATACAAATCCCAAGTATGAAATACAATATTTCATTGGTTTGGTATTTGTTTAATGGTTGAAGTGACACAGGTGTCACACTCTCCCCTACTTCAGGAAATTTCGTCCCGAAATTTATTTAGAGGAAACTTGTGAGAACTTAAAGCATGAAGTTAAAAAGATCAAACAACACTAGTTAGAGTCCTGAACTTCTAGTAACTTTAAATAACATCATGCTTGCAATGTGAGAGGGACACTTATATACAAGTATATAAAGCGTTATTGGTGCGTCCACCGTACCTCTATTACATTGTTCACCTTCCGTTATGGTTGCCACTATCGGTTCTTACACATAATAAGTCTTACCGTGGTTCCCGTGCACTGAACTTCGTAATTATGTATGCATCCATAATTACGTAATTCCTTGCATAGTCACGTAGTGCATCTTATAATGTGTAGGGGAAGAAAATAATGGATGAACTTGTGATGATTGTGACCAGGCCACCATAGGGTCCTTTTAATTAAATCAATAAATGATGTAAATAGACTACCAAGGAGTCTGTTCAGCTATATCACCATATGTCATTTTTAACCAGATTCTGAATCAATCTTTTTGACTAGACCACAAAAAGGGTCTCTTATGAATCATGGAGTGGTACTATATAACCCAAGGGTCTTGACTATCACGTAGAAGCCCAATAAGGATTTAAGGTAGTACCTTTTTGAATATCGTTCTACGAATCCCTCATATGAAGATATGAAAGATTCTACGAGGATTTGGATAACGAATATCCAGAGTATACAAAAACACAAAATGCATAAAAGAAAACACAAGATGCATAAACACATAGTCACATAACCACAAAATTGTTTACTTAGATCTTTAATTTGTTAATTTGTTTTGTTAACTGCGTACATGCATTTAAAGCACACTAAGAATCCATTCCGTGGATTTCATTTGGTACTTTAAACATTAGCAAGAATCTAACTATGAAGATAGAAAGATTCTTTTAAAGAGAAAATTCGATTCCGATTATGAGGAATCGAAATGTTCGAATTAAGGTACACAAGGAATCCAAATTAAGGACTCTGATTTGAATGATAATCATCCACAAGGGTCTAATGTGAAGATAAAAAGATCCTATATGGATTTTAGAAGTCGAAGATGTTTTGAAACCTTGCATTGGATGTGCTTAAGTCAAAACATGAAGTAAAAATGCTTATGAAGTTGAGATGCTAGATATGTCAAGGCGACATATGAAGCAGAATTTGGAGGTTAAGTCAATGTATGAGAAAAAAATATTTTTGAAAATTATGCATGGAGTTCTAAAAAAATGTGTTCAATGTTTTTGAAACCTTATATATAATACTTTTGAAATCATAAAGTAGGTGTATTATGTAGGTATATATTTATAAAAAATGTTTTAAAATCATGCGAGATGAATTTTGAAATTATGTATAAGGTTTTTGAAAACATGAATGATGCTTTTGAAATCATGCATTTGATATAAGTAATTATACTGTATTAATAACATTTTGAAATCATGAAGGTTGCTTTTGAAAACATAGACAATGCTTTTGAAATCATTGAGGTTGTTTTTGAAAACTTATGTTATGCATGTTGAAAAATCAGAACGTAATGGGTATGAGATTTGAAAATACCCTTAGTTATCTAACCAAGGATTCAAAGGCACAGATGTGCAAAAGCACGATTACTCATAATGTCACTTTATTTTCTGTACTTAGTCTCCTAGAATGAAACGAGTACTTAAAAATTTTCGAGGAAATCATGAGCGATCATTTGAAAGGGAGAATCACAAGAGTAGTTTGTAAAGAACATAGTTCTTTGATGTAGATATCATAGGGAAATGCCATACACATATGTAACTACACTTGTACATCAGAATTGTGAACAACAATTTATTCATAAACTAAACACATTGTTTCCAAGTTCAACAAAAGAAACAAAAGTAACAGATACAAATTATTTAAAGCAGCAGCTTCTTCTAATCAGCCAAATGCTCATCCAAGGGTTGGATTTGTATTGACAATCTTTGGGCATTTGTTCCTGAAATGGCTCGTCTCGCCATAGTTGTAGCAAGTACCAGACGGAAAACAAGCTTGAGTAGGGTTGACTTGGAGTCGGGTAGCAGCAAGGTTTATAGCAGCTTTGGTTTGGATAGCAAAGCGGCATATGCTAACCAAATGTCCCCACCGTCCACAGTAGGTACATTTGAAGCAGGGTAAGAGGTTTGAATGATGACGATTGCATCGTTTGCACCATGGGGCAGCTCCTAAGTACGGCTTCCTAGCTGGTGGCGCTGCCACTTGGCTAGGTTCCGCTTGATTAGGTGTAACTGCTGCGGGTTTCCTTGAAGCCTTATGCTTCCTTGATTTTGGTGCAGGCTTGACTTCTGCTTCCTTCGGTGACTCTTGAGTGGCTTCATTGTTGAGACGAGACATGGCAATGCCTAAATCCACAGTCTTCAGAATCACTTCGCCTATTTGCTGGGCAATTTGGCTGTTTGCTCGGACATTTGACCGTTGTTGTGAAGAAGAGACATTCTAGAATAAAATGAAAGACATGGGAAGAAACAAGTGAAAGGTTATCGGATAATCAAATCAGAACGACAATGCATAAGAATTGCGATCATTTGTTTGTTACCTAAGGCAAACAAATGAGATGGTGACTAATCAAAGTAAATGGGTCAATATAATGTATCACTGAAGACATGCTTGCCTATAAGTGAACACTCACCCCAAGAGTTCCCAGGTAAGAGTGACTGGTCTGATATTGCGGATTTCTACGAACACTATAGCCTTAGACAGAAAACTCAGGGTACAGGCACCCACCCTTCCAGTTTGCATGTGTTCACATTATTTAGACCAAACTTTGACGAGATTTTGAAAACTTAGAAGGTTCAAAACCTTACAATAAATCATCCTAGAACAGATGATTGGTTTTCAAAGCGGTTTTGAAATTTGTGTTCCTGCTGTGGTTGTCGCCTAAGGATAGGTGACGGTATTGTTTTGTGACTAAACGCAAGTAAACTCGCGTTAGGGTCCTAGGAAGGTTATAGACTAGGTCAAAGCATTACTAATAACCTAATTCCCTATAACCATGAGCTCTGATACCAACTTTTCTGTCACACCCCGACCACGTAAAACAACAAATCGTGGCGGAAACGTCGGGGAGTGTTGTAACAGAATCATTGTTTCATAACGCATGGAAATTTGAAATTTAGTTTTATTGATTAATTGAGTACAATGTCTAAACAAACAAAGAAGTTTAACATAATTAACTAGTCTTGCATCTTTTATTGTCACTAAGGCCCAAGTCCGCCTATGTGTATCATGATCAATCATATGCATCATTTCCTGAAACACATGTGAAAATTGGTACGTCAGCATAAAAATGCCGGCGAGTACATAGGTTTTGTGAAAATAGGATTCATGACTTATAAGTTTAGAAAAAGGTTGTTTAACAAAAGTCAGTCATGATCCTTGTAAAATGTTTTGTTTTATAAATCATTTGAAAAACGATGATAAAGTAGATGATATGTAAAAGAATAATGTAAGATTAAATGAATAACCAAGTAAAATGAGTTTGTATAAGATAAGTTATTTGTAAAACAATGTCTTGTGAAAAAATATGTTATTTGTATAAAAATGTTATATGTCTAAACTGAAATGATTTAAATAACGCTACGATATGTAATATCATACAAGCACTTATATATAGGAAGTACCAACGGCGTATCCACCATGCTTGTATCATATTACACACGCCTCGTTACTCAAACCACTTACCCAAACAAACCACAAATGTAAATTGCCCATGTCTAAACCATTTGTCAAATGTCTTTGTGTAAACCATGTCAAAATGTTTATGTCAAATATAGTCCATGAAATGTGTATATCAATATCAAAATGTCTATGTCAAATGTCTATCATATAATGTGTAAACAAAATGTCATGTATGGCAAGTGAAATATATATATATATCCATTGAGCCATAGGTAAAAAAAATGCACAAAACAATGTATTGAAGTAAAACATGGTTTAAATCAACGTTATGTCTTGTGGAAATGCATGCTATACCGAATATAAACATTTATGCGGTAATGTGAAAATGCATACATTCAAGCCTTGTGACTATGGTGATAAACCCTTAAACAAATTAAAGGACTATCTGTGTTATGTCTTAATCGAATTCGGTCATTCCTTTCATCTAAACATACCTAGGATGTCAGGAATGGGAGTTGTCAATTCCTATGGTAGCATTACCTACTAACGAGCGGCGTAGCTAATGTTAATGAATGTATATGGTCCCATTTAAACAAACCAAATGTCATATCAAAATGTAAGCATGTGATGAAAATAATGTACCTAGTATGCTAAGTAAACATACAAGGTAGAGATGTAAAACAATGTGTCCATATGTTACGAGAACATATGCAACGGAGATGTAATGTAAAATAAATGTACTAAGTATGATGAACATACATAGCATGAAATGTCATATAAAACGATGTACTAAGTATGATGAACATACATAGCATGAAATGTCATATAAAACGATGTACTAAGTATGCTACAAAGGACATACATAGCAAAAACACAATGAAATCATGTACTAATAATGTACTAATGAACATAGCAAGTATATGATATGAAAGCATGGAAAGCATGAAAATAACAAGTAGGCACATGTGTTTCACCCCAAAATGTTTGAAAAACAGTAAAAGAGGGGACTATGTACTCACTTGAGATTGCTCAATAGACTTTAGATATCCACCAAGCAAAGCTAGAAGGTTACGGAATCAAACGACACCTAATATAGGTAACTACATTAATAAACGGACCTAATCGGAGGATTGGGTAGCATGAGGGTTCGTAAACCAAATGAGTGTAGGAACTCATGTAATATGGTTTAATAAAGCCTACATACTAAAACGAAACTTATCCTAAGTGCTTTTGACCCGTTACGACCCGTTTAGGTAGCTTATGCTACTTTAACGCATCGTTCGCGTAAAACGCGTTCGGATCGCCTGACTAGCCCTATGACAAGTAAGATATGCCTTAACATGTTTAATATTGTTGCTAAATCATCTTAGATGTCAAAAGTTATGTTACATAGGCTGAAAATGAATTTTAATGTAGAAAGGGCATTTTGGTAATTTACCTAAGGCATAAGAACTACTTATCATACAACTACTCAAACGATGTGACCATAAGGTATAACCTCGGAAGGTTATTCCCTATACTACTATGGTCACCTAAAGTGTTTGGTCGGATCCTAATGATCGACCAAATGGGTCGGGTTCGAAAGTATAAGCGATTGATTAGATCGCTTACCTTTACGACCCTAGACAAGCACAAATCTAAAAGTGACGAGCTAAACATGCTGGAACATGTTTAGTTAAGTTAGAAAATAGGTTTGGTATCAAAACAAATGGTTTTGATACCCTAGAGTAGTTTGGTTACAAAATACGCAAGAACACGCATTTTGGCCGAAACTACGACTCGTCATTGAGCCTAGATAACGTGGTAATCAGTAGGTATAGTCACTAGGGACTATGACCATCGTGATTACGCTCACGTTATGAAGTTCAAATGAACTTCGCATTGACCATAAACTGGTCAATGCAGAAAGTCAAACGCAGTTTGACTTTTAAGCATAAAAACGCATAAAAGAACGAAGGAACACTTACAAAGGGTCCCCGCAAGTATTTGATCCAATCCACTCTCAGGTAGGAAGCATATACTTCCACTTAGAGAGTATAAAATCAGATCAAATTGTGAGTTGCAACAAATGGGGTGGGGTTTATATAGGAAAGCTAGAACCGTTAGGATCGTTTATCGAGAAACGAGCTTCGATCTAGGCCGTCCAAGTGTGCCCCTTGTTTTACAAAACCATTAGAGCCCATAGAAATGGCCCATGGTGTTGCAAAAACCGTTTGCAAGTGGGAAATGAAGGTATAACAGCTGGAACAGGCTGTTTTCAACAATTCTGCACATCTGGGCAGCTGACACGGGCCGCGTAAGAGGACACCCAAGGTTCACGCGGGCCGCCTGGGCCTTCTGATCAGTAAACAACTTTCAGTTAATGACAGTTTCAGTCCCTGATGTGTTTTAAAGCCATTCCTACATGTTTAAGGCCCGTTAAGCCAACTTTAAGGCCCTAAAATGAGGCATAAACATTGTGGACATGAAACATGCTCAAAAATATGCCGGATGTTGGTTCGTTTGGTCGTATGATCGCGATGTTTGCCTAATTACGACGGAATGCGCATAAGCGCGAAAAACGATCCAAATTGCGCGGCGAATGGATTTTTCTCATGCCAAACACTAAAATAAAATATTTTAATGCTTACATAAATTTTTGGATGTCCGGATGTATTCAGAACGTAAGTTATGCGCGAAAATGTAAACCTATGCACTCTTTGACGCTTTTAGTCCCTGAATGAACATAAAGTTTATTTTAGCACACCGAACCCCTCAAAGCATATTTCTAAGCTATATAAAGGATATTTAGGGTGTGTTTAACTTATGATCAAGTTCTGGAATGTCCATTACAGTACAAATTGACATACTTTCGCAGTTTGTCGAATTTAGTCCATGTAAGCGAATAAACTTGATTTCGGTATACCAAACCTTCCAAAACTTATTTCTAAGTTATGTATAGGTTATTTAAGGTATGTTAAGCCTATGTCACTATTCCGGAGTGTTTGTTGCATTAGCCTGGTTATATTTACGCATCAGGGCGCGCATACCCTTCCAGAAAGAGATTTAGAGCCCGAAATCGAACAAGAGTTGATATATGCAAATGATACACATATTTATACAAATCCCAAGTATGAAATACAATATTTCATTGGTTTGGTATTTTTTTAATGGTTGAAGTGACACAGGTGTCACATGTTAGGGCATGAATTTTATGCTAAGGATCATCTATCCTGAGACTGGCATGGATCACGGATCCTGAAAGGATAATGCAGGGAGTCTGAGGATCCAGGATCCTTAACAGAACTTATGATTTCTAACAATTGTCATGTTTTTAATGTTTATATGCAGATAATGGACGTAGTGGACTAATTCTTAGCTGGAATTTCGGGGAATATTCGTTCTATATGCTGCATGTGCTAATGGTTATGACAGTGGACATGATCTTCCTAGAAAATAGGACTTTTTGTTAGCTTATTTATTTGAAGGGGGTATTGAGCTGAAAAGACACATCTTCTTTCGACACAACACCTTTGCTACTTGCTCTAAAACACACACTTTCACATTAGAATTCGTTGTAACAAGCTCAATATCATCCAATGTTGTAAACTTTTTTGTGCAATATATTTGGTGATCGGTAGTTTCCATCACCCGAGGTTTTTTATGCCAGAGATCTCATAAAGATCAAGGGCTTTTCCTCGTATAAATCTTTGTGTTCTTCATTGTTCACATTACATTTTCATTCATACATTCATTCGTTAAATTAAACAGTCAACCTCACAAAATCAGATTTGGTTACATTATCCTTGTGTGATTTTTGACCAAAACAGTTTGGCGCCCACCGTGGGGCAATTGGTGCTTCATCTTTGAAAAATTTCATTCATTTCATTCATTTCTGTGCATTACCATCAACCACATGGCTTCTCAGGGAAAAACTACGTCAAGTTCCATGTCGGCGGTTACCTCATCACAGGGCATTCCACCGTTGCATCAACTTCCCCATGCATTCAAGAAGAATGATGAGAATGCTCCTAAGAAGACAACCCCCCGTTTTCACAAAACCAACTGTTGTTTCTTCCTCTACACCTACTAACAGTGATCTTTATACTTTGATTTTGCAGATGAGAGGATACATGCAACAGCAGGACGAAACTAATGGCAGGATCCTTCGCAAAATTGATGAAATCAAGAAATTGAAAAAACCAGCAGAGGATCACTCCCCATTGATGCCCAGGTCGTTGGATTTTACTGCTCCATCATCAACAATCCAGTTTTCCAAAGGATTCAATGTCTAGATTCAAGGATCCTCTATCCTTCACCAAGGATCACTGGAGGCAGCGCAGCCTCAAGGATCCTACTTCCAGTATCAAGGTTCCTCTTCTCAGCATCAAGGATCCTTCTCTAGTTCAGGAGGATACATGGGGACTCTATCGGCTCAAGGATCCTATCTTCAGCATCTAGGATCCTCTTCACAGGTTCAAGGATCCTCATCGCAGGTTCACGGATCCATGGAGTATCCTCCAAGACCTTCCGCTCCGGCGCATACTGGATCCAACATCTTTAAGGATCAAGGATCCTTAAGCAGTCAACAACCCAGAAGTTCAGAGATTCATGTGGGAGACTTCATTCCCATGCAGACCATTGCTTCATCTGGTCCTACTATTGCACCAGACACGTCTTATCCTAGATATACTTCCGAGATACCGATTCCAAATCAATCATATGGTAACAATTTCAATACATCTTTTTATGCTAACTATGGTTTCATGCAGGATGCTGGGATCAACCAAGTCATGGCCAGAGAGTTGCAGAAACTCAAGGATATGATATCCAGCGTTCCAGGAGTGGTTAAGCCCATTCCTGAAATTCCAGATGGAAGTCACAAGATATCTCGCTTTGCACCACCCATTTGTGATGCAGAGATACCGAAGAGATTTCAGACCCCAAACATGAAGCTCTATGATGGTACAACTGATCCAGAAGAGCATGTAGCTCAATACAGGGAGAGAATGGAGATCAACCCCATTCCTGAAATGTTGAAAGAAGCATGTCTATGCAAGGGTTTTGGATCCACACTGACAGGATCAGCTCTTAATTGGCTGCTAAGTCTTCCCCCTTACTCTATTACTTCATTTGCTAATCTAGTTAATTTGTTTAATAGCCAATTCTCATGTAGTAGGAGATTTGAACGATTAACTAGTGATTTATATAGGGTAACCCAAGGTCATAATGAATCACTTAGAGATTACATAACTAAATTTAGTAGAGAATCCTTAGAGATTCCTAAATTGGATATTGCCACAGCTACAGTGGCTTTTAAAATGGGTTTACTTAAAGATTCCCAGTTCTATGATGATCTTGTTATGACTCCTTGTAGGAACCTAGATGAGGTAAGGAACAGGGCCTTTCGAAGATAACTGATCCAAGCAATACTCCAAGCATGACGACCAGAACGTGCATGCTATGGAACAAGAGGTAGATGATGAGGATTATCCTCCTATTTCTGAATATTGTTTTTCCGCTGATAATAGTGAACTAATCCTTGCTTTGCAGAATTTAGGTGACAAGCCCAGGTGGCCAAGAAAGAATGAGAAGTTCGCAGCTAGCAAGGATAAATCAAAATGGCGTGCTTATCATGAGGATTTTGGTCATCTCACAGATGAGTGTATAGCATTAAGGAAGGAGATAGGTTATCTTTTGAGCAAAGGATACTTGAAGGAATTGTTTGGAAGGAAAAAATCGAGGATCCTGAAAAAGTTCCTGAAAAAGCTCCTCCTCCACCAGCTTATGCTCAAATCATCCATTTCATCTCCGGAGGTTCTCAGCAGCTAAAAGACATGCAAAGGAAACAAAGATGGAGAATGGGGACAGACCTGTTCGAACTTCCATTCTTACCCAGGAAAAAGTCATATCCTTTGATGAGGATGATCGTGTGGACATACAGGATCCTCATCATGACGGTTTGGTTATTACGTTATTTATATCTAACCATTTTGTTCGCAGAATTCTCATTGATGGGAGAAGCTCAGTGAACATAATCCAGTTGGATGTCCTCAAAAGAATGAACATCCTTGAATCTGATATTGTCCCAAGATTATCTGTCCTTGTGGGATTCAGTGGAGAGATAAAGATTACATTGGGGGACATCAAACTTCCTATTTATATAGAGGGAGTCAATTCTATTAAAAAATTATATGTTATTGATTGCTTATCTTCTTGTAATGTTATCTTTGGCAGGCCATGGATACACGATATGAAGGCAGTCCCCCTCAACATATCATCAATGTGTCAAGCTCCCAACTCTATGGGATGTGGTGAAGATAGAAAGTGACCAGCAGGAGGCAAAGAACTGTTACACTTCTTCAATGAAGCCAGCCTCCAAGGAGCAAGACATCATGGAGGCAAGAGAGCAAGACGTCAAGGATATTCTGTTGAACCCAGAGGATCCTGAATCCAAAATTTTATAGGATCTGGGATCCTAGACAGTATTGAGAAGGATTTAGTATCCTTCTTGAAAAGAATAAAATCTAACTTTGCTTGGAAACATGAAGACATGACAGGTATATCTAAGGATGTTATTACTCACAAACTTGGTATTGACATGTCTTTCAAGCCAATACACCAAAAAAGGAGAAAGTTTGCACTTGAAAGGAATGCCATTATCCAAGAAGAGGTAGACAAATTGCTCAAGGTAGATAAGACATATTGAGGAAGAATAAGAAGTTTGAGTGGACTGATAAGCATGAAGCTGCACTCAAGGCTCTTAAGGATTATCTATCCTCAGCACCAGCCCTGATGAAACCAGAAAATGGAGAATCATTATCCTTATACTTAGTTGTTTCAGCTAAAGCAGTAAGTGCGATCCTAGTTAAGGATCATGAAGGCTCTCAACATCCGGTATACTATGTAAGTAAAATTCTACTTGATACTGAGGCCAGGTATTCTCATTTAGAGAAATTAATTCTTGATTTAATTATGGCTTCCGCTAAACATAGACATTATTTCGAAACTCACACCATTATTGTGAAAACTAACCTTCCTATCAAGAATGTTCTCAGGAAACTTCAAATGTCAGGTAGAATGGCAAAGTGGGCAATCAAGCTTATTGCATATGACAATAAGTATGAACCCAGGACTGCCATCAAGTCCCAAGCTTTAGCTGACTTCGTGGTTGATTTCAGTAGTTGTTTTGGTCAAAAAATCTGATGAGGATAATGCAACCAAACTCTCTGTTACAGGGTATGATGCTTGTATTAGTTTATAGCAATAAGGATCACTATGAAAAGTAAATAACAAATGACACAAGGTTTATACGGGGAAAAAACCCTTGATCAAGAGTTGATCTCCGGCACAAAAAACCCCGGGTGATGGAAACTACCGATCACCAACTCAAATTAAACAAGTAATGTGTTACAACTTCAGATGATAGCGAGCTAAATACAAGGATCACTATAGTGTTCTGTGTATAAAGTGTACGAAATTGCTAAGTGAATGAACGAGAGCTGTTGTGAGCGGTTTTAAGAGTGTGTGTAACCAAAAATAGCAAAAAGTTGTGTCTAATTAGCTCACTACCCCATTTAAATCTAATAGAAATCTAAATAACAAACTATCCGCAAATGGTGCAAGTCCTCCACGACTCCACAACGTCCATTTCTGACCAAGCACGTGCGGAATAGACTTAGTATATTCTCCAGAAATATCGCCAAGACCAAGTCCCAATTGATATTCCTGCAAAATAGTTATGAATTCAAAGTGAACAATCATTAGTATAAGGATCCTTAGGATGATCCATGATCCTGATCTTGAAGCACTTCTGAGGATCACTAACAGACACAGAAGTAAGGATCACCAAACAGGATAATATTTGAGGATCACGGGTCATATTGAAATCCACCCCTAACAATTGCCCCCAAAATATAAGGAGTTATATTGTAAATAAGCGAGTTGTATTTTGTTGATCTTATCCGCAACAAACTAACGGATAACTAGCCGTTGGAGACGGACTAGCCGTTGCAAACCTGACGTCACTGAAGTGACAATCCTGCAAATCATCATTATAAATAGTAGTTAGAGATAGGATCGATATGCATTTAAATCCGAAGAAACTCCCTTTAAATTCTCAGTCGAAGATCAATCAGGTATCTCTTCTCTTATTTCTCCTTCTCTTACTCTGTTTTTCTTTCTTTACCAACATCAATGATGCTCCGGTCCTCCCCCGCCAAGGATCACCAGAAGGATAGCCCCTTGAAGAGTCAAGGGATTATCAAAGACTCAGTACATGAGAGGTGTTGCTTTAACGATGCTCATATAGATAAGATCCGTCAGTGCTTTCCGGCGAACGCCTTTTTCAAACCCTTCGATCCCACTATTCTGAGCGACTATGTTTCTGAAACATGGGTTGCCTTTCCAGTTACTCCATTCGCCATAGGATACACCTATCCTTTTCCAGACTTTACCCAATCCTTCTTTTCCCTTACCGGCATCTCTTACATCCAAGCTACGCCGATGATTTGGAGGGTCTTGTATACCCTGGAGAGGATCATAGAGCAGGAAGGGATTGATTTAGGAATATCAGAGCTGACACAGATGTATGATCTCACGACGTTTGGATCACATCGATATCTGTTTAAGCGAAAACCCGGTGAAGAACACCCCATTTTTAAAGCCACCAAGAATGACACAAATTGGAAACGGCGCTTCTTCTTTGTCAGGAGGGATACCATTCCAAACGGAAAGCATTTACCCAGGAAATGGTCCACCAATGGTAGGACAGAGGATCCTGAGAAGGATCATCAGGTAATCTGGCTCTTGTGAAAGGATCACTAACCCCTTTTTGTCTTGTGTTATGCAGCTATTTCTATTTCGCACCTCATCGCAACACCCGCAACCAAGGATAGGCTTGCTGCTTTTTGGAGGCTTGATCCTGAAATAAGGTCATTCAAGATAGACACCCAAGACTCACAAGAAGTATCCTCAGGTTCCATCACCATGTCAAGTAAGTATCCTGCTTTTTGTATAGTTGAATATTAAAATAAATAGTTATATTGAAATAGGATAAGGATACTTATCTTGCTTTAAATGTGTAGGTGCCGGAAAATCTTCCAAGCCTGCCTCCCAATTCAACACGGCCGACCTTGATGTTGTTCGATCCAGGAAGAAGAGGGCCACTACCAATCCTAGCATCTCCATTCCCAAGGCACCCACTAAAGGAAGGGGTGGCAAGAAGAGGAAAACTTCTGACACAGAGGACCTACAAGGCCTACCATTGATCCGCCACCAATTCCTTGAATACTTCAATGATGTGAGGATCATCAATTCTGCCTAGGTATCCTACTCATTTGAGGATCATCTGATCTTGAATTGCTTTGTCTTTTTCTTTGCAGAAATTTGATGAGATTGAAGATTATGTGGGAAGCGTCGAGGAGCAGGATAAGAAGATTGCTGACCTTCAACAAGTTACAGTGCTTAAGGATCTTAAGATTGCTGATCTTGAAAAAGCCCTTCAAGATGCCAAGACTAAGACAGCTAAAATCCTGATCGACATCGACTATGAGAAGCATGATCTCATAGAAAGTGCAAAGGTCTCTGCTGCCATCACAATGTATCAGACAAAACTAAAGATGGCCCAGGAAGCTCAAGATCCTAACTTCGACAGAAGCAGCTGGGATGTTTTGGGCTGGAAAGCAAGGTTGGCTGATCTTGAAGATGATGAAGAGGCTGAGGAGGTTTTGGCGATCGAGGCTGGAGGCAGTGGGAAGGATCAGGTTAAGGATACCGAAGCTGGAGGGAACGAGGATGCAGCGAAGGTGTAGGCTGCACAATTGGGCGATGATGGACATTCCTAGACGTAGCCGGAGCCCACTTTTTAAGTTTGGTAGTAGTTTTTTGTGGTTGTGATGTTTTTAAAACAATGATGGTCTGTAATAACTAAACAATAGCTATTAGGGTTAAGGATCATGAATGATCCTTTGGACAATAGGTAGGATTACAACTGGTGGAGGGATCCTCTGTTTGGGGGATGAAGCCATTGTGATCCTGCCATCTTTTTAATTCCTGCACTACCAAAACCTTTAGACAATGGACACCCTTTACCTACCCCAGCGGACGGGCCACGTATTGCTGGTAGATGCTCGGGGTAGGTAATTTTGACAACCTTAAAAGGGTTTAAGCTTTTGTGAATAAAATAACCTTATTCTTTTTGGCTATATCCTGTGTTGATATCCTTGTTGTTATTTTATTTTTCAATGGTTTTGATTTACACTTGTCTGAGTAAGAAAAGTTGAACAACTTAGATAAAAAACTTAGGATATAATGCAGGATCAAATATCCTATAGTTGAAAAATTCCAAAAAGTGGTATATTTTAAAGATCATGAGTTCAGTTGTCAAAGTATTAGGGTTATTCAAATAATCAATGAATAAAATCAAAATAGTTAAGGATCATACCTGAGGATCCAAGTTAGGATCCTAACTCTTAATATTATTATAACCAGGATAATCACAGAACAAACCTTAGTAAGAGGTAAGGATCAAGGATCCTTGGTTGTTTAACTTTGAAAACCTGAAATAAAACATAACTTGGGACTAAGCCATTATAAGATAAAGGTTAGCAACTGGGGACAAGCCCAAGGATAACTGGGGACAAGCCCAAGGATAACTGGGGACAAGTCCAAGGATAACTGGGGACAAGCCTAAGGATCGTGTGTGAACTGGAGTATGGCCCTAACTGGCGACTATCCAAACTTAGTGGCATGAAAATGCCAAAACCTTAGCTAACGTGAAAACGCTAGAAACCTTAAGAACGGATGTATGGTACGTCTACCATTATACGTAGGATCCTAGGTATAGCCAGTACAATGGAATTGTCAGCCCCTAAAATGAGTACTGGTCCCACTGCCATGAACTATACCAGGATCATCGTGCGCTACTGGCGGAACTGGGGTCAAACCCAAGGATAACTGGGGTCAAACCCAAATAACTGGTTGCTTGTGTGGATGATCATGCTTTTGCTAAGAGTACCTGAACCTTCAAAACTCAAAATCTCGTGAAATGGAGATAAAGGATGCAAGATCCTTATCCTTATGTGAGAAAGTAAGGAAATGAAATAGTTTAAGATTAGAATGTTACCAAAAATGAGGATCATCTGTGCTTTAAGGATCCTTTAAGGATATTTATCATGTGAGGATCATGGATCCTTATCACATGAAATATCTCTTCAAATGGACAGCATTCCAAGCTCTTGGTAGTAAGTCACCTTCCATTGTTAGTAATCGATATGCCCCTTTTCCTGCCTCAGCTTCAATCAAGTAAGGGCCTTCCCATTTTGGTGCCAACTTTCCATCAGCAGGATTGGTGGTATTCTGAAATGCTTTCCTTAGTACCATATCACCAATTTGGAATTTCCTGATCCTAACATTTTTGTTGTAGGCACCGGCCATTCTTTGCTGATAACTGGCCATCCTTATCCTTTCCAAGTCCCTGATTTCCTCTATAGTATCCAGGTCTTGAACCAAGTTCTCATCATTTTCCTCAGGATCACGAATACTGGTTCTAGCAGTTGGAACCACCATTTCTGTAGGGATCACTGATTCTGCCCCAAATACCAAAGAGAACGGAGTTTGGCCTGTAGCATTCTTAGGAGTTGTCCTATCAGCCCAAAGCACATAAGGTAATTCTTCTGCCCATTTCCCTTTCTTGGATCCAAGCTTCTTCTTCAAATTGTTGATGATGATCTTATTGGAGGATTCTGCCTGACCATTAGCTTGTGGGTGGACTGGTGTTGATGTTATCATCTTAATCCCCCAGCTGTCACAAAAGTTAGTGGTTCTATTCCCAATAAATTGGGATCCATTATCACAAATAATCTCAGAAGGGATACCAAATCTAGTAATAATATTTCTTTTAATGAAGGATATAACTTCCTTTTCTCTGACTTGGGCAAAAGCTTCAGCCTCTATCCACTTGGAGAAGTAATCAGTCATAGCAAGCATGAATACTTTTCCACCAGGTTCCTTAGGGAGCTTACCAACTATATCCATACCCCATCTCATAAATGGCCAAGAGGAGGATATAGGATGCAAAAATTCAGCTGGTTGATGAAGGATATTGCTGTGTCTCTGACAAGGATCACATCTCTTAGCATACTCCACAGCATCTCTCTTCATGGTTGGCCAGTAGTATCCTGTCCTCAGGATCCTTGAGAATAACGCCCTGCCCCCAGTGTGGTTTCCACAATCTCCTTCATGGAAGTCTTTTAAAACTTCTTGGATTTCAGGATCCTCAATGCATCTTAAGTATGGTCCTGCAAGAGATCGTCTATACAACATATTATTTAAAATTGTGAATTGAGATACCTTAATTTTGAAAGCCCTAGGGTTTTCTCCTGTAGGAATCTCTCCATGTTGTAAGTATCTCATGATTGGGAGGATCCATGATCCTGAATGGGATTGAATATCATCGCTAGGGGTGATTGTAGAATCCTCTCCTATCTCCATAGTCACATGATCCTCGATAGCCGGGGTCAGGATATGGATAATAGGGATCTTGATATCCTCCGGGATCTTCAAGGATGATCCTAAATTGGCTAGTGCATCTGCCTCTGCATTCTCTTCCCTTGGTACCTGTGTTAAACTAAAGGATACAAAAGAGAGTGCCAATTCTTTGACTAACTCCAAGTATTTGATTAGCTTTTCACCTTTAACAGTATAGGATCCATTAAAGTGATTAGTGATTAACAAAGAATCTACATGTACCTCAAGATACCTGATCCTCATATGCTTAGCAATTTGCAAGCCAGCTATCAAGGCTTCGTATTCAGCCTCATTGTTAGTGGTTTGGAACTCACAAGCTATAGAGTGGGGTATTATGTTCCCCTGTGGCGATTTTAGTAGTATTCCAAGCCCTGTTCCCTTGATGTTTGAGGATCCATCAGTGTAGAGTATCCAAGGATCCTCGGTCTCTTCTAGCTGCTGGACTTCTAATTCAGCTTCCTTTTGTAAATCACTACTGAAATCTGCCACAAAGTCAGCTAATGCTTGGGATTTAATGGCTGTCCTGGGCTCATATCTTATATCATATGCACTAAGCTTCACTGCCCACTTAGCCATCCTTCCTGACATTTCAGGTTTCCTAAGGACATTCTTGATTGGAAAATTAGTTTTAACGATAATAACATGGGTTTCAAAATAATGTCTTAATTTGGTAGATGCCATAATTAATGCAAGGATAAGTTTTTCTAAGTGTGAATACCTGGATTCAGCATCAAGTAAACTCTTTCTTACATAATAGACAGGATGTTGTGTACCTTCGTGATCCTTAACAAGGACGACACTTACTGCTTTTGAGGATACCGCAAGATATAAGGATAACACATCTCCTTTTTCTGGTTTCATTAAAGCCGGGGCCGAGGATAGGTAATCCTTAAGAGCTCTTAAGGCACTTTCATGCTTCTCAGTCCACTCGAATTTCTTGTTCTTCCTTAGGATATCATAGAATTCCTTGCACTTTTCTGAGGATTTGGATATGAATATGTTTAAAGCTGCAATCCTGCCTGTTAATCTCTGAACATCCTTAGCATTGGTAGGGGACTTGATGTTCACTATTGCTTTGATTTGTTCTGGACTGGCTTCAATGCCTCTCTTTGTCACCATATATCCTAAGAATTTACCTGCTTTAACACCAAAGTGACATTTTGAAGGATTAAGCTTCATATTATATTTATCAAGGATATTGAATGCTTCCTCCAAGTCTCTTAGGTGATCCTCAGCCTTTATTGATTTTACCACCATATCGTCTATGTAAACCTCCATAGTTTGTCCAATCTGATCCTTGAACATCATATTCACTAGCCTTTAATAAGTTGCACCTGCATTTCTTAGTCCGAATGGCATAGCAATATAGCAGTATATACCAGTTGGAGTCATGAAGGCTGTATCCTCTTGATCGGATGGTTCCATTTGAATTTGTTGAAATCCAGATGAAGCATCCATAAAAGTTAACAGTTCATGACCCGCAGTTGCATCCACCATGGAGTCAATGTGGGGTAATGGGAAAGGATCCTTGGGACATGTTTTGGTCAAAAAAATCTAATGAGGATAATGCAACCAAACTCTTAGTTACGGGGTATGATGCTTGAAATGTGGAACAATGATAAGGATCACTTCAATGTAAATTGCACAAACGACACAAGGATTTATACGGGGAAAAAGCCCTTGATCAAGAGTTGATCTCCGGCACAAAAAACCCCGGGTGATGGAAACTACCGATCACCAAGCTCAAATAAATCAATAAATGTTTACAACTTCGGATATTAACGAGCTAGGTACAAGGATCACTATGGTGAAATGTGTAAAAGTGAGTGAAAACTAATAAGTGTTCGTCGAGAGCTTCAAGAGTGCGATTGTACGAGAGTGTGTGTAGCTGAAAATGGCTAAGTGTTCTAATTCTAGCTCGTCACCCCTTTAAAAATAGAAGTTAACTATAATAACAAACTATCCGACTTTTGTGCCAAGCTCCCACGTTCTCCACAACGTCCATTTCCAGTCAAACGTGTGCGAAATACCCATGGAATATTCCGTAGTAACGTTGCCAAGACCAAGTCAAGCTTGTTACTCCTGCGAAATAATACGAAACACAAACAAACAATCGTTAGTATGAGGATCCTTAAGGTGATCCATGATCCTGATCCTGAAGCTCTTCTGAGGATCACTGTCTGTCACAGAAGTAAGGATCATTAGTTAGGATAACAAATAAGGATCACTAATTGTTAGAAAATCCTCCCCTAACAATTGCCCCCAAAATATGAGGAGTGATATGTAAAATGAGCGAATTATATTTTCTTGATCTTATCCGCAACTAACTATCGTAAATATAGCCGTTATTGCAGAACTATCCGTTGCAACCATGACGTCACAGAAGTGACAACCCTGCACGATCATGATTATAAACAGGAGATATAGATAGGATCGATTGCATTTAAAATTTCAGAGATACTCCCTTTATAACTGCATTCCGAAGATAAACAGGTATTCTCTCTTCATCTTCTTCCTTCTTTTGCCCTGTTTTCCGTTTCTTTCCACCATTCTATCAAAGATGTTGCTCCGGAACTCCCCAGCTAAGGATCACCCGAAAAACAGCCCACTGAAAAGCCAAGGAATCATCGAAGATTCCATAAAAGAACGCTGCTGTTTCAACGATGCACAGATTGATAGGATCCGCCACTGCTTCCCGGCGAACACCGTGATTAAGTCTTTTGATCCCAATGCCCTGAGTGATCATATTTCTGACAAGTGGGTTGCTTTTCCTGTCACTCCGTTCACCATAGGCTATACATATCCTTTCCCAGCCTTCACCCAATCTTTCTTTTCCCTAACTGTCATCTCTTATATCCAAGCCATGCCGATGATATGGAGGGTTTTATACACCCTTGAAAGGATCATCGAGCTGGAAGGGATAGACCTAGGAATGTCAGAGCTGGGAGAGCTGTATGATCTTACTACCTTTGGTTCTCATCGTTATTTGTTTAAACGTAAACCTGGTGAGGAACACCCGATCTTCAAAGCTACCAAGAATGATGCTAATTGGAAGCGGCGTTTCTTTTTCGTCAAGAGAGATTCTATTGATGACGGAAAGGATCTACCCAAGAAATGGGCTACCCATGGTAGGGTGGAGGATCCTGAGAAGGATCACCAGAGAACTTTCTTTTGATATAAGGATCACTAATATACTTTTGCTTTCTTGTTATGCAGCTATCACCGTCTCACACCTCAGACTGTCTCCTGCTGCCAAAGAGAGACTCATCGCTTTCAAGAAACTTGATCCTGAAACAAGAACTTTCAAGACAACTACCCAGGATTCTCAGGAAGTATCCTCAGGCTCTGTCACGATGTCAAGTAAGTATCTTTGTTTAAAAATTAAATAAATAGTGAAATATGAGTGAAATAAAGATACTTATCTTATTTTGGTTGTGTAGGTGCTGGAAAATCCACCAAGTCTGCTTCAAAGTTCAATGTCACCGATCTCACCACCGTCAGATCCTCCAAAAGAAAGGCTCCTACCAGCCCGACAGCTTCAGTCCCCAAGGCACCCCTCAAAGGAAAGGGAATCAAGAAGAGAAAGGCCTCCGAGGCTGAGGATCTGCAGGGTCTGCCTCTGATCCGCCACCAATTCCTCGAGTACTTCAACGATGTAAGGATCACTGTCTCTGCTAGTATATCCTATTGACATATCCTGCTGATATATCCTGCTGATCTGAGGATCACTTGGTCCTGACCTTATCTTTTATCCCCTTTGCAGAAATTCTCTGAGATTGAGGATTATGTTGGCCACGTTGAGGTTCAGGATAGGAAGATTGCCGACCTCCAGCAGGTTGCATTGCTAAAGGACCTCAAAATTGCTGATCTTCAGAAGGAGCTCCAGGATGCCAAGACTAAGACAGCTAAACTTCTGATTGACCTTGACTATGAAAAGCATGATCTCATAGAAGGTGCAAAGGTCTCTGCTGCCATCACCATGTATCAGACAAAACTAAAGATGGCCCAGGAAGCTCAAGATCCTGACTTCGACAGAAGCAGCTGGGAGATTGAGGACTGGAAAGCAAGGTTGGCTGAACTGGACGATGAAGAGGCTGAGGAGGTTTTGGCGATCGAGGCTGGAGGCAAAGGTGAAGGTGGTGAAGCAAGTGGAGCCAGAGGTGGTGATGCAGGGAAGGTTTAGGCTGCATGATTGGGCGATGATGGAAACTTCTAGACATAGCCGGAGCCCAATTTTTTAGTTTGATGGTTGTTTTGTTGAACAATTTGATGGTTTGTACTGAACAATAGTTTTTAGGATTAAGGATCATGTATGATCCTTTGGACAATAGGCAGGATTGCAAATGGTGGAGGGATCCTCTGTTTGGGGGGATGAAGCCATTGTGATCCTGCCGCCTTTATATTCCTGCACTACTTTTGAACCTATTATCATGGACACCCTTTACCTACCCCAGCGGACGGGCCACGTATTGCTGGTAGATGCTCGGGGTAGGTAATTTTGACAACCTTTTAAGGGTTAATCTTTTGTTAATAAATAAAACCTTAATCTTTTGTCGCTTATCTTGTATTGTTATCCTTTTTGTCTCTTTAATTCTCAATTGTTTTGATGTACACTTATTGAATAAACAATTTTGAATAAGTCAGATTGAAAATATTTAGGACATAATCCATGATCAAATATCCTACAGTTAAAGAATCCCAAAAAGCAATGTATTTTAAGGATCACAAGTTTAGTTGTCAAATTTTTAGGGTTATTCAAATAAATAATGAATAGAATTAAAAATAGTTAAGGATCATACCTGAGGATCCAAGTTAGGATCCTAACCATAATCAGGATAACTATAAGATAAATCTTAGAGAGAAGTAAGGATCAAGGATCCCTAGTTGCTTATCTTCAAGGACCTGAAATAGAGCATAACTTGGGACTAAGCCAATATAAGATAAAAGTTAGCAACTGGGGACAAGCCCAAGGATAACTGGGGACAAGCCCAAGGATAACTGGGGACAAGCCCAAGGATCGTATGTAAACTGGAGTATGGCCCTAACTGGCGACTATCCAAACTTAGTGACATGAAAATGCCAAAACCTTAGCTAACGTGAAAACGTTAGAAACCTTAGGAACTAATGAACTAATCCTTGCGATGCACATTCTGGTTATCAGATCTGTTATAGGATCTGAACTTGTTGTTCCTGAAGGAGGATCCTTGCTTATCTTGCTTTGAGGATCCTGCTAACCTCTCCTGGATCCTCTTGTCATCCTCTAGCCGGATGAACCTAAGTGCCCGGGTTCTTACCTCATCTAGGTTCCTGCATGGTGTCATAACAAGATCATCATAGAACAATGAATCCCTAAGCAATCCCATTTTAAAGGCCTCAACAGCCGTGGCTATATCCAAGTTAGGAATGTCTAAGGATTCTTTACTGAATTTGGTAATGTAATCCCTTAATGATTCATTATAACCCTGGTTTATCCTATATAGATCACTAGTTAATCGTTCAAATTTTCTACTACAAGAAAACTGATTATTAAATAGGTTAACTAGATTAGCAAATGAGGTAATAGAGTAAGGGGGAAGACTTAGCAGCCATTTGAGAGCTGATCCAGTAAGAGTGGATCCGAATCCCTTGCACAGGCATGCTTCCTTTAACCTTTCTGGGATTGGATTGATCTCCATCCTCTCCCTGTATTGTGCTATGTGTTCTTCAGGATCCGTTGAACCATCATACAGCTTCATAGCTGGGACATGGAACCTCTTGGGTATCTCAGCATCACAGATTGGTGGTGCAAAACGAGATATCTTGTGGCTCCCATCTGCAATCTCTGGGATAGGTTTGACCACTCCTGGAACACTCGATATCATATCCTTCAACTTTTGCAATTCTCTGGCCATGGCATGATTGATACCTGGATCCTGCATAAGGCCATGGTTAGTAGTATAAGAATTATTAAAAGTGTTACCTCCCATGGGATTCAAATTAGGAAGAATGGATGTTAATCCATATTGTTGGGGCTCTGGAATGATTGAAGGACCAGTAGAAGCATTGGTCTGCATTGGAATAAAATCCCCTTGATGGACGTCGGAACTTCCTGTTTGCAAACTCCTCAAGGATCCTGGCATCTGGAAGGATCCCTGAAACTGGGACGATCCTGGAACAAAGGAGGATCCTTGAACCTGGCATGATCCTTGAACAAAGGAGGATCCTTGAACCTGGGATGATCCTGGAACAATGGAGGATCCTTGAACCTGGGATGATCCTGGAACAATGGAGGATCCTTGAACCTGGGATGATCCTGGAACAAAGGAGGATCCTTGAACCTGGGATGATCCTGGAACAAAGGAGGATCCTTGAACCTGGGATGATCCTGGAACAATGGAGGATCCTTGAATCTGCTGTGCTCCTGAGTATCCTCCTGAATTCATGAGGGATCCCATATACTGAGGATAGGATCCTGCTGGCTGGAAATATGAACCTGATGCCTGGGTCACTGTTGTCGCTCCGTAGTGCACTCCTTTTGGTCCACCTATATATTGAACATCTGGCACCACTGATGGCTGAGAAGTAATCACCGGAGTATCAAAATTCAAAGATTTGGGCACCAGTGGGGAATGATCCTCTGCCGTTTTCTTTTGTTTCTTGAGATCTCCGATTTCTTTGAGAATCCTTTCATTGGTCTTGTCCTGTTGCTGTATGTGATCCTTCATCTGCAAAATCAAAGTAAATTTGTCACTAGTAGTGGGAGTGTAAGAAGCAGAAGAAGTTGGAGGTTTGGAGAAAATAGGAGTTGGTTTTTTCTCGGCATTTTTCTGAGGTCCAGAAGGTGGTGGAGGCAAAGGTGGAATGCCCTGAGATGAATTGGCCGCAGACATTGCAGTAGAGGTATTCTTCAATGATGAAGCCATGTATTTGTTTTGGTCAAAAAAAATCTGATGAGGATATTGCAACCAAACTCTTTGTTTAGGGGAATGATGCTTAAAATATATAACAGCGATGAGGATCACTTCAATGTAAAGTGTATAAACAACACAAAGATTTATACGGGGAAAAAGCCCTTGATCAAGAGTTGATCTCCGGCACAAAAAACCCCGGGTGATGGAAACTACCGATCACCAAGCTCAAATAAATGAATAAATGTTTACAACTTCGGATAGTAACGAGCTAGGTACAAGGATCACTACGGTGAAATGTGTGAAAAGCGTATGAAATTGCTAAGTGTTTGAATGAGAGCTTGTATGAGCGTTTGTACGAGTGTGTGTAACTGAGAAATGACTAAGTGTTTTCTACTAGCTCGTTACTCCCTTTTTAAAATAGAAATAACCACCTAAACTAACTATCCGACTTTCGTGCCAAGCTTCCACGTTCTCCACAACGTCCATTTTTAGCTAAGCACGTGCATAATAGTTTAGGAATATTCTCCAGGAATGTCGCCAAGACTTGGTCAAGCTTAATATACCTGCGAGATATTACAAAACATAAGTAAACAATCGTCAGTACGAGGATCCTTAAAGTGATCCATGATCCTGATCCTGAAGCTCTTCTGAGGATCACCACCTGTCACAGAAGTAAGGATCACTAATTAGGATAACGAATAAGGATCACTAATTGTTAGAAAATCCTCCCCTAACAATTGCCCCCAAAATATAAGGAGTAATTTGTAAAATTTGGCGAGTTATATTTTCTTAATCTTATCCGTAACTAACTAACTAACGGATATATAGCCGTTAAAATGGAACTAGCCGTTGCGATGATGATGTCACGGAAGTGACAATCCTGCAGAATCATAATTATAAATAGAGATATAGATAGGATCATTATGCATTCAAATTCGAAAGAGACTCCCTTTAAATTCTCAGTCGACGAACAACCAGGTAATTCTTTCTCCTCTTCCTTCCTTCTTACTCTGTTTCTCTATCTTTATCTTCGTCATTCCGAAAATGTTGCTCCGAAGTTCACCGGCCAAGGATCACAAAAAGGATAGCCCTTTGAAGAGTCAAAAGATCATCAAAGACTCAGTGAACGAGAGGTGTTGCTTTAACGACGCACAAGTAGACAACATCTATCACCGTTTTCCAGCGAATGTCTTTTTCAAACCCTTCGATCCAACTGTTCTAAGCGACTATGTTTCTGATACATGGGTTGCCTTTCCAGTCACTCCATTTGCTATAGGGTACACCTATCCTTTCCCGGAGTTCACACAATCCTTCTTTTCCCTTACCGGCATATCTTACATTCAAGCCATGCCGATGATTTGGAGGGTTTTATACACCCTAGAGAGGATCATTGAGCAGGAGAGTCTTGATTTAGGAATGTCAGAACTGGCGGAGTTGTATGATCTTACGACCTTCGGTTCCCATCGTTATTTATTCAAACGAAAACCCAGTGCAGATCATCCTCTTCTCAAAGTCACCAAAAACGACAAAGATTGGAAGCGTCACTTCTTCTTTGTAAGAAGGGATACCATTCCAGATGGAGAGCATTTACCGAGAACATGGTCCACCCATGGTAGGCTGGAGGATCCTGGGAAGGATCACCAGATCGTCATGTTTTTGTAATAGGATCACTAACCCCTTCTTTGTCTTGTGTCATGCAGCCATCTCCTTTTCACATCTCATCACGACACCCGCAACCAGGGAAAGACTTGCTACTTTCTGGGGACTTGACCCTGAAATTAGAACTTTTAAGACAATAACCCAAGACTCACAGGAGGTATCCTCAGGCTCTGTCACAATGTCGAGTAAGTATCCTTGTTTAAAATTTTAATAAATAGTTAAATGTATATTAAGAAAAGATACTTATCTCTTTTTGGTTGTGTAGGTGCTGGAAAATCTGCCAAAGCTGCTTCAAGGTTCAGTGTCACCGATCTCACCACTGTCAAATCCTCCAAAAGAAAGGTCCCTACTAGCCCGACAGCCTCAATCCCCAAGGCACCCCTCAAGGGGAAGGGAATCAAAAAGAGAAAGACTTCCGAGGCTGAGGATTTGCAGGGTCTGCCCTTAATTCGCCACCAGTTCCTCGAGTACTTCAATGATGTAAGGATCACTATCTCTGCTTGTATATCCTGCTGATTTAAGGATCACTTGCTCTTGAACTGTTTTATCCTTTTCCTTTGCAGAAATTTGCTGAGATCGAGGATTACGTCGGCCATGTTGAGGATCAAGATAAGAAGATTGCCGATCTCCAGCAAGTTGCTGTGCTCAAGGATCTTGCACTTGCTGATCTTCAGAAGGAACTCCAGGATACTAAGCAGAAGATGGCTAAGGTGCTGGTTAACTTTGACTATGAAAGGCAAGAGATCACAGATGATGCTAAAGTTTCTGCCGCCATAGCAATGTACAAAACCAAGCTTCAAATGGCCTTGGAAGCTCAGGATCCTGCCTTTGACAAAAGTAGCTGGGAAATTGAAGAATGGAAGGCAAGGCTGGCTGAATTGGGTGATGAAGAGGAGGCTGAGGAAATTCTGGCAATTGAGGCTAGTGGCAGCGGGTTGAAGGATAAAGCTGAGGATGCAGCGGCTGGTGGTGATGATAATGCAGCAAAGGTGTAGGCTGCACAATTGGGCGATGATGGATATATGTGCTAAGGCCGGAGCCCAATTTTTTAGTTTGATGGTTGTGATGTTTAAAACAATTTCATGGTTTGTAATAACTCTAAACAATAGTTCTTAGGTTTAAGGATCATGTATGATCCTTTGGACAATAGGCAGGATTGCAATTGGTGGAGGGATCCTCTGTTTGGGGGATGAAGCCATTGTGATCCTGCCGCCTTTATATTCCTGCACTACTTTTGAACTCATTATCATGGACACCCTTTACCTACCCCAGCGGACGGGCCACGTTTTGCTGGTAGAAGCTCGGGTAGGTAATTTTGACAACCTTTAAAGGGTTAGCCTTATGTTAATAAATAAAAACTTAACCTTTTGTCGCTTATCTTGTGTTGTTATCCTTTTTAATATGTTACTTTCCAACTGTTGTAATATTCATTCTGTTTATACTTATCAAGCCTTGAAAAATTAGAAAAGATATCCAAAATGTTTAGGATATAAACAAGGATCACATATCCCATAACCGATAGGTTTTAAAAAGTGATATGATTTAAGAAATACCGATTCAGTTGTCAAGTATAAGGGTTATTTAGAATAATGAATAGAATCAAAAGAGTTAAGGATCATACCTGAGGATCCAAGTTAGAATCCTAACCATAATAAGGATAACTATAAGATAAACCTTAGAGTGAAATAAGGATCAAGGATCCCTAGCTGCCTATCTTCAAGGACCTGAAATAGAGCATAACTTGGGACTAAGCCAATATAAGACAAGAGTTAGCAACTGGGGACAAGCCCAAGGATAACTGGGGACAAGCCCAAGGATAACTGGGGACAAGCCCAAGGATAACTGGGGACAAGCCCAAGGATCGTGTGTAAACTGGAGTATGGCCCTAACTGGCGACTATCCAAACTTAGTGACATGAAGATGCCAAAACCTTAGCTAACGTGAAAACGTTAGAAACCTTAGCTAACGTGAAAACGTTAGAAACCTTATGAACGGATGTATGGTACGTCTACCATTATACGTAGGATCCTAAGCATAGCCAGAACAATGGAATTATCAGCCCCTAGAACGAGTACTGGTCCCAAAGCCTTGAACTACACCAGGATCATCGTGCGCTACAGGCGGAATCTGGGGACAAGCCCAAATAACTGGGGTTAAACACAAAGGACGGATTGCTTCTGTGGATAACCAACGTTGTGCTAAAGATACCTGAGCTTTCAAAACTTGAACTCACGTGAGAGATGGATAAAGGATACATGATCCTTATCCTTATATGAGAGAATAAAGAAATGAAATAGTTCAAGATTAGGATATTACCTGAGTAAGGATCACCGATACTTTGAGGATCCTTTAAGGATATCCCTTTCCTGAGGATCACCTATGCCATAAGGATACTGCTTACATGAAATATTTCTTCAAGTGGACAGCATTCCAAGCTCTTGGTAGCAAATCACCTTCCATGGTTAGCAATCTATATGCCCCCTTTCCTGCTTCAGCTTCAATCAAATAAGGGCCTTCCCATTTTGGAGCCAATTTTCCATCAGCAGGATTGGTGGTATTCTGGAATGCCTTCCTTAACACCATATCTCCAACTTGAAACCTCCTGATCCTGACATTTTTGTTGTAAGCGCCAGCCATTCTTTGTTGATAACTGGCCATCCTTATCCTAGCCATATCCCTGATTTCTTCAATAGTATCCAGGTCTTGAGCCAAGTTTTCATCATTTTTCTCAGGATCACGGGTACTTGTTCTAGCAGTAGGAACCACCATTTCTGTTGGGATCACTGATTCTGCCCCAAACACCAAAGAGAATGGTGTTTGACCAGTAGCATTCTTTGGGGTTGTCCTGTCAGCCCAGAGCATATAGGGTAGTTCTTCTGCCCATTTCCCTTTCTTGGATCCAAGCTTCTTCTTCAAATTGTTGATGATGATCTTGTTGGATGATTCTGCCTGACCATTAGCTTGTGGGTGGACTGGTGTTGATGTTATCATCTTAATCCCCCAGCTGTCACAAAAGTTAGTGGTTCTGCCCCCAATAAATTGGGAACCATTATCACATATAATCTCAGAAGGAATTCCAAATCTAGTTATAATATTTCTTTTAATGAAGGATATAACTTCCTTTTCTCTGACTTGGGCAAAAGCTTCAGCCTCTATCCACTTGGAGAAGTAATCAGTCATAGCTAACATGAATACTTTCCCACCAGGTGCCTTAGGGAGCTTTCCAACTATATCCATACCCCATCTCATAAATGGCCAAGAGGAGGATATAGGATGCAATAATTTAGCTGGTTGATGAAGGATATTGCTGTGTCTCTGGCAAGGATCACATCTTCTGGCATACTCCACAGCATCTTTCTTCATGGTTGGCCAGTAGTATCCTGTCCTCAGGATCCTTGAGAATAAAGCCCTGCCCCCAGTGTGGTTTCCACAATCTCCTTCATGGAAGTCTTTTAAAACTTCTTGAACTTCAGGATCCTCAATGCATCTCAAGTATGGTCCTGCAAGAGATCGCCTATACAACATATTATTCATAATTGTGAATTGAGATACCTTAGATTTGAAAGCCCTAGGGTTTTCTCCTGTAGGAATCTCTCCATGTTGTAAGTATCTCATAATTGGTGAGATCCATGATCCGGATCCTGAATAGGATTGAGTATCCTCACTAGGGATAACTGCAGAATCATCTCCTATCTCCATAGTCTGGTGATCCTCGATAGCCGGGGTCAGGATATGGATAATGGGAATCCTGATATCCTCTGGGATCTTCAAAGATGATCCTAAGTTAGCCAATGCATCAGCTTCCGTATTTTCTTCCCTTGGTACCTGTGACAAACTAAAGGAAACAAAAGAGAGTGCCAAACTTTTGACTATCTCCAAATATTTGGTTAGCTTTTCACCTTTAACAGCATATGATCCATTAAAGTGGTTTGTAATCAACAAAGAATCTACGTGTACCTCAAGATGCCTGATCCCCATATATTTTGCAATTTGCAAACCAGCAATTAAGGCTTCATATTCAGCCTCATTATTAGTGGTTTGGAACTCACAAGCTATAGAATGGGGTATTATGTCCCCCTGTGGCGATTTTAGTAGTATTCCAAGCCCTGTGCCTTTGACGTTTGAGGATCCATCAGTATAGAGTATCCAAGGATCCTTGGTCTCTTCTAGTTGCTGGACTTCTAGCTCAGCTTCTTCTTGTAAATCACTACTGAAATCAGCCACAAAGTCAGCTAATGCTTGGGATTTGATGGCTGTCCTAGGCTCATATCTTATATCATATGCACTCAGCTTTACTGCCCACTTAGCCATCCTTCCTGACATCTCTGGTTTCCTGAGGACATTCTTAATTGGAAAATTAGTTTTAACAATGATAACATGAGTTTCAAAATAATGTCTTAACTTGGTAGATGCCATTATTAATGCGAGAATAAGTTTTTCAAGGTGTGAATACCTGGATTCGGCATCAAGTAAACTTTTACTTACATAATAGACAGGATGTTGTGTACCTTGATGATCCTTAACAAGGACCGCACTTACCGCTTTTGAGGATACTGCAAGATACAAGGATAACACATCACCTTTTTCTGGTTTCATCAAAGCCGGGGCCGAGGATAGGTAATCTTTGAGGGCTTTTAAAGCATTTTCATGCTTCTCCGTCCACTCAAATTTCTTGTTCTTCCTTAGGATATCATAGAATTCCTTACACTTCTCGGAGGACTTGGATATGAATCTGTTCAAGGCTGCTATCCTTCCTGTTAGCCTTTGAACATCCTTAGCATTGGCCGGAGATTTGATGTTCACTATTGCTTTGATTTGTTCCGGGCTAGCTTCGATGCCTCTCTTTGTCACCATATATCCTAAGAATTTACCTGCTTTAACACCAAAGTGACATTTTGAAGGATTAAGTTTCATGTTATATTTGTCAAGGATATCGAATGCTTCCTCCAAGTCTCTTAGGTGATCCTCAGCTTTTAAGGATTTTACCACCATATCATCTATGTAAACCTCCATAGTTTGTCCAATCTGATCCTTGAACATCATATTCACCAGCCTTTGGTACGTTGCACCTGCATTTCTCAATCCGAACGGCATAGCAATATAGCAATATATACCAGTTGGAGTCATGAAGGCTGTATCCTCTTGGTCGGATGGTTCCATTTGGATTTGTTGAAATCCAGATGAAGCATCCATAAAAGTTAACAGTTCATGACCCGCAGTTGCGTCCACCATGGAGTCAATGTGGGGTAAAGGGAAAGGATCCTTGGGACATGCCTTATTTAAATCGGTAAAATCGACACATTCCCTCCACTTTCCGTTTTTCTTTTGAACAACAACCACATTGGCCAACCATCTTGGATACTTGACCTCTCTAATCATACCTGCCCGGAGCAATTTCTCTACCTCTTCCTGGATAATGGCATTCCTTTCCGGTGCAAACTTTCTTCTCCTTTGATGGATTGGTTTGAAGGATCTGTCAATGCCGAGTTTATGGGTGATAACATCTTTGGATATACCGGTCATGTCTTCGTGTTTCCATGCAAAGGTAGTCTTTCTCCTTTTGAGGAAGGATATGAGGTCTTCTTTCATTTCGCCAAGGATCCCTGATCCAATATAGATTTTGGATTCAGGATCATCGGAATCCATGAGGATTTCTATCACATCCTGCTCTCTGGCCTCCAAGACATTCCTTGGAGGATACCTTGATTGCTATTGCTCCCTTGACTTCGAGGCTGGTTTCATCGATGAAGTGTAGCAATTCTTAGCTTCCTGCTGATCGCTATCAATTTTTACTATTCCCCAAGGACTAGGGAGCTTCACACATTGATGGTAAGTAGATGGGACTGCTTTCATATCGTGTATCCAGGGACTGCCAAGGATAACATTACAACAAGATAAACAGTCAATGACACAAAATTTTTGATAAGAGTGTAAGCCTTCAATATATATTGGGAGTTTAATGTCCCCCAGGGTGTTCTTAGTTTCGCCACTAAATCCCACGAGCACGGAGGATCTTGGTATGATCTCTGATTCAGGGATACCCATCTTCTTTAGAACATCAAGCTGGATAATGTTCACTGAACTCCCTCCGTCTATTAGGATCCTGCGGACAAAATGGTTAGATATAAAAAGAGTAATAACTAAACCATCGTGATGAGGATCCTGGATATCAACACGATCCTCTTCATCAAAGGTTATGACTTTTCCTTCGGAGACACTTGATGTTCGAACTGGTCTTTCTCCATTATCCATTTTAGTTTCCTTTGCATGCCTCTTAGCTGCTGAGAAGGATGTGCCACAAATGTCGGATCCTCCAGAAATAAAGTTTATCACTTGTGCATCTGCTGGAGGGGCTGGAGCCTTCTCAGGGATCCTTTCAGGATCCTGAGTCCTTGACTTTTTTCTTCCCAACAACTCTTTTAGATGCCCTTTGCTCAACAAGTATCCAATTTCCTTTCTTAATGCAATGCATTCTTCTGTGAGGTGCCCAAAATCTTCATGATATGCACACCACTTTGATTTATCCTTAGTTGCAGCTGGCCTGTCATTCTTTCTTGGCCATCTAGCTTTATCACCTAGGTTCTGCATGGCAAGGATTAGTTCATTGTTATCAACACTAAAGCAATATTCAGAAATTGGAGGATAATCCTCATCATCCTGTTCTTGATCAATAGAATGCACGTTCTGATTATCAGATTTGTTGTAGGATCTGAACTTGTTGTTCCTGAATGAGGATCCTTGCTTATCCTACTTTGAGGATCCTGTTATCCTCTCCTGAATCCTCTTATCATCCTCTAGCCGAATGAACCTGAGGGCCCGGGTTCTTACCTCATCTAGGTTCCTGCATGGTGTCATAACAAGATCATCATAAAATAACGAATCCCTAAGCAGTCCCATTTTGAAGGCCTCAACAGCCGTGGCTATATCTAAGTTGGGAATGTCTAAGGATTCTTTACTGAATTTGGTAATGTAATCCCTTAATGATTCATTATGACCATGGGTTATCCTATATAAATCACTAGTTAATCGTTCAAATTTTCTACTACAAGAAAACTGAGTATTAAACAAGTTAACTAGGTTAGCAAATGAGGTAATAGAATAGGGAGGAAGACTTAGCAGCCATTTGAGAGCTGATCCAGTAAGAGTGGATCCGAATCCTTTGCACAGGCATGCTTCCTTTAACCTTTCTGGGATTGGATTGATCTCCATCCTCTCCCTGTATTGTGCTATGTGTTCTTCAGGATTCGTCGAACCATCATACAGTTTCATTGTAGGCACATGGAACCTCTTGGGTATCTCAGCATCACAGATTGGTGGTGCAAAACGAGATATCTTGTGGCTCCCATCTGCAATCTCTGGAATAGGTTTGACTACTCCCGGAACACTCGAGATCATATCCTTTAGCTTTTGCAATTCTCTGGCCATGGCATGATTGATACCTGGATCCTGCATAAGACCATGGTTAGTAGTATGAGAATTATTAAAAGTGTTACCTCCCATTGGATTCAAGTTAGGAAGAATGGAGGTTAATCCATATTGTTGAGACTCTGGAATGATCGAGGGACCAGTAGAGGCATTGGTCTGCATTGGAATAAAATCTCCTTGATGGACATCTGAACTTCCTGTTTGCAAACTCCTCAAGGATCCCGGCATCTGGAAGGATCCCTGAAATTGGGATGATCCTGGAACAAAGGAGGATCCTTGAACCTGGGATGATCCTGGAAAGAAGGAGGATCCTTGAACCTGGGATGATCCTGGAACGAAGGAGGATCCTTGAACCTGGGATGATCCTGGAAAGGAGGAGGATCCTTGAACCTGGGATGATCCTGGAACGAAGGAGGATCCTTGAACCTGGGATGATCCTGGAACGAAGGAGGATCCTTGAACCTGGGATGATCCTGGAACGAAGGAGGATCCTTGAAACTGCTGCATTCCTGAATATCCTCCTGTACTCGTGAGGGATCCCATATGTTGAGGATAGGATCCCGCTGGCTGGAAATATGAACCTAGTGCCTGGGTCATAGCTGTTGTTCCATAGTGCACTCCTTTTGGTCCACCCGCATATTGAATGTCTGGAACCACTGACGGCTGAGAAGTAATCACCGGAGTATCAAAATTCAAAGATCTGGGCATCAGTGGGGAACGATCCTCTGCCGTTTTCTTCTGTTTCTTAATTTCGTCAATCTCCTGGAGGATCCTTTCGTTGGTCTTATCCTGCTCTTGTGCATGATTCCTCATCTGCAAAATCAAGGCATAGAGATCATTAGTAGTAGGATTAGTTGAAACAGAAGAAGTAGGTGGTTTTGAGAAAATGGGAGTCGGTTTCTTCGCAGCATTCTCAGTATTCTTCTGGGATCCAGAAGGTGGTGGAGGCAAAGGAGGAACGCCTTGTGAGGAAGTGAGTGAGAGCATCAAGTTTGAAGCATTCTTCGATGAGGAAGCCATCTGCTTGGTTGTAATGAACCGAATTAAGCACAGAAATGCGTATTTTCTTAAGGACGAAGCACCAATTGCCCCACGGTGGGCGCCAAACTGTTTTGGTCAAAAAAAATCTGATGAGGATATTGCAACCAAACTCTTTGTTTAGGGGAATGATGCTTAAAATATATAACAGCGATGAGGATCACTTCAATGTAAACTGTATAAACAACACAAAGATTTATACGGGGAAAAAGCCCTTGATCAAGAGTTGATCTCCGGCACAAAAAACCCCGGGTGATGGAAACTACCGATCACCAAGCTCAAATAAATGAATAAATGTTTACAACTTCAGATAGTAACGAGCTAGGTACAAGGATCACTACGGTGAAATGTGTGAAAAGCGTATGAAATTGCTAAGTGTTTGAATGAGAGCTTGTATGAGCGTTTGTACGAGTGTGTGTAACTGAGAAATGACTAAGTGTTTTCTACTAGCTCGTTACTCCCTTTTTAAAATAGAAATAACTACCTAAACTAACTATCCGACTTTCGTGCCAAGCTTCCACGTTCTCCACAACGTCCATTTTTAGCTAAGCACGTGCATAATAGTTTAGGAATATTCTCCAGGAATGTCGCCAAGACTTGGTCAAGCTTAATATACCTGCGAGATATTACAAAACATAAGTAAACAATCGTCAGTACGAGGATCCTTAAAGTGATCCATGATCCTGATCCTGAAGCTCTTCTGAGGATCACCACCTGTCACAGAAGTAAGGATCACTAATTAGGATAACGAATAAGGATCACTAATTGTTAGAAAATCCTCCCCTAACAGTATTTGTATGCAATGAACCAGAATGATCACCAACAGAAAAACTTCTTAGGAATGAAGCACCAATTGCCCCACGGTGGGCGCTAAACTGTTTTGGTCAAAAAATCTAACGAGGATAATGCAACCAAACTCTTAGTTACGGGGTATGATGCTTGAAATGTGGAACAATGATAAGGATCACTTCAATGTAAATTGCACAAACGACACAAGGATTTATACGGGGAAAAAGCCCTTGATCAAGAGTTGATCTCCGGCACAAAAAACCCCGGGTGATGGAAACTACCGATCACCAAGCTCAAATAAATCAATAAATGTTTACAACTTCGGATAGTAACGAGCTAGGTACAAGGATCACTATGGTGAAATGTGTAAAAGTGAGTGAAAACTAATAAGTGTTCGTCGAGAGCTTCAAGAGTGCGATTGTATGAGAGTGTGTGTAGCTGAAAATGGCTAAGTGTTCTAATTCTAGCTCGTCACCCCTTTAAAAATAGAAGTTAACTATAATAACAAACTATCCGACTTTTGTGCCAAGCTCCCACGTTCTCCACAACGTCCATTTCCAGTCAAACGTGTGCGAAATACCCGTGGAATATTCCGTAGTAACGTTGCCAAGACCAAGTCAAGCTTGTTACTCCTGCGAAATAATACGAAACACAAACAAACAATCGTTAGTATGAGGATCCTTAAGGTGATCCATGATCCTGATCCTGAAGCTCTTCTGAGGATCACTGTCTGTCACAGAAGTAAGGATCATTAGTTAGGATAACAAATAAGGATCACTAATTGTTAGAAAATCCTCCCCTAACAGGACATGCCTTATTTAAATCGGTGAAATCGACACATACCCTCCACTTTCCGTTTTTCTTTAGAACAACAACCACATTGGCCAACCATCTTGGATACTTGACCTCTCTAATCATACCTGCTCGGAGTAATTTCTCTACCTCCTCCTGGATAATGGCATTTCTTTCTGGTGCAAATTTCCTTCTCCTTTGATGGATTGGTTTGAAGGACCTATCGATGCCAAGTTTGTGAGTGATTACATCTTTAGATATACCTGTCATGTCTTCCTGTTTCCATGCAAAGGTAGTCTTTCTCCTTTTGAGGAAGGATATGAGGTCTTCCTTCATTTCGCCAAGGATCCCTGATCCTATATAAACTATAGATGCAGGATCATCAGGATCCATAAGGATTTCTACTATATCCTGTTCTCTTGCCTCCAAGACATCCCTTGGAGGATACTTTGATTGCTATTGCTCCCTAGACTTTGATGCTGGTTTCATTGATGAGGTGTAGCAGTTCTTAGCCTCTTGCTGATCACTATCAATTTTCACTATTCCCCAAGGACTAGGAAGCTTCACACATTGATGATAAGTGGATGGGACTGCCTTCATATCGTGTATCCAAGGCCTGCCAAGGATCACATTACAACAAGATAAACAGTCAATAACACAAAACTTTTGGTAAGAATGTAGGCCTTCGATATAGATTGGGAGTTTAATGTCCCCCAGAGTATTCTTAGTCTCGCCACTGAATCCCACGAGCACAGAGGATCTTGGTATGATGTCGGATTCAGGGATGTTCATCTTCTTGAGAACATCAAGCAGGATAATGTTCACAGAGCTTCCTCCATCTATAAGGATCCTGCGAACAAAATGGTTAGAAATAAAAAGAGTGATAACCAAACCATCATGATGAGGATCCTGGATGTCAACACGATCATCCTCATCGAAAGTTATAACTTTTCCTTCGGAGACGCTGGATGTTCGGATGGGTCTATCTCCATTATCCATCTTGGTTTCCTTCGCATGTCTTTTGGCTGCAGAGAAGGATGTTCCACAAATGTCTGATCCTCCAGATATAAAGTTTATAATTTGTGCATCTGCTGGAGGGGCTGGAGCTTTCTCTGGGATCCTTTCAGGATCCTGAGTCCTTGACTTCTTTCTCCCCAATAATTCTTTCAAGTGCCCCTTGCTCAACAAGTATCCAATTTCTTTTCTCAATGCGATGCATTCTTCTGTGAGATGCCCAAAATCTTCATGGTATGCACACCACTTTGATTTATCTTTAGTTGCAGCTGGTCTATCATTTTTTCTGGGCCATCTAGCTTTATCACCTAAGTTCTGCATCGCAAGGATTAGTTCATTGTTATCAACAGAAAAACAATATTCAAAGATTGGAGGATAATCCTCATCATCCTCTTCTTGTTCAACAGCATGCACATTCTGGTTATCAGATTTATTATAGGATCTGAACTTGTTGTTCTTGAATGAGGATCCTTGCTTTTCTTGCTTTGAGGATCCTGCTAACCTCTCCTGGATCCTTTTGTCATCCTCTAGCCGGATGAACCTAAGGGCCCGGGTCCTTACCTCATCTAGGTTCCTGCATGGTGTCATAACAAGATCATCATAGAATAACGAATCCCTAAGCAGTCCCATTTTAAAGGCTTCAACAGCCGTAGCTATGTCCAGGTTAGGAATATCTAAGGATTCTTTACTAAATTTAGTGATATAATCCCTTAATGATTCATTATGACCCTGGGTTATCCTATACAAAATCACTAGTTAAACGCTCAAATTTCCTACTACAAGAAAATTGGTTATTAAATAGGTTAACTAGATTAGCAAATGAGGTAATAGAGTAAGGAGGAAGACTTAGCAGCCATTTAAGAGCCGATCCAGTTAGAGTGGATCCAAATCCCTTGCACAGACACGCTTCCTTTAACCTTTCTGGGATGGGATTGATCTCCATCCTTTCCCTGTACTGAGCTATGTGTTCCTCAGGATCCGTTGAACCATCATACAACTTCATGGTAGGCACATGGAACCTCTTGGGTATCTCAGCATCACAGATTGGTGGTGCAAAACGAGATATCTTGTGGCTCCCATCGGCAATCTCTGGGATAGGCTTGACCACTCCTGGGACACTTGATATCATGTCCTTTAACTTTTGCAATTCTTTGGCCATGGCATGATTGATACTTGTATCCTGCATATGGCCATGGTTAGTAGTATAAGAATTATTAAAAGTGTTACCTCCCATTGGATTCAAATTAGGGTGAGTGGATGTTAATCCATATTGTTGGGGCTCTGGAATGACCGATGGACCAGTAGAAGCAATGGTTTGCATTGGAATGAAATCTCCCTGATGGATGTCGGAACTTCCTGATTGCAAACTCCTTAAGGATCCTTGAAACTGTGAGTATCCTTGGACCTGGGAGGATCCTGGAACATAGGAGGATCCTTGAACCTGGGAGGATCCTGGAACATAGGAGGATCCTTGAACCTGGGAGGATCCTTGAAACGGCCAGTACCCTTGAATCTGCTGCGCTCCCGAGTATCCTCCTGAGCTTGCAAAGGATCCTATATGCTGAGGATGGGATCCTGATGGTTGAAAGTGTAACCCTGAAGCCTGAGTCACTGCTGATGACCCGTAATGCACTCCTTTTGGTCCTCCCACATATTGAACGTCTGGAGCCACTGAAGGCTGAGAAGTTATAACCGGAGTATCAAAATTCAAAGATCTGGGCATCAGTGGGGAATGATCCTCTGCCGATCTCTTTTGTTTCTTGATGTCTCCAATTTCTCTAAGGATCCTTTCATCGGTCTTGTCCTGCTGCTGGATATGCTCCTTCATCTGCAAAATCAGAGTAAACAAGTCACTAGTAGTAGGAGTATAAGAAGCAGAAGAAGTTGGAGGTTTTGAGAAAATGGGAGTTGGTTTCTTCTCGGCATTTTTCTGAGGTCCAGAAGTTGGTGGAGGCAAAGGTGGAATGCCCTGGGATGAATTGATTGCAGACATCGCACTGGAGGTATTCTTTGATGATGAAGCCATCTGCTCGTATGCAATGAACCGGAATGATCACAAAGATGAGAATTTCTTAGAAATGAAGCACCAATTGCCCCACAGTGGGCGCCAAACTGTTTTGGTCAAAAAATCTGATGAGGATAATGCAACCAAACTCTCTTTTACAGGGTATGATGCTTGTATTGGTTTATAGCAATAAGGATCACTATGAAAAGTAAATAACAAATGACACAAGGTTTATACGGGGAAAAAGCCCTTGATCAAGAGTTGATCTCCGGCACAAAAAACCCCGGGTGATGGAAACTACCGATCACCAACTCAAGTTAAACAAGTAATGTGTTACAACTTCGGATGATAGCGAGCTAAATACAAGGATCACTATAGTGTTCTGTGTATAAAGTGTACGAAATTGCTAAGTGAATGAACGAGAGCTGTTGTGAGCGGTTTTAAGAGTGTGTGTAACCAAAAATAGCAAAAAGTTGTGTCTAATTAGCTCGCTACCCCATTTAAATCTAATAGAAATCTAAATAACAAACTATCCGCAAATGGTGCAAGTCCTCCACGACTCCACAACGTCCATTTCTGACCAAGCACGTGCGGAATAGACTTAGTATATTCTCCAGAAATATCGCCAAGACCAAGTCCCAATTGATATTCCTGCAAAACAGTTATGAATTCAAAGTGAACAATCATTAGTATAAGGATCCTTAGGATGATCCATGATCCTGATCCTAAAGCACTTCTAAGGATCAGTAACGGACACAGAAGTAAGGATCACCAAACAGGATAATATTTGAGGATCACGGGTCATATTGAAATCCACCCCTAACAGTAGTGATCTACAAAGGGAAGCTGAATTAGAAGTTCAACAACTTGAGAAGATCAAGGATCCTTGGACACTCTTCACGGATGGAGCTTCAAATGTTAAAGGAACTAGACAAAGCACACTACTAAAATCGCCACAGGGGGACATTATACCCCAATCCATTGCATGTGAATTCCAAACCACTAATAATGAGGCAGAGTATGAGGCCTTGATAGCAGCTAATCAAGTACTTAGAAATAGTCAGGAAATTGGCAGATTCTTTTGCTTCTTTTGCTTTTTTTCAGTCTATCACAGGTACCCAGGGAAGAAAATGCAAAAGCTGATTCCTTAGCTAACCTTGGATCATCACTGAAGATTCCAGAGGATGTGAAAATACTCATCATCCATGTTTTAACTCCTGCAATTGAGGATCAAGTAGCCATGAAGATAGTGGAAGACGCTGCAATTGTACCTAGTGACGATGTGAAGTCAAATTCAGGATCCTGGATCCTTCCAATTCTGAACTATATCCAGAGTGGGGAAATTACCACAGGGGAAAATCCCAGAACCTTCAAGATTAAGGTATCTTAATTCACCATACTAAATGACATGTTATACAAGATATCTCTTGCAGGTCCCTAGTTGCGGTGCAGTGAGGATCAAGAAATTCTAGAAGTCTTAAAGGATTTTCGCGAAGGAGACTGTGGAAATCACACTGGGGGCAGAGCACTATTTTCAAGGATCCTCAGAACAGGATACTATTGGCCCATAATGAAGAAGTATGCTGTGGAATACACAAGGAAATGTGATGCTTGTCAAAGACACAGTAATATCCTACACCAACCAGCATAACATCTGCATGCTGTATTCTTTTCTTGGCCATTCATGAGATGGGGAATGGATATAGTAATCAAGCTTCCCAAGGCACCAGGAGGGAAAGTATTTATGCTAGTCATGACAAACTACTTCTCTAAATGGATAGAAGCTGAAGCTTTTGCACAAGTCAGAGAAAAAGAAGTTATAACCTTCATTAAGCGAAACATTATTACTAGATTTGGAATACCTTCTGAAATTGTTTGTGATAATGGATCCCAATTTATTGGGAATAGAACTACTAACTTTTTGTGACAGATGGCCGGTTATCAACAAAGAGTAGCTGGAGCTTACAACAAGAATGTCAGGGTCAGAAAGTTTTAAGTTGGTAACTTGGTATTAAGGAAAGCATTCCAAAATACCACGAATCCTGCTGATGGCAAGCTAGCACCAAAGTGGGAAGGCCCTATCTAATTGAAGCTGAATCTGGAAAGGGGGCATATCGTTTGTTAACAATGGATGGTGACCTCTTACCAAGAGCTTGGAACGCTGTTCATCTAAAGAAGTACTTTATGTAAGAAGGATCAGGGATCCTCACCGATGCCAGTACTCTGATTAAGGATCCGGGATCCGTAAAGGATATATGATTCTATCTTTGGTAACACATTACTTTCATTTTCATTCATTTTCATTCATTTTATTCTTATTACTTATCATAAGTAAAAAATGTTAAACATTTAACATCTATTTTCATAAAGTTTAAGCTTTTGCAGAGTTGTTATCATTTTACAGAAGATCAAAGTGGTTGGCCAACTCTCCAAAGTTTATGGGCTTGTCCCCAGTTTTTGGGCCTGTCCCCAGTTTCGCCAGTAGCGCACGATGATCCTGGTGCAGTTCAAGGCAATGGGACCAGTACCCGCTTTAGGGGCTGACAATTTAATTGTACTGGCTGTATTCAGGATCCTACGTATAATGGTAGACGTACTATACATCCGTTCCTAAGGTTTCTAACGTTTTCACGTTGGCTAAGGTTTCGGCATTTTCATGTCGCTCACGTTTGGATAGTCGCCAGTTTGGGCCATACTCCAGTTTACACAAGTTATTTGGGCTTGACCCCAGTTTACACCCGTTTATTTGGGCTTGTCCCCAGTTATTTGGGCTTGTCCCCAGTTTGTTGGGCGAGTCCCTAGTTTATTTGGGCTTGTCCCCAGTTTGTTGGGCTTGTCCCCAGTTTATTTGGGCTTGTCCCCAGTTATTATGGGTTTATTCCCAATTATTTGGCTTGGTCCCAAGTTTGTTTTTCTTACAGGATCTTGGAGCTCTAAAGTTATACAAGTTCTGACAATAAGGATCCTGGATCCTCGAAACTTTATTTTTCACAGTTTGTTTATTCAGTATTAATTTACAAGGATATAGAATCCTAACTTGGATTCTCTGGTATGTTATTCTAACTTTTTCTAAGCTGCAAGTTGTCTCTTATCCTTTTTGGTTAAGGATCATTGATCTACGTTTGTCCGAACACTTCAAGTTTTCTGTTAAAAGTTTAAAATTATTATCAGATTTCCAATAACTTTCCAGTTGTTTGGTGATGATATCTTTGAAAATAGAAAGCATAAATGAAACATAAAGAGGAAAGAAACAACAACAGATGTAGCTAAAAAAGGTTTAATGTTATTACCCATTCATTATGTATCAAAATCATCTGGCCTGGATTTCACCAGCAAAACCGTGGACCATCCACCCAGGCCGGATAGGGCTATCTAACAGTTAAAGTGTCTATGCAGAAATTAAAGTGCAGGAAGGTTAATAGCGAACGGTGTAGAAGGATTCATTCTCCACAAACAGAAGGATCTTCTTGTCTGTAAAGGCATTTGAGGAGTTATCGCTAACTCTATATTTTGCAATGATGATTATAACAGGTCTTATCAGTAAAGACAGGCAGTGTAACGACTAGTTACCAGCAGCAACGGCTAGTCCGCTTCTAACGGAAATATGACAGCTGTGAATCCTTATCACAACTGCCATATTGGGGGCAATTGTTAGGGCATGAATTTTATGCTAAGGATCATCTATCCTGAGACTGGCATGGATCACGGATCCTTAACGGATAATGCAGGGAGTCTGAGGATCCAGGATCCTTAACAGAACTTATGATTTCTAACAACTGTCACGTTTTTAATGTTTATATGCAGATAATGGACGTAGTGGACTAATTCTTAGCTGGAATTTCAAGGAATATTCGTTCTATATGCTGCATGTGCTAACGGTTATGAGAGTGGACATGATCTTCCTAGAAAATAGGACTTTTTGTTAGCTTATTTATTTGAAGGGGGTATTGAGCTGAAAAAACACATCTTCTTTCGACACAACACCTCTGCTACTTGCTCTAAAACACACACTTTCACATTAGAATTCGTTGTAACAAGCTTAATATCATCCAAAGTTGTAACCTTTTTTGTGCAATATATTTGGTGATCGGTAGTTTCCATCACCCGAGGTTTTTTATGCCGGAGATCTCATAAAGATCAAGGGCTTTTTCCTCGTATAAATCTTTGTGTTCTTCATTGTTCACATTACATTTTCATTCATACATTCATTCGTCAAATTAGGCACTCAACCTCACAAAATCAGATTTGGTTACATTATCCTTGTGTGATTTTTGACCAAAACAATATGCATTGATGATCGGATGGGGATAATGATGTGGCATTTTGGTGCTATAGGGAAGACACCCCACTCGGCCGCTCCCGTGGTACCAAAAAATTCCATCCCCAACAGTAGGGGTGTGAATTTTCGACACGACACGAAAACCCGACACGAAACGAACATGAAATTTCTGGGTTTGGGTATACCCTAAATGGGTTCGGGTCAGTTTCAGGTCGAACTCGCGAACACGTTTAACTAAACAGGTCAGGTTCGGGTCAAACCTGTCAAGTTTGCGGGTTGACCCGTTTAGTTTCATCATATAAAATTTAGGGTAGATTCTGCACATATATATAGTTAAGGGTTTAGATTTAAAATTAAGATTTAATGTAAATGTGAACAGAAAATTGTATTGTACGGAGTTTGAAATTAATTTTTTTTGAACCGCAAGGAACAACGTGCTAACCATCTTGACACCGAGCGTTGTGGTTAAGGTCGACTACTCGATCGCTACCAGCCCCTTGGCTCTCCCAGATGCGCGGAAACCCGACCTCCACCCGCCCGAAGGCACGACAGTGAAATATTCGGTACAACCTCGCCTCCCATCCAATATGAACCGGCGTCACCCGTATTTGCCCTTCACCTGGATGTCGCAGAAAATAATGGAGATAGTGGGAGTCGAACCTGGGTCACAAGGAACACCATGTCTTTCCCCAACCACTCCACCACTAGCTCATTTGCGACTTTGAAATTAATTAAGTCATTTTGCAGATTTCTATAATTCGACATTTGGGTTTCCATCTATTTTCTCTTCATCGCCAGCGATTTCCACTATAAATGCTACCATTCAGCAACCCTTCACTCTGCAATCTTCCTTCTTCTTTACATAAACAGTTAGTTTAAACTTCAGTTTCGTATTTACATAGAATTTTTGTGTTCTCTTTGCTTGAAACTTGTTGTTATTGTTTATATTTAAGTTGTTTACATAATTCTGTTTGTTAATTTACCCTCATGCATTTCGATTTTGGCTTTAGATCCATGGTCCTACTTGTCATTATTTGTGTTCATGATATATATATATACATTGTTGTCATGTTCTTCATGTATGTATTTAATTAAAAAGGTATTTTTCTTGGCAAACGTTGTGTTTGTAAAATGATTTTTTATAGTTATTGGCATTAAAGTTTAGCATTTTAGAGTATTGATTAATTGTTTGTCCTATAAGAGTTTAGACTTGGATATGGTATTATCTTGAATAAAGAATTTTTTTTTTTTTTTGAAACTGATGTTTTTTGTGTTGTTTGTATATTTTCTTAAACAATAATTAATGTGATATTTTAGCTCTATGTAATAATGTAATATGTGATTCTTTGCAGATTTTGGAGTGGAGAATCCTAGCAATGGACCATTGATCGTTGATGATACCGTGACATCATCTGTAGCTGCAAGGAGGAGAAATTTGAGTTATGTTTGGAGTCATTTCGAAATGTTATAAGCAAAAGCAAGAGAAGAGTTGAGTTGTAAATGCAAAAAATTGGAATGAAATTAAAAGTTTTAAGCAAAATTGGCATCAACAGTCTAAAAAGACACTTACAAAAGTGTTAAACAACAACTAAAGAAGCTCGGTTGTGAAGAAATGTGAAAACAATAGACGTCGTTATGACACTTGTTATGTATTTATTTTGTGGGTTTTTTGATATTTCTTTTTAAAAATTTTGCTTTAGACTTTGTGGTATCAGGATGTTTTTGAAATAATACTTAATACTTAATGTTACATCTCTCTTGTTTTTGCTGGTAATTTTTAATTTTTGAAATAATATAAGAAAAATAACAAAAAAACTCGGATCCGTGAATATTCGTGTTGTGTTTGGTTTCATGTGTCTGACATGATTTTCGGGTTCAGGTAAAATTTTCGGGTTCAGGTCGGGTTGGACCTATCAACCCGCGAACCCGACCCGTCTAGCACCCCTACCCAACATGATCTCTATACGGGTATGGGGGATGGTGAAGATCCATTTCTATGGTTTGAGGATGAAAAAGAAGAGATGGAAAATGGTGATGTGACGTTGATATGGCTTAAGGTTGGTGAGTATGAACACTTTTTAGCTGCATCAGATTAGAGACAAATGCAAGCTTCTCCTTCATGCTTGGTATCTTGATGATGGGACTGTAATTGGAGGTTCAGAAGCGGTGGCTAGAGTGTTGGACATCACTAAGGTGACGGGTCCAACATTGGGTCTTGAACTTAATATTAAGAAAACTAAGCTATTTTGGTCTTCTTGTTATGGTACCAGGTTTCGTAAAGGGTTATTTCCGACAGACATCGGGAGCCCATTAGTGGGGTGAAGCTTCTTGAGGGAGGGGGTGTTAGTAGAGACGCAAGCTTTATTAGTGGGTTGGCAAAGAAAAGAGCTGCTAAGGCGATAGATTTGATGCGTCTTCTACCCAAATTAGGTGACCCGCAGAGTGAACTACGTTTGCTTCGATCCTGTATGGGCATTGCCAAAGTTTTCTTTGGCTTGAGGACATGCCAACCTGTACACAAGGAAGACGCAACGTTGCTCTTTGACAAGGGTTTGCGTGAGGAGATTGAGGAATTGGTGGTTTGCCGAGGTCCTTTCTTTGGAAACCTCTAGTGGCGACTTGCTTCCTTACCTATTAGGTTTGGGGGTTTAGGGTTGTATTCGGCTGTAAAGGCTTCATCCTATGCTTTTGTGGCCTTGAGGGCCCAATCGTGGGTGCTACATGACCACATCTTAAGAGACAGTTGCATATGTGGTATGGATTCTGATTATGTTTGTGCTTTGGCTTGTCTTCGTGATACGATTCCAAGCTTTGGCGTCAGATGTTTCACTAATAAGGACACCCCCAAAATCCAACATGCGTTGGCGAGTGCTCTTTTTAGTAAAATTGTCCATGACATCGATGTACAGTTTGACTTGACGGTTAGACAAAAAACCGTTTTTGAGTGTCTACGAGCACCACATGCACAAGATTTTATTCTTGTTATACCTATAGATGGGTTAGGCCAGCATATGTCATCGGTGGAGTACCGTACTATCCTTAAGTATTGCCTAATGATTCCTTTATTCCCAGTAGTTGATGTATGCCCTTTTTGTCATAAGGTGTGTTTGGATTCTTTTGGGGAGCATGCAGTTCATTGTAGAGAGCTCTCGGGGTTCAAATACCGACATGATTTGGTTAAGGATGTTCTTTTTGACATATTCAGGCGCGATGGTATTTTTGCTAAGAAAGAGACGCCCATTAATTTCTTAACTGACCCGTTGGAAGGGAGATCTACCCTTCGGCCAACCGACATTCTAGTCTTTGGATGGGTAGGAGGAAAACATGCCTGCGTGGATCTAAGAGGGGTTTCCTCGCTTGTGGGCTTAGAGGGTAGTGATTTCACAGTGGGTCAGGCTGCTTTAAAGGCTACTTCGGGTTAAGTGACCAAACACGAGAAAGCATGCCTTGACAACCAATGCGTGTTTATCCCATTTGCTTTTAATACTTTTGGTTTTCTAGCGCCAGAGGCTGTAGACCTACTTAGTTGAGTTCAAAGGGTTATGCATAGTAATGTTATGATCCTGAGATCTATGGACGTAGTTTTTAAAAGATTTAGTTTTGCTATTCAGAAAGAGGTTGTGGCGCAGCTTGTTGCCCGTTTACCAAGTATCTCGATGTAAATTCATAAGACGAAAAATTTAGAAGGATTAAAGGTGCTATTTTACGTATTTAATTATTGAGTAAACTGCCATTTTGGTCACTGAGGTTTGGACACTTGCCACTTTAGTCCAAAACTCAAACGTTTTGCATCTGGGTCCCTGTGGTTTCAGTTTTATTGCCATTTTGGTCCAAAAGTGAAATCAAGCTTATAAAATCCTGCAATTTGGTCTTTTTCCTCAGGGGCAAAATAGTCATTTTAATTTTTCTTAATTAAAATAATAAAATTAAATAATACAAAATAACACAAGCCTCTTCTTCTAGTTTGTTCCTGATGAAACAATGGTTAACCGAGGTGGTTAACTCACTGGTCTCGTCAAGTAGGGTTAATCCCTTCTTCCCGAAGATCACTGGCTGGATCGTCCGCTGGGTGATCTCCTGCACAAGGAAACAAACCGTGACTCGTAACAAGGAGGATGGGGGTGGGGGGTGCTCCTTGTTACCACTCTCCGGTGTGAGAATCAGTAATTTGCTTGGGAAGCAAAGTGTGATAGCAGTAGTAGTGAGAGAGTTGTGAAGAGATACCTCAAACCTGGTTTGGGATGGGTATTTATAGCCGAGGAGTGAAGGAGGGTAGTTGAGTGGCTAGTCTGACATCGCACAGCCTCCTGCAAGTGTGTCAGGCCTGTCGGTTACGGTGGTGAGGCCACGTCCTGCTGTGGTGTCAGTCTGTTGCTTACATGTGGGCTGTCAGGTGACTGTCCTCAGTGCCACTTGCACTGTGGTGTCAGAACCACTTGCCTCATAGGCAGGATGCGGTGCCGGGCCGCATCGCTGCTTGCGATAACTGCTGTTGTTCCCGCGTTCTTGTTCTGGCCAAGATGCATGCGGGATGCGGTGCCGTGCCGCATCGCCGCTTGGTGACTGTTACTGTTATCCAGATCCCTTGTCATGACGAAAATGATCATAGGATGTGGTGCCAGGCCGCATCGCTATGCGTAACATCCGTTTCGTACTTAAGGTAAGTCTTCTCATCCCTTGACAGATTGGTTTCGACCGCTGTGTTCGCGCGTGCCCGCACGGACACAGATAAGTTCTTGCCGGTGGGGGTTTTTGATAAGGGTAATGGTCACTCGCGGTCATGCTGACGCGAGATCTGGGACGATACCCCTTCAAGTCCCCCCAGTCTAGTGTTGCTTCCTTATGCAAGTTGCATATGGGAGGAATACTGGACTATGGTGTCTAGAAGGTAGAATATGGGCCATGCGGATGGCTCCTGCTTCAAGTAAATCAAGCTGGGGGTTCGGTGACGTCTCTTCCGTACCGGTGAGTAAGTTCCGTCTGATGCGGAATTCTCAGCTTGATTTGTTCTGGTAATATGGTCTACATTTTTCTGATGTCATCAGCCACCTGTTGGTGTTTCGAACCAACCTTTGAGGTGGTGACTGAGGATGTCAGCAGGGTTTGAACCAACCTTTGAGACGGTGACGGAAGATGTCCGTGATCGCAACTCTAGTTGTAACCTCTGCGTCAGCTGGTGCAATGCTGTAAGTGCTTTGCACAAGCTCTATGTTTATCAACTGGATATGCAACGATGATCCCTGCTATGTGGGGTGTTCGCGTTCTTCAGTTTAGCTCTCAAGTAACCGCACGTCCTTTACGGTTACCTCGTTGCCGCATATCGTTGGCCATGTTTGGTTGAACGATGTGGGGTACTTGCGTCATTGTTGGCCGTGTTTGGTCGAACAATGTGAATCTGGATAATGGTCAAATAAACATGGTCATAGGCATGGTAATGCCCACCATTGTTTATTCTATGCGGTTCATAGGTGGGCAAACAAAGTCTTAAGTAGACTTGTTACCACTGTTCCTTGGCTTGTTGCTCAAGGGGATTACCCTAGTTAGGAATCTGGGTGAAATTAGTCCGCATACGTTCTGTAACCACTTTCCTTCACGCTTAGTTGGAAAGCAGTTTTCCTGGAAGTAGCTTTGACCAACCGCGTGGTGGCTTAGTTGTGGCTCTTCCGTAGCTATCGTTCGCGGAGTTGCGTTCCGCCGCAGCTACTCGTGAGTGTCTGCGATTTGTCACAGAAGACTCGCTTTAAAAGAGGGATTCTCTTTGATGTGGCTCTTGAAGGATCAGGAGTCAGGGTTGCTGATGTGCGGTTGTGCATCATACTTATCCTTTTGCCTAAGGGGAAGCTGTTTGCGTCCCCTCCGTGGTTGTGAACCGGACACGAGGGATTTGAAGCTTGAAGAGCTTCAAGGTAATGCGGCTTTTGCTTTTCCTGAGAAGCGGTTTTCGCAGTCCAAAGAAAAACGTTGGTTCTGGGTATCTAACACACCTGTACGGGCTCGTGTTTGTCCTCTCCGCATATTCCTCATGTGCTCGTGGGTATATGCGGATATCGGTTATACCCCTTTACATAATGTAGAGATATATATTTTTGCCTTTTTTGAGGGGTATGTAAAAAAACGACATGCGGTATGGGTTATGGTGCGGTAAACCAGAGAAACCGCATGGCGCTTATATTTGGATAATTCTGTCGCTTGTTGTGGCATACGTGGCTGAACGCACGTGTGAGTTGGTGAAAGTTGGTAGGATTTCCTGGCATGTGCTAAAATGAAAGGACCTTTGCACTGCCCAAGGTCATAAATGCACTGTAGCAGGAGTGTAAAAGTCTCATGTTTTCAGGTGCGTGGACGGCCACTCGCGAGTGGTAACTGTCAGCAGAATCGTCGTTAAACACGTGGGTCGCCGAACTCATTCTTTTCAAACGTGATGATTCGGTTACTGCCTCGCATTAATTGCGATGGGTATATAAGGGGAAACCGTTTGTGGTTTCCCCTCACTTGTTCAAAATTTCAAAAAAATTCCGGTGAGAGATAAGAGCTTCCTTCGTCTTCTCCGATAAACTTGTTTGATATTTCGGTGAGGTTTCCTGAGTTTCTTGTGAACTTATCTCCTGTCTTCTTTATTACATTCTCTGATGGCTGAACCATCGAATCCACATAATGCTGAGAGTGAAAACCCAGATCATTCATCGCCGGCGGCGGCGGAAGAGGAAGAAGAAGGTGGTGGTGCCCCCGGCGGGGGCCTACCAGTGTTGAAGTGGTCAAAGGGTCAGTTTGATACCCTGATGACCACTATTCAGATGCCCCAAGAGTATGGGTTCATCCACCCACAGGAAGGTGACACCGGTGCCGATGCTCCGGCCGATTACGTCACCATGTGGGCCGATTTCTTTGGTGATGGTAACCTTCGATTGCCGTTGACGGTGTTTGTTGCCGAAGTTTTGGAGTATTACAAGATCCATATTTCCCAACTGAGCCCGTTCAGGATGATTCGGATTCGAAATTTTGAGTACACCTTTCGTGCTCTTGGTTTGGACATTACCGTTGAAAACTTCCGGCGGTTCTACCTGTTGACAGTGAATACTGGTTTCTTTTCTTTTGGTCATCGTTATGGTAGCCCCAAGCTGATGACCCCTCCCAAGGGTATTACGAAGTGGAAAACCAGATTTTTTTACATTAAGGCTGTCGCGATCGTTGCCAGGATGACTTTTCGGAATGTGAACGAGACGATCCTAGTGGAGCCATTGACGTTCCCAGGGCTGATACAGTGGACTGGTTCCCAAGATTGCGGGCCATTGAGTTCAAGAAGCTGGACAACTCGCAGTTGTGGGTGTTGCGGATGATGTTGACCAGGCCGAGTAGGAAGGCAAGGCCCGTTGTGCGGGAGAAAAGTGGTGGTAAGTACTTTTCTTTTTATGCGGTTTTTCTTACTTCCTTTTCTGCATTACTGATTTGCAAGTGTATTATCAGAGGATGCTGCCATGTGGAGGATATTCGATCCAGGGTTTGAGGGCAAGGTGGAGGTGCTTGCATGTGCGGAGGGTGAAGAAGGTTTTAACTTGACCATCCGTGACAACTTCCGGATTCCTGATCGCGAGGCGATGAAGGCACCCCTGCCGCAAGGCAAAGGTATAGTCTATAATTTTCTCACTTGCTTTGTAAAGAAGTTCCACTTTTCTGATTTGCTTGTTTGATGATTTAAACGCAGGTAACCTTGGGGCCCTGGGAGATTTTGAAGTGAAGGGTGCTCCCAAGAAGCAGGTGGAGAAAACTGTGCGGGGTCGCCATAAGAAAAAGCTTGAACCCGCACTTGTTCCTCCTCTGGTGCCGCATGCGGCAGGTATCTCTTATTCTCGTTTTTGCAGATACACCCTTGAGGGTTTGGGTGTTCCAGGTGGTGGTGCGGCTGCAGGTGGATCCTCTGCGGGTTCCAAGCCTACTGATGAGAAGAGGAAGAGGAAAGTGGAGGAGAAGGCTGCTGGTGCTGGTGAGAAGAAACGTCGGCGGTTGCAAACGAAACGGACAACCGTTGCCTCACAGACGAAGCCGGCGGTTGTGGCTGGTAAGTGAATCATAACCTTACAAGTGTTTGTCATTGTAACTTGTAATTGATAGTTATTATTGCTTTGTTCGCTGAACCGCAAGATGAGGGTTTCTCCATGTTTGATACCCCTCCTTCCCCCTCACATGATGCGGCTGCGGATGTGGAGGTGGACAAAGGGTTCACAATAAACCCTTCTGTTAAGGTGGTTACCAAGCCTTCTGTGCACGCAGAGGATACTGGGAAGAAGACCGCGGATCAAATCTTTGATACGGTAGATTCTTCTGATAATCTGATCTTTCCGAAGTATCTTGGGAACCTCAAGTTTGCTGATGCTGAAAAGCAAAAGTCTCCCGCTGCCAAGAAGGCTTCCGGTTCTGCCTCTGGGGGTGCGGCTGTTGAAGGGCCTTCCATTCAGCCTGGTGAGTCTGAATTGGAGTTCTACTACCGTACTTATACGGAAGACCGGAGTGTGAACTACCATCGACCCCCTTGGAATGTTTTGCAAGGGGATGATATTTCAACTGATCCCTCCGCTTGCAAGGAGATTTTAGGTGGTATGGGCACCCCGTTTGAGGTATTTCGTGCCCGCGGCCTGCCTCGTGAGAACCGGATCAACCAACTCTCGTCCACGCTTGTTGGGAGTTCCATAATGGCGAATGCTATTATGGAAGACTACAAGGTGCTGGGACGCAAAGAGGAGGAAAATGCTCGCTTGCGGGCTGAGGCTGAAATGTTGATGAAAGCTGCTCGGAAGGGTGCGGAGCAGCTTAAAAGGGAGAAGGCTGCTTTTGAGCAGTATAAGCAGACTGAGGAGTGGGCTGCAACTGCTGGCCTTAAACAGGTTCGTACCCTTGCCAAACTGCTTTCTGATGAGCGTAAGAGTTGGACAGAATCGCTTTCTAATGAGCGCAAGAGTTGGAAAGAATCTTGGGCCAAACAGAATGAAAAGCTGTTTCGTGTTCGTCAGGAGCTGACGAATGTTAAGGCAGCGAATGTTGATTTGGTCAAAGAGAAAACCGTAGCTGAAGCAGTAGCCAAAGAGGCCAAGGAGGCGGAGGTCCGCACCGCCAAGGCTCTTGAAGAGGCAAATGCTGACCGCACCAATTTAAACAAGAATGTTGAGGGCCTCCAGGTATGAGTTGCTTTCACTCTTGAATTTGTTTCTTTGTTTCACAAGTATGATTGATTATCTTTGTATACTTGTGTTTTCTTTGTTGTTGAAAGGCTGAAGTGCAGAACCGTGTGACCAGTCTTGCGGAGGTCACTGCCCGCGCGGCCGAAGCTGAAGCACGGGCAAGGGAGGCTGCCGAGGCTAGAGATAGCCTGGTTTCTTCATTTGATCAGCTTAAGGCAGACCGCAATTGGATGCGTGATCACGGTATTGAGCATGTAAGTATCTGGTACCTTTGCTATCGGCTAGGTTTGCCTTTGCTAACATTATTTCTTGTGTTTTGCAGATTGTTAGAGCCATCCTTGATGCACCTGAGAACGCAGCTGCTGTAGAGGAGCTGAAGCAGCGCGCGCGGGAGGCTGGTTTTAAAGCTGGTTATAATCGATGTATCAGCCATATGAACCTCTTATCCCAAGGCAAATTTACCGATGAAAGGTCTGGGTTCCATGGCGTAGATACTGAAGCGTGTCTTGCTGTCGCTGTTGCAGCGTATAACGACCTGTCCATTTCCGCCCTTGAGGAAATTGATAAATGCTTGGATGCGGAAGATTATGTGGACCGCTTGCGGTTGTTGTACGGTGGTCCTGAAGAGGAAGAGGAAGAGACCGCTGGTAGTGGCAAGGGTGGTGTGGGTACCAGTGGTACAAAGAAGGACTATGTTGGCCTGCGTGCCCTTTTTGGTTTCCTCGATGTAAATGTTAGAAAACTTTATGTATATCTCTTGTGCACCGTGTAGGTGTAAAATTTTTTTTGAATATAAAGTTTAATCGTGTTGTTCAATTTGTACAAGTGTTTTTTACTACTTGCATGCTTGAACGTGTATGAGTTAATGTTATTGTGAATAGCATTAAGTCTGAATTTGCCTATTGCGTATCTAGGTGATATGCAAGTATATGCGGATCAAAGTGTGTAATTTTTTTTTTACTCTTTGTGTGAGCGAATACGACTCTGTTGGCTGTAAAGCGCAGTTGAGTATACTCTGTACCTTTGCGTATGAGTATCAGTCAATTCCTGTTTTTTATCCCGTTAGGGTTTAGGAATTGTGTAGGCTTTTTGAAAACCGTATGTGCGTATCCAGTCGGATAGACATTTAACGTTTTGTCTTTGCTGGCCTATTACAATATTTGTGTGTGGTTACCACTTTGTGTGGGTATTGCGAATGAAGATTTTGCCAATCTGTTTTTGCAGATACCGCAAAGTGGAACACGCATTTGTAATAGAAGTAATAAACAATATTGTATTGAATTGTTTATTTATATATTTGCAAATGGCCTGTGGCCTGATAGGTTACATGGAAAATGTAAAAACATGGCTTACATGTAACAGCGTCGAAGCTGTTGTGCATTCCATGTGCGTGTGATAGGTTCGCCTTCTAACGTTTGTAGTTTATACACGCCTTTGCCCAGGACCTCTTGGATGAGGTAGGGTCCTTCCCACTTGGGGGCAACTTTCCCTGGGCGTTCCGCGTTAGATGCTTCATTGTCACGAAGGACATAGTCTCCCGGGTTGAAGGTACAAATGCGGACGCGTGCATTGTAGTACTTTTCAAGTTTGGTTTTGTACTTGGCCTCGTTGATTGCTGCATTTTCATGCCTTTCCTCTAGGAGGTCCAAGTCAACCCTGCGTTCAACGCTATTGTCTATCCTGTTGATAGCCAACATTCATGATGAAGGGAGACCTATTTCAGCGGGGATCACCGCTTCAGTGCCATAGACCAGGCTGAAGGGTGTCTCACCGTGACTTGTCTTTGGGCTCGTCCTGTGAGCCCATAGGATACTAGGGAGTTCATCGACCCAGCCTCGTCTGGCTGTTCCCAACCGTGCCTTGATGCCTTCGACTAAACTTTTATTGATACTCTCTACCTGGCCATTCCCTTGCGGATGCACCACTGAGGAGAATATGTGTTCAATGTGTAGGTCCTTTAGCCATTTTTGAAAGTCATCGGCAGTGAAGTTGGTGCCGTTGTGGGTAACGATGCACATCGGTAGACCGAAACGACAGATGATATGTTCCCAGACGAATTTCCTTGTTATCATAGCGGTGGTTGAGGTGAGCGGTTTTGCCTCTACCCATTTCGTAAAGTAATCAACAGCCACTATGATAAACTTCACTGCACCTGGTGCGTCTGGAAATGGTCCTACCACATCGATTGCCCATTTTTGGAATGGCCATGCGGTGGTGACGGGGATCAGGTTGTTCTTGGGACGTAAGGTTTTGGGAGCATGCCGCTGACAATTGAAACACTTGCGCAAGACTTTGACCGCATCCAGATGCATACCGGGCCAGTAGTACCCGGCGTTCATAATTTTGGCCACCACCATGCGTGGGCCTGCGTGTATGCCACATATTCCCTCGTGTATCTCTCTGATAAGGTACGTGGCATCTTGGGGGTCGACGCATCGTAGGAGTGGCCCTAGGTATGATTTACGGTATAAAATACCGTCTCCCATTTGATAATGGCACGCTTTGTATTGTATCTTGCGTGCCTCTGCCTTGCTTTCGGGAGTAACACCTGATTGTAGGTATGCAATGATCGGTGTCATCCAGGATGTTGTCCCGTACTGGATAACGTTGACTTGGCGCAGGGGTCTTGAGGGATTCTGCAGAATCTCAATGCGTATCTCCTTTGCCAGATGTTGGAAGCTAGTGGATGCGAGTTTTGACAGTGCATCTAGGGGCTTGTTTTCACTTCTGTTGATATGGCGAATATTGAAGGAAGTGAACTTTGATTTCAGTTGCAAGGCTTGTTCGAGGTAGAGGATCATGATGTCCCCTTTTGCGGCATAGTCGCCGCGCACCTGCCCTGCAACCAATAGTGAGTCGACGTGTGCTTCCAAATGTTGAACGCCGAGTTTGACTGCCAAAACGTAGCCCTGCTAGTAGAGCCTCATACTCTGCCTCGTTATTTGTGCTTTTGAAATCAAGGCGGATTGCATAGGAAAGCTCTTGGCCATCGGGGCTGACGAGTCACAGACCCGCACCTGCACCATCCTCATTGGAAGCACCATCGGTGTATAATGCCCAGGTTTCTGAGGAGGATGGTGGTGGTATCGGGTTTTGTTCTTCTTCGCATTCCTGAATGCGATTTTCCGGTACTTCGGCAACGAAATCAGCTAGAACATGGCCTTTGATTGCGGGGCGCGGCTTATAGATCAGCGTGTGTGTGCGTAGTTCAAAGGCCCATTTTGCTAATCTCCCCGAAATGTCAGGTTTCGATAAGATCGGCCCGATCCTGTAGTTGGTTAACACCGTGATGACGTGATTTGCAAAGTAACGTCGTAATCGTCTTGATGCGTGCACTAGTGCCAGTACCAACTTCTCCATGATGGAGTATCTTGTCTCTGGGTCGTTGAGCATTTTGCTGATATAGTAGATGGGTGTTTGGACTCCCTCTCGCTCCACTATGAGTACCGCGCCTACCGCGTTATCCGCGGCAGATAGGTACAAGATAAGTGGCTCTTTCTTGCATGGTGCGGTTAGAGTTGGGAGTTGAATCAAACACTCTTTCATCTCTCGGAAAGCCTTTTCGGCCTCTGCGGTCCATTGGAATTGCTCCTTTTTAAGCAGTTCCGCAGAGTCTTGATGAAAGGATAAGATTTAGCTGCATGATTGGCTAAGAATCTATTTAGTGCGGCTAGCCTGCCGGCTAGTCGTTGCATTTCTTTCATCGTGGAAGGCGATGGCATGCGCTCGATCGCCTGAACTTTTTCCGGGTTTACCCTGAATCCATCTTTGGTGACGATGAATCCAAGGAACTTGCCTTCCTCCATTCCAAACGAGCATTTCCCTGGATTGAGCTTCATATTGGCGCTGCGCAGAGTTTGGAATGTTCTTTCGATATCATTGAGCATGGTATCCTCCTCCATGCTCATGACGACTAGGTCGTTCATGTAGATCTCGACACTTTTGCTGATTTGATCACCAAAAGTGTCATTCATCAATTTTTGATAGGTTGCGCCTGCGTTGCGCAACCCGAACGGCATTTTTGTATAACAGTAATTCTCGGTAGGTGTGTGGAATGCTGTTTTATCTTCGTCCAGGATTGCCATCTGTACCTGGTGATAGCCTTTGTAACAATCGAGGAAGCACTTCCATCAAAATGGTGCGAGATTATCGACTTTCTTGTCGATCTCCGGAAGTGCGTAACAATCCTTGGGGCAAGCTTTGTTGAGATCTTTATTATCGACGCACATGCGCCAGCCCCCGGTTGGTTTTTCTACCATGACTGGGTTAGATAACCAAGTCTGGTACTTGACTTCCCGTAGGATGCCTAAGGAGAGCAGTTCTTTGACCTGCTCATGCATCGCCTCGTTCTTTGCGGATCCAAGGTGGCGTTGGCCTTGGATCACCGGCTTGATACTTAGCAATGTGTTCAAGAAATGTTGCGCAACTTCGCGTGGCACCCCTGTCATGTCTGCGGGTGTCCATGCAAAAATATCTTGGTTTCTGAAGAGGAGTTGCTTCAGGCGCGCTCTGATGCTGTGGGACAAGGCGTGGCCCAACGTGACCGTTTGCTCTGGGTATCTCGCGTTAAGAACCCATTTTTCTGGTTGGGTGTTGGGGGTAGGCCTTGCTATCTTGGTAGGACGCAGCTCGTCCATGGACATAACATCTCTGCGGGCGTATGTTATCGCAACCCCCGTCTCGGTTAAGAAACTGATGGCAGAGTGGGGGACGGATGTAATCATGTTGAAATCGCCCTGGGACTCCCTTCCAAGAAGTACGTCGTATTTGGAGGTGTGGGGTAAAACCATGAAGTTTACCTCCTCCGTTCGCGTATGCCTTCCGTTGGTGAGACGGACAGGAAAAGTGATTTGGCCCAGGGGGAATACTGTTTCCCCCGCAAATCCGGCCAAAGGGTAGTCTACCGGCTGCAACCGATCCTTGTCTTCTAGGTTAAACTGGTTGAAGCATTGCTCATATATGATGTCAGATGTACTTCCCGGGTCGATGAATACCCGCTCTATACAGTAATGAGCCAGGTAGCCTGTGATTACGACGGCGCGCCTGTCACGCGGTCCGCCTCGGACTTTTGGAAAGACAACTTGCTCGTCTTTCCAGTCATTTTCCGGCCTTCTTGCCGCCTTGTGCGGCTTTCCTCTTCCTCCTTTGATCATGTGGGTCGAGGCCACATACATGGTCCTCTTACCCGTGGAGGTGCCCTCGTTGTGGGGAGTGATGCGCTTGGTTTGTTTTTGCGCGGCTGGCAACAAATGTTGCAGCTTCCCCTCTTTCAGGGCTCGCGCAATCTCCAGTCGGAGACTGATGCAGTTGTTTGTTGTGTGGCCCGAGTCCTTGTGATACTCACAGTAAAGTGTGAGGTCCTGATTCTTCTTGGACTTCATTGGTTGGGCCAGTCGCAGGAACTGCGCGTCCGTGAGGAGGACGTCGCTTGGCGATTGGTTGATCTCAGTCCAGTTACGGTCCCGAGATTCCTTCTTCGATGCTCGGTTCTCACGTTGGGCATTGATTGTTGCCCTTGCGTCGGGCTGGTGACCACGCGGAACATACGGTTTGGGATCGCTGCCGCGATTCCACGTGTCCCGGTTGCGCTTGTTGTTGCGCCTGGGGTCCTGGTGGGAGGACTGGCCTTCCGCATGGTGCTGTGCCTTTGTATCGTGCGGTTTAAGAGACCGCTGAGTCTGAGCGTACGTCTTGACCGCGGCCATAACGTCGTCCCACTTCTTTGGCAGGCCTTCCTTGCCTAAGATAGTCATAACCATTTCTTTGTCCTTGACGGCTCGAATGAAATGGTTGCGTGCCATTTGGTCTGCAACACCGCCTATCTCCAGGCACTCTTTGTTGTAACGGATGACAAACGACTCGAGAGATTCGTTGTCTCCACGCCAGATGTTCATGACGTCCATAGAATCGCGTTTGTGACGTCGCTGCTGGCTGAAATGTGCGAGGAACTTTGCTTGCAAGTCCTCGAATGAGGCCAGTGATCCCACTAGCAAAGAATCGAACCAAGCCCTTGCCAGACCAGTGAGGGTCTGGGGGAAAAATGACACCAAGTGGGCTCGTCCCATCTGCCGTTACATCCGGCGCTGGTAAAAATATTCATGTGGTCGTCCAGGTCGGACGAACCATTATATTTCCCGATCGTTAACGGGAATTTAGTCGTGGTGACATCGGCGTGGGCAATCTCCCGGACGAACTTGGAGTTTTCGGCCACGGATTTCGGCCTGTAGGGTTGGCTTTGGTGGCGCTTTGCAGCGCAGAGGTATGTAGTGCGGGGTTCGGTGGGAGGAACGTAATTGCATCCTCCCGGTCTGCTGCTACTAGCGTGGGACTCCCCGCAGTATGTATGGTCGTCCGGATCGGTACGGCCATACCCTTCGTTGTGGGACTGTGGTCCCAGCTGGCTATGAATGCCGGAGCCGCGGTGGATTGTGGATTGCCGCCTGTTTTCGCCCTGAGGGGCCAGACGGTTATGTATTGTGCCCCTACCGCGGTCTTCACGCCTACTTCGGGAGGCTGGGTGTGTAGGGGTCCTGCCGTCATATTACAAAATACGACCCGTAGGTGTATGTGGTGCCGGGGTAGGCCCGACAGGTATTTGTGCTTCCGCACAAGCTCTGTTGTATGTTGCGGCCAGCATAGCTTGTTGCTGGTCATACCAGGAATGGAGGTTCATGCCTGGAGGTATCACAGAAGCATACTGTGAAAGATCTTGTGCAAACGTAAGGGATGCACCCCCTTGTGTTGATGTGCCAATGTGGCCAGTATTTGGGGTTGAAGGGGTGGTCCCTGCAGGCCCTGGGTTTGCGGGGTTTAGGCTATCCCCAGCAGTGTTGTTTAGACGATCAGACATGATATTGGGAAAGAAAAAGGAATGCGGAAAAAAGTGCTAAGAGTAGCGGTGGGCGCCAATGATGAAACAATGGTTAACCGAGGTGGTTAACTCACTGGTCTCGTCAAGTAGGGTTAATCCCTTCTTCCCGAGGATCACTGGCTGGATCGTCCGCTGGGTGATCTCCTGCACAAGGAAACAAACCGTGACTCGTAACAAGGAGGATGGGGTTGGGGGTGCTCCTTGTTACCACTCTTCGGCATGAGAATCAGTAATTTGCTTGGGAAGCAAAGTGTGATAGCAGTAGTAGTGAGAGAGTTGTGAAGAGATACCTCAAACCTGGTTTGGGATGGGTATTTATAGCCGAGGAGTGAAGGAGGGTAGTTGAGTGGCTAGTCTGACATCGCACAGCCTCCTGCAAGTGTGTCAGACCTGTCGGTTACGGTGGTGAGGCGACGTCCTGCTGTGGTGTCAGTCTGTTGCTTACATGTGGGCTGTCAGGTGACTGTCCTCAGTGCCACTTGCACTATGGTGTCAGACCCACTTGCCTCGTAGGCAGGATGCGGTGCCGGGCCGCATCGCTGCTTGCGATAACTGTTGTTGTTCCCGCGTTCTTGTTCTGGCCAAGATGCATGCGGGATGCGGTGCCATGCCGCATCGCCGCTTGGTGACTGTTACTGTTGTCCAGATCCCTTGTCGTGACGAAAATGATCATAGGATGCGGTGCTAGGCCGCATCGCTATGCGTAACATCCGTTTCGTACTTAAGGTAAGTCTTCTCATCCCTTGACAGATTGGTTTCGACCGCTGTGTTTGCGCGTGCCCGCACGGACACAGATAAGTTCTTGCCGGTGGGGGTTTTTGATAAGGGTAATGGTCACTCGCGGTCGTGCTGACGCGAGATCTGGGACCATACCCCTTCAGTTCCCAATCTCCACCACCACAATTATCCCCTTTTTTACATGTATACATACAAAATAGGATTCTGAGCATAATTTGTTAGGTCTAGAATCCTAATTCCAGCTCAACTGATTTGTTTTCTTAACATAATTACTCAATTTCAATAACAATCCAGGATACTGAGTGTAGAAACATAATTTGAAACTTACGAGGCAAATCCAGATCGATGAACGACAACATCGTCTCCAGAGACGATTCCGGATTAGCATGCCTCGCAATCGTCTCAGACGATAAGCCATTTAGCGTTCTGCAAATCGCACAAGTCCACGCCCACTGTTCCTGATCACAATACGTGTTGTAGTACGCCCAAAAATTCTCACACCTAGGGATTAAGTCTCCGCCGGATCCATACAACGGCGAGTTGCCGTTCTCGTCCTTGGCGGCGAACGGCGTCACCGTCACTCCCCCCACGGTAGTCCCGATGATTCCTGCGCGTCTGGTTCTGATGGAAACCGTAATACCGTCGCTCGCGTCGCCATTGCTGGTTGAGATATTTTCTACGGTTTTGTTTTGAAGCTCCGATCGGGTCGGAGAAGATAACGGAGGTGTGTATAGTGAGGTTGAAATCTGTATCTATACGCATGATTGAAGTGTGTAATTGGTTTACCTGAGAAAGTTAGGGATGAATGGAAGAAATTTGGAATATTTGGATGGATGAGTGTTTGTATGTATACATGTAAAAAAGGGGATAATTGTGGTGGTGGAGATTGGGAACAAACGGAAGAAGAGGCTTCTGAGTTTTTGGATTATTTAATTTTATTAATTTAATTAAGAAAAAATAAAATGACTATTTTGCTTCTGAGAAAAAAGATTAAATTGCAGGATTTTATAAGCTTGATTTCACTTTTGCACCAAAATGACAATAAAACTGAAACCATAAGGACCCAGATGTAAAAAGTTTGAGTTTTGAACTAAAGTGAAAAAAGTAACAAAATCTCAAGGATCAAAATGTCGGTTTACTCTTAATTATTATATTAAAAGGAACATGTTATTTCAACACCTGAAATGGCCGGTTGTTAGACGAACCTCAAACGACTGTTAAGTAACATATTAAATATTAAATATATATTCAATTACATAAGGTGTGAGTGTACCAATATTAAAATGTAAGTTACTTTTCCATTTGTTTTTATATTAAACTAGTATTTTGCCCGCCGCGCGTATATAGTAAGACAAAACACGATTCGTAAAACGCAGTGTGTGAAAGACAATTACAAAAAAATGTGTAAAACACAAAGGTAGACATAAAGTGTAAAACACAATGCCTAAGACATTTCGTAAAACACAATGCATTGGCATTTGGAAAAGTAGGAGTTGTAGTCTAGGGGTTACAATTGCATTTTTTTAAAAGTTGGGCGGGTGTAAAAATGGAGTAATAGTGCAAGAGGTAAAAAACAAAGTCTAAAAATGACAGTGTAAAAGTATAGGGATGGTGGCGAAAATGTGTAAAAGATGAGGGGTGTTGGTGGAAATATAAAAAAAGAGGGTTGGTGGCGTAACTGTGTAAGAGCTAAGGGGTAATGGTGGAAAACCAAAGTAGAGGGTTGGTGCTGGCAAAGTTTGAAAGATGAAACGTAAAGTTAAAAAGTAGATGAAAACTGTAAATTGCAAAAGAAGTTAGTATTTAAGAAACAACACACAAAGCATAAGGGCCGAAAACGTAAATTAAGAAAAAAAAAGAAAAATCAAATGTTGGTAGAAAAAGACAAAAAAGAAAAGAAAAAAAAATTAAAAAAAGGCTATCACCGACATAGCCTTTTAATAGTATGTATAATATATTCAACTAGATAGTGATGCTCGCACGTTGCGGCGGGTTCACTATGCAGAAGGATTCGGTCGGTATTGGTTGGGTTTGTTACGGTGCTAGTGTAGCAAGTAGCAACCGAAAAAGAAGACCAAAAAATAAAGTTGTGATATGTCCAAAAGAATATCAACATATATTTTACATCCATAAAATGAATACTAAAGTTCAAATTCGATATAGCAATAGCAATACATAAATACATTGACTAACGATCGGTTACAAAATGGAATTTTATTTTAATTTAATAAAACTGAAAGCTAAAATTCCCGATATGTTAACATTTATTTTTTTTAATTGGTATTGTTTATTTTATTTAATTAATAAAAATATATTGATGGGTATAGATAAATGCATAGTATCTTAACATCTCTGACAATTACTATTGTAAGAAAAACGAAGGGAAAATAGCCAAAATAGCCTTGACCCGGTCAAACTTTCCAAAATAGCCAATCCAGACGTCTTGTGGAGACGGCTGAAACATGCTGAAACGTCTTGGCGGCTGACCAACCAACACCTGCCACGTGTCCGACAGAACAGTCAGACGTCTTGACGTCTTGGCTGAGACGTTTCAAGCAGCTTGAGACGTTTCGTTAGCTGAGCCCATTTTTCCAGACGGCTTGAGACGTTTCCGCCCGGCTTTAGCCGTTTCCGTCCGGCTTGAACCATTTGTCTCTCTTTAGCCGGCTACTTCTGCTTTAGCCGGATTTGTTAAGCCAAGACGTTTTTGTACGATTTGAAGACGTTTTTGTACGATTTTAAGACGTTTTGTGCGTTTTCAAGACGTTTTCCATTTATTTAAAGTGATCCTTTATTTATAAATACTATACATTGAAAAATTGTATTTAAACATAAGATTGAAAAAGTTTGTTTTTTTGTAATTATCTCACAACATGAGGGTCAAGTTTGTTGTTTATACTGGGGGGAAGTGGGATGTCATTAACGGAAACATTGAGTATGTTACTGATGGCGATTCAAGGAGACGTGGTTTAGAAATTGAAACAGGTCATTTTATATAATAGTTTTTTAAACTATGTTTCTAAGATGTGTGATACTCCAAACATTACACGGTTGTCATACCGGATGTCTACGTTTACTGATCCGATCGATATAATTAATGATCGAGATGTTAGATTTTTTTTGATTTGGCGATGCAGAATCCTTTTGAAATTTATAAATTATATGTTATTCAAGAGTCTGGTGTTGGTTCCTCTGGTTTTTCTTCTTTAAACAACTTCAAAACTCCAGATCTAAATATTTCAGTAAAAGAAAGTGTTTATGTTTTAAACGATGACTGTCCTATTTTAGAAAATAATTTTGAAAAATCATCCACGTCTAAAAACGAATCAGCTTCTTCATCTATAGTGTTTGAGGCCGGTCATATATTCAATAACAAAGAAGAGATGAAACTTGAATTGGGAAAGAAATGTTTGTTAGTGCATTTCGAGTTTAAAGTTGATAGATCATCTAAGACCCGGTATGAAGTGTCATGCATCGGTGATGGTTGTGAATGGCGATTTAAGGCATATGCTATTCCTGGTGGTAGTTTATTTTTTGTTAAACATATGAATGATAGACACACCTGTTCAAAGACGCAAACACACCCACATTTCCGTCAGGCTAACCCAAAGGTTTTGGGTCACTTTTTAAAGGAACAACTAAAAGACAGTGGTAGGATATATCGAGCGAAAGAGATTGTCAAAGATTTTAGACAAAGGTTCGAGGTTGAGATAACAAACCTTCAAGCATGGCGTGGTAAAAGTCATGCACTTGAACTTCTACAAGGAACAACCCGAGACTCTTTTGCCGAACTACCAATATACTGTTACAATTTTAAGCTTGCAAATCCTGGAAGCGTTACTCACATCTTGGTTAATGAGCAGAGTCGTTTTGAAATGGTTTTTGTTGCTTTAGGTGCTGCGGTAATTTACACCTTTTCTTTTGTACTTGCTCTTATTTTTTTTAAAGTAACATGGGTTCTGATCTTATTTTGTTATCATTAATTTTCAGATTCGTAGCTTTATGTTTAATCTAAGACCGGTCGTTATCATTGACGCGGCACACCTAAAGGGTGAATTTAAAGGGACGTTGTTTTTAGTAGTGGGCATGGATGGAAATAATCAGATTTTACCAATTGCTTATGGCATTGGAAAATCAGAGGATGGTGAATCTTGGACATGGTTTCTCTCAAAGCTTAGAGACTGTGTTGGTGAAATAGCAGATATGGAGATCATTTCGGATAGGGCGAATTCTATACATGTAGGTGTTAGAAACGTCTTTCCACGTGTTTACCACGGGTTGTGTTGTCGTCATTTAATGATGAATTTACGTTTGTCGTCTTCTAAAAAAAAGAGTACGAGGCACTATGGTGGAAGACATGTAAATCTTATTGGATGTCTGACTTTAACGAGTCATTCAATGCTTTGTGTCTTGCCGTTCCTAGAATACGTCAGGTTTTAACAAATATTGGGTTTGGTAGATGGGCAAGAGCTCATTGTCCCGGCAATCGATACCACTATATGACATCTAATAGTGCGGAGTCTATTAACTCTTTGTCTAGATTCTAGCGTAAGATGCCGATAACGCAACTTATCGAATTCTTCCGCGAGTCCGTACAAAAATGGTTTTACGACCGTCGACTGCAGGGCATGCAGGAGAGCCACTCACTGACTCGGTGGGCACAGAAGAAAATTTTAAAGAAAATTGAAGGGTCTCGAACTTGGACTGTTGCAGGTATCCGGGCAGACAGTTTTCTCGTTGAAGACGGTGGGAAAAGGGGTTTAGTTGATTTTTTGAATCGTTCGTGCAGTTGCCGTGTCTGGCAAGTTTCTGGTCTACCTTGTGGGCATGTGATTGCTGTTTCAAGATTTTTGGGTGAACCTGACTGCAGTCATTATGCATTCTCTTGTTATTCAAACGAAGTATACAAAAAAACGTATGAAGAATCGATTAATCCTCTGCCTCATAGGTCTGAATGGGTGATACCACAAGGCATTGGCAGTGTATTACCGCCGCATATTACAAAACGTCAGTCTGGCCATCCAAAAGAAAACACCCGAATCTTGTCTCGTGGGGAAGAGCCCGTTCAGGTATATTGTTCGCGGTGTCGAACATACGGCCATCGTCGTGACGTTTGTTTATATCCAGTGCCATCACAGATTCGTTCACGTAAATCATCAGACAAAGGAAAAGGGAAACAGACAGAAACCCAAAGTCCAACGGATGACATTTGTCCATCTTATAATTTAGCAGAATTTTAATAATAGCTTAGTTTTTATATCTTTTAATTAGGAAAATCATGTAACAAATTCTCGTAACCGCAATAGTAATTAGTACTTTTAATTTATGTAAGAATTAAATTATACAATGCGTACGTCCAGCCTTAAAAAATTAGTAGGTGTGTAGCGCCCGGCGTAGAGTTCATCAGCCATGTAGCGTCTAAATCTGACACAAGCATCCTGCATGTTTACTTCGTTCCATGTCAATGAACGGTTGTAAACCAGATTTTCCAATAGCATACATATGATAACACCTGAGTTTCGGCCAATATGAGCTCTGTGGTCAGGCCACACAACATCCCCGCAATACTCTAAGGCTTCTACACTCTCTATCCCCGAGTGTTTCCAGTACGAAATACGGCCCAGAAACCATACGAATGGAGATTCAAATTCTAAAAGAATTTGATGTATTTTCCTGTGTATGCAAAATCCTTCTCCGCAATTACTTAGGTTACAGTTATCGGGAAAATAAGCATATATTTTAAGCGAACGCATATCTATTTTTAGAAGTAACCAGTGGTTTTCTACATGCGCTACGGGCATGTGAATCTGCAAAAAAATGAAACGTACATAAGCACCGAAAAAGGTATTATTTTTAGGGAATTATTTTTGAAGCTACAAATTATTTAAAAAATCAATATTTGTTTATATAACATAAAATAAAAAAAATTGCTAATTTCTTTAAACAGAAAATCTTTTTTTAAATTTATTAAAATGAATGACTGCAAATTTATAAAAAGCGTACATACCGTATCAACGTCCCAAAATGGAGGAAAATTTTCTTTTGAACCGTCTCCATATCCGTAGGCCTCTCTATTTTGTTCTCTTATCATGTTAAAAAAAGTAGGGGGTACTACTGTCCATCGATAATCCTTTGACGACATCGCCCTTGACCGTCTGTGAAGCTCCCGTTGATACATTAGCTTGTTACACCATGCATTGATATGCTGAGGAAAATATGGTTAAACTTTGACTAAAAAAAACACTATCATTAACAGGAATAGGTATTTCGAAGGTACCGTTTCTTGAATAAATCCGTTTCCACAAAATCCAAGTAATCCGCCCCACCATTCTTTTCCGAGAGGTGTTTTACCCATGTAGGTTGAGTAGCAAGTTGGAGTATCGCCGTCATAGTAAAACTCCAGAATATTTGGCGACCAATGTTCAAACCGATCATTTTGGTTTATCCAGATGGTGCGTTGCACGCAATGAGGAATATTTGAGTAAGACATCTGGTGAGGCATTGCTCACATAGTGAGGGCACACATATATATACACACACATGTTCACAATAAAATAAATTTATTTTAATAAATATAATATAATATAATTTAATTATAAATGAAGTTTTGCCTACTTAATATGTCATCGAAACATATATACAAATAAGTATATTTAATAAATTCTGTTTTATAAAATATAAATTATTACAAATCATTAAATAAATTCAACATCGTCCTCTTTTGTCTCGTCGACTGATTGTTCAGGAATAAGTGAGTTGTAGAAAAGTATCGAAAGCTGGCGCCTCATCCTTGTAGCCGTTGTTTCTGTGTCTTCACCATCATTTAGTGGTTTTTTGTTAATCAACCGGTCTAAAAATATACAAACCCAAACCCCACAGTCCCCTAATAGTCCTGATTGCTGTGGCACGTCATCTGCATATACTATTTTAAACGGATACTTTAACGTTAAGGGTTTGTTGTCATAGTAACCATGCATACGAAGCCAATGGTCAAAAACAAAATTTATGAAACAAACCACTTCCGTTCTTCCTTGGGCCAATTCTCGCATGCCCATCAAGCTACAAAAAAAAAACGAGCATTGATAATTTTAAAGTCATACATTTTGAGAGACCGTTAAGTAAACTCGTAAATAATCAGGTAAAAAAAACCAGCGTTTATAAGTTTTTACCTGTCGTATATAGTGAGGGTCTGCTTAACCAGGTTGAAAACCCCTAAAAACCAGTGAAGTGATGGTATGAACAACGGTACATACACCTCGTCGACGCTAGATATCGGAGGAAAAGGCTCGACATCCCCGCTGAAGTAACATTCGAACTTCTGATCCAATGTTTCACAATGCATCTGGAAATATGGGGGTAAAATGGACCAACGGTCGGATGGATTTCTTGAATGATACATGTGTATCATCCATCCAAAAAGGTGCTGTAATAAGGTTGGACAATGTTAGGTAAAGTTTATAGGAAAAGTTAGCATACTTAGTATTAAAAAAATTAAATTTATACTGCTTACCTCATCGCTTAACCAGCCGGACCCGTCAGTGCCTAGCAATGCCGCCCAGAAACCAGGACCAACAAAGCCGCCTGCTGTGAGGGTTAGTTGTCTAGTGCCGCTAGTTGGTGCCCAATTTTTTATCTTTTTTAATAAATTATCTTCATGAATTGCTATCTTTTTTTGCTTCCGTTTGATGTTCTTGTAAACTACATACGGTGATAGCATAGCCTTGGCGGGCTTCACAAGCCTTTCGGACCGCCTCACTTTCATCATCTCCGGATCCTCATACTACAATAACATTAATTAAAGATGTTAATTAACAAAGCGTACTTGGATAACTAAAATAAATCCGCAGCCCAAACTTACCGCCTCTTCGGTAACATTTTCCGGATTTGGAGACACATGATACACATCATTATCGAAGTTAAAATAGGAATCTGCTCCAGCCTACAAAATTTTATAAAATGTTAGAAACATTTTTAGATTTTTATAACCAAATAAACGGGATTTTTGAATGAATACAATATCATCTTGTTTTTGCGATTGTTCCATCGGTGTTCGTATGTGGCTTGGAGTATTAACCGGAGTCATATGAAAAGTTTGCAACAACTGCGACGTGATCATGTCAGTCAACGCCTGGTTGTTTGAGAACATCATTGACTGAAATTTAGAGACAAGCTGCTCTTCAGAATAAAATCCGGATGAAAACTGACCGGCCGCAGCATCCCGTTGCAAGTCAGCCGTGTTTAACGGAATATCATGCATCTGAACCGGTACTTCAGGTGAAAATCTGTGCGTTTGAGGCACATTAACCGGCACTTCATCTGCGCCGAACAACTCGTCGAAGATATCCTTCCCTGGTTGGCCGTAGTTTTGACTCGGGTGGATTGGATGTTGCACTGGAGGGGTTAATTCAGCCTCCATAGCAGGATGAAACATTTGACGTTCACGATCCAAATAATCCGAGCTTGAAAAGTACCACTATGCCTCCACCTCAGACAACGTTGGTAGCAGGAAGTTTAGCGGTTTATATTGAAGTTTCTATCAGAATGAAACAAACATTTTACAAAAAAACAATGTTAAAAACTGTTAAAGGTTGAAAAAAAAAGCTTAAAAAATAAGTTGATACACATAATACATTTAAAAATGGTTCAAAAACGCTTGAAACTGTTAAACGTCGAATTTATTTGAAAATTCATATAAAAATGTTTATCAATTTTTTTAGAAAATTCATATAAAAATGTTTCAAAAACGGTAGCAAAATTTTTTTTTTTATAATTTTATACTTTTAACAGTTATTATTTTATAATTTTATTATTTTATCGGTTATTCTAATTTTTCTAGATCAAATTTTAAAAAACTAAAATTTTTTAAAATCTATTTTTTTATAAAAACAAATTTTATAATATAGCAATTTACCGTTACTAAATTCGCTAATATGCCATCAACACTACCCTTCAACAACTTTTGTCCTTCTTGCCATCCTAAAAATCTCGGAATGGTAGGACAACTGAAATACCCCCTCCTTTGTTTGAATTCCGGAAATACCTCTAGAATCCACATCTGTCACACCCTGGTTTTGCGGAAGCGTGGTTAATTTGGTGTGACTTCTCAATACCATAGCTTAATCATAACAAAGCTATATGAAGTAAAAACATGCAAGATCATCCATTAAGTTTTGAAAACCAAATACAGTACCATTGTTTTAACGGGAACATACCCTAACAACCATAACCTTTGTTCAACAGACAATACAACTAAAAAGATATCATAAACATGGTTTAAGGATTGTGTCTTGTCCAGGAAAGAGACACATCCCCTAAACCCCGGATGACCTCGGAAACTAGTGCAGCGGAAAACATGCCATACCGTGCCAGATCTCGTTAATTTCCTGAAATACATGTAAGTTGAAAAATCAACAATAATGTTGAGCGAGTTCATGTGTAAGTGAGTAAGTAAACCTTTGTGAGTATAAAAATAGTCGTGGTATGTAGCAAATAAGGGGACTTGTGATCACCAATGGTTTGCAAGGCCACTGATATATGTGAAGTGCAAATAGGGAGACTCAAACCTAGCAGATTTTGCCACGGCATTTGTATGTGGACAAAGTCACCCCAAGGTCCGTTTCTAGTTTGGCCTGGGGGTGGGCTCGCTACACCCAGATAGATCTACCGCTCCTGTCCCTCGCTCCCGACATGAGGACTAATGGCCTCATATTGCTCCTACCCACTCACATGATCGGAATAATAAACCTCCTTACGCTAACCATACCGAGTATAAAGTACTTGTAAACAAAGTAACATGTATTTCACCCCCGCAGTTAAGAAAACTGAAAACAGTTAGAGAAAAGGGGGACATGAACTCGCAGTGAAGCGTCTCTACCAAGTATCTCCAAATCAGAAAGCTGTGCGACGACCTACAAGTGCTAATTCTATCAGACGGACGGCCGTGCCTTAGCTTTATAGTTTAAGTTTTTGGGAAATAGTTAGACAACTATTTCGTGTTTATGTTCTGTATATACTTGGTAGTTAAACTCCTTCCCAAGGATGGGGAATACAATACATGTGCGTAAGTTACGTTTTAATAATCGAGTGGTAATATAATTACCGGTGTAACTTATATATTCATGGTGAAAGCGTTCGTATTATTTTGGAATCGTTAACGTTTGTAAATATTATTTTTACTAAAAAAAAATAATATTTATGTATTTCCACAAAATAATCATAAACAGTGTGTGAAAAATATATATATATTTATCACGTTAAATTTTGTGAAAATCCCACCTCCGAATATTAGTAAATAAAGTCATGGCGAAATTTATATTTTGAAAATATGTCAAAAAAATAATTCTAACACTTGTTGTGTAAATAGCTCTAAGTGTTAGGTTTTTAGAAAAATTTCGCCAGAGTTTCCTCTGTAACTGGAGGCGGCCACGCTTTCAAGCGTATCATTTTCTTTTACAAAATCAATTCAACAACTTCTTTATTCAGTCAAACAATTTCCGACACATCAAACTAGTCGACAAGTATGTAAATCGTATAATCGCATGAACTTGTAGTTTTTCCGCAACTATAGTGTAAATCCCATTATATTTGTAGACCTTTATATAAAGTAACTTTGATCTCGTAAAAACCTTGTGTTTAGAGAAATCCGTCCTTACAACTTCTAGTAACATTTGACAAAACTAGTTCTTTGTCGGATCTTTTCATTTCACAAGTGTTTACACACTTGTGGTTTATAAAATCATATTTGTTAGTGTAAGATCCGTCTTTTAGAAAACATAATTTCCTTGACGCGTGGTCCTTTGAAAATACCACTTGCAGATACGTAGATCTGCTAGTTTTAAACACCATTGTACAAGTTAAAACACTTTTACACAATTAAAATATTTTTACACAAGTTCATGTTTCATGTGTGGTAGAGTTTCACCTTTTAACCCTTGTATTATCCAAAACAAGCTTATGTTAAGATCCATGATCTTACCAAACCGGGTTAAACGATGATCCGAGCTACCACAACATAGATCGGGTCTAAATACTCACATATTTCAAATACTACAACATTTACACAACATATATGCTATTAACCACCATTTTTCATGTTTTTAGTAGACTTTTGTTCATCATCTTGCATTTTAACGAGATTTAACCGACATAATTCCTTTTAACCACTTTAGATTAGTTCAAAAACGAGTTTTAAGTGTTATACCTCTAGCTCAAGGCTAGGGAAGATTCTTGGCGAAAATGGCGTGGATAAAAGCAAAGCAACGAGGTCCTTCGTGTTCCGCTTGCTCCAAGACTCCTAATACGTGACCTTTGATGTATGTATGATGTTGGAATGGCAAGATGGAAATCGAAAATGATGGATAAGGGGGGTGGGGTGTTCGGCCGAGAGTTCAAGAGCAAGAGAGAGAGGTGTGAGTTGTTGGTTAAGTGTGTGAATGATCTTAGGTGTTTAGTGGTTACTTATAGGCAAAGATTAATGTTATTACCCAATGGTAATTGTGTACCCTAGATACTAAACCAAGGTGATCAAGTAAATCTTGCAAGGTACAAGTATGTCCCCTAGGGGACCGAATTCGGTCAAGAGGGGGGGGGGGGGTCTTGGTTCGAAATCAACTAGGTAGTTAAGCATAGATTGGTTAAGTTAAGTAAGTTAAGTGTTAAACTTAGTTACTTGTATGTTATGTGTTATGGCGGGTGTTAGGGTAATCAGGGACCCTAACTGGCTCAGAAAAATATTAATAGTGAAAATAATAATATTTTCATATTCCGGGTAAAGTCCGGTTGTTTGGTTGGATAGTAATCCGTTAAAGCGCTTAACAAAGCTTTAAAGTGTCGTTATTATTCTTTTTAGTGACACAACTCATTCCTGACACTTTGGAAAGTGTCTAGTGTTATTTTTCTCATGTTTTGGCACTTTATTAGTTAGCTAGAAGCTGAATTATTTTGTAAAGTGCTGAGTTTTGTACTTAGAGTACGTTTTAGGCACATCCAGTCATAGTGACTTATTCCTAGAGACGCAGTTCCACAACCCTTATGTCCCTACACTCACTACCAGTGTAGCAAAACATTTCTGGCTCATACAGGCCTTAGAGGCAGTGTTTGCCTGATGCTGGCTTTATCAGCATGTTCAATAGGTTATCCGTGTATTGTGCTACTGTGCTTTTGTGCATCATGTTTGTCACTAAGGTGCCGTATGTAAATAATGTAGTGACGATAAGTAAAGTACGATGCAAATAAGTACATGTATCAGATATCAAGTAGCAGTTCATCAGCTAGTTCAAACAAGCACAGTAATTAAGCAGTAATTAATCATTAATTAAGTCGTACGGATACCTGGTTTAGTGCGGGTTGTCACATTCTCCCCCCGTTAAATAAATTTCGTCCCGAAATTTAAGTTCTGCTACTAGATGCAGAGTTCTTAGGAAAAAGGTGGGGGTATTTCTCTTTCATCCGGTCCTCACGTTCCCAGGTGTATTCAGGACCATGTCTGGCATTCCAACGAACTTTGACGAGCTTGACACTGCTCCGGCGGGTCTTGTTAACTTTCCAATCTGTGACCTCAACAGGTTCTTCAACGAAGTGGAGCGTGTCGTCAACATGAATCTCGTCGGTGGGAATGGCAACGTCAACTTGAGTTGGACTTTTCTTCAGGTTGGATACATGAAATGTATCGTGAACACCATTTAGTTCAGCAGGTAGGTCCAACTTGTATGCTACTAGTCCTATTCTTTCCAGAATTCTGAAAGGACCAATGTAGCGCGGATTTAACTTCCCACGCTTTCCGAAGCGTGCCACACCCTTCCAGGGTGAAACCTTCAATAACACCATTTCTCCAACTTGGAAATCCACATGTTTCCGATTTGGATCCGCATAGGCCTTCTGTCTGTGGCGAGCTGCTTCGATGCGTTTAAGAATCTACGCGATCTTGTCTGTCGTCTCTTGGACGATCTCGGGACCAGCGAGTTGCCTATCACCTGCGTCAGCCCAACATAGAGGTGATCTGCACTTGCGTCCGTAAAGGGCTTCAAATGGCGCGACACCAATACTGGTGTGGTAGCTGTTGTTGTATGAAAATTCGACCAAAGGTAAATGTTTATCCCAGCTACCGCCCAAATCCATAACACACGCCCTTAGCATGTCTTCCAAGGTCTGTATCGTTCGCTCGCTCTGGCCGTCAGTTTGCGGATGAAACGCAGTGCTCAGATTCAATTGTGAGCCAAAGGCTTCTTGGAAGGATTGCCATATCCTTGACACAAACCTTCCGTCTCTATCAGAGATGATTGAGAGAGGTACTCCATGGCGTGCGACAATCTCTCTCATGTATATTTCCGCAAGTTTACTAGTACTGTCTTTCTCTTTGATTGGCAGAAAGCGTGCGGACTTTGTTAGGCGGTCAACTATCACCCAAATCATATCATGGCCTCTTGGCGTTCTTGGCAATTTCGTAATAAAATCCATGGAGATTTGTTCCCATTTCCACTTGGGAATCTCAGGTTGTTGCAGAAGTCCTGAAGGCTTCTGGTATTCCGCTTTAACCTTAGCGCATGTTAAACATTTGCTCACATAAACCGCAACATCGCCTTTCATCCTAGGCCACCAATAATAATCCTTGAGATCCTGGTACATCTTATCCGCTCCAGGATGGATAGAGTACCGTGACTTGTGAGCTTCATCGAAAATAACCTTCCTTAAACCACCAAACAGAGGAACCCAAATCCTTTTCTCGAAGCATAACGTTCCTTCCTCGTTTGGTACCAATAGCTTCTCCATCCCTCGGAGATATTCTTCTTCAAGGTTTCCTTCCTTGAGTGCTTCCTTTTGCGCGGCACGAATGCGCAAGAAAAGGTCGGTTTGGACAATCATTTCCAAAGCCCTAACCCTTATGGGTTTGATTCTCTCTTTACGACTTAGGGCATCGGCGACCACGTTTGCCTTTCCTGGATGATACTTTATCTCGCAGTCGTAATCGTTCAGCAACTCAACCCATCGTCTTTGCCTCATATTCAACTCTTTCTGGTTGAATATGTGCTGTAGGCTCTTGTGATCTGTAAAGATTGTACACTTTGTACCATAAAGGTAGTGTCTCCAGATCTTTAAAGCAAAAACCACTGCGCCGAGCTCCAAATCGTGTGTGGTATAGTTCTTTTCGTGCACTTTCAGTTGACGCGATGCGTAAGCAATAACCTTTTGGCGTTGCATCAACACGCAACCCAATCCTTGGCGCGATGCGTCGCAGTATACCACAAAATCATCAGTACCTTCTGGTAGAGCTAAGATAGGCGCGTTGCAGAGCTTATCCTTCAATATCTGGAAGGCTTCCTCCTGCTTGATTCCCCAATCAAACGTCTTATCTTTCTGGGTGAGGAGCGTCAAAGGTTGAGCGATTTTTGAAAAATCCTCAATGAATCTTCGATAATAGCCAGCCAAGCCCAAGAATTGCCGAATCTCGGTTGGCGTCTTTGGCGTTTCCCAATCCTTGATCGCCTCGATCTTGGTTGGATCCACGTGGATTCCATCTCCATTTACCACGTGCCCAAGGAATTGGACTTCACGTAGCCAAAATTCGCACTTGGAGAATTTGGCACACATCTGTTCCTTCTTCAACAGCTCTAGAATGGCTCTAAGATGCTGCTCGTGTTCAGCCTTCATCTTTGAATAAATTAAAATGTCGTCGATAAACACAATCACGAACTTATCCAAGTACGGTTTTCAAACTCTATTCATTAGATCCATGAATACCGCAGGTGCGTTTGTCAAACTAAATGGCATAACGAGGAACTCGTAGTGTCCATAGCGAGTTCTGAAGGCTGTCTTTGGGATACTTTCCTCTTGTATCCTTAACTGATGGTATCCAGATCGAAGATCAATCTTTGAATAAAAGCTTGAGCCTTGCAGTTGATCAAACAGATCATCAATTCTTGGCAGAGGATATCTATTCTTGATCGTCAGCTTGTTCAGCTCCCGGTAGTCGATGCACATTCGAAAACTACCGTCCTTCTTTTTGACAAACAGGACCGGAGCTCCCCAAGGCGAGAAGCTTGGTCGGATAAAACCCTTGTCTAACAACTCTTGAAGCTGTGTCGACAGTTCCTGCATCTCAGACGGAGCAAGTCTATAAGGTGCCTTAGCCACAGGCGCGGCGCCTGGGACTAGATCGATGTGAAACTCTACTTGCCTCTGAGGTGGCAGTCCAGGTAAGTCTTCTGGGAAGACTTCTGGGTATTCCCTCACGACAGGGATGTCTTCGACTCTTGGCTCAGCAGCCTTCTTATCCACAATGTGTGCCATGAAAGCAACACATCCTTTCTGCAAACACTTCCTTGCTTTCAAGCAGCTGATAATCCTCAACGGCGTCTCACGCTTCTCTCCGTGAACCACAATTGTTTCGCCATCATCGGTTGGGATACGAACAATCTTTTCGTGACAAACTATCTCAGCTTTGTTGCCTGATAACCAATCCATTCCTACCACCACGTCGAAGCTTCCCAACTGGACTGGTAGTAGATCTAAAGCAAACTCACGCTCTCCTAATTCGATCACACAACCTCTGATAACTTCATTGGCTTCTACTAACTTCCCATTGGCCAATTCGATTGAGTAGGGAATATCTAACTTATTAGCGGCTAACCCAAGCATATTCTTAAATTCTAACGACACGAAGCTATAATCGGCACCAGTATCAAATAAAACGGATGCATAGCGTTGATTTATAGGGAACGTACCAGTAACTACATTGGGGTCCTGGCGCGCTTCCCTAGCTTCGAGTTGGAACACTCTTCCACGGGCTTGGTTTAACTCTGGGCAGTTCTTCTTGAAATGCCCGATTTCTCCGCAGTTATAACATCCAAGTCTTTGCCCGTTTCCACCCGCTTGATCGTTCTTCTGATTACGATTCACAGCGCCCGCTTGGTTAGCATTGTTGCCTCGATTTCCGTCTCCTCCATTGTTTCCTTGCGAGCGATTTCCAATACCACCACGGTTATTATTTCTATTCCCAAATCCTCCCTGGCCTCCTCGGCCAGCACTAGCCCAACAAGAATCCTTCGAGTGGCCCAGCTTTCCACATGCTTCGCATACTTTCACACTACACTGGCCAGTATGATGACGTTGACAGGTACTACACTTGGGCTGGGTGCCCTGATATCCTTTTCCTTTCTTCCCACTACCAGCTGATCCTCCTTTCTTAACCGCCACACTGGCGCCCTGCTTGAAGTTTGAGAACTTCCGTTTGCTACCTCCTGACGACTCGACGTGAGTCTCTTTCTTCTTCGGCTCTGCTTCATCAAACTTGTTCAGGCGAATAGCCTCCTCTGTGAGAGCCACACTCAAATCAATCGCCTCAGTAATGGTCGCAGGCTTGGATGAGGTTACCATGCTTATGATTTGAGGAGCTAGTCCCCAAATGAAGCGTTCAATTCTCTTGAACTCAGGAGTGACCATGTAGGGTACCACATGCGATAAGTCATGGAACCTTTGAACGTATTCCGCGATCTTTGGACCGTCCATTTTCAAGTGCCAGAACTCGGTTTCCAATCTCTGGATTTCTGCGCGGGAACAGTACTTTTTGCGCATAAGTTCCTTTAGTTCGGTCCAGGTCAGCGCGTAGGCAGCAGCTTCGCCTAGTGTCTGTACTTGTAGATTCCACCAGGATAGGGCTCCATCTAGAAACAGCCCTGAGATATAGGTGACTTGCTGATCCAGTGCGCACTTGCTCATGCGAAGAACAGATTCGGTTTTCTCAGCCCAACGAACAAAGGCGACAGCACCTCCTGTGCCATCAAAGTTTACGGGCTTGCAGTCTAAGAACTGCTAGTAGGTGCATCCTGCACATGCGTTATAATATACGTTTGGCATTAGCATCATTGCTAAAGAGATCCAATTAGGTCATGGTAGGTCTAAATGACTTGGTTTTACCATGAGGTGGATTATTGTTGTTGTCAGTGTTGCCAGAGTTGCTTCCACTAGTCCCTCCTTGAGAGGCGGCGTATTGTGCAATGGCAGCAGCGATAATTTGCTGGAGTTCTGCCTCATTAGTAGGCATGTGTGTCTCACGTCTCGGCGGCATCTTCTAAAAGATGGTTTACGTTGGTCAGGTCATAGTAAGTAGAGTGTACCTAAGTATACAACAATATCAACACATAACATCTCATGTTATCAATCACATAACATCTCATGTTATAAATAAATCACCCATATTGATAGCCTCTGCAATGGTTGAGGGCTTCGAGGTAGTAACCATACCCCTGATCTGGGGTGCAAGTGTCCAAATGAATCGTTCAATCCTTTTGAACTCCGGTTCGACTAAGTAGGGGGGGCGACCCTAGACAAGTCGTGCGATCGCCGGACAAGTTCAGGAATTTCTGGTTCGGCCATTTTCAAATTCCTGAACTCCACCTCAAGCTTCTAAATTCCAGTCCTAAAACAACATTTCTTCTCAATCGTTTCCTTGAGCTCGTCCCAGCTCAGTGCATAAGTAGCGTCTGTGCCAAGGGTCTGAACCCGGAGGTTCCATTAAGAGAGTGTGCCATCTAGAAATATCCCCGAGATATAGGTAACACTCTGTTGGGGTGAACAGTTACTCATTCTTAGGATGGAGTCGGTCTTTTCGGACCAACGAACAAATGCAACGGCGCCTCCTGTTCCGTCAAAGTTCAAAGGCTTGCAGTTCAGGAACTGTTTATAGGTGCAGCCAGTTGGAGGGTCATTTCCAGTAATACCATCGTTGTACTTAGAGCGGAGGGCTTCATGTCGTGCATTTATCTGTGAGATGCGTTCTTGCAGCTCGGCTTCTGTCCTTGGCAACGTACTGGTGGTTGTGTCACGCCTGGGTGACATTCCCTTTTGTCGAAGTGGTGTGAAGCGGGTTAGACAACGTTTCAATTGTCTATGAGGTGTATATAGCAACATAAGCCATCATGTAAATCACCCAATTTCACACGCAAATATACTCACTGTATGAGTGGGGAAGTAAATTTCTGAGCCTTCATATAGGCTTGCCAATTTGGCTTGTTGCTCGTAATAGAATGAACTCGAGGCTATATCGCCTCGCCTTGGTCATTCGTGTTTTAGATATTTCCTGCTACATTGGTTTTCATTAGCTTGACCCGCAGAGTCCACCAGGATTTCTGTGCACTACAAGTCGTTATTACGTGGGCCCCCGTAATAATAAATTGTCTTGCACAGTTACCCCAAATTTTCTCTCGTCCAAGCAGATGATCAATCAAGGAGCAACAGCGGGTGCATCGACATGGACAGGGTCATGCTACAATGCGGGGTCAGGAGCAACGCCTGGCTCAGGGGCCACGGCTGGCTCCGGATCAAAAACTCCATCTCAAGATCAGCTGGATCAACAAACACAGGGGTTACAGGATCCTCCAAAGGCTGGTCTAAGTGCATGAACTCAATGTCATGGTCTGGATCAAAATCAGGTGGAAAAACAGAATCGTCCTCAATATCGCGATCAAACTCAAATCTGTGTGTGAGAACTGGGGCAGCTGATGACGCCATATCAGGGTCGGCGTCGTGTGAGTGGTGCTGCACTCCCTGTATGTGCAAAGATGCGGATGTCAGGAACTCAAATGAGTCTGGGATAGGGGAATTGGCATGAGTTTCCCCTGCAGAAGCGTCCGCATGCAGTAGTCTAATACCAGCAGCAATAGGGTCCTGCCCTCGAATGGGTCCTCCTCTAGTAGGTCGTTATCGTCGTTAGAGGCCACGTTTGGGGGGCATATCATCAACAGGATAAGCGGCAAGGGCACAGGAGCAGGGATCACCGCGAGTGGCAATTTCCCAACAAGATGGCCATCAGTAGGCTCTGCTACGACTTCAGGCAGTGCACAAAGGGCTGAAAGTCGTCATTGTCTGTGCCGGTTGTATCGGAAATGTACACCTCGTGCTTTGATGAAACTATGTCGTCTGATACTATGGCCATGGGATTCGTAGTGTCCATCTTTCTAGCATGACGTTTGTAACACACACACATATACGTATAATAATCAATCATATAATCAGATAATCACATAAATCACCAAGTAAGGTACCACATAATTCTCCTAGTCTCACTAGCCAATTTCTCCCAGTCTTTAAGACTGCTCTATCCTCCACCTCGACCACTTAGGTCGAGCCTCGGTCCCCTTGACCGAGCCTCAGCTTTCATGACTGAGCCTACTCTTACTAGCCAACTACCTTGGTCACCTAGACCAAGCCTCGATCCTCCAGACCGAGCCTCAGCCCTCCAGGCTGAGCCTATAATAAATCAACGTGCTCAACTACCTCGGTCACCTAGACCGAGCCTCGATCCTCCAGACCGAGCCTCAGCCCTCCAGGCTGAGCCTATAAATAATAAAATGTGCTCAACATTTGTTTGTAAAAATTTTTGGATCTGGACTTAAGTGGTATGCAGAAAAATGTTTTCGTGAGAGCCCTAGTGATCATAGTCTAGACTCGAGAAAGAATCCTAGTTCGCTATGATCAGAGCTCTGATACCAAGCTGTCACACCCTGGCTTTGCGGAAGCGTGGTTAATTTGGTGTGACTTCTCAATACCATAGCTTAATCATAACAAAGCTATATGAAGTAAAAACATGCAAGATCATCCATTAAGTTTTGAAAACCAAATACAGTACCATTGTTTTAACGGGAACATACCCTAACAACCATAACCTTTGTTCAACAGACAATACAACTAAAAAGATAACATAAACATGGTTTAAGGATTGTGTCTTGTCCAGGAAAGAGACACATCCCCTAAACCCCGGATGACCTCGGAAACTAGTGCAGCGGAAAACATGCCATACCGTGCCAGATCTCGTTAATTTCCTGAAATACATGTAAGTTGAAAAATCAACAATAATGTTGAGCGAGTTCATGTGTAAGTGAGTAAGTAAACCTTTGTGAGTATAAAAATAGTCGTGGTATGTAGCAAATAAGGGGACTTGTGATCACCAATGGTTTGCAAGGCCACTGATATATGTGAAGTACAAATAGGGAGACTCAAACCTAGCAGATTTCGCCACGGCATTTGTATGTGGACAAAGTCACCCCAAGGTCCGTTTCTAGTTTGGCCTGGGGCTGGGCTCGCTACACCCAGATAGATCTACCGCTCCTGTCCCTCGGTCCCGACATGAGGACTAATGGCCTCATATTGCTCCTACCCACTCACATGATCGGAATAATAAACCTCCTTACGCTAACCATACCGAGTATAAAGTACTTGTAAACAAAGTAACATGTATTTCACCCCCGCAGTTAAGAAAACTGAAAACAGTTAGAGAAAAGGGGGACATGAACTCGCAGTGAAGCGTCTCTACCAAGTATCTCCAAATCAGAAAGTTGTGCGACGACCTACAAGTGCTAATTCTATCAGACGGACGGCCGTGCCTTAGCTTTATAGTTTAAGTTTTTGGGAAATAGTTAGACAACTATTTCGTGTTTATGTTCTGTATATACTTGGTAGTTAAACTCCTTCCCAAGGATGGGGAATACAATACATGTGCGTAAGTTACGTTTTAATAATCGAGTGGTAATATAATTACCGGTGTAACTTATATATTCATGGTGAAAGCGTTCGTATTATTTTGGAATCGTTAACGTTTGTAAATATTATTTTTACTAAAAAAAAATAATATTTATGTATTTCCACAAAATAATCATAAACAGTGTGTGAAAAATATATATATATTTATCACGTTAAATTTTGTGAAAATCCCACCTCCGAATATTAGTAAATAAAGTCATGGCGAAATTTATATTTTGAAAATATGTCAAAAAAATAATTCTAACACTTGTTGTGTAAATAGCTCTAAGTGTTAGGTTTTTAGAAAAATTTCGCCAGAGTTTCCTCTGTAACTGGAGGCGGCCACGCTTTCAAGCGTATCATTTTCTTTTACAAAATCAATTCAACAACTTCTTTATTCAGTCAAACAATTTCCGACACATCAAACTAGTCGACAAGTATGTAAATCGTATAATCGCATGAACTTGTAGTTTTTCCGCAACTATAGTGTAAATCCCATTATATTTGTAGACCTTTATATAAAGTAACTTTGATCTCGTAAAAACCTTGTGTTTAGAGAAATCCGTCCTTACAACTTCTAGTAACATTTGACAAAACTAGTTCTTTGTCGGATCTTTTCATTTCACAAGTGTTTACACACTTGTGGTTTATAAAATCATATTTGTTAGTGTAAGATCCGTCTTTTAGAAAACATAATTTCCTTGACGCGTGGTCCTTTGAAAATACCACTTGCAGATACGTAGATCTGCTAGTTTTAAACACCATTGTACAAGTTAAAACACTTTTACACAATTAAAATATTTTTACACAAGTTCATGTTTCATGTGTGGTAGAGTTTCACCTTTTAACCCTTGTATTATCCAAAACAAGCTTATGTTAAGATCCATGATCTTACCAAACCGGGTTAAACGATGATCCGAGCTACCACAACATAGATCGGGTCTAAATACTCACATATTTCAAATACTACAACATTTACACAACATATATGCTATTAACCACCATTTTTCATGTTTTTAGTAGACTTTTGTTCATCATCTTGCATTTTAACGAGATTTAACCGACATAATTCCTTTTAACCACTTTAGATTAGTTCAAAAACGAGTTTTAAGTGTTATACCTCTAGCTCAAGGCTAGGGAAGATTCTTGGCGAAAATGGCGTGGATAAAAGCAAAGCAACGAGGTCCTTCGTGTTCCGCTTGCTCCAAGACTCCTAATACGTGACCTTTGATGTATGTATGATGTTGGAATGGCAAGATGGAAATCGAAAATGATGGATAAGGGGGTTGGGGTGTTCGGCCGAGAGTTCAAGAGCAAGAGAGAGAGGTGTGAGTTGTTGGCTAAGTGTGTGAATGATCTTAGGTGTTTAGTGGTTACTTATAGGCAAAGATTAATGTTATTACCCAATGGTAATTGTGTACCCTAGATACTAAACCAAGGTGATCAAGTAAATCTTGCAAGGTACAAGTATGTCCCCTAGGGGACCGAATTCGGTCAAGAGGGGGGGGGGTCTTGGTTCGAAATCAACTAGGTAGTTAAGCATAGATTGGTTAAGTTAAGTAAGTTAAGTGTTAAACTTAGTTACTTGTATGTTATGTGTTATGGCGGGTGTTAGGGTAATCAGGGACCCTAACTGGCTCAGAAAAATATTAATAGTGAAAATAATAATATTTTCATATTCCGGGTAAAGTCCGGTTGTTTGGTTGGATAGTAATCCGTTAAAGCGCTTAACAAAGCTTTAAAGTGTCGTTATTATTCTTTTTAGTGACACAACTCATTCCTGACACTTTGGAAAGTGTCTAGTGTTATTTTTCTCATGTTTTGGCACTTTATTAGTTAGCTAGAAGCTGAATTATTTTGTAAAGTGCTGAGTTTTGTACTTAGAGTACGTTTTAGGCACATCCAGTCATAGTGACTTATTCCTAGAGACGCAGTTCCACAACCCTTATGTCCCTACACTCACTACCAGTGTAGCAAAACATTTCTGGCTCATACAGGCCTTAGAGGCAGTGTTTGCCTGATGCTGGCTTTATCAGCATGTTCAATAGGTTATCCGTGTATTGTGCTACTGTGCTTTTTGTGCATCATGTTTGTCACTAAGGTGCCGTATGTAAATAATGTAGTGACGATAAGTAAAGTACGATGCAAATAAGTACATGTATCAGATATCAAGTAGCAGTTCATCAGCTAGTTCAAACAAGCACAGTAATTAAGCAGTAATTAATCATTAATTAAGTCGTACGGATACCTGGTTTAGTGCGGGTTGTCACAACATCTGTAAATGCATTAACATTAATAGGTATTAGAGTACAATTTAAAACGAACATTACACTTAAAATGTAAAATATATATATATATATATATACGATTTCCCACGTACCTTAAAGGGCCAAACAAAACCGTCTAACGAAAACCCCTTCGTGGCTTCCTTTTGACGAACGTGCATATCATACACGTTCCTATACGTGCTCTCCCAAAAATAGTTACCCCATGGATATTGGTTAAACTCATTCAGATTATCCACCAGGTGTAACAGTTTATTATCGATTGCATTTGAATCCTGCAACCCTAAAAACCCTTGGCCCAAAAGCATCAGTAGACATATCCTTATGCAATCTTCGTTGCTATATTGCATCGAACCTTCAAACATATCTCTTATTCGTTTGAAAGAAATACTTTCACGGCCCGGGAAATGTCGGTTTTTAAATGAGTCAGGGTGGTCAATCGGTGTCCAGTCAGTGAACCCAAACCTTAACCCCGTTATAAGACAAAATTGTTTCGCGGTAAACAGTAACATTTGTTGGCCTAGGCGATATGTAATCCCTAATCTGGGTGTAGGTGTAGGCTCTTGCAATTGTGCAACACCGAGTAAGAGTAGACTATCACACCTAACACACTTAATATCCAAATAAGCCCCAAAACATGTCCGCCTAATCTCGGACTCAATACTTGGTGGCATTCTTTGCTTCAAAATGTTTACTATATCCCACTTTTGCCGAACCTTGATCTTTATGGCCTTGTAAAGTAACAAACGAAAAAAAAACAATTGAAAATATACTAAAATAATACTAAAACAGTATAATAAAGAAAACAAAAACGGGACAAAAAAAGATAAAGTATAAAGTATCACCGGTACACGTGGGACAATATGTTCTCGAACGTCTTGCATGACGTGATCAGGTTGCATGTGCTCTGGACGACCCATGGGTGGGTAACCGAAGTAATTTGGATCCATTATGAGTCAACTGGCAACGTTGTAGTTCGGCAGCAATGCGGTTCGGGTCTGGTCTTCAATGTAGTTCGGCAACGTTGTAGTGACCGAAGTAAGCAGAAACGAAACGGTGGTCTGGTCTTCAATGCGGTTCGGGTCTTTGGTCGGATCTTCAACGATCGCCGGATCTTTCTTCGGATCTTCAATGGTCTTCGGGTCTATCTTCAAGATGGTCCAAAATGAAATGGTGGTCCCGAAGCCGTTTGCCGGTCAAAAATGAAAACTTCCAATGTCAAAACACTTTCCCGACACGTGTCACACGATGGCTAGACGGGGTAATGAAGTTGAACACGTGTCGTTCATCAAACGGTTTGCATGTCTGAAACGTCTCAAGCAGCAGTTCAGACGTCTCAAATTTAAGCGGGAAACGTCTTAAAAGTCAAAATGAAACGTCTTAGACGTCTTAACAAGCCACGTGTCACATCCTGAGACGTCTTATATCTCCTGAAACGTCTCTGCATGTTTGCCACGTGTCCTGAAACGTCTTATATTTGCACTGAAACGTCTTAAAAGTCGTGAAACGTGTTGACCAAAATTCTACTTTAATAAATATTTATTAGAATTTTTCCCTTTAAGTATAATATTTGAGTACATTTCAGGAGGTCACAAAAATGTCTGGGTCAAATAAAAATGATGTATACTGCTCGCAACCAGCAAACAAATCATCATCTTGGATTCTCAAGAAATGGAGAAGTTCCAAGGGTGAAAGTTCTTCTGAAGTTCCATAACGAAATGAAGAAAGCCACTTTGTACACAATCGACAAAGTTTTCACCTCCACCGGGCAGGTACATGGGCAATACCCGACGACGAAAGTGAGAACTGGTCAAAAGACGTGGAAACATTCTACAGAAATGGGGATGCGCCGTTCTGTTATTCAGCAGTTTTCACAAGATCAATAGAGTTAGACAAAAAATTTTGGGGGACTCTATTAGGTTTTCGCTGTGGCGGCATCCTAACGTCAACAGTTAATTATTCTTCCTAATATTTCTATTAAATCTTTAATTTTTTTGTCGTTATTAATTAATTTTAACTTATACAGCATATTGAAGGATGGGTGGGAAGGCTAATGGCTTGGAGGAATAGAAACATAAATATTCAAAGGGATCCGTTGTTAAACTTGCGGTGGACAATTCTTCCACCACAATTTTATGAAACGTTGTTAGATTCTATTCCTAAAAACGTTGTTAAATATGCCAATGGCAAATTACACCCATTTCCTTCTTTCTTCGAAGTGGATTACGTGTTCTTTCCGTTACCGTTAGAAAATAACGAATGGCTCCTAGCTCGACTAGAGTTATCGTCACAGGAGTTGGTGTGTTACCCGTGCGAAGATGTTTGTGTCGGCAATAAATACATAAACTTTATTCTACCCCGTTTGACGAAGGTCAAAGTTTACTTAGGAGCATTACTAGTGCATTTGCAATATTGGAAAAAAACGGGAAAACCAGAAAAATGTATCATTGCCGAGATCAATGACAACTACGTGATATCTAACACATCAATCGCAGGTAATGAAGCTGTCTACCTGTGTATGCTTATGGAGCATCTGCTTACAGATAAACCAATAAATATAACTGGAGACATTTGTAAATTTTTTTTGTCGTACAGACAATTCATTGCAAAAAAATTGTATTTTTGGCGGTGTTACCCCGTCCAAATGTTGTCTAGTTTATGCAATAAAATACCTGTTTTTAATTTTTAATGAATAGTGCACTATCAATGAACCCACTATAAATAGGCATACACATTCTTGCCATTTAACAACATCCAATCACAATTTAACCTAAAACTCGAAATTTGTTAACAAAATCATGGATTCTTGGACCGACGAAGAAGACATTGCTATTGCAGTCTCCTACGCCGCAGCTCGTGATGAAGGCAATTACTCAATTTCCGATCACGCGTTTTGGGGTCAGGTTATGAACTACTTCCGCATTCACGTGCAACAAACGACCCGTAGCGCCAATAACGTCAACACTCGGTGTGCTTTCCTACGCTTCAAATGTAGCCGTTTCTTAGGAAGGTACAAGAACGTTAAAAAACAAAATCAGAACAACAACCTGGCTGAAGAAGAGGTCATTGAAGAAGCCCTGCATGACTACGCAATACTTTATGACGAAGACTTTGAACACATGTCTGTGTTTGAAACTTTGAAAATTTATCTTTAGCTAGCGTTTTTAGGATGTTATATTATCTTGTATCGTTTTTTAGGATGTAATAAGTTTGGTCATTTAAAGTTATTCCTTAAAAGCCAATATTTTAGAAACTTATAAATATGAAAAAGAAAATATAAAAAAATACATAGTAAACATTACATTAAAAAAATAAGAAAATATAAAAAGAAAACATCTAAACTAAAAAAAAGATAAAAATATCAAAAAGGGGGTCTTCTTGTTAGAACCGGCCCTTTGATGAGATTCGAACCCGCGCCTCTCGTATGAAACACAAACGTCTTAACCAGTTTATCCTCCGTTCGGAGCTGTTAGGATATGGAATTTAATTCCTTTTATATACTATTTAGGATTAGAATATTTAATTAAATATAAAATAAAACAGCTTTGAAAAATGTGAAACGTCTCAAAGGTCTTAAAAACAGCTTTGGAAAACGGGAAACGTCTCAAACGTCTCAAGGTATTAATAAACGTTTTAAATTTTTTTTTTAAAACGGTGATAATTAAAAGGTAATTAAAATTAAACCCGTAAACATGTTAAAAGAAAAAAAAGAAAAAGAAAAAAAAAGGGATCCCAAAAAATAAACATTACATAAAGAAAACATCTAAACAAAAAAAAACATAAAAAATATCAAAAAGGGTGTAAGTTTGGTCATTTAAAGTTATTGCTTAAAAGCCAATTTTTTAGAAACTTATAAATATGAAAAAGAAAATATAAAAAAATACATTAAAAAAATAAGAAAATATAAAAAGAAAACATCTAAACTAAAAAAAAAAGATAAAAATATCAAAAAGGGGGTCTTCTTGTTAGAACCGGCCCTTTGATGAGATTCGAACCCGCGCCTCTCGTATGAAACACAAACGTCTTAACCAGTTTATCCTCCGTTCGGAGCTGTTAGGATATGGAATTTAATCCCTTTTATATACTATTTAGGATTATAATATTTAATTAAATATAAAATAAAACAGATTTGAAAAACGTGAAACGTCTCAAAGGTCTTAAAAACAGCTTTGGAAAACGGGAAACGTCTCAAGATATTAATAAACGTTTTAAATTTTTTTTACAAACGGTGATAATTAAAAGGTAATTAAAGCTGTTTTCCCTAAAATTAAACCCGTAAACATGTTAAAAGAAAAAAAAGAAAAAGAAAAAAAAAGGGATCCCAAAAAAAAATAAACATTACATAAAAAAAACATCTAAACAAAAAAAAAAACATAAAAAAATATCAAAAAGGGGGTCTTCTTGTTAGAACCGGCCCTTTGGTGAGATTCGAACCCGCGCCTCTCGTATGAAACACCAACGTCTTAACCAGTTTATCCTCCGTTCGGAGCTGTTATAACTTGAACTTGTATTATATTTATATACTCATTATATATTTAAAACAAGTTAAGAAATCTTAACTGAGTTATTTGTTTTAATGGGAAATTCTTATATAAACACTAACCCGGTTAGTGTCTATAGTTAATATAAGTTTATAAAATATGAAACAAATTAATTTATTTTCTTTTATAAATAAGTTTCAAAAATGGCAAAAAGAACCCTAAAATTCTAGTTTACAATAATTGCACTTTTAGCACTTGTATTTACATAGTTTCAAAAAATGGCAAAAACAACCCTAAAATTCTAGTTTGCAATAATTGCACAATTAGCCCTTGTATTTATATACTTTCAAAAATGACAATTTAGCACCTAAAATAGTCCAAACCCGTTAAAGAAAATATAAAACATTATATTAAAAAAAAGAAAATACATAATAAACATTACATTATAAAAAAGAAAAAAAAATTACATTCACAAAAAAAAAACCATCTAAATCCAAACCCTAATCGTTTCCCACTGCGCGGCATGTTCGAAATCACGTCGTTCACGGTGGCGAAAGTTGATGAGGGCAACCGCCTTGATGTCCTCCTCGCTAAGGCCCTGGGATGAATCCTCCACAGCCTTGTAGTAACCCTCGAATTTCTTACACTCCAAACGTATAACCCGAAACCTTGAAGATAAGGCGTCAACGGTGCGGCCGTGGTCCGGACCACGGAGTTGTGCAAAATATGCTTGCACCCGGACCCATAGACCGCCCTGCCCTCGACGAGGAGGATTGGTATAAACCTCCTCCCAAGCCTCCACCAATGCAATGTCCTCAATTTCGGACCACGAGGAAGAAGCCATGTCTGCTTGTGTGTGGTGTAGAAGAAAGTTGAACAAAGAAACTTGAAGAACGGCGTTGAACAAAGAACCTGTGTGTTTAGGATTATGGTATATATAGTGGTGTTGGTTTAATAAATATTTAATTTAATTTAACTTTGCATGTTAAAACGTCTTAACATTTAGTAGGCTGTTCAAAACGTCTTTAAGTATTGAAACGTCTTGACCCGGTCAACTTTTCCAAACGTAAATTTAACAAGAATTCAAACGTAAATTAGTAAAATTAAACTTTATTATCATTGAATACAAAGTACATAAGAAACATAACACAAAAACATACAAATATAATCATTTGAACTAGAATACACCAAACCGCTACTTCCATAAATTTAAAATGGGGTAGGAGATCCGGATTTTGATTCCGGAATTTGCATCGAAACACCTAGGAATAAATATGGGTCATGAACTGGTAAGTTCCATCAACCCACATTTATTTTGGCCTAGGTGATATGTAACGGGTTGTTCACATTTGGTTCTGCGGTTCTACGTCATCGGTGATGGTAGAGGATCCGGCAAACACACTGGTGAGAGCCCATTGTGTTAGACCAGCTCTCATCAACCACCCGAAACGGATAGAACCGTCATTACCCGAACAACCCGTTTAACCCTTCACGTGTCCGTTGTAGATGAGTTCTTGAACCCGATCGACCCCGCATAGCACGTGGAAGGGGAAATCCGATCTCATCCCATTAAAATGGGAAAGATCTGTGTCCGTTGTAGATGACTTCTTGACTTCTTTGAACCCGGTTGTTGAATCAGGAGGTCTGCCCATTTTTTTTTTTCGAGCTGTGAACACCAATGGGGTATAACATATGGGGAAGAAGAAAACGTTGTGTATAACAGGGGTTGAAAATTGTGATCCATTTAAAAAGGCTTTAAAACGTCTTAAAAAGATCTTTGGAAAACGGGAAACGTCTTAAAAAGAGCTTTGGAAAACGGGACACGTCTCAAACGTCTCAAGGAATTAAACGTCTTAAAAAAACTTTGGATAACGTGAAACGTCTCAAGGTTTAATGAAACGTCTCAACTTTTTTTAAAATAAGTAATAATTTCGGACGTCTCAAGCCGTGTTGAAACGTCTCAAAGCCGGCTTCAAGCGTCTCAAGCCATGCAAAAGTAGCAGCTTATCGGCTCAGCTAACGAAACGTCTCAAGCCGCTTGAAACGTCTCAGCCAAGACGTCAAGACGTCTGACTGTTCTGTCGGACACGTGGCAGGTGTTGGTTGGGCAGCCGCCAAGACGTTTCAGCATATTTCAGCCGTCTCCACAAGACGTCTGGATTGGCTATATTGGAAAGTTTGACCCGGTCAAGGCCATTTTGGCTATTTCCCCAAAAACGAAAGTTTACTGAAATCATAAAAAAATGTGTTGAAATGGTTGTCCCCATAGATGACACGTTTTGTCCAACCACCCCTTCGACCAATAAAACTAAATTATTACCCATGGATGTTCCAGTAAATTTTCAAAGAACTAAAACTTTAGTGGCTAAATCGTAAATCTCATAAAATCAACTAGAGCAACAACCCTTTATCATTTGATATATATATAATTACAAGTAACATACTTTTAAATTTTTTTCAAGACTATGTATACTGGTAAAGTAAGACTCTTCGGTATTATTCGTCATGTGGTGGTCCAGTCAGTAAAAGGGCATTATAGGGCGTTTTTCTAAAATGGGTGTAGTTAGGATGTAGACATTGTGAGGCATTATGTCAAAAGGGTTGTAAAGAATTAAATAAATAAAAAAATCATAAAAAAGGTATTGGACAAACAAAAAGAAGGATACATGTGATTGGCCAACAAAATCTTCATTAGGCGTTTAATTTTGCATGGCGCAACCCATTTTTTGAAGAAAAACGCCCCCGTGGGCGGTGCGCAAGCATTTTGGGGTGTTTTTGAGGCAATTCACGCCCAAATACTACCCCACTACGGGTGGTCTAATGGTTAAGTTCTATGTACAGCTTAGCGAAAATGGCGATGTGGCACATAATGAGAAAGAAGGTGAAACAAAACATGTTCATACAAACGAAACATATTTCACTTTTTCATAAAAATAAAACATGTTTTGATACAAACACTAATAAAGATGAAAATAGCCTGCAATTTATTATAATTAATCAACCCTTGTTCAATAAAAGTTGCTAGAGTTTGGATAATGGTCACCGAAGGTCTGGTGTTGGACCGGTGGTGGTGTAACATTGGTGACGGTCAATGGGTCATGGTTAGATCCAGTTTATTTTTTCTTATTTTTTTTAACAAGTATACCATCAAAACAAAGTCAAGGGTTAAAACAGCTACCAATCGTGGGTTGGACCAAACATAGTGCATCCACTTATTATACCTACGCCTACCTACCATTCTTTGGTCATTCGCTTTTCTTACTTACCTTTCATTCTTGTAGTGAAATAAGGTTGAAACCCACGAAGAAAATCTGATGCAAAAGGGCTTTATAACCTCCTATAAATATGAGATGTTACAACCCTCACTTTCCCATCTCATTGTCAATTACCTATTTTCAATGTCCGGTTTGAAAAAGAACTCCACTTCAAATGCTAGCTCTTCTAATTCTAGAGGTACGTTTGTAAATCTCTCTATCTCTATACCAAACACAAAAGATTATGGTACAAATATTAAAGTAACATGCTGATTTGATATTGCAAACGACATGATATAAATGTACTTGCTATTCACTAGAAAAAAAATCGCTCGTATCATATCACCGACAGAAAAAATCATTAAGGTAACCACGTTTTGTGAATTATACATCTGTGAGATTTCACGGAATATAAATATAATTTAACGTGTCTACTTTATCTTAATGTTAGAAATGACATGTAGATCCAATTTTATGAAATAAAGTAAATAGGTGAAAAATAGATAAATGACAAAAAAATAAAAAAAATATATAGTGGTCTAGTGATATGATTTTAGAACCTATAAAAGTTATGTGTGTTTAAATTCTTACAAATTATATATCGGTATTTAGGCATAAAAAATGTTATAAGAATAGGGTAAAAAGTTTACTAGTTTTGTACATTGTATAACTTTTCTTAACATATCTATCTACTATAATAAAAGAAATCAACTTTTAAACATTTGTCATTCATTGAATGTATCCTTAAATCTGTACTTATCTTATATTAACTAAATAAATAATAAATTAAGATTAAATCTTATCATACTTTAATAAAATATTATCTTTAAATCGAAATTGTTAATTTAATATATTTTTAAAACAAATAACTCTCTTTCCTACTTATCTTATATTAAATATATAAATAATAAATTAATATTAAATGTTATCCTAATTTATAAAAATATAACTTTTTATTATTTGGTATACAAAATTATATTTATTCAACTCGTGTAATACGTGAGTTTTTGATAATTTAACATTTTTTTATTATTTACTATACAAAGTTACACTTATATAACCCGCGTAATACACGAAGTTTTTAAAGATATAACTTTTTTATCATCTGTTATGTAAAATTAGATTTATTCAACATTTTTAATATTTAATATATAAAATTATATTTATTTAATCTGTGTAATACACATGGTTTTTAAAGATATAACTCTTTTTTAGATCTATTCAACACGTGTAATATACGGGGTTTTTAAGTATGTAATTTTTTTTTGTCATTTGGTAGATTTATTCAACCCGAATATACACGGTTTTTTTAAAGATACGGCGTTTTTAGTATTTACTATACAAAATTACATTTATTTAATCTGTGTAATATACATGGTTTTTAAAGATATAACTTTTTTTATTATTTGATATATAAAATTACATTTATTTAACCCGTACAATATATGAATTTCGTAAACATATAACTTTTTATTATTTAAATATATAAAATACATTTATTCAACCCGTGTAATACACGGGGTTCTAACCTAGTTTGATATAGAATGAATACGTGAAATAATAATTTTTAAGGATTGTTATTATTATAACATATAGATAATTCATTTGACGACATACCGCTTAGTGATACATAGTATCCTTAAAATTTAATTATTTCCCTGATTTTCAATAAACTCTCTTTAACCTAACTAAAATAATAATGTCTGAATCATGTGCTTTTTGAAAAGAAGTGTGTACACACACACAATAAATATGCTTTATGTACTCATTTCTTTAGATCTACCTACTCAATGCTGTGTTTGTCCGCAGAAGAGAAATCAAGTGAAGAATCTAAGCTTGAATTCTCACAAGATGAGATAACTCTGATCAGCCTGATGTATAAGCTTGTTGGAGAGAGGTAAATTCAATATCATCATATACATACACACACTGTGTGACACACATGTGTGTGTGTTTTCTAGTTTTATAAGAAAGAAATTCAAACTGAGATCACACGAAAAGTATGTATATTTTTTGTTTTTAAAGTTACAAAAGTCCTAGAAATTTTGTTTATTTTTGCACAGATGACACACAATAACAAACTAAAACAGTTTATTTACGACGAAACTGCAGATGGTCGCTAATTGCTGGAAGAATTCCTGGAAGAACTGCAGAAGAAATAAAAGAGTACTGGACTTCAAGATTACCTGCAAAAGATTCAGGAACAAAGAAAGATGAGGGTGAGGGATGTGAAACCTAAATTCCATCTATGCATGGATTCTAGATGCGTTAAAGCACTTTGATGTTAAATAAAGAGTGGTTTTTTGCTTTCAATAATGATTCGATCTTGAATTAATTAATTTATCATCACTAAAACAGACGAACATATTTCATTATAAGCATAAAGTTACCTACCTAGTTATTAACAAGAATGTTACGAACATCAAAGGTAATTATCTGAATTTACAATACACAGAAGTTCACTTTGAGCCGGAGGTATCATTGGAAACAGCCTCTCTAAGGGGAAGGGGTAAGGCTGTCTACATTTTACTCTCCTCCTCAGACCTTACCTTAGCTTTGCTATTAGTGGGATTTACTGAGTATGATGATGATATTGATGAAGTTCCGTTGAGTATGTTAATGCAGAGGTTAGAAAAAAAAGGTTAAAATCATTGATTTCTCAATTGACTCTATTACGTTTTCGTTAGTGTAAATTATTTAATAAATACTTATGGTGCCCTTATTAATCATTTATCTCCAAGTTTGAATAAATATTATTATTCAGACGTTTTAACCAACTCAACTAAAGTAATCAACTCGGCTAAACCGATTAATCAACACTTGAGATCAGAATGTCCAACTCGATCCGTGCAACAATTGGGTTTATAAAACCTTACTCTATTATGTTTTATAGACCTAACTTTTAAATAATCATTCAACTAATTCTTTTGATTGACTTAAAATTTGCTTAACTAAAATAACATTTTTTCAAGTTCTCACTCCTTCTCAAAGGTGATATGTTTACTTGTGGCGTTATTAAGTGAACTTAAGCATAATCACTTAGGTGTATATCCTTATTATATGAACAAACATAGTGTAACACTTGCCTTATTACATTTGTTCATATGATATACACATGACTTCTGCCTAAGATGCATGAGTGTTTCATTTTCTGCCCAAAGGTGATGTGTTACACTCATGTCTCGCAAACTTTAAATTGTCCCTAAAATTATGGTGTTTCAAATTCTGCTCAATGGTGATGTGTTATATCTAATCTGCACAGTCTGACTATTCATAATACTTGTATGAATGGCCATAGCCAAAGCGAAAACCTTCATTCAAGTAAAACCTTATTTAAAATTGGTGTGTATGAATAACGTTATCACAGCTTCCTTAGTATAATGGTCTTGATTTCTGCCTGCCTTAGTTTTAGGTTACCCATAAGTCACTCTAACTTCTTCTTTTGCAATGTATCTTATTCTTCTTATTTTAATCCACTATCAGCTCCTGCTATGGCTATTGATACTTTGACTGGTGCGAACTATGCTTCATGGAAGGATTCTCTTAACCTTACTCTCGCACTCATGGAGTTTGACTGTGTGCTAACTGAAAATGCTCCCCCTGCTCTTACTGATAAGAGTACTGAAGCTGAAAAACTACTCCATCAAAAGTGGGAGAGAGCTAATCGCTTGTCTCTTATCTTCATGAAAAACTCGATAAGTCCTGCTATCAGGGGAGCCATTCCTGACGCTACTACAGCTAAGGAATATTTGACAAATGTGGAGGCTCAATTCCAAGGGACGTTTAAGGCGCAAGCCAGCACCCTCATTCTGAAATTGGTGACTACAAAGTATGATGGGGTCAGCGGTATTCGTGAGCACATCCTGAAAATGAATGACATCGCCCAAAAGCTCAAGGGATTAAGCATGGAGATCACTGACGGCTTTCTGGTGCATTTTATCATAATGTCTCTGCCCGCATCTTATGAAGCATTCAAAGTCAACTATAACCTTCAGAAGGACCAATGGAAGATGAACGATTTGATTGCCATGTGCGTGCAAGAAGAAGAACGTCTGAAACTGGAGAAAGCCGATGTTGCTTACCTGAGGACTGCTGACTCGAAGAAAAGGAAGGGGAACTACAATAAGAAGCCTAATGCAAAGGTCCAAAAGTGGGATGCATGTGCAAGTGCTTCTGGCTCTAATGACTCCAAAGGGAAGATTCATTGCAAGTTCTGCCGTAAGGTGGGACATAAGCAAAAGGACTACCCGGACTTTAAGGAGTAGCTAGCCAAGAAAGGTGATAATCCTTTTGTGATACTTGAGTCCTTTAATTTAAATGTTCCATCTAATACTTGGTGGTTTGATTCTGGTTCTATGGTTCATGTAACCAATTCCTTACAGGGATTCCATACAATCCGGAAGCTAGAAAGAAACCAAAGAACGTTTAGGTTGGGAAATGGAAAGCCGCTAGTAGTCGAGGCTATGGGAACATTAGATTTAGTTATGAAAATTGGTTTAACTATTAAACTTTATGATACCTTATATATTCCTGAGATTACTCGGAATCTTATACAGGACCAAAGTTAGACATAGACGTTTTTCTTGTTTCACATAGTCATGGCAAACTTACTATCAGTTTTAATTCTCAAATATTTGGTTATGCCTTCTTGGATGGTGGTCTCTATCGATTAGAATTAAATGATGATTTTTCCATGTCTTTTTTATCACACAATATTAATGTCACACCCTCAATTCCACATACGGAGTACTACCGCAAGGCGTATGACTGAATAGGATAATGCCACCAATCATATTGAACAATAAGTGTAATAAAACAGTTTTCACCACTATCAATACGATTAGTGACTATTAATGTCTAAAGCCCAAAGTTTAAAGTTCAAAAACAATGTTTAAAGATAACAGCGGAAGCATAAGTTACACAATTCAAGCAAGAGTTTAAAAGTCCGTAATTATTATTAAGAAACCCAACATGGGTCAAAGCAATCACTAGTATAACAACTCTCCCAAAACCTTTAAACATGTCCCATATGCCCTAAAATACACCCCGTATACGAAAACCGGACCCGAAATACCTTTATTTTAACAAAAATCAAGAAAAACAAAATTTAGGGGGCGCTCGCGGGGCGCGACCCCCTTGGGTAACTTAGTCGCGGGCCGCGACAGCCTGGCTACCAGGCTTAACCCGGTGCCGCCACGTGTGTCATGATCGTGTCGAACCTACCCCCCAAGTCAGCAATGCTAGGGCCTAGTCTACGGGCTCTGGCGGGGCGCGACACACCCCAGTGTGTCTGTCACGGGGCGCGAGAAAGTGCTGGATCAGCACTATAAATAGGATTGATCGGCATTCAGTTTTTGTCGTTCAAAATTAAAACTCTCTCTCTCTCAATTCTGAATAGTAATAGTAATACTCGGGTATTATACCCCCTAATTAGCGAAGCTCTGCCTCGTTGTAAGTATTATAACCCCCAATTATGTATTAGATACACTGCCCGATTGATTTAGTGCTCCGTAACTCATGTCGAGGCTCTGCCTGACTTAGCCGTTGGAGTTCTGTCTCGGGGAGGGTATAACTAATGTAAAAATTTGGGTTATTATACTAACGCATGTGCATTGTTTAATTTATTAGATTATAACCACGAAATCATAAGGAATTACCTAAATTAGCAATGTGAGTTTATCCTCTTTTTGCAGATTCTGTTTGTAAACTATTTTACAAAACCTCAAATGTTTTAAATTATATTTCACAATGATTGAGTATTTGTAATTCTACAATTATCGTCGGTATGTTGGGGTTTTGTATACAAAACGAGTTACTACACTGTGAGTAGTAACATTTCCACCAGTCAGGATTGAAAGTGCCGTGGGTGGTAATTGAATAGATGTAAACAAATGTAATTGCTGGATTGCCCTCAATACTGTAAAATGATAAAACTTGTTTTGATTAAACTGGGATTCATTCACCAGTATTTCCCACTGACAAATGTTTTTAAAAACACGTTTCAGGTAACAAAATGTGAAAGCCAAATAGAAGCCAGATGGAGAGCACTGAAGGCTTGGAAAAGTGGCTATAAAAGTTACCTAAATTAAAGAAGAAGTTTTATTTCAATAATTAGGGTTTATCCCTACAAACAGATTATGAATGGAAACTTGGGTTTTACCCATGTGTTTAATATATATAAAATGAGGTGTTTTACTCTGATAAAATATTTCCTAACTACGGTTCTAATGTAAATTCCACTGCCAAATTAAATAAACACCGATACCACCGAATGCGCGAAGCTCACGGCCGCCCACCTCCCGGGGCAAGGGGCCGGGGGTTACGACAACTACACTCCCTGCTGCAAGCTCCCGAGCTATCACTGAGTACCTGCAAAACATGCAGTAGGGTGTCAAAATAAAGTTAGCGAGTTCACGTGTTATCCAGTTTTAGTTCCAAAAACTTTTTTTGTTAAATTACTCATTTATATCATGTCGTGGGGAGCTACCCCATATGTAAGCTACTAAACTCCGTAATAATACCGAAACATTCGAACATACGTGTTGTTGGTGCCCCGTTTATCAATGTCTATCATCATTGACGGGTTGCCAAGGCCTATTAGTTCACGCCCGTCCTCAAAAGGCACAGTGTGAGGTTTGTGAAACCTAAATAGCGCTGTCAACTAATATCCCGTTCGCCAGGCCAGGCGATTAATCGGTATAGTTAAGTGGGGACTTCGTGATAGAGGTTCGTTTAGTATGCTAGTTCTTGCAATATAAATAGTATTTTAACAGTATTCTATCC